>CM055116.1:869049910-870249910 GCA_029206835.1 Rana muscosa | reverse complement strand
GAGAACACCGAAGAAAGAAGGAAGATGAAGAGGAAGAGGAAGAGGAATATGGATGAAGAAACACGAATCGAGAAAATAAGAAGGAAGAAGATGGAAGAAGAAGATGGAAGAAAGCCAAACCAACAAATAAAGGAATGGTCAAAAACCGTCTATTGTAATTTTTTACATTTTGTACACTTTCTTTGTGAAATGGTAGAGGTACAATGTACCCCTTACCAATTCACATAGGGGGGGGGCGGGATCTGGGGGTCCCCTTTGTTAAAGGGGTCTTCCAGATTCCGATAAGCCCCCCGCCCGCAGACCCCCACAACCACCGGGCAAGGGTTGTGGGGATGAGGCCCTTGTCCCCATCAACATGGGGACATCCTCCCCATGTTGAGGGCATGTGGCCTGGTAGGTTGCGTGCTCGGATAAGGGTCTGGTATGGATTTTTGGGGGGACTCCACGCCATTTTTTTTTAAATTTGGGGTGGAGTTCCCCTTAAAATCCTTGCCAGACCTGAAGGGCCTGCAAATAGAATTTGGGGGGACCCCCACGTTTTTTTGTGTCTCGAAAACTGAGTTTGCAATGTATTGCCATTTGCCAGGAGCCGAGAATACATTCTAGCCGCAATTGAGTTTTAAATGATTATTCAAACTTCAAAAATGACACTTTGTGCAGGGCCATTACTAACAGCACGGGAAGCAAGCGCAAAGTTACATACATATTGCCCAACACCGGCCCCGAACATACAGTGAATGTTTAGGTTTCTGCTCCGGGACCCAGCCCAAAAAAAAGGTCTGTACGGTCACTAAATTTTCTTTTCGGGGCTGTTCAACCCTCGACATATCAAGTATGAAAAATGTTACGTACCCGCGATCTACACGTTCGTTGCTTCCGACCTTCTTCCACTCACTGAACGTCGCTTTCCACGATGTTTTTTAACGTTTTATACAGTGCGCATGCGTGACGCTCCGCACGCTTTCCCGCCCCTGACGTTCGTTAGACTACTTTCCCCGCCCCTTCTCGCTCGTCCTTAATGACGGAGACTGACAACATGGCGGAGAATGACCGAGATGAAGTGGAAAGTGTGGAAGGAGGCAGGGCCAGACCCAGAAGATATAAAGCCACTAACATGTCGTTTGAGGAGATGGTGGATATGGTCACCATATTGCTGAGGGAGGATTATGACGCCAAACATGGGCCCTACAAAAATCCAAATAAGGTGAAGGCCCAGATCATGGATAAAGTGGTCAAAACACTCTTCAGGAATTTTGGTGTTCGCAGGTCGAGGGAACAGATCCGCAAACGATGGTCGGACATTAAATTGCGTGAGCAGGAGCAATATAAAAAAATTAAAAAAGTGATCCGAAAAAGTAAGTATATTTACATTTAATGTGATTTTTATTAATAGCGTGGTGCTGCATGTGCTTTTTCGTTAATGTATGTAGTACAGTTCAAGATGTCCGGGTTCATGTTCTTGTTCACATGAATCGATCGTTGAAATCCGCGTTCAAACGTTCACTAAATGACGATCTTTTGGTCCGATTCAGTGTTAACTACATTTGATCATTCCTAATAATAGGCATGTTCAAATTTAGTTATCACTGTATTCCCCCAAAACATCGTTTGGGTGGTATTGAACGAGGATTTCGACGTTTGATTCTTGTGCTCAAGAACATGAAACAGGACATCTTTTACTGTTCAAGATGTCCTGTTTCATGTTCTTGGGCACAAGATTCATCAGGCGAAATCCTCGTTCAATAACACAAAAACGATGTTTTGGGGGAATACAGTGATAACTACATTTGAACATGCCTATTATTAGGAATGATCAAATGTAGTTAACACTGACTCGGACCAAAAGATCGTCATTTAGTGAACGTTTGAACGCGGATTTCGACGACTGATGATGATTCTTGTGCCCAAGAACATGAAACAGGACATCTTTTACTGTTCAAGATGTCCTGTTTCATGTTCTTGGGCACAAGATTCATCAGGCGAAATCCTTGTTCAATAACACAAAAACGATGTTTTGGGGGAATACAGTGATAACTACATTTGAACATGCCTATTATTAGGAATGATCAAATGTAGTTAACACTGACTCGGACCAAAAGATCGTCATTTAGTGAACGTTTGAACGCGGATTTCGACGACTGATGATTCTTGTGCCCAAGAACATGAAACAGGACATCTTGAACTGTTTATGTGATAATTAATTAGAAACATGGTTGTGTAGGTGTTGTTAACTCTATTTAACGAATCTAACTGGATTCAGTGTACGGTTACGAGAGTATGCTCAGCAGCTGCTTACACATCTGGACTCATTAGCACAAGTGTGGGCCACAAGAACTACCTTTTGATGGTGTCACACACAGGTGATCCAGTGGATACTTGGTGTGTTTCCATGTGTGAAACATGACCAAAATAGATTAATCTACCAGCTTTGGAAATGGATACAATCATGTGTTCATCTTCTAAAGTATTTCCAAAAATAGAATTGTAACACACTTCCCAAGAATGCTTAATATTACTCTTTCAGGCCTAAATATATTTAGTTACACAAGTCTACCTTTGGGTTCTATCTCCTAGGGCTTCAAAGAGCTAGGAGACAGGAGGCTGCAAACCCTGCACCACCAACCCAAGACCCACAACCGCAGGATGTGGCTGAAGAGGGAAATGCCAACTCAACAGGTCAGTGTCATACACCACAGCCTCAGGTAATAGATGTAGGCCTGTATATTTAGTAAGACCTTATTTTTTTTCTAATTTAAGGTACTTTAATGCCTACGGCCCCAGCAACCTTCACCCGACACTCTGCCCAGATGTTGGTGAAAGAACTGAGGGTCTGCTCTCGTGAGCTGGAAACAATGAAAGAGAACTTGTTCCACATGAGGCAAAACACTAAGCAGATGGAGCAAAGAATTAAAAAAATAGAACAGGTTCTTGGGAGGGTTTAAAATTTTTATATGTTTTACAATTCTGTTTTCTAATTTTTGTTTTAATTGTAGATTTGCCCTTTTTTGGGGGAATCTTTTAATTTCTAAAAGTAATATTGTACATGTTGTACATTTTTGTCAAGACTTTTATCCAAAAACTGATCTTTAAAAAGCCCCAAAATTTTATTTTTTATTTTTATACAAATAAAAAAAAAATGCTCCTCTAATAAATATTTTAAACTAAACAATGTGTGGCTTCTTATATCAATGTTGCCCCCCCCCCATAACAAATGTGTGTGTTTACACTCAAAATGATGTTAATTTACTTGTTACAAAAACACATGGCACTACAACTGCACTAGTATAACCTAGGACAGTGATGGTGAACCTTGACACCCCAGATGGTTTGGAACTACGTTTCCCATGTTGCTAAGGCACTCTGCAGTGGAGTTGAGCATCATGGGCTATGTAGTAGCAAAACATCTGGAGTGCCAAGGTTCACCATCACTGACCTAGGAGAAAGAACAAATACAACAAAATAAAAGCAAACAAGATGTTTTCAGTATAATTTAGTTTATTCTTCATAAAATTATTTTAAATATGATCAGGCATTGCAATGGCCCCCCTACCCATAAAATATTCAACATAGCGTTGCCGCACATCACGGCCGCTTTGGGGGGCCAAGCCTGTAGGGCCAGCTACCTGGGCTGGCAATGGTCCATCCAAGAACTGTGTGCCCTGAAGGGCAACTGAAGACAGATATTTGTTCGATTTTTTTTTTAAATAATTGTGAAGTATGCAACAGCACATGATTAAATGGTTCCATTTGTACTCCGCCATGTTGAGAGCAGTCTGGAAAATGCGAAAACGACTGGCCATGATGCCAAAGGCATTTTCGACCACCCTTCTCGCTCTGGCCAGCCTATAATTAAAGACCCTCCTCTCAGGGGTGAGGGTCCTTTGTGGAAAAGGCCTCATCAAATGGGGTCCAAGCGCAAACGCCTCATCTGCCAGGAAAACAAAGGGGAGGCCATGTTCATTTTCTTCAGCAGGTGGCAATGCCAGGTCCTCGGAAAGAAGCAAAATCGGTCTGGGCAAAAACACCACCGTCAGACATCCGCCCATTTTTCCCAACATCAATATAGAGAAATTCATAGTTGTCAGACACCACCGCCATCAGCACAATACTGTGGAACCCTTTATAATTATAAAAAAAGGATCCCGATTGGGGTGGTGGCACGATGCGGACGTGCTTGCCATCAATGGCTCCTCCACAGTTGGGAAAGTTCCACCGCTGCGAAAACTCAGATGCCACATTCTGCCATTCCTGTGGCGTCGATGGAAACTGTGGAGTCAAACCAAAAATACAAATTAAAATACTTTGCTACCTAAACATTGCAAGCATGTTCGCACTAAACACTCTTGGCAAAACATCAGTATAGCATTAATCTGGAAGGAGGATTTTAGAGCGGAGCTCCGCAGCCAAAATAATACCAAATTACCCAGCAGCTCCAGCTAGAGCAGCTGCAGAGTTTTTATAATTGGACACTTACCTGTCCTGGAGTCCAGCAACGTCCGCAGCAGAGGACGAACAATCGCTCGTCACTCTACTGCCCCCTCCGCCATCCTCGGTGAGGGAACCAGGAAGAGAAGCCTTGCGGCTTCACTGCCTGGTTCCCTACCGCACATGCACGAGAAGCGCTGCGCAGTTCTGACTGGTCCTCCTGTGTTCTGGGAGCCAAGTGTCTCCAAGAACACTATGGGTATTCTGCGGGAAGTGACTTGTCTCCAGCAGATTGGCCGCAGAGATGACTCCTGGATGTGGGTGAAAATACCTGTCTTAAACAGGTATCTTCACCCCCCTTAAAGGTGTCAATTTGGACACCGGAGGGGGGGAGGGTTACGATGAGCGGAAAATAAACTTTAGGGTGGAGCTCCGCTTTAATAAGAGCTAAAAATGAGAACAAAAAACATGAGCCACTCTGATGGACCTGTGAAATTCTTTTAGGGAGGGGGGTTGAGATGAGTTGCGGACATCATAAATAAAAGCTCTAGTACAATGTAATTTATTTTGTTAGATTAGACAAAAGCAAATAATTAGGGGGGGGGGCAGGCAATCTAAGCACTACAATGGAGCGGACAAAAAACATTGGGGAGTGACTAGGCTAGGTGTGTTTGGGCCCAGGATATAATGCTGGAGAGGTTGTTTTTTAAAAATATGCATGTAGGCCCAAAAAAAGGAACATTCAAAGCTTACAACATGCATGGGGACAAAGGGGACAATCACACCATATTTGAATCATGGTAATTAGAGACAGTTCAAAAAATAATATACATTATCAAGCATAAAAATACATAGATTGTGATTTTTATAAAGGAGAAAACTTACCTTAATATAGTCCTCCTGAAGGACCTGGATAATGGCAGAGCAGGTTTCTGGGATAATGACGCCCAGAGCCAGGGGGAGATGCCTGTCGAGAACTTGAGGTCCTGCAAGCTTCTCCCAGTCGCAAGGTATCGCAACGTGGCGATGAGCCTCTGCTCAGCAGTAATGGCTTCCCGCATAACGGTGTCCTGCCTGGTGATATAGGGGGACACCAAAGCCAAGAGCTGCTGAAAAACGGGGTCAGACATCCTAAGAAAATTCCTGAAGTCATCAGGGTTATTCTCCTGGATCTCCCACAGCAGAGGCATATGACATAATTGGTCCCGCTTGAGCAACCAATTCTTGGTCCAAGAACTCCTCCTCACCCTGTTCATGGACCGAATCTGGGACATAGCAACAAGCCCAGAAGCAAGCACATAGCACGATCTCGGCGACAAGAACGTACCCGCAACATGGCTTCAAAACGGTCGTCTAATCAGAACGAACTAAAAGAACGCACTGAAGAACAGCAAGGCCTCTGAAGAACGAGCTGAAAAACAGTAACGAGCGGACAAGAACGCACTGCAAAAACAGATACGAACTCACTACACGCACTGAAAGCCAGATACGAACCCACAAACACAAACTGAACTCCCAAAAACGATCTTTAAAGCACGAAGACTGAAAAGCGCGAATCGTCTCTTCCCAAACTTTTACTAACACGCGGTAACACGAAATCAGCAAAAGCAGCCAAAAGGGTGGCGCCAACATAATGAAACTTCCCCTTTATAGTGCCGTCATACGTGTTGGACGTCACCGCGCTTTGCTAGATCATTTTTTTTAACGATAGTGTGTAGCCAAGGCAGGCTTGAGAGGAAACACGAAAAATAACGTCGAGAAAAACAACGTTTTTTTCATGACATGAAAAACGGTCGTGTGTACGCGGCATAAGAGGAATTAATTTTGTAGAAGGAGGCAAGACTAAATTGAGTAATGGTGTCTTGGATTGCAGGCATGGAGTGGGCTGGTTTTGTGACTAGAAGTATGACATCATCGGCAAAGAGGCTTATTTTATGCTCTGTGTCATTGTGTTTGATGCCTGAGATGCGCTTGTCCCCTCTAATCTTTGCCTCAAGAGGTTCCATTATTAGAGCAAAGATGAGAGGGGAGAGCGGGCAGCCTTGGCGGGTGCCGTTGGATATCCCAAATGGTTTAGACAGGGTTCCGTCAGTTAACACTCTAGCTGAGGGGTTTGAGTAAAGTGAGAGTATGGCCGTTTGTAACCATCCTGTGATTCCAAATTTGGTGAGTACTGCCCTCAGGAATCCCCAATGCACCCTGTCGAACGCCTTCTCTGCATCCAAGGATAGTAGCAGAGAAGGCGTTCGTGTTTGGGTGACCTGGTGAATCAGATTAATGACTCTTCTAGTAGCACCCGGAGCTTGCCTGTCCGGCATAAAGCCAACTGGGTCCGGGTGTACTAAAGAGGGAAGACATTTCAACAATCTAGAAGCAATAACTTTAGCATAAATTTTCACGTCTGTGTTGAGGAGCAAGATGGGTCGGTAATTGGTCGTGGAAGTAGGGTCTTTCTCTGGTTTGGGAATAGTGATGATAGTTGAACGTAGCATATCTAGCGGTAGAGAACCAGAGGTGGTGGCAGAGTTGTAAGAGGTCAGTAAGGTGGGGGTTGACGAGCTTAGCGAATGTTTTGTAGTACTCATTGGTGTAGCCATCTTCCCCAGGGGATTTGTGGAGAGGAAGTGTGTTGATGACTTTTAGGACTTCATCTTCTAAGAATGGTCGGAAAAGGTCCTTTAGTTGTGAGTGGGTTATATTCGGGAGATCAATATTGGTTAGGAAGTTTTGTATGCTTTGATCATTTGGTTGAGGAATAGCTGTATCCTTTGAGAGGTTATAAAGAAAAGAGTAATAGTCGCTAAAGGCATTAGCTATATCCTGCGGGTTTGTCAGGAGCTGACTGGTGGTGGGATGGTGAAGGGAAGCTATTTTGTTTTTAGTGCGTTGAGCTTTGACTTGTCGGGCTAGTAATGCTCCAGCTTTATTACCTAAGGCATAGTATTTGGCTTTAGTTAGCTTAAGGTTGTTCTCAAATTTAAAGAGTAGAAGTGAGCAGAGTTTGTCACTGTCCTAAGAGCTCATTAGCTAGTTTCTGAGAGTCATTTTATTCTGGTTTTCTAATAGAGTGATCAGGGAGAGGACCTCTTCAACTTGCTTAAACCTCTGGTTCTTAATGTTACTATGAAGCTTAATTAGGATGCCACGCATGTAGGCTTTATATGCCGACCAAAGTACAAACCTATCAGTGTCCGGTTGGTTTTTCGTTTGAAAATAAGAGTGGTGCTCAATATTGAGTTTCTTAACAGTACTTGGGTCAGAGATGAGGGATGAGTCAAGCCTCCATACTCGGGTTGTCCTAGGTCTGCAGTTTCCCACAGTAAGGGAGACGGGTGCATGGTCTGACCATGTGATGGTTCCAATTTCGTCACGTCCTGGAGGGTGAATTTGTCAACCAGAAAGAAGTCAATACGGGAGTATGAAAGTTGAGAAGAGGAGAAGTATGAAAAGTCCCGCTCATTGCTGTGGTGACATCTCCATGGATCGTAGAGATCGTTAACTTGGAGAAAGGGGTTAAGAACAGTTCTATGGTTTCTAGTCATGGATGTGGTATCCATTGTGGAATCTCCTATGATGTTAAAGTGGCCGCCAATAAGAAGCCTCCCCTTTCGGAGTCGTGTAGATTTCTTGTATAGTAGTTTGTGGAATCGTAGTTGCGGTTTGTTTGGTCCATAGACATTGATCAGGGTGTAGGTGACTTGATTAATTTCACATAAGAGGATCAGGAAACATCCGTGGGGGTCTTCAATGGATTGATGTAGCTGAAATTGTAGTGTGTTCCGGATGGCAGAAGCTGAAAAAACCTGGTCGTAATTTTTTAGGGTAAATCTGGGAGTTTTAGCAGAGGCAAAATGGGTCTCTTGTACTAAGAGGATATGAGCTTCTTGGGTATGGGCTTCTCTGAGCAGTGCAGATCTTTTCTGCGGGGAGTTTAGGCCCCTGGCGTTAATAGAGACTATTTTGAAAGCCATTCTGTGAGATTAAAGGCAGGGTGGGTGGTCCACAGGCGGAGGTGATGAGTAGTAGGCGAGGGGCAATTCTCTAATACGGCTTTAAGTGATAAGGACGTCGCTTAGTCAAAGGAATAGAGCCCCGGGAGTAGCTTGGTGGAAAGGTGGGTGGAGATTAGCTGGTGCCCGGTTCAGGTGATGGGTCTTCGTTTAAAAAGGGAGAGCCCAGTAACAGAAGGGGCCTGGGCTCAATGTGCAGAAACTACTGCAAACAGATAGTGGGGGAAAGAGAACTTACGTCCACAACGTGGGACAGGGATCTCTTAACAGGCAGGCAGGTACTGGATAAAGGCGCTGCAGTTTCCCAGCCGTTTTGCGTGTGTAGAGAAGGATATATATTGTGGTTGTTAGGCATCTGGAGCGTCTCCTCCGGTCTCCATATGGGTTGGAGGGTTGGCGGGAGGGCACAGTGTTTCTTCTGGGATGATGTGCCAGTTTCTCCATAGGGAGGGTACGCACTGTGTGAGGTTTTTTCTGGTGCGTAATGAGCAGCTTAGTGGGGAAGCCCCATTTATAGGGGATTTTTTGATTCTGTAGCGCTTTAGATATAGTCGCCAGCTGTCTGCGATTTTCCATTGTTGCTATGGATAAGTCAGCATACAGTGCAATGTTGGTGAAAGCATCAAGGAGTCTCGTTGCTCTTTTGGCTGCGTACATGACTCTCTCTTTTACCGTGAAAAAATGGATTCGGGCCAAAACATCCCTGGGGGTGGAAGGAGGGAAGTGAGGGGGCTTGGAGAGTCTGTGCGCCCTGTCAATTTCCATGTCACGGGTTGTCAGGTCAGGCACAAGGGCTTGCATCAGGGATTGCAGAAATTGTGTCAGATCTGATGGTTTGATCGACTCTAGGATATTGCGAAATTTAATATTGTTCCTTCTGGAACGGTCCTCCAGGTCGGCGAGCTTCATATTAATTTGCTGGAGTTCATCATCATGATCCGCAAAGCCATCTACCAGCTCATTATGGGCAGAGAGTATGTCTCCCATTTTAGCTTCCATTTGTGTAATAGCTTGATCATGTTGATTCACTGATATGGATAGTGAGGAGACAGCAGTGGATAGATCAGTATACAGTGTTTGCCTCAGTGAAAGCAACATGCTCTTCATTGTGTTCTCAGACAATGGCTGGTCAGAGGCAGGGGACTTATCTAACACTGATGATTGCTGCGATGGGGGGAGAGAAAACAGGCAGGGAGTTGTGACAGGCAGGGTCTGCTGAGGCACTTCTGTTCTGAGCCTGGTCTTGGCAGGGCTGGATGTCGTGGGAGAGTTAGGGGGAGAGCACTCACCCTGTGTGTCAGAGTATCAGTGGAGTCCTGGAGACAGCGCGGGGTTCTGACTGTGAAGCCGCGCTGTTGTTTCCCAGCCGTTGCCGGTGCCATCTTGGCCGCACGCCAGGCCTGATGAGGGGTAGTAGTCGGTCAGTTTCCTGGGGAATGTAGATGCTTTCCACTGCTTCAGCATATCCGCTCGTTGTGCCTGAATGTTTAGGCTGCTTGTGGGGTGTTTAATCCTTCTTTGGAGCTGCTTGTATGTCGCTGATGCTGGGTATACTGCTGAGCTGTAGAACTAGGCAGCCATCCGCATGAGCCATCAAGCCACGCCCCCGCCCGACCGTTTTTTGATGCAAAAGGACATCTGCTGGGGCGCAGGCATTTCCTTCTGTCATCGCTGTATATAGTTCCAGGAACCATCCTGGCCTCGTTCTCACCTCCTTTTTTATGCGGCTCTCAACTCTAAACAAACCTCGTTCTGAGTCAGAGACAAGCCTCATTCTGCCTATGTGTCTCACTCCAACTACACATAGAACGTGTTTCATTACCTAGTGTGACACAACAGTGGAATTAGGGAGCCCATGTCTTTAATTTTCCTACTTATAGTGTCCTCCATATAACCTGGAGCAAGTCAAAGCAGCTACAGTGGGTGGAAGGGTTTACAGCTTATAGCTCAATCTGGGGTAATGGATCTTATGGGGAGTTATGTAAATTGACCCAGGGCGATAGATGGAGGGCCTTTGGGGTGATCCATTTAGCTGACAGTTTTCAAAACGGGAATCTCCTCCCTTTCTCTCTGCTTTAAGGAGAATTTTTTTCATTTTACATTCAATTGCAACATTATGTTAAGGCCCAGGGTATGGGGACTCCATGGACTTTATCACCAAAGCCAATTTTTCATTTAATTTCTTCAGTTGACCATGCTAAAGGACTTATCTCTCTGTGCTACAGTATGCTTTTGAGTAACTACCTGGAATGATTTCCTTCTAAGGCCCGGGAGAGATAAGAAAGTGACCTGGGTCAGTTATCAGGGGACCAGTGGGACAATGTGCTGCAGGTGGTAGTAACTAGACATGTGCATTCGTTTTCGTCCGAATGCATTTTCGTCCAAATTTAGGGTATTTTTCTTATCGTATTAACAAACGATAACGAAAGCGCAGAATCGGAAATCTGAATGATCCGACATAAACAAATGCTTTATTTTCGTTTTCGTTGCGACAACAGTTCGTTATAGATAGGAGATTTGACATGACGCTGACAATAATGATCTGTGTCTATCAAACCTGTGGTTGAATGTGCCTAACCTTAAAAGAGAAGTATGTTTGTTTTTTTGGCTGTTTATACTTACCTTCATGGATGGAGCATCAGACCGATGCTCCATCTGTCCCCCGCCGTCCTTGCACTGAGAACCGAGCCACCGAACACCGCCGGTGGCTCGGTTCTCACAGATCCCCGAGAGGAAAGCTGCTGACTGTCAGTCAGCGTCTTTCCTCTCTGCTTCTCCACGCTCATTGGAGCGCTGAGTCGTGGAGGGGCGGGGAGAGGCTGTCTCAGTGGCTTGCTGAGACTGCCATCAATCAGGGCAGCTGGCGGATCCCGACTTGGAAGTCGTAATGACACGCTGCCCCGACTGATGGCAGTGACGTCAGCGGAGAGCTGACTTCAGACCACTCTCCGCTGAAAACGGGTCACAGGAGTGCAAAACGAATTGCACTCCTGTGACCCAGAGGGGAAGCCCAGCCTAAAAAGCTCAGGCTGGACTTCTCCTTTAACTCTATTAGTCCAAGATTATTCTACATAGAGAGAAAAGATTTGACATTATAGAGACATGAAGATTCGATGAAGCAGCTAAAAGCATATGATCGCAGCAAGCAGAAATTTATGGTCAAATTCTCGGCCCAGAGGCTATAATTAATAAATATAATTATTACTAGTCATACAAAATTAGAATTCTACTATAGCTTGTAGGTGGAACATTCGTCCGGAAATGAACGATTGAGGCGTCGTACAGTTTAGCTGCCCCGTCAAATCTTCTTAGAACATTCGACAGACACCATAAGCCTTCAATGACAGATTTGACCTTAATTAATTCGGATTTTCGGTCTAATGCATTTTTTAACTAAACAAAATAAATAAAAACTAATTTCGGGAGTAACTAAATAAATTTATTTTTCGAACGAAAACAAATTTCCGAAACGAAATATTTCAGTGTGCACCTGTCTAGTATTAACTAGTTCACTAATTTCCTCCCAAAAAGTATCTCAGTTGTATATAGATCTGCAATCTCATTACACTCCTGCCAAACTCCATGGTATGGGCATTTTTGATGACCCCCTATGCTATAAATGTAAGAGAGACAGGGGCGACCTTATTCACCTTCGTTGGAGGTGTCCCAAGCTACACCGATACTGGAAGGCTGTCATGGATGCCTTTAATAGGGTGTTTCAGACTACAAAACCTCTTGACCCTAAATACTGTCTAGTAGGTATTCTCAGTGACCTAGTACCAGCAGAGCTCACAAAGGTGGTATTTAATTGTGCTCTCTTCCAGGCACCGGAAAATGCTCCTTTTGCTATGGAAATCCCCTGAACCCCCATCTCACCAATTGTGGGTGTCACATATGGGACATATTCTTATCTTTGAAAAATATGTTTACCAACATAGGGGTTGTCTGGAAAAGTTTGAGAGGTTGTGGCGCCATGGTTGGACACCCCTGGGCTTAGTCCATGTGAACTTGTACAGCTGTGGCTACTGCAATGCCCTGGTTGACCAGTATCTAACATGTTGGGTTGCAGTGAAGTTCAAGGGTGTGTATGCTAATGTTTATCGCTGTGCTTTCAGCATGCTTATACGTGGATATCCGTGTGCTATGCCTCTTCCTTTTTTTCCTCTGTTTGACTGATGTTGTATGTTCAGCTGTTGTTAACAGCAATTTCATGATGCTGGATTGTATCTGTTTACTTACAATTTAATAAAGTACGTTTGATTAAAAAAAATATTAGAAAGTGCTAAACAAGCCTAGAGTTTATACACGTTTACATGCATTCACACACTTTTAGGCACATTTAGTGTTATGCTTCCTAAAAGCTCCTCTCCTGAACATGCTGGTGGTGTATTTTGTATTTATTTTTTGGCCTCTAAATGCTTTTAATATGCCTGTAAGTTCCATGTGTGTATGGACACATAGGTTAACACATATGCTAACAAAGGGGCTGAGAAAAAAGCCATCAAAGTCCCATAAAAGCAGCATTTTTTACATGCTCTATGCATGGTGCCTAAAACTCACTACCCAGGTTGTTTAATTTAACCTTGACTACAGCATATGACTATAGACATGGCAATTGAGAATTAGGGTGATATTTAATTTATTATAGATCTGGAGATATCCTGAAAGTGATCTGGAGTGTTGTTTACTTTTTTAATCTAAAGGTCAATATCATCAGATGAGTTTTTATTCATGAAAGAGGATGGGCACTGCTTTTGGGGAGAAAATTCAATGTATTTAATGGTGTCTAAACATATTAAGCTTTGAATTGGAACTCTGTTGAAAATGTTAAAGCACTTTTTGGGAGTGGGTGCATTATACAGTATCTCACAAAAGTGAGTACACCCCTCACATTTTTGTAAATATTTTATTATATCTTTCATGTGACAATCCCATGACGTCACAGGGCGGGGTCACCCGTCCTTATCATAGGGAACCCCAGGGGTTCCCTATGATAAGGACGGGTGACCCCGTCCCCTCTTACGCGTCATGGGGGTTTCATTCCTGCTGGAGAGGGGAGACTGCTGCGTCGCTGGAGAATGGATCATCGTTGGACATCGGGGAGACGGGAGACGGGATTACATCGCTGGATTTTTTTAAATAAAGGACTTGTCCAACAGTGTCTGTGTGTTTTTTACAAATGTTTACACTTTCTTTGTGAAATGGTAGGGGTATAATGTACCCCGTTACCAGTTCACATGGGGGGGCGGGATCTGGAGTTCCCCGTTGTTAAAGGGGGCTTCCAGATTTCGATAAGCCCCCTGCCAGCAGACCCCCACAACCACCGGGCAAGGGTTGTGGGGATGAGGCCCTTGTCCTCATCAAAATGGGAACAGCCTCCAGTTCAGGAGGGGGGGCTCTCTCGTCACCCCCTCTTTTCCTGCGGCCGGGTTGTGTGCTCGGATAAGGGTCTGGTATGGATTTTTGGGGGGACCCGACGCCATTTTTTTTTGGTTCGGGGTTCCCCTAATATTCATACCAGACCCAAAGGGCCTGGTAATGGACTGTGGGGGGGACCCCTGCCGTTTTTTTCAATGACTTTGATCTGTATTGCCGGGGAGCCGACAATTCATTATAGCCGCGAGTGGTTTTAAATTACTTTTTTTTTCTTGAGAAATTACATTTTGTGCATGGACAATTCTAAACACGGGAAACATGCGCGACTTTACAGGCATACTTTAGACACCCCCAGGTACGAAATTTAAAGGAATATTTCACTTTTATTGTTTCACTTTAAGCATTATTAAAATCACTGCTCCTGAAAAAACGTCAGTTTTTAAATCTCATCTTGCATTGATATTGGTCTGCATAGAAGAAAGAAAGATGATGCACAAAAAAGCACAAAATGTGTTTGCTGAAGACAAGCAGACTAAGGACATGGATTACTGGAACCATGTCCTGTGGTCTGATGAGACCAAGATAAACATATTTGGTTCAGATGATGTCAAGCGTGTGTGGTGGCAACCAGGTGAGGAGTACAAAGACAAGTGTGTCTTGCCTACAGTCAAGCATGGTGGTGGGAGTGTCATAGTCTGGGGCTGCATGAGTGCTGCCATCACTGGGGAGCTACAGTTCATTGAGGGAACCATGAATGCCAACATGTTGTTAGGATTAAGTTCACCTGCTGGTGGCACTATCCTGCTCTGGCATGTTTTCTGTGTGCTGTGTTTGCTGTGTTCTTTGTTTGCTATTTTTCACTGTAAATAAATATCACTTTTAATATATATCCTTTGTTTGGTCTCCATTCCCTTGTGTAGCTACGTGTCTGGTGGTCTTAGCTGCTGATCCTGACATAATCGTGGCGCCCACCAATGACCAGATCAGCTACACTTGGGGACTGAGAGCCAGTGGCTTTCGATTTTTACTTTTCCTTTCACAACGTTGAGAGTGCAGGTTATTTGCCGTGTGCAACTTGCAGTAGGGGATAAGGATTTGTGTCATTCACTTTAGCAAGATCTCACTGAGGAAGAGCTGCTTGAAGGGATTTTGACTGCACATGCCTTAGCCGTGGAGGGGAGATTTTCATTTGGTGAAGTACAACCTTTCATTCAGGTCTGTTCTGAGCTATTATTTCAGGTTACCTCTCAGGGCCATGATATTTTCACTCCTCCATTTACTTTGTACCAGGCTGGATTTTTGGGTTGGTTGCTAAAACATTGTGCAGGTTTGTTTCTCCAGCAGTATGCAGCCTATTTACAACAGGTGGTGTTGGATTGTATTGCTTCTGTGCACCGTTTAATTGAGCAATGTGAGCAAGGAAGAGACAAATTGACTTTAGTTCAACTTCTATTACAAGCTTGGTCTGAGATCATACCCCAGTGCTAGATGAGTCACATAAGTACCCTGCCACCAGTAAGCACACTTCCCCTGTATGCAATCCATCAAAAGCTCCCCCTGCAGTGCCATTACCCATAACAACCATCTCAGGCCTCTTCCTGTATTTCTAATACTCTTCCCTCTATTCTTCCTAGTACTGTTACTACCTTTTCATCAGCAGTACAGTCTGGTCAGCACAAGGCAACTACGTGCAGGACTCTAATACCTAAGCCAAAGAAAAAGAAACAAAGCTTGTTTCCTGCTCTTATAACTGTGCCACTGTGCCACTATCCATGCTGACTGCTGAATTGATCCAGTCCTCCTCCATGCTGACTGCTGAATTGATCCAGTCCTCCTCCATTCTGACTGCTGATGCGATCCAGTCCTCCTCCATGCAGACTGCTGATGCGATCCAGTCCTCCTCCATGCAGACTGCTGAATTGATCCAGTCCTCCGCCATGCAGACTGCTGATGCGATCCAGTCCTCCGCCATGCAGACTGCTGATGCGATCCAGTCCTCCGCCATGCAGACTGCTGATGCGATCCAGTCCTCCACCATGCAGACTGCTGATGAGATCCAGTCCTCCGCCATGCAGACTGCTGATACGATCCAGTCCTCCATGTTGCCGACTGCTGATGTGATCCAGTCCTCCTCCTTGCAGACTGCTGATGCGATCCAGTCATCCTCCATGCAGACTGCTGATGTGATCCAGTCCTCCATGTTGCCGCCTGCTGATGCGATCCAGTCCTCCTCCATGTTACCGCCTGCTGCTGATGTCCATGCATCCTCCATGTTACCACCTGCTGCTGATGTCCATGCATTCTCCATGTTGCCGCATGCTGCTGATGTCCATGCCTCCTCCATGTTGCCACCTGCTGCTGATGTCCATGTCTCCTCCATGTTGCCACCTGCTGTTGATGTCCATGCCTCCTCCATGTTGCCGCCTGCTGCTGATGTCCATGCCTCCTCCATGTTGCCGCCTGCTGATGATGTCCATGACTCCTTCATGCTGATGCCGCCTGCTGATGATGGTGTCCATTCCTTTTCCATGCTGCCATCTGTTGCCAAGCCTGCTGCGGTTGACCTGCCATCTGTTGCCAAGCTTGCCACGGCAGGTTCCCGGGCTGCTGCTGCCCAGCTTGACTATGAGGGTTCCCGGTCTGCTACCCAGTCTGATGTGCCCGCTGCCCAGCCTGTTGATCTGGTGTCTGCTGCCCCTCTGGACTATGCTGATTCCGGGGCTGCCGCCCCTCTGGACTATGCTGATTCCGGGGCTGCCGCCCCTCTGGACTATGTTGTTTCCGGGGCTGCCGCCCCTCTGGACTATGCCAAATCCCTACTGTTGTAATATTATATATAATAATATATATGTAATATTATATATGTGTATGCATTATATATTGTGTTATATGTATGGCACAATATATATGTGTTACATACAGGCATTCAAGATTACACATATCAAAGGGTGTTTGTTGATCAAAGGGGTTAGTGGCCAAACAAGGTTTACTACACATATCAGAGGGGACAGATAATGACTCTGATGTGCTAATCTTATGCAAGCCTACCTAGGTGTGTGAGGTGGCCTGTTAACTTAATTGAACAGTTCAAAGGGTACATTGTTTAGAAATATATATTGATGGTAATTAGACTTGAGGGGGTATTCACTCATGGAAACATTTGGTTGACCTGGCAGAACCACCCCCCGCCCCCCCCCCCCCCCCAGTGTCAGACCAGTATTTGAGACATTCAAGCTGGCATTCAGTCTACTCCAGTCTTCTCAGTCTGTATGGATAGGAAGGAAGGCACAGGTCTAGAATTGATATAAGGAACATGGGACTTTGAATTATATTGTACTCTGTTGGATTTGTATCATCTGTGCAAGTATTGGACTTTGTTCTGTATTGGAAGTCAATTAAAGTGCATTCTCTGGAGAACTTGGGCGTTGCTGCGGAAACATAACTTATATCATCACAATAACTAAACATCAATTATCTACTGGAGACTATATATGATATCACTACACCTACTTGCGGTTAAGCTGGACTCTGACAGGGTAAAACTCCCACATTCTGCTGTGTCTGAGGCTTCTAAAAATCCAGTGTTATGTGGCCTAAAGGGGTTGTCAGTGTGGGTTAAGATCCCTACTTTTGCTCATCCCGAGTTCTTTTTGCAGCCAGAGGATCCTGTTGTGCCAAGGCCAGGAGGTCCAGATCTCCCTTTTGAACTTGAGAGCCAAATCTGCTGTTACAGCCCCAGTAGTAGAGGTCCCATGGGAAAGGATAGTGTTCCATTTGAGCTTTGTCCTGACCCAGGGGTCATCTCTGCGATCCCATGTGCATTTGGGGACCCGATTGGGGTAACCTATGTGCTGGGTATACCCGAGAGACAGGTACAGTGCGGAGCGGCCTCTAGCAACAGAGGGAGAGAAGGTTCAATTGTGAAGGAATGCCCTGACATCAGGGTACCTACATGGACCAGGGACTCTGGCATTGGGCGGTCGGGTGTCCTTTGGTGTCCCAGCATTGGGACACAGGCTGCTTTTAAGAATATGCCTTTGGTGTTGCGCCTCCTTAGGGATCTGACCAGCAGAGAACCCAGACAGCTTTGGGACCCCGGTGGCGGGGTTCTCGCCAGGCCTTCAGACATGGACAGTTGAGCGCTCGGTCAGCTTGCAGACTCTGGTGGTGGGGCCCTATGGAGCGTCCAGAGGCCGCTCCTTAAGGAGGGGAATCTGTTAGGATTAAGTTCACCTGCTGGTGACACTATCCTGCTCTGGGCTGTTTGCTGCAGTTCCAGTGTCCACCAGCAGGTGTCTCCCAGGACCCAGCAGGCTATTGTAATCAGGATAATTGGTTCAGCTGCCTAGGGGCTACTTAAGGCTTCTCCTCCCTTCCCCCGATGCGTCACGATTTTGGTCCCTGCCTTGCTGCTGATTCTGTCTGCAACCCTCTGCCTTGCTCCTGCCTCCCTCTGCTCTGTCCCCAGCCTTGATCCCCCCTTCCTTGCAACCTTGTATTCCTTGTACCCTTGTCCCTAGCTTGGTCTGTATATATATTTAGTTGTTAGGTTCAACAGCTCTTGTTAGTGGGGTTTTCGGTTCGTTAATGTTTTCTGTGTGCTATGTTTGCTGTGTTCTTTGTTTGCTATTTTTCACTGAAAATAGATATCACTTTAAATATATATCCTTTGTTCGGTCTCCATTACCTTGTGTAGCTACAGGTCTGGTGGTCTTAGCTGCTGATCCTGACACATGTACTGTGACATACTGTGGCAGAATATGATCCCCTCCCTATGAAGACTGGGCCACAGGGCAATATTCCAACATGATAATGACCCCAAACACACCTCCAAGATGACCACTGCCTTGCTAAAGAAGCTGAGGGTAAAGGTGATGGACTGGCCAAGCATGTCTCCAGACCTAAACCCTATTGAGTATCTGTGGGGCATCCAAAAACGGAAGGTGGAGGAGCGCAAGGTCTCTAACATCCACCAGCTCTGTGATGTCATCATGGAGGAGTGGAAGAGGACTCCAGTGGCAACCTGTGAAGCTCTGGTGAACTCCATGCCCAAGAGGGTTAAGGCAGTGCTGGAAAATAATGGTGGCAACGCAAAATATTTACACTTTCACCCAATTTGGACATTTTCACTTAGGGGTTTACTCACTTTTGTTGCCAGCGGTTTACACATTAATGGCTGTGTGTTGAGTTATTTTGAGGGGACAGCAAATTTACACTGTTATACAAGCTGTACACTCACTACTTTACGTTGTAGCAAAGTGTAATTTCTTCAGTGTTGTCACATGAAAAAGTATAATAAAACATTTACAAAAATGTGAGGGGTGTACTCACTTTCGTGAGATACTGTATGTGTTTTTTGCAGTTAGATTTTTGCACTGAAGTGAAACATATGAACAGGTATATATACAAGATATTCTGAAAGCCATGGGTGTAGGCTATCAGAATTAATAGCTAGTAGGAGTAAACTATAGAGCTCTAATTTTGCCCTACTGGTCCAAATGAGAGAAATATTGACATGAACCTTTACATGAATAGACTCACTTTTACATGTTTTCCTGTTAACAGCGCTAAATAGCTCAAAGCTAAATAATTACAAATAAATCAGAATGTGTTGTGCTATCCCTTTAAATCAATTATCTAACAAAACAAAGCAACCAAAGTGAACAACCAAGGTATATGTTTGTTACATAAAAGATTTAAAGGGGAAGTGCAACACATTCTCATGTATATATTTTTTTTACATTTTGTATTCCAATATCAAGTGAGTGCTGTTCCAATTCATATCACATGATAGATGTGCACTTTTGTAGGTTTATATTTACCATTTAAACATTTACATACACAAATAAATGAGTCATATGAACAGACAACAGTGCCAAGCATTCAGATAACCTACAGTGCTCTGTGAATTCTGTGTCATGTATTAAATAATTATTTTGAAAACAATGGTAATAATAATATAGCAAAAATGAAAGGAAGAAAAACACCAGTTTAAAACTTACAAACCATAAAAATATAATTCAAATTTGACTAAAATTGCTCATAGTTTCTCATTAAATCTTTTTGGGTGATTAACTTGGGTGATTAACCATATATGAATAATTTAGTTTCATAGCACTCTAATATTATTCTCAAATGACATGATTATATAAAAAATACTTTGAATATAGTTTAAATACTTACAATGTATGATATAGTAAAACTATAACAAATTCAGGGTACCACCAAAAGACTGACTGTACAGTAGCACAGTATGACTCTTTGATCCCCTTCATCAAGGCTAGGAAATCTTGAGCTATTTATATGCATAACAAAGTTTCTTAGGTTACATGAAGTGGCCAAGGTTTTCTAGATGTCATTCTAGAAAAGTAATGACAAAGAATATTGCCCAATACAATGAATATGCTGCTCCACTGCTTTTATCATGAACCCCAACATTGCAGATAACCTCCTGATGCAGAAGTCATTAATGCAATAAACAACAATATAAATGCATATACTGTAAGCCCATGCCATTAACACAATAAAAAAAAAATATGTTACTAGATGCAAACCTGTATTTGTTCTCTTCAGTTTTTAGTCTCTTTAACACAGTTTTCTGTTTATTACATTTTAAACTTCAATTAATGATGAAATTAAGACTTCTGATTACTTTGAATGACAAAATGTGAGCTAAGATATAGAATTTATTCATTCTTATTTCCTTTACAATTTCAGCTCAAATAACTTATCTGAAGCATCAAAAATGGGTGCAACCTTAGACTTCAAAGAGGAAGGAGTCTTAGTGTTTCTTTTCCTTATCTGCTTTCTCTTTTAAGGGTGTTTGATCTGCAGCAAGCAGTAGTTTCCTTTTGCAACACTAAATAATAGAAATGTACTTTTTGTATTCTTGTCACATGCTCTGAGGTTACACAACCCACACGCTTATCAGCAGCAGACATGCAGTGCATTATGGGATCTTTCTGATGATGTGCCAGCCTTTCATGAGATTTATTGTGAAATAAGGTGTTGACCAAGTTGCCATTTTGACCTTGACATTTTTTAAACAATTCAAGAAATATGAAAAAGAGAAAAACAAGGAGTGCTACTGGTCACATCCAAGGGGATTTTTCTTTCTTATGTTTTTTTTTTTCTTTCAGCACACAGAAAAATTACATTATGTAATCAATATGCCTGACATTCAAATATTGTTTCATGTTTGCATTATAAGATATATTTTTTAACAACATATTAGAGCAATTAAAGGAGGGATAGAATGAGTATAATAATAATAGCTTAGATTTATTTTAGATTATTTCTGATAGTAGACAGAATATATTTTATCATTAGGCCTGTATATGAACAATTGTACCTGTCTTTTAATGCATGAATTACAAAGAGTAATACATACACCAGGATATCCACCACTTTTTCTATATAGACCGCTGACAGGATTAATTTACAATATACATGACCAGAGCACAGTTGTATAAAATTTGGAAAGGAGCACAATTCATTTTACATAGTGTTCTGTAATGTTCAAGAATTAGAAAACATACTATAAGAACTAGTAAACAGTCACTAGAGACTAGCTTGGAATGTGCTGACATAGATTATACCCCAGTATTCTAAATACTAAAACTAAAAACTAAAACTGTTCCGACACAACCAGGAACTTGAAGGTGTCACAGTTTAATTTATAAAAGAGAACTTGGCTGTAAAAGAATACCATTGTAAGGTACCTGTGATAGGTAGTGTCCGAACTGGAACTTGTGTGCTGAGGATTCAGGCAAAAACATAGTCAGGCAGATTAGGTTGGCAACAGATCAGGCAAAACGGTACACAATCGAAATCCAGAGAGTGGTCAGGCAGGCAAAGGTCATACACGAGCTGGCGGTGAAGTACAAAATCAGCAGGCTAGAGAGTAGTCAGGAATTTAGGCAGAAGTTCAACACGAAAATCAAGATCAAAAAGCAGTCACAACACCCAGGGAGCTGTTCTACACAAACAAGCGCTGAGAGATAGCATCACTTCCTTTTTATGGGCTGCTTTGATTGAAAAGCTGGCAGCAGGTGGGGCTAGTGAGTCCAAGGTAATGCTTAATACTGAGAGGACATTTCCAAAAGTCCAGATCTCCTCCGTAGCACAACAGGTAAGGCTGTAGCTGTGGGACCAGGAAGATCCCGGTTCAAATACACCCAGGTACATGACAACCATGTATGATTCTGGTTGCCTATACCTACAATCTTCGCTGCGTTGAATACTTTCTCCTACCATTGGGAGATGTAGTTCCTCCTGCCGGCTTAAACACCACTGCAAGACATAGGATCTGGCAGAACCACAGTGTGTGGGAAAAGGTAATAAATATATAGCTATGTATTTACAGACCGGGCTTCTTTCACATTTGACTCTATGATTACAGGGTCACTTGAAAAACAGAAGCTGAAAATGAGTTGGATTTGGGAGCATAGGGCTTATCTCTTCTGACTGGATGACTGCATTTTGAGGCTTCAGACAAGAAGATCTTTTCCTTAAAGTCCTGGTCAGTATGACAGGTCATGTGGCCATGGTGGGTAAAAGGGAGCTGCAGAGTGACATGGTAGAGGACAGGAGCTGGAGCAGATACCCTCTGTCCTCTCCATGTTGTTTCTTGAGACTGCTGGGTAGAGATAAGTCGATTCGCGGCAGAACTTTTGAACGTTGCAAAAGTTCGGAATCGAATAACAAACCCCAAAGACAAAAACAAAGACGTCTTGGACACTGCCCACCATTCTTGGACAGACCATGACCCCGAGCACCAAAGTCAAAAGTCTCGGAGTCATCTTTGACTCAGAGATGTCGATGGATGCACAAATAGGATCAGTAGTCAGCGGATCGCACCATCTCCTCCGCCTGCTGTGGAGACTCGTCCCCTTCATCCCGGAAGAGGACAAAGCAGTAGTAGTTGGAACAATCATCAACTCCCGCCTTGACTACGCAAACTCCCTCTAAATAGGACTACCTAAATATCAGATTTCGTGCCTACAAGTTGTCCAGAACACGGCAGCCAGACTGGTAACAGGAAAAAAACCTTGGGAATCCATTACCCCTTCACTGAGGACCCTGCATTGGCTAGCCGTAAAGGATCGGGTCACATTTAAGACCCTCTGCCTCACCCACAAGTGCACACAAGGAAATTCTCCTCAATATTTATGCGAGAAGATAAAGCACTACACCCCCAAATGCATTCTCCGATCAACCAACCAAAACCTTCTCCACATCCCCAAGTCCCGATACAAATCAAAGGGAGAACGAAGATTCGCAGTTCAAGGACCACGGCTATGGAACGCTCTACCCACGGACATCCCTATGGAAGAAAACCATCGGGCCTTCAGGAAAAAGCTTAAGACCCACCTCTTCTGAAGGATCAAGACGTCACTGGATGCCAAGCGCCTTGAGGCCATTTAGTTCGCACTTGTAGCGCTATATACATTTTTCACTCACTCACTCACTCAGTCTATGGGATCCGACCTGGAAAATTCAAAAGTGACGATTTTTAAGGCTTATATGTAAGTAATTGTTCATACAATGGTTATGGGGGCCTGGGTACTGCCCTGGAGAACATGTATCAATGAAAAAAAAGTTTGTAAAAACATCATTTTTAAATGAGCAGTCATTTACTAATGCTGAAACCATCAAAATGAGAAATAACAATAAAAATATAAAATTCCTTTAAATATAGTGCTTTGGGGGTCCCCTTAGTCTGTCTGTAATGTGGCACATGTGTACCATGTATAGAGCCTGCTGCAGCAATAATGACATTTGTAAAGCCAAACATTCCATTCAAGCTTTCTTTATTTTATAAACAATGGCTTGGGGAGCCAGTCTGTATGATGAGGCCACAATTTAATGCACTCGGAACAAGATTCAAGGTTTTTTGGATAAATCTCTTTTGCAGACTCTGGATAGAAGTAACATGTGTGGAAAAATTGGGCTTTGGATGTTGGTGGTGCCTTCACACCATAACCCTATAGAGGTACTCTTGATGTAGAACAAGACTTGGCATTGCTGTCAAAATTTTTAATGATATGCACCTGTCAAACAGGTACAAATAAATTGGTCCTTGAGTGTCGGTGGTGCCTTCACATCGTAACCCTATCAAGGTACTCTTGATGAAAACAAGAATTGGCCCTGCAGTCAAAAATTTAAATGTGATGCCCTGCTCTAACAGTTGTGGAAAAATTGGTCTTTGGGTGTCGGTGGTGCCTTCACACCGTAACCCTATCAAGGCACTCTTGATGAAAGCAAGAAATTGGCCTTGCTGTCAAAAATTTCAGTGATATGTACCTGACAAACAGGTTTGTAAAAATTGGTCCTTGGGTGTGAATAGTGCCCATGAAACCTACACCAAACAATTTCTTCCAGATTAAATCAACACTCACAAAGCTAGGCAGCCTAGACAGTCTTTCAGAGATTCAAGATCCAGAAAGCACTTAATCAGCGACATTGGCACCAGGCACTTGATAGCTGCTGCTAATCCAAGACTGATTCATTTTGATAATGTCAGCCGGTCCAACAGATTCTGTGGACAAACAAGCTCTCTTATTTGTCACAAAACCTGAATGCCCTTTCGGAAAACATGCTAGATGCAGGGCAGCCCAGCAGCTCTATTGCATACTGGGCAAGTTCTTGCCAGTGGTCTATTCTCATGACCCAGTAACCCAGTGGATCGTCAACTGGAAAGCTTTCTATATCTGTTTTTACCCCTAGATAATCTCCCACCATATCATGAATATGCTATCGATGGGATGTGGAAGCTGACAGCCTTGGGTGCCAAGGACTAAAACATTTTTGAAAGGCATCACTGAGGCGGCCCCCTTCAATACACTTTTCCCTTGACCAACAGAAGCCTCACAACAATGTTTTGCACCAGACTGTAACCTACCAGAGTTGGGAAAGGCATTACATAAACTCCACTTTAAGGTGTCCTCAAGAGATTTCATCTCCTGCTCCCTCTGTGGGGACTGGATGAGTTCCAAGACTTTCCCCTTGTAACGGTGGTCAAGGAGGATTTCCAACCAATAGTAATCCTTCATCTTGATGCCATGTATTGTACTGTCCTTTTGCAGGCTTTGAATAATGAAGGAGCCCATGCACCTAAAGTTTGCAGAGGAATGAAAGGAAGACTCCTAGGGATCACTGAGGATTACAGTATCTGGAACTGCCTCCTTCCAGCTATGTACTACTCCCAAGGGTTCTGGTGATGGAAAACCATCTGTTAAGGGTTGACGTATGTCTTGCTCTGCTTCAATGACACCAAAGCGGCCATAAACCTCCTCCTTCCTCTCCGTTTGTGCGTTCTGTGGTGTCTGCCGAAAGCGGGCCGTGAGAGGAAAGGAAGTCCTCCCTTTTCCTCCCGCTGCTCTGCCTTGAGTGCCTTGTCCATAATGCCACACAGAGTCTGCTCCAGCAGGAACACAATAGGGATTGGGTTACTGATGCATGTATTGTCACAGCTCACCATCCTCCTCAAATGGTGACAGTACAGTGCATGCATCCTTTTTTAGCAGCCATTGGCGTGGGGAAAATAAGGCAAGTTGGGCCGAACCTGTCTTTGTGCCATACTCCCACAGGTACTTGTTGAGGGCAGTTTACGGGCAGGTGGAATTTCAGCCAATCGAGGACTGGCTGTGTATGACCGCCTGAAATGGCTACAGACTTTAAACCCTGGGTACCTATTTAAAAAATGCTGCACCACCAAATTGAGGACATGTGCCAGGCATGGCACATGTGTCAACTTTCCCTGTCTAAGGGTGGACAGGAGGTTTGTGCCATTATTGCACACCACCATTTCTGGCTCCAGCTGGCGTGGTGTGAACCACCTCTGGGCCTGCCCCTGTAGAGCTGCCAAAATCTCTGCTCCAGTGTGGCTCCTGTGTCCTAGACAGACAAGCTGAAGCACTGCATAGCACCTTTCAGCCTGACTCATTGAATAGCCCCTTGAACGCTTAGGGGGTACTTGTAGTTTACTGACAATTCAGCAGAGGAGGGCATGGAGAAGGAGGATAAGGGGTGGAGCTGACAAATCCTGCATCATCAACACTAGCTGTATGGAGTTGAGATGGCACAACAAGCTGCAGCAGTGAGCCCTGTCCTACATCCTTATGAGTTGCAAGCAGAGTTACCCAGTTTGCTGTGAATAAAATATATCATCCCTGACCATGCTTGCTGGACCAACCACATGTCAGCAGTAACGTGGACCTTGCAGTTGACTGCCTTGCCCAACGATGCCACAACTTCCACGTGATGGTAGAGCTGGAATAGCCTTACGTGAAATGAAATAGCAACTGAGAATCTGCCATTGTGGTACACCTCATTCTGCTAATTTACCGAAGGGGCAGAATCCAGCAAACAGAAAGGTAGAAGTTGTAAAGCCAGCAGCTTTGATAAGCTTTAATGTAGATGCTGGGCATGTGGATGGCAGTGACTGTATTTTTTCACTGCAGCAGACAGGGCAGAGAAATTTGCCTGCTGTAGTCTACAGCTGGTGGCGTGCTACTGGCAAACATGCTGCAAGGATGACCTGGGACACCCTGTACTATACCTATATCCCTGTCAGTGGAAGCTGCTGAGAGGTCATGAGGTATAGCGGGGGTAAACTTGAAAGGTGAGGAGTGAGAAGCAGCAGAACTTTGTCACTTTTGTGTGGCTTTCAGATGCTCTCGCTAACAGGCTGAGTGGTGGGAGGTAAAGGCCTTGTCAAGCATGTGGTACCCAAATGGCTTGTGTTTTTTCCACGCTTGATGTGCTTGAGGCAAAGTTTTCAAATTGCAACAGTGCAATCGGCTGCACATGGTGGCTGCCTATTTGGGGTTGTGCCTCACCCTCACTTTCCTCCTCTGCTCTATCCAGCACCCAAGTTGCGTCAGTACTGTTAAACGTGCAGTAACACACTTAAATATACTGCGTTAAATGTGCAGTAAAGAATTGATATATGCTGCATTAAACGCACAGTAACTAGCTCAAATATACTGCGTTAAATGTGCAGTAACGCACTGAAATATACTGTGTAAAAAATTCAGTAACGCACTGATATATACTGCAATAAACATACAGTAACGCACTGGTATATACTGTGTTAAATGTACAGTAACGCACTCATATATGCTGCATTAATCGTGAAGTAATGTACTGATGTATAATGCGCTAAATGTACAGTAATGCACTGATATATATTGCAATAAATGTACTGTATCACACAAATATATACTGCATTATACTGCACTGATATATACTGCAATAAACATACAGTAACGCACTGGTATATACTGCGTTAAATGTACAGTAACACACTCATATATACTGCATTAATCGTGAAGTAATGTACTGATGTATAATGTGCTAAATGTACAGTAATGCACTGATATATATTGCAATAAATGTACTGTATCACACAAATATATACTGCATTAAACATGCGGTAATGCACTCATACATACTGTGATAAACATACTGTAACACACTGATATATACTGCATTAAACTTGCATTAATGCACTGATAAATCCTGCTTTAAAAGTGCAGCAACACACTGAAATATACTGCATTAAATGTGCAGTAATGCACTCAAATATACTGCGTTAAACGTGCAGTAACACACTGATATATACTGCGATAAAAGTGCAGAAGCGCACTCATATATACTGCCTTAAATGTACAGTAACGCACTGAAATATACTGCGTTAAATGTGCAGTAATGCACGCAAATATACTGCGTTACACGTGCAGTAAAGGACTCAAATATACTGCATTTAACGTGCAGCAATGCACTGATATATACTGCATTAAACGTGCAGTAATGCACTGTTATATACTGCGTTAAACGTAAAGTAACGCACTGATATATACTGCATTAAATGCACAGTAGCACACTTGTATATACTGTGTTACACGTGCAGTAAAGGACTCAAATATACTGTGCTAAACGTGCAGTAAAGCACTGATATATACTGCATTAAATGTGCAGTAACGCACTCAAATATACTGTGATAAACGTGCAGTAATGCACTGATATATACTGCGTTAAACGTGCTGTAACGCATTGATATAGCCTGTGTTACAATGTGCAGTAAATCACTGAAATATACTGTGTTAAAGGGGTTGTAAAGGTATTTTCTAAATAGGTTCCTTTAAGCTAGTGCATTGTTGGTTCACTTACCTTTTCCTTCGATTTCCCTTCTAAATGTTTTTTTTTCTTTGTTTTCTTTGTCTGAATTTCTCACTTCCTGTTCCTCCTCAGTAAGCTGTTCAGTAAGCTGTTCTGGCTGACTATTCACCGCTCAGATGATGGGGGCAAGCTTACTGAAGAGAAACAGGAAGTGAGAAATTCAGACAAAGAAAAAAACATTTAGAAGGGAAATCGAAGGAAAAGGTAAGTGAACCAACAATGCACTAGCTTAAAGGAAACTATTTAGAAAATAAAAAATTAACCTTTACAACCCCTTTAAATACGCAGTAATGCTATACTGCATTAAACGTGCAGTAATGCACTGATGTATACTGCGTTAAACATGCAGTAACACACTGATATATACTGGGTTTAACGTGCAGTAACACACACAAATATACTGTGTTAAACATGCAGTAATGTACAGTACTGATATATACTGCGTTACGCATACAGTAATGCACTGATATATAGTGCGTTAAATGTACAGTAATGTACGTATATATACTGTGTTAAACGTGCAGTAACACACTGATATATACTGCATTAAACGTGCAGAAACACACTGATTTATACTGCGTTAAACATGCTATATTGCACTCAAATATACTGCATTAAAAGTGCAGTAACGCACTAATATATACTGCGGTAAACATGCAGTAACACACTTAAATATACTGCGATAAACGTGCAGTAATGCACTCAAATATACTGCATTAAACATGTAGTAACACAGAGATATATACTGTGTTAAATGCAGAAATGCACTGATATATACTGTGTTAAAAGTGCAGTAACATACTGATATATGCTGTGTTAAACTTACAGTAACGCACTTATATATACTGTGTTAAATGTGCAGTAACACGCTGATATATAATGCATTAAACGTGCGGTAACACACTTAAATATACTGCAGTAAACATGCAGCAATGCACTCAAATATACTGTGGTAAATGTGCAGTAAAGCACTAATATATACTGTGCTAAACGTGCAGTAGCGCACTCAAATATACTGCGTTACACATACATTAACGCACTGATATATACTACGTTGAACATACAGTAACACACATATATACTGTGTTAAAGGCTAACTCCACTTTAGTGGGAAAAATAATTAGCAAATAAAGAAAAAATAATATGGCACATATAATTGTGACACTAATCATATTGTAATTGAATGTTTTAAAAAATTACCTTTCCTTTTCAATCTGCAGCCACTGTAATTTTCTGAGAATTCATTGAAATATGCTTACATGGAGGAGTTCTGTACACAGAGTGTATACTGACCACTCCCCAGAAACATCATTTCCTGCTTGTGTGATTGGCTCACCAATTTTCCCAGAAGTCTGCCTAAGATACAAGTCAAATTTCAGCCATCCTCTGCTACACAAATAAATCATTTTTGGAGAGATACTTTCAATAGGAGCACATTTAAAGGGATGCAGGCCCAGCAGATTTCCTCATTAGTGTCCTGAAGCTGCACACCTGACAGTTAATTATGAAACCACTCCCATTAGACCCACTAAGTACAGAGGCACAGACAAACACACATGGATTATTTCAGAATAACAAAAGGTAGGAATCTGCAAAAAAGGTTGTTATAATCATTGCAATGTACATAGATCACCCAGAGGGGCAGTATTGCATTTAAATATACTGCATTAATTGTGCAGTAATGCACTGATATACTGTATACTGCGTTAAACATGCAGTAACACACCTAAATATACTGCAGTAAACATGCAGTAATGCACTCAAATATACTGCATTAAACATGCAGTAACGCACTGATATATACTGTGTTAAATGTACACTAATGCACTGATATATACTGTGTTAAATGTGCAGCAATGCACTGATATATACTGCGTTAGGCTGGGTTCACACCTATGCGTTGCGTTTTTGAGCTTGGAGTCTTTGCCAAGTTCGCAATCAGTCGTTCAGCGGTTCCATTGCGTTTTTAGCTGCGGACTTGCCGACCTGGGAAGTCTCGCCGCTGTTATCATGAGGGGGAACTCCACGCCAATCTTTAAATAAAAAAATGGCATGGGTTCCCCTCCAGGAGCATATCAGGCCCTTAGGTCTGGTATGGACTTTAACGGGAACCCCTACGCCGAAAAAATGCAGGAAAAGAGGGGGGACGAGAGAGCGGCCCCCCTCCCTCCTGAACCGTACCAGGCCGCATGCCTTCAACATGGGGGGTGGGTGTTTTTGGGCAGGGGGGTGCCCTGCGGCCCCCCCACCCCAAAGCACCTTGCCCCCATGTTGATGAGGACAGGGCCTCTTCCCGACAACCCTGGCCGTTGGTTGTCAGGGTATGCGGGCGGGGGGCTTATCGGAATCCAGGAGCCCCCTTTAATAAGGGGGCCCCCAGATCCCGGCCCCCCACCCTATGTGAATGAGTATGGGGTACATCGTACCCCTACCCATTCACCTGGTGGAAAAAAAATTGCAATAAAAACACTACACAGGTTTTTTAAGTAATTTATCCCATCCAGGATGGACAATTTATTAGTCAGCTCTGGGGGTCTTCTTCCGACTTCGGAGGTCTTCTTCCAACTTCGGGGGTCTTCTTCCAACTTTGAGGGGTCTCTTCCGACTTCGGGGGGTCTCCGGTGTCGTCTCCGCGCTCTCCGGTTCTTCTCTCGTTCTCCGGTTCTTTCTTTCTTCTGCCGGGCCTCAGCTATCCTCTTCCAGCTCTTTTGCTAGCGGGGGCCCAGTCTTCTTTGTCGCCTTCTTCCCTTTTCTCTCCTGGAGATGTTGACTCGTCGCTGTCTCCGGCTGTAATGCCGTGTGAGCTGAGCGCATTCACTTTAATAAGCATGGGCGTGGTCACCGGGTAATGCCACCCAGTGACCCCGCCCCCATATGATGTCACAGTCCCATCATTCCCCGGGACGCCCCCCTGCCCCAAAGCACCCACCCCCCATGTTGAGGGCATGCGGCCTGGTACGGTTCAGGAGGGAGGGGGGCCGCTCTCTCGTCCCCCCTCTTTTCCTGCAGCCTGCCAGGTTGCGTGCTCGGATAAGGGTCTGCTATGGACTTTGGGGGGACCCCCACACTGTTTTTTTCGGTGTAGGGGTTCCTGTTAAAGTCCATACCAGATCTAAGGGCCTGGTATGCTCTTGGAGGGGAACCCATGCCGTTTTTAAAAAAAAACATTGGGGACCCCCAGATTTGTTAAAGGGGTCTTCCAGATTCCGATAAGCCCCCCGCCTGCAGACCCCCACAACCACTGGGCCAAGGGTTGTGGGGATGAGGCACTTGTCCCCATCAACATGGGGACATGGTGCTTTGAGGGGTCACAGACCCCCAAAGCATCCTCCCCATGTTGAGGGCATGTGGCCTGGTATGGTTCAGGAGGGGGGGCGCTCTCTCGTCCCCCCTCTTTTCCTGCGGCCTGCCAGGTTGCGTGCTCGGATAAAGGGTCCGGTATGGATTTTTGGGGGGAACTCCATGTCATTTTTTTTTTATTTGGCGTGGAGTTCCCCTTAAAATCTATACCAGACCTGAAGGGCCTGGTAATTGAACTTGGGGGGACCCCCAAGCATTTTTATTTTTTTATCAATTACTTTTCTTTGTATTGCCGGGAGCCGACAATTCATTATAGCCGCGAGTGCTTTTAAATTACTTTTTTTCCTTCAGAAATGACACTTTGTGCAGGGACAGTTCTAAGCACGGGAAACACGCGCTACTTTACAGGCATACTATACACCGCCCCCCACCCCCCCAGGTACGAAATTTAAAGGAATATTTCACTTTTATTGTTTTACTTTAAGCATTATTAAAATCACTGCTCCCGAAAAAACTGCCCTTTTTCAAACTTTTTTTGCATTGATACATGTCCCCTGGGGCAGGACCCGGGTCCCCAAACACTTTTTATGACAATAACTTGCATATAAGCCTTTAAAATTAGCACTTTAGATTTTTCATGTTCGAGTCCCATAGACTTTAACGGTGTTCGGATGTCGAACAAATTTATTGCCTGTTCGCAAGTTCTGGTGCGAACTGAACTGGGGGGTGTTCGGCTCATCCCTACTCACTAGCAGCACTGAACAGAGCCCTGTTCTATCTCTCTCCATACCATTATCACACTGCAAATGGACGGAGAATATTTTTAGTGTGGGGCTGAACTAAAGCCTCGTACACACGATCGGATATCCTATGGATTCTAATCCGATGGTTTTGTCCATCGGAAATCCGATGAAGCTGACTTCCATCAGTCTTGCCTACACACCATCAGTCAAAAAACCGACCGTTCCAAACGCGGTGACGTAAAACACTCCGATGAGCCGAGAAAAATGAAGTTCAATGCTTCTGAGCATGCGTCAACTTGATTCTGAGCATGCGTGGGTCTTTTTATCCGATGGACTTGCCCATAGACGATCAGAGTTTTCGATCGGTTTTTTATCCATCGGAAAAATTTAAAACATGTTCTACTTTTTAAAACCGATGGAAAAAAGACTGATGGGTCCCATACACGATCGGTTTGTCTGATGAAAACAATCCATCGGACGGTTTTCATCGGTAAAACCGATCGTGTGTACAGGGCTTAAGAGTATTGAGCCATGATTGGATAGAGTCATCAGTACTTTCTCCAATCATGGCTCTGACAGTGCTCTGTGCCCTGATTGGGCAAAGCTTTCATTGCTTCAGCCACTCAGGGCTTCCAATGTACTGTGCGGCAGCACAGTGCATTGTTGTCATTCAGTGGGCTAAACAAATGGTCAAACACTCCGATAATTTGGGTGTTCGTCGAGCGGGCAAACAGCCAATGCTAGGCCCGAACTCATGCTTGGGTCGAACCGTTCATCCAACTCTACTGCTGGGGTGAGGAAGCAAAGACTGGGAGGTGCTGCAGGGTAAAACCTAATGGTGGCTGAGACTCTAGATCTGTGCAGAGTGGCAGCACAGTATGGCAGACCCCACAGTTGACTGACAGCTGCCCAGCACATTCTAGGTGAGTGGGTGGCACCTTGATAGGCCAATCCAGAGGCTGTTCCAACCCTATCACCCTGGTAACCCATTTGATGCAAAGGCTCTCCTCCTCCTTTCCTACAGGTAGCTCTTGCCATGGCACCCCTGCTGACCTGATGGAGTACAGTACCTGTGCCTGGTACAGTAGATCTGCTCACGCCATCCTTTCAGTGAAAACATTTTGTCATATCCTAAAACCAGTTATTACAATGTATAGCATACATTGTATGTGTATCTAAGCACCAAAACAAAAGTCCTTAGATGTGGTGGCTGCATTAGTTAATGTTTTTCTTCCTGTTTTTTTTGCCATTGATCCTGACAGTAATATACTTCCTGTTCTAGGAATAAAATTGGTCACTCATTGTACTGTATCATAAGATGTTACCAGCTCATTCGATCTCTGGCTGGATCAACAAGTATTTTGTGCACTTTTCAAACAGATATAACAAAATACTTTAGGTTGTATATTTATCAGACCAAAAGGGAACACGTTCATTAATAGGGTTTACATACACTTTAAAGTTTTGTTGGGGTTTCATCTAATTGTGCTACTGGTTTTAATATGCAAGACGTTATTATTCTAGAATAAACATGTATATGATGAGAAAAGGTAATTCAAGTTAATTACTGTCTGTAGTTGTATCACTGAAGACTCCAGTAAGCCTCAGGATTAGGAAAGATTAATACAATCAATAACAATTATTCCATAGAGGGGAATGTTACTTCATTAGATGAGCTAAATTTTAATGAGGTAGCAGAAACAGCCATTCAAAATTAATATGAAATGTATAAAAAGTTAAAAGAATTTAATGTATTTTGTCATAATAAAGAATACACGTGCAGGCTGAAAGTGCAGCAAAAGAAATAATAACATCTTCTATATTATGTTAGTGCTCCGAAATTATTGTAGCTATTGGATTGGCATGACAGCCAGACAACTAAGATTTTCCAAAGGACAGATGACTATTAGTAATATACATATTTATTGTAACAGAAATGCAGCAGAAAAGTCAGATAAGGTTCATCTCAGGCAGGTAAATGGTTATACAAAAAAAAGTTGTGGCAGAGAGTACTCGAAAGCTGCTGTGGAAAAGTCAGCCACTCCTTCAAAGCATAAAAAACAATATATTATTACCATGGCACTAGAAACAGTTGCAATCACTACTTTCTACAACTAATATGCCAAAGCTAATGATGATATATCCTTGACATAAAAGTCAGTGTGAATAAACAAGATCATTAGAGCTTCAGAAATCTGTCCCAATGCTGAAGTAAGTCACATCCATTCTATTGGCAAGAGAAATAGCAACGATCTTACCTCTCAATTAGAAGAAGTTCCTGATTATATTATAACAATGCTACTTTATTCCAGATGCTGTATGTTTGTGATAACGAGAAATTGACCATGCATTACCACAGAACTGATGCAAAATTTTGCATCAGTTCTATGGTGGTGTTTGGCCAATTTATTTTTATCTCTGATGTCTGTGGTGGTGAGGCGGGGTGAGCACCCACACTGAACTGTAATCAAGCACCCACCTGAGCAGTATACACAGCTTACTTGGATGCTGTATGTTTGTGTCAGAAATACTTATGTACAGACCTTTCTGGATTCACAACTTTGCAGGAAACAATTGTAGCGGGTGTTTGATTTTTGGGGAAGCATCTGGGTGGTAGTGTAACCCAGACGCATTTATTGTCAGGGAATCTGAGACCTATCTGTGGTTCTTGGAGGTCTCTGGTGGTGTGAGGTTCCCTGTGGCCTACGGGTGGCGTTGTCGCCATGGGCTGAGGTTGAACACTCACCACAGGACTGCTGCCTTTTTGTCCTTGCCTGGCGCTGGTACGGCAGGGCGGGGAACCTGCTGTGACGCAACGGTCGAGGGGATAAAAGGGGGTGGACGCCCTGATGCGAGGGTCAGAGTCGGAGGACGCAGCCGCACCCAGGCACCTTTAGCTTGGGTGCTGGCGTTCCGGAGTTCTGGGCCCAGGTGCCCTTGACCTGGCCGGAGCGAGAGATGGAGTCCATCTCAGGCACCTTTAGCCTGGGGTGAGGTACTATGGTGGAAGCCTGGAGCTCAGTACCTTCGACTGAGTTCCGCGAGGGTGGAGGAATCCGAGGGGGCCCTAACTCCTTGGGTGCCCGTGTCTGAGGTCGGGAAGACTGGGGAGCGGAACTTCTCTGAAGAGTCCGGCGCAGCATTGCTGGTGACAGAGAGGCCTCCGGTGAATCCCTTGGATGGATTGCCTTCCCCTGACAGGGGCTGTGCTAGCGAAGGTAATTCACGTTCTACCTAATATAGTCAGTGGCAGTGACTATTCGCCACTGGTGATACTACAGTGGTTAGCTGTAACTAGAAGAATTGTGCCTTGGCCTACTTCCCGCAAATACTGAAGTGTTACATGGGTCTCAACCTGTCTGTGCTGTATGACTATTTATTGGGAAGAATAAATACGAGTTGGACCTGTTCAGTGTGTGGAACTCTGGTTACTAGGAGCAAAGGGGGAGTCAATCCGAGGAGAGGTTTTGACTCTGGGACACATACACAAAGCCCGATAGTTCTAGCCTTCACCTCTACGCTTTGGAGGACATGGGCCATATAACCGATAAAGCTAGAGAGAGGGTGAGGTCGCTACACAATACTCAATTGTCAAATTGTCACACTTTATGCTTTCTTGAAGGTAATTAAATCAAATTAAGGTAGCAATTTCAAAGGTAGAATGGGGTCAACATTCTGGCTTAACAAATATGAGTTCATGCTTGCAATTGTCTTTAGCTTTTAGCTTTAGCTTTTTTAGGTTTGAATAAATCTACATCTACATCTGTACATATATAGAATGTTTGAATTGTAACAAAATCCATACCATGCATCTTACAATGATAATATTTAGTTCCGGAGATTTTCCACAGTGACAACTGTGGAAAGACAATAAACACAATCATCATATAATGCTGTCTCTAGCTAGTGATTTACTGTGGTGTAAAACCAGATAAAATATAGTATGATCTCTACAGAATGGAAATTCAATTTCATTACTACAGTAATTTGGATGGTGTACCCACAACCAGATATAATGTTGAATATAAATAAGTGACTGTGCCTGGGTTGGAATTGTGGGGCATTTGTTGAATTCATTGTGAATTCTGAAAATCGGAAAATTGCAAAATTTAATCCAACCGCCTTTGAAGTCAAAATCAATTTTAGAATTTTTCAAAGTTTATGGGCATGGGATTGTCAAAGGGTGCTGCTCCAGGAGTCCTACTGGAAAACTGATGGTAAAAAGTTGGGAAACAGTTAAGGGGATACTGGGCTATAGTGGATTCTCTGAATTCTCCCCTATGTGGGATAAAAGCAACTTAAAAGAGCTCAAAATTATGGGAAAAATTGTAGAATGGGATATTTGCGGTGTACATTTTCTGATACAGCTTTTTAAGGAGGGGAGAATAAAAACATTTCAGGAGATAAGGGAGGAGTACTTAGTTCCCAATAAATCATTTTACAGATACCTACAGGTTAGGCACGCCCTGAACTCACAATTTGGGCAGGAGACACCAGTATGGAACGAAATGCCCCAGCTCCGTAGATTAGTAAACACGGATACATCTAAAGGGATAATCTCAGAGATGTATAAGTGTATAAGTGAGGCGGACCAGGAAGAGAGACCCGATATTAAGAATAAAAGGAAATGGGAAAGAGATGTGGGTCCAATAACACCGGAACAGTGGAAGAAGATATTGGGAGCAGGCCCTAGAGTCTCACTCTCCCCCTCTCAAATGGTCTCCCAATTATACGTAATACATAGAGCATATTACACACCTCAAAGAATGTTACAGTTTGGCAGGAGACAAGATGCAAAGTGTCAGAGATGTGGAAATGAGGAAGGAGATTTGATACATATGGTTTGGAGGTGCTCCAAGCTGTATAGGTATTGGAAAGAAATAATAGATGGAATAAACTTTGTATTCGGGACATCTCTACAACCAGAGGCCAGGTTATGTGTGCTAGGCTTGATGGAAGAAAGGGGAATTCCAGGAGACACGCAAACGGCAATATTAGGATGTTTGTTTCAAGGTAGGAAACTTATAGCACAAAGGTGGCAAGCAAAAGATCCTCCAACAGGAATAGAATGGAGGAAGGTAATAGACAACACTATTAGGAAAGAAGAATCTATATATAATAAGAGAGGAAATAGAAAGAAATTTATGAAGATATGAAAACAATGGATGGAGGTGAAGGTGTGGTAGAGGGGGGGGATGGGAGGGAGGAACGAAAGGGAGGGGAGAGGAGGGGAAATGTGTGGGGGGTGGAAGGGAGAATGGGTTTATTGTTTCATTATATGTGATAAAGGATATTTACAATGGTGTATATGGAAAGGAAGTATATATGTACAGTATAAGTATGCTTATATAAAAGAAATAAAGAATATCTGAAATAAAAAAAAAAAAAAAAAAAAAAGGGTGCTGGGAGCTGAGCACTACCATGGGGGAAATGCAACAATGCAAAAAAACAATTTTAGGAAATACAAATGTAGCGGCACCCCCTTTTCCCACTTCTCCCTCTTTCTCTCTTTGTGGCTGGCTGACTCGTCTAGGGGTACCAGGGAGAAGAATGGGGGGGGGACGCACCACCAGCTCGTGCCCTCTGATGTGTGTTATACAGAGGCGTGAGCTAAACCTTATACCTTCGGGTCTGTGTTCACGTCCGGAGCTTCAGCTTCTCTTGTGGAGGATGATTGCCCCTGTCACAGGCAGGGGCACTTAGCTTCCAGTAACTTAAGTTCCACACCAAATAAAGTCCAACACTTATTTATTCTGTTAGAGCAACAAATAGTAGGCTGGTTGAACTTAAAGAACAGACAGGTGCGGGAAGGAGAAGGTCCAGGCACAATCAAAGTATTAAAGTTCTCTCCTGTTCCGTATAGTGCAAACAGGCTTGGCGCACAGTCGCTGCCACCGACCGTGAATTTGGTTTCTGCCACAAACCCTGGTGAAAATAGAGGCCTCTGCCACAGACCTTGAATAGAGGTCTCTGCCACTGACCTGGTTCAGTTGGATCCCCGCCACTGACCACAAAAACATAGGATTCCTCCGTTAGGATAAATGGCCCCTGTCAGGGAAAGACATCCACCCAGACGGTCTCCAGAGGCCCACACCGTCACCGGCAATATGCTGTACCAGCTCTTCGGGAGGGTCACATCTCTGGTCCCTTACACCCTGGATTCGGGTACCCAACTCCGGGGGCACCCTAGGAATACCTCATCCCTCGCGGGACCCAGTGGAAGGTACTGGGCCCCAGGCCTTCTTGCAAAGTACCTCACCCCAGGCTTAAGGCGCCTGGGATGAAACTCGACTCCACGTGCCCAGGCCAAAGGCGCCTGGACACGGACGACCTGACAGCAGCCCCAGGCTGAAGGTGCCTGGTGCTCGGACTCCTCGTGCGCAAGATGTCCGCCCCCTTTATACCCTCTCCCAGCAAGCACAGCGGGTTCCCCGCCCCGCCGTACTGCCGCTGCGAGAGGACAAAAAGGGCACGGCCCTACAATGGTGGTTAAACCCCAGCCCAAGGCGACAGCGCCACCCAGGGGCCACAGGGAACTGGACACCATTGATATCTTCCACGAACAAAAACAACCATAAAACCCTTGTAATTGCTGCATTTGGGCCATGCTACCGCCCAAATACTCCCCCTAAATATTGATACCCGCTACACCAATAAATGTGGGGAAGACCATCTAATTTATTTGAGGGAAACTTTAATAGGAAAAACACCAAACCTTCCAATTACATGCTTTGAGATATAATTAAGTTGTGTGCAGTGTTACAGGACAGTATGATTCTCATGGATAGGATCAAAGACCCTGTATTCTTCATCACATATTTGGACATGTAATACATTTTTTATTTTTACATCACATACAGAGATCTAGTAAACAGTCATGTATCTCCTCATGCATGTGTTACCCTAATTATAGTTACATAGTTACATAGTTACATAGCTAGTCAGGTTGAAAAAAGACAAAGTCCATCCAGTTGAACCATAGAAAAATAAATAAATAAAATAAAAAATATCGTACAATCCCATATACCCAATTCTATACCCACAGTTGATCCAGAGGAAGGCAAAAAAAAAAACCAGCAGAGCATGATCCAATTTGCTACAGCAGGGGAAAAAATTCCTTCCTGATCCCCCGAGAGGCAATCGGATTTACCCTGGATCAACTATACCTATAACTGTTAGTACTCAGTTATATTATGTACATTTAGGAAAGTATCCAGGCCTTTCTTAAAGCAATCTACTGAGCTGGCCAGAACCACCTCTGCAGGGAGTCTGTTCCACATTTTCACAGCTCTTACTGTGAAGAAACCTTTCCGTATTTGGAGATGAAATCTTTTTTCTTCTAGACGTAAAGAGTGCCCCCTTGTTCTCTGTGTTGACCGTAAAGTGAATAACTCATCACCAAGTCCACTATATGGACCCCTTATATATTTGTACATGTTAATCATATCCCCCCTTATTCTCCTCTTCTCAAGACTGAATAAATTCAGTTCCTCTAATCTTTCTTCATAACTGAGCTCCTCCATGCCTCTTATCAGTTTGGTTGCCCTTCTCTGCACTTTCTCCAGTTCCCCGATATGCTTTTTGAGAACTGGTGCCCAAAACTGAACTGCATATTCCAGATGAGGTCTTACTAATGATTTGTACAGGGACAAAATGATATCTCTCTCTCTGGAGTCCATACCTCTCTTAATACAAGAAAGGACTTTGCTCGCTTTGGAAACCACAGCTTGGCATTGCATGCCATTATTGAGCTTATGATCTACCAAAACCCCCAGATCCTTCTCCACTATAGACCCCCCCAGTTGTACTCCCCCTAGTATGTATGATGCAATTATATTCTTAGCCCCCAAGTGCATAACTTTACATTTATCAACATTAAACCTCATCTGCCACATAGTCGCCCAATTAGACAGAGCATCGAGGTCGGCTTGTAATTTGGAGACATCCTGTAAGGACGTTATTCCACTGCATAGCTTAGTGTCATCTGCAAAGACAGAAATGTTACTTTTGATCTCAGACCCAATATCATTTATAAAGATATTAAAAAGTAAGGGTCCCAGCACTGAACCTTGGGGTACACCACTGATAACCTTATAGACCATTCAGAGTAAGAATCATTAACCACTACTCTCTGAATTCTGTCTTTTAGCCAGTTTTCTATCCATTTACAAACTGATATTTCCAATCCTGTAGACTTTACCTTACACATGAGCCGTGTGTGGGGAACTGTATCAAACGCTTTTACAAAATCCAAGTATACCACGTCCACAGCCACGCCTCTGTCCAAGGTTTTACTTACCTCTTCATAAAAAGAAATCAGGTTTGTCTGACAACTTCTGTCTTTCATGAATCCATGCTGTCTGTTGCTTAAATAGTTTTTTTCCAGCAAGAACTCATCTGTGTGGTCTTTTATTAATCTCTACAGTATCTTCCCAACTATGGAAGTTAAACTAACAGGTCTATAGTTACTTGGTAAAGACTTTGTTCCCTTTTTAAATATAGGCACCACATTGGCCCTGCGCCAATCCAGTGGTACTATTCCTGTCATTAATGAGTCCCTAAAAATTAGATACAATGGCTTTGAAATTACAGAGCTCAATTCATTTAGGATCCGTGGGTGTATGCCATCTGGTCCAGGTGCATTATCCACCTTTATTTGGTCTAAGTATTTCTGGACCATATCACTTTTGAGCCATTGTGGATTTGGGGCTGTGTCACTACCACCCCCATTATGGACATGAACTCCCCCATGCTCCATTGTATACACAGAGCTGAAGAAAGTATTTAATAAATTAGCCTTCTCTTTGTCCCCAGTCACCCACTCTAGATTATTTTGTAAAGGGCCTACATGCTCAGACTTGACCTTTTTACTATTAATATATTTGAAGATTTTTTTGGGGTTTGTCCTACTATCTTTTGCAATCTGTCGTTCGTTTTGAATTTTTGCATCCTTGATTTCCTTTTTACATATCCTGTTATATTTTTTGTAACATTTAAACGACACTAGTGTTCCTTCATTTTTATATTTTTTAAAAGCGCTTTTCTTATTGTTTATAGGTTTTTTTACTTTAACTGTGAGCCACATAGGTTTTATTTTTAGCCTTTTAAACTTATTGCCCATGGGAATATACTTTGCAGTGAGTTCACAAACAGTCTTTTTGAAGAATTCCCATTTCTGTTCTGTGCCCATTGATGCCAATATTCCCTCCCAGTCTAAGTCCTGGAGAGCAGCCCTCATCCTTGGAAAATTTGCTTTATTGAAATTAAGTGTTTTTATCTTTCCTGCATGTATTTCTTGCTTACAGCTAACATCAAATGAAATCATGTTATGGTCACTGCTACCCAGGTGTTCCTTTATCTGAACATTAGTAATACGCTCTGCATGGTTTGAGATTACCAGGTCCAACAGAGCATCATTCCTAGTTGGGGCCTCAATAAACTGGACCATAAAATTGTCCTGCAATAGGCTTATAAATTTTTGCCCTTTAACTGTCCCAGCAGTGTCATTACTCCAGTCAATTTCTGGGTAGTTAAAATCCCCCATTATTATCACCATCCCAGCCCTTGCAGCCCTTTCCATCTGTGCAAGGAGCTGAGTCTCCACCTCCTCATTAACATTGGGTGGTCTATAACAAACTCCAATGATTAACTTTGAACTACGCACATCTGTATGCAGTTCCACCCATAATGCTTCAGCCTCATCACACTCTCCATCAACCAGGTCCTCTTTCACACTCGCTTTGAGATCACTTCTCACATAGAGACAGACCCCGCCACCTTTCCTTTCTGCCCTGTCTCTCCGAAAGAGTGCATAGCCAGGAATATTAATAATCCAGTCATGTGAGGATTGAAGCCACGTTTCAGCAATACCGATTACGTCATAGCTCTCCTCATGCACCAGAGCTTCCAACTCACCTATTTTGCTTGGCAGACTTCTGGCATTGGTGAACAAACACTTTAATGTATTACATTTTTCATATAATTTTTAGTAGTACAAATGGCACCGTAGTTTCCAATGGCTGTTTGCAACATGGGAACTTTCTTGTTACCTGCCATAACCCTCCCCCCATCTATCCCCATTCCACTCTCCATTAATGTCTGACCCCTAACTGACCTGTGTGCCCGATGTAATTCTAGTTCACCCTCCCCCCTCAAACCTAGTTTAAATACTCCTCCAGCCTTCCTATAAACCTCTCCCCCAGCACAGCAGACCCCCTTCCATTCAAGTGCAAACCGTCTTTAGCATATAGGTTGCACCCCAATGAAAAGTCAGCCCAGTGCTCTAGAAACCCAAATCCCTCCTCCCTACACCAGGTCTTTAGCCATGCATTCAGCTCTCTAATCTCCCCCTGCCTTTCCTGTGTTGCGCATGGCACAGGCAATATTTCAGAGAATATCACCTTGGAGGTCCTTGCCTTCATCTTGCAGCCTAGTTCTTTAAATTGATTCTTAAGGAGCCTCCACCTTCCATGTATACTGTCATTGGTTCCAACGTGGACCAAGACAGCTGGGTCATGCCCAGCCCCTCCCAGTAATTTATGCACCACATGCCGAACCCTGGCACCAGGGAGACAGCAAACCATTCGGTTGAGGCGATCCTGGCGACAAATTATTCTATCAGTCCTTCTGATTATAGAATCCCCTATAACCACCAACTGTCTAGGCCTGCCTGTACTCCCCTCACCACCTCTACTAGATGGGTTGCTCTCCCGGCTGTTAGGGGTAGCAGTGACATCTAGGGCTGACACCTCTGTGTTTGCCACCTCCACATCTTCACCCAACGTGGAAAATTTGTTTTGATGCACAAATACAGGACTGGCCTTCCTTTTCTGCAAGCCCCTTCCACTCCCTCTAACTACATTAACCCATCTTCCTATCTGATAATCCTGACTTGCCACTCCACCCTCCACATCAGCCCTACTGACCACCTGCTCAGCGAGCAGAGGACCCCTTTCAAGGTTGTCCTTTCTGCCCAGTGTTGCAACTTGCTCCTCCAGATCTCTAATGCGAGCTTCCAGAAGGGCAACCTGCTCACATCTGTCACAGCGGTATCCATCCTGGAGCTGTTGCACCAATTTTGCATACATGTGGCACACTGTGCACTGAGCAAAAAAGTATTTTTAAAACTGATAAACGTATCAAATAAAGGACAAAAAATAAAAATAAATCAACACTTGCAAGCAGAAGCAGTTAAAAGCAAAACTCCTGGTTTTTAACTGTCCACTTTAGTTCAAAATTCCACTTATGTTCACAAAATCCACATGCAAGTCACCAACAGCAGGGAGCCAGCCTGCTGGGTACATGGGTACATTGGTACATTTACCACACTTGATACACCTCAAGCAGAGGCTGCTAACCACTATAGTGCTGTCAGCAACAGACCTAGGGATGTCAGTGGCCTGAACACATAGGCTACTTTTAAACTGGGGTGGAGGTGGGGGTGTTAGCGTTAAAGCGGCTCTTTACCGCTGTTATAGCAGCGCTTTTCTGCCACTAGCGGGGTACTTTTAAACCCCGCTATCGGGCGAATAAAGGGTTAAACGCGCCCCCAAAGCGCCGCTGCCGAATCGCTTTGCAGGCGCTTCAGCATTGATTTCAATGGCAGGGGCGGTGGAGGAGCGCTGTATACACTGCTCCCGCACCGCCCGAAAAATGCTGCTTGCAGGACTTTTTCAAACGTCCTGCAAGCACACCGCCCCAGTGTGAAAGCACTCGGGCTCTTACACTGGGGCTGCAGGGAAGGCATTTTTTGAGGTGCTTTACAGGTGCTATTTTTAGCCCATAAGCGCCTAAAAACACCCCAGTGTGAAAGGGGTCATAAGGCAGTGCTGTATGGTAGAAGAGGATGGATATTTCTTCCACTCCTCTTCAAGCTGCTCCTGCCCCAGGATTACACTTTGCCTTACTGATACTGTGCCTTTCCCTCTTTTTCCTCCTTAACAATCTTTAGCATCCATGAATCACCCCCACACTCCTTAACGCTGGTTTCCACTTGTCGCATTACCTGCAGTAAGCTGCAGCTGAAGAAACATTAATGGTGTCACCCAGGCAAGGTACCCCAACCGTGTTGTATGGTTCAGGATGGGGGGGGGGGGTGTGTGCACTAGTTCTCCCATTTCCTGGTTGGCTCAGATAGGGGCCTAATGAATTTTTGTTGGGACACCCACACTTTTTTTTTGCATGGGGTTTCATCTTAAATTTCATACCAGACCTTAAGGGTTCTGGGTATGGTGTTCCATCAATAACATCTATATCAGACTCTCATCTAGATGATAGGAATCCCTGACTGTTTGTTTACACACAGAAGTAAAACAACTGAAATGGCTGATTTCTTTGCCTTTGCACTTTTGCTGTAATACTGAATGTGTTATACATTGTACAGATGTGTCACTTAACAGACAAGTTAAAGTGTTTGTTATGGCACTTATATAAGACTATGCCAGCCCCTCTATTAGAGGCTGGCATAGCACACTGTGTAAGTTAAATTTCAGCTGTCTTCAGGCCAGTCACATGACTTGCGGCCAATTTACAGCTTCGATGGATGTCTTCTGCAGGAGGGGCCATGCTCTTCCCCTGATGTCAGCCAGGGCGATCACGTGGCCGCTCGTCTCCTCCGCAGAAGCCATCCATCGGAGCTGTAAAACGGAGGGACGGTGGTCATGGCTCAGCAGCCATGATTTTCGTGGTCAGTGCAGAGAGGGGATACAGGAAGTGGCAAGTTCAGGGAGTTTTTATTTACAGTTTGGAGGGGGGCAGATTACACAGCACAAGCACTGTGCTGTGTAATCTGCTTTAAGAGACCAGGATCTATATACGGTATATTTTTTGGGGGTTAACAAATGCTTTAAGGGCCTCAAACCAAACCCAGGTACAATTCACTCATGCTGCCTCAGAATCAAATACAATTAATTCCTGTGCATGCTCTTGCAGTAAGTTATTGATGTTGTGCTGAAAACTCCTCCAATGCTAGTTTTCAGGACAACGGCAGAATTAGCTGTAGAAGAGAATGAAGAAGAGGGTACATTTTTAGATATTGATAAAAATCTGATGCTCTGCACTTGGGAGGAAGACTAGGATGAGAAAGGTTTGGTTATCCACTTCAGCTCCACCTCTTCCATGTGCTTTGGCTGTATAGCAAGCTCACTGAAAGGAAGAAAAGGCAGATGAGTGAAGAACCTCTTCCATTCCCTTTAGGCCAACCAGACAAAATACATGGGATTGACAAAACTTATTAGTAGATATGGTAATAGGAGGGATTGTTGTGCTTTAGTGAATTTCACAATGTGGTGGTGTGGTGTGGTGTGAATTAACAAAGGAAAGATTTGCCTGTGTCAGCAACAAATTCACACTTAAAGATTTCAAAGATCCTAGAAAATTGTATATAAATAAAATTTACATTGCGCCAAATTATCCATCTGGCACCAACAACCATGCCACATTCAAAGTTACTTAAATCCCCTTTCTTCCCCATTCTGATGCTCGGTTTGAACTTCAGCAAGTCGTCTTCATCACATCTAAGTGCCTAAATGCATTGAGATGCTGCAATATGATTGTCTGATTAGCAATTTGTGTTACAAAACAACAGGTGTACCTAATAAAGTGGCCGGTGAATGTATATGGCAACTCCACCTCCCCTCTTCCCTACGCTGTTGTTCCTGTATAGTGTATACCCAGGTATAGTTATTTACCAGTCAGTTGATTCCTTGAACCATGTCTCTGTAATTGCAAAAAGATTCAAGTTGTCTCAAGACATAACATCTGTCAGCTCACAAACCTTGTTGCCTAAACTACAAGCATTAGTGCACATGCCAGGACAAAGATTGCAATATTTTTTACCACCAAATACTTTAACCGACCACCCCATCAGTCCAGTCCTTAGCAGCACAAACCCTCACATTTGTTTCAACCTGCTGGGGACAGAAATGCCCCTCATTAATTACATCTCTGCCCCAATTTCTCATTTTAAATGCATGTCCAAAAAAATCCTAAATTCCATACTTATAAGCTCAGTGCCCTTGTGTGCAGGATGCAGACCATCCCTGCGTCCAACACAGCCATCATGTGATATAAATAGAGAGTCGGTTGCTAGGCGATAGGCTCTCCTCTCCTCACACGGAAGTTGTCAGTGAGGAGAGGAGAGCGGATTGTTGCAGCCAGCCAGTGATCAGTGAGTATGAGCTGTTTTTTTACAGCTTTTTACACACTGATCACCGGCCCAGTGTCCCCACACAGTGTCCCCACACAATGTCCCCAAAACACTGTCGTCACACAAATGTCCCCACACATGTCCCCACATATGTAACAGTAAAATCATATGTCCCAGTGATCATCTGCATACATATGTCCATGATCATCTGTGCACATCTGTACATGATCATCTGCGTACATCTGTCCGTGATCACACAAACCAATTGTAGCGATACCCCCAGTTAAGAGAGCCGCTGGATTTTTGTTTTGGGCTATGTATACAGCACCACCAACCCCCGACAATCTACTCAACCCCTGCTGGCACAGTTAGTCTAGGGAATATTACCTTGTAACGGTCTATACCTGATTATACACAATCTGGCAGTATTGATAGGTAACTACTATCTGCAAGAATAACACTGATACAAGGGTGTTAAAGTATAACTAGATTTACTTTAGTATGAAGGTCAGGATTAAACACATCACATAACATACATGCAGAGCCCTGCAGCAATAAACATGTTCATATGTGATAGTGCAGAGTGATCACCCGCCACGTGCAACTATCCTTATTTCCTTATGCGCAGTATGGCACACCTAATAATGCAACTTGAACGGTGGTGCACTTTCAGGAAACAATATTTGTAATCCAAGGGTAATTCACAAATGAGAACACCTCACCGGAGACTATGCAACTCAGTTCCCCCGCTAGTCTCCGGTGGGATAGTAAATGTAAAAGGAAAAGGGCCAAGGCAGTCACTAGACCCAACAGAGTACAGCTAATGTAGTGAGCAAGTGCTCGCTCCTCCCTCCGGACACGATCCCAGTCCGGGCTTCCACCTTCTGTGTATCCGCACACAGTGTTCTCCAACGGCCAGGTCTCCGGTCCAACTGATGTCAGCAACTTGAACAGGAACAGGTGCCACCCAGGCTCCGCGGTGGGGTGGAAGGCTCTTTGGAAGGTACGCAAGGCCCTGGCTTCAGGCCTTTCACAGCAGCGGATCCGCACAGGGAGTCCTATTGCTTGCAGCGGGGTGTCCAAAGAGGCGGAACTCAGCCTCGCCCCCCCTCCTTTATAGCCCCACTCATGAGTCTCTGCAGTAGACATGTGCAAAAGGGAAAAAATTTGTTTCGTTTCGTTTTAATTCGTTAATTAATTAATTTCGTTTAGTTAGATTCGTTAAATTTGTTAAATTCGTTTTCGGATTTCGTTTTGTTTTCGACTGAATTCGAAAATCGGTCGCATTCGAAAATATTTCAACCGAATTCGAAAATATTTCTACCGGATTCGAAATTATTTCAACATGATTCGAAATTATTTCAACCGCATTTGAAACTATTTCAACCGGATTCGAAAATATTTTGCGACCCGACTTTGGGTCCACGTATCTCAGGGTCACTTAGTAATAGAAACCCCAAATTTGGAGATGTTATAGTGCTAGTTCTACTGCGTTTGCATACCAAATTTGGGGTTTCTAGCTACAAGTGGCCCCGAGATATGTGGCCCCAAATTCGGGTCGCAAAATGTCATTCTCTGCTGCAGAAAAGTGTTTGACATTTTGCGACCCGATTTTGGGTCCACGTATCTCGGGGTCACTTAGTGATAGAAACCCCAAATTTTGTGTGCAAACACAGGAGAACTAGCACTAAAACATCCCCAAATTTGGGGTTTCTATCGCCAACTAACCCCGAGATATGTGGACCCAAAGTCGGGTCGCAAAATATTTTTGAATCCGGTTGAAATAGTTTCAAATGCGGTTGAAATAGTTTTAAATGCGGTTGAAATAATTTCGAATCATGTTGATACTATTTAAAGCGGATTCGAAAATATTTTGCGACCCGACTTTGAAAAAAAAATGAAATTGATTCTAACAGTCTGCAGGAGATCTGCAAAAAAAAAAAAGAAGTGAAATGGCTGTTAATAGTCTACAGGAGATCTGCTAAAAAAGAAATAGATGCTAATAGTCTGCAGGAGACCTGGTGAGAAAACTAAATAGATACTAATAGTCTGCAGGAGATCTGCAAAAAAAAATAAAATAAATGCTAATAGTCTGCAGGAGATCTTATGTAAAAAATAGTAATCTGCAAAAAAAAATTAAACATGAAATAGATAGTATCTATATTCTATTCTATTCTATTGTTTTTCTAGTGTATTCTCTATTTCTATTCTAATCTATTCTATCCAAAGTTAAAATTAATTAATTACATTTTTTTTAATTCCTACTATTCGAAATTCAAATGTATTCTATTCGAAATTCGAATTTCATAAGATGGTTGCATATTCTTTCTATTTTATTCTATTAAATTATTTTTTTTTCTATTCTGTTCTAATCTTTTCTATTTGAATTATACATTTTGAAAGATGGTTAGTTACTTACTTATATACATCTGTCACATAAAAAAAAGATGTGAAATGGCTGTCATGAATGTCGATCGCAAGGCAAGTACATATGCTGTATGTCATTGTCCGAGTGCCACGTGACCGGCCACGTGACCAAGTTGTGGATTGTCCACTTGCCACAAGTTATGGGGTTCCTAGCACCAAGTGACCCCCAGATATGGGCGATATGTCAAGTGCTTTTCTGCAGCAGAGAATTAAATTTTGCGACCCGACTTTGAGGCCACGTATCTCGGGGCCACTTATAGCTAGAAATCCCAAAATATTTGGTATGCAAACACATTACAACTGGCACTACAATAACCACAAATTTGGGGTTTCTATCACCAAGTAACCCCGTTGTAATGCTAGTTCTACTGTGTTTGCATACCAAATTTGGGGTTTCTAGCTATAAGTGGCCCCAAGATACGTGGCCCCAAAGTCGGGTCACAAAATGTCATTCTCTGCTGCAGAAAAGTACTTGACATATCGCCCATATCTGGGGGTCACTTGGTGCTAGGAACCCCATAACTTGTGGCAGGTGACGTGGCAAGTGGACAATCCACAACTTGGTCTCGTGGCAGGTCACGTGGCACTCGTGGCCGTTCACGTGGCACTCATGGCAGGTCACGTGGCACTCGTGGCCGGTGTCGTGGCACTCGTGGCCGGTGTCGTGGCACTCGTGGCAGGTGTTGTGGTAAGTGGACAATGACATACAGCATATGTACTTGCCTTGCGATCGACATCCGTGACAGCCATTTCACATCTTTTTTTTTTATGTGACAGATGTATATAAGTAAGTAAATAACCTTCTTCCAAAATTTATAATTCAAATAGAAAAGATTAGAACAGAATAGAAAAAAAATATAATTTAGAAGAATAAAATAGAAAGAATATACAACCATCTTCTGAAATTCGAATTTCGAATAGAATAAATTTGAATTTCGAATAGTATGAATTCAAATTTTTTAATTAATTAATTAATTTTAACTTTGGATAGAAAAGATTATAATAAAATAGAAAATAGACTAGAAAAACAATAACCCCAAATTTGGGGTTTCTATCACCAAGTAACCCCGAGATACATGGACCCAAATTCGGGTCACAAAATATTTTCGAATCCGGTTGAAATAGTTTCAAATGCAGTTGAAATAATTTCGAATCATGTTGATACTATTTCAACCGGATTCGAAAATATTTTGCGACCCGACTTTGGGTCGATGTATTTTGGGGTTACTTGGTGATAGAAACCCAAAATTTGGAGATGTTGTAGTGCTAGTTCTTCTGTGTTTGCATACCAAATTTGGGGTTTCTATCACTAAGTGACCCCGAGATACGTGGACCCAAAGTCGGGTCGCAAAATGTCAAGCACTTTACTGGAGCAGAGAATGACATTTTGCGACCCGATTTTGGGGCCACATATCTCGGGGCCACTTGTAGCTAGAAACCCCAAATTTGGTATGCAAACACAGTAGAACTATCACTACAAGATCTCCAAATTTTGGGTTTCTATCACCAAGTAACCCCAAAATACATGGACCCAAATTCGGGTCGCAAAATATTTTCGAATCCGGTTGAAATAGTATCAACATGATTCGAAATTATTTCAACTGCATTTGAAACTATTTCAACCGGATTCGAAAATATTTTGTGACCCGAATTTGGGTCCATGTATCTCGGGGTTACTTGGTGATAGAAACCCCAAATTTGGGGTTATTGTTTTTCTAGTCTATTTTCTATTTTATTATAATCTTTTCTATCCAAAGTTAAAATTAATTAAATAATTAAAAAATTTGAATTCATACTATTCGAAATTCAAATTTATTCTATTCGAAATTCGAATTTCAGAAGATGGTTGTATATTCTTTCTATTTTATTCTTCTAAATTATATTTTTTTTCTATTCTGTTCTAATCTTTTCTATTTGAATTATAAATTTTGGAAGAAGGTTATTTACTTACTTATATACATCTGTCACATAAAAAAAAAGATGTGAAATGGCTGTCACGGATGTCGATCGCAAGGCAAGTACATATGCTGTATGTCATTGTCCACTTACCACAACACCTGCCATGAGTGCCACGACACCGGCCACGAGTGCCACGACACCGGCCACGAGTGCCACGTGACCTGCCACGAGTGCCACGTGAACGGCCACGAGTGCCACGTGACCTGCCACGTGACCTAGTTGTGGATTGTCTACTTGCCACGTCACCTGCCACAAGTTATGGGGCTCCTGGCACCAAGTGACCCCCAGATATGGGCGATATTTCAAGTACTTTTCTGCAGCAGAGAATGACATTTTGTGACCCGACTTTGGGGCCACGTATCTCGGGGCCACTTATAGCTAGAAACCCCAAATTTGGTATGCAAACACAGTAGAACTAGCATTACAACGGGGTTACTTGGTGATAGAAACCCCAAATTTGGGGTTATTGTAGTGCCAGTTGTAATGTGTTTACATACCAAATATTTTGGGATTTCTAGCTATAAGTGGCCCCGAGATACGTGGCCTCAAAGTCGGGTCACAAAATTTAATTCTCTGCTGCAGAAAAGCACTTGACAGATCGCCCCTATCTGGGGGTCACTTGGTGCTAGGAACCCCATAACTTGTGGCAGGTGACGTGGCAAGTGGACAATCCACAACTTGGTCACGTGGCACTCATGGCAGGTGTTGTGGTAAGTGGACAATGACATACAGCATATGTACTTGCCTTGCGATCGACATCCGTGACAGCCATTTCACATCTTTTTTTTATGTGACAGATGTATATAAGTAAGTAAATAACCTTCTTCCAAAATTTATAATTCAAATAGAAAAGATTAGAACAGAATAGAAAAAAAATATAATTTAGAAGAATAAAATAGAAAGAATATACAACCATCTTCTGAAATTCGAATTTCGAATAGAATAAATTTGAATTTCGAATAGTATGAATTCAAATTTTTTAATTAATTAATTAATTTTAACTTTGGATAGAAAAGATTATAATAAAATAGAAAATAGACTAGAAAAACAATAACCCCAAATTTGGGGTTTCTATCACCAAGTAACCCCGAGATACATGGACCCAAATTCGGGTCACAAAATATTTTCGAATCCGGTTGAAATAGTTTCAAATGCAGTTGAAATAATTTCGAATCATGTTGATACTATTTCAACCGGATTCGAAAATATTTTGCGACCCGACTTTGGGTCCATGTATTTTGGGGTTACTTGGTGATAGAAACCCAAAATTTGGAGATCTTGTAGTGCTAGTTCTACTGTGTTTGCATACCAAATTTGGGGTTTCTAGCTACAAGTGGCCCCGAGATATGTGGCCCCAAAATCGGGTCGCAAAATGTCATTCTCTGCTCCAGTAAAGTGCTTGACATTTTGCGACCCGACTTTGGGTCCACGTATCTCGGGGTCACTTAGTGATAGAAACACCAAATTTGGTATGCAAACACAGAACAACTAGCCCTACAATATCTCCAAATTTGGGGTTTCTATCACCAAGGAACCCCGAGATACATGGACCCAAAGTCGGGTCAAAAATATTTTTAGATTCGAAAAAATTCGGATTCGGTTAAATTCGTTAGTATTGTAATTCGGTAATTCGGATGCATCCGAATGTCCGAATAATGAAAAATTCGTCCGAATTTCGATTCGGAACGAAACGAAATGCACATGTCTACTCTGCAGTGGCCAAATGCACCCTGGGTGCCGAACGGGGTTCTGGGTAACATAGTCCAGGGGCCTTAAAGGAGACCCCGCTAAACACTCCCCCCACTTAAACTCTTTGGTCCCCAAAGATAACTGTTAACACATACTATGCACAACATGAGACAAATATGCATATGATGTCGGCAGAGGAAGTTCCCACCAAAAATGAGGGGGCAAACTCCCTTGCCCACAGGTCACACTGTCAGTAGTGGCCTGCCTAGCTGTGCCAGCGGGTGAGTTGGGGTTGCCCCCCACTAAATGAACAGTGGAGGGATCAGGGTCTTCCACACTCCTCCTGGCAGTAACCACAGTGTCCTCCGAGCTCTTCCCCATCTGTGGGTAAGTTAAATTTCGGGGAGGCCTTATGGCCCTTCTCAGCCTTTGTTCTCTTGGAATTTCTGGTTCAGGTAACACAGGTTCCTCTTCTGGAACCGTCTTGGGAGTTTCCACTGGTTCTGGGGCACTTGACTCAGGAGCAGGAAGATACATGGAATCTCCTGGATCCTCCTCCAAGAGTAGGTCACAGGCATCTTCCCAAGAATCTGACAAAGGGCTGGACGGGACGAACTCGGTGGCTTCTGCATTTAGTGTACTGTCTATGGTGTCTTCAGTAGGTGGAAGATCTATAGCAGAAGTCTCAGGACTTGGGAAGGCCATAGCCAATCGAGTTCCTCTCTCTCATCCTCACTTAGCTCAGAGACATCTGATTCTTCAATCCGGGGAGTCTGGGGCCGAGTGCTTGGCTTGGGAGTATCCAGGATGGAAGCTGGCTCAGGAGAATCCCTTGCAGGGGGTATCCGAACTGCTTCGGCAAGTGGGAGTAGGTGGTTCCGATGCCAAGTCTTTAAAGTCTTTAAAGACCTTTCCTTCTGGCTTTAGTTTGTAAACAGTTAGGCCCGGCAGTTTCTTGCAAATAACATAGGGTTCAGGTGTCCATCTGTCTGCAAGCTTGTGCTTTCCAGGGACCCCCAAGTTCCGTAGCAGCACCCTGTCCCCAGGTTGTAGATCCTTTCAAGTCAAAGTTTTTCTTGTTGCGAGCTCCCCTTTGATCTGAGGCTGCTTGTGCTTGCTCATAGGCCAACTTCAAACTGTGTCTGAGCCTATCTACATATCCCTTGTGGGAAGTGCCCGAGCAATGGTCTATGGAGGTACCAAAGGCCAGATCTACCGGTAGTCTTGCTTCTCTTCCGAACATAAGTCAATAGGGTGAGTACCCTGTAGCGTCACTTGTGGTACTATTGTATGCATGTACAATTGCTGCTATATGCTTGCTCCAATGCTGCTTCTTTTCACTACTTAAGGTCCCTAGCATGTTGAGCAGGGTTCGGTTGAACCTCTCCGACTGAGCATCACCTTGTGAATGGTAAGGGGTGGTTTGGGTCTTCTTGATCCCTAAGGAATCCAAGAGCTTCTGAATCAGCCGACTTTCAAAGTCCCTTCCTTGATCTGAGTGGAGCCGTTGTGGTAGCCCGTAGTGTACGAAGTATTTCTCCATGAGTACTTTGGCTACAGTGGAGGCCTTCTGGTCTTTGGTCGGAAAGGCCTGGGCATACCGGGTGAAATGGTCGGTTATCACCAGAACATTTCCTAGTCCGCTCAAGTCGGGTTTGAGGCAGAGAAAATCAATGCATACCAAATCCAGTGGGCTTTGACTTTGCAGATGGCCCATTGGGGCAGCTTGATGGGGTAAAGTCTTCCTCTGGATGCAGCGTGCACATGAGTGGCAGTATTCCTCGACTTCGGCCCTCATGCAGGGCCAATAGAACCGGCTCCTAACAAGCTGGAAGGTCCTTTCCGCTCCCAAGTGGCCATGATTGTCATGCAGGGAGACCAGGACGGTTTCTTGATGTTTCTCGGGTAGAAACAGTTGCCATTTATCTTCTAGGTCATCAGAGGGGCCCCTTCAATAGACCACTCCCTGGTGCACCTGCAGCCTGTCCCACTCCTTCCTCAGCAAACAAGCTTCCTTTAAAGGGTGGCACAAGAGTCTATCTGGATCCCGACTCTCCAGGGCTTCCAGGACCAATCTCCCCATGGGGTCTTCCAATTGGTCGCACCTCAGCTCCTACTTTGACAGTTTTGGCAAGTCAGCCTTCTCCAGCTGGGTTACCCCACGGTATTGTTTGGGGACCCCTACAACAGTGACCCCTATCTCTTCTGCTCTTGACCCGCCACTGGCCTGGAGTTCAGCCCCCTGACAAAGGGCCCGCACCCCGTCGGGTGCCACTTGGGTCCAGTCTTTTGTACTGCTGGTGAGGGCATGAGATCTTCTTGACAAGGCGTCCGCATCTCGATTTCCAGCTCCAGGTCTATATTTCAAACTAAAATTGAAAGCAGACAGGGCTGCCAGCCATCTGTGTCCCGTGGCATCCAGCTTTGCTGTGGTGAAAAGATAAGTAAGGGGGTTGTTGTCAGTTTTCACTGTGAATTCCGCCCCATACAGATAGTCTTTGAGCTTGTCGACTACAGCCCATTTGAGGGCCAGGAACTCCAACTTTTGAGTGGGGTAGTTCTTTTCTGAGGGGGTCAGGCTCCTGCTCACATATGCAACAGGTCGCAGTTGCCCCTCGTGCTCCTGATAGAGCACTCCTCCCAGGCCATCATGACTGGCATCCACATGGAGTTCATACGGTTTCTTTGGGTCTGCGTAAGCCAGGACAGGGGCAGTGGTTAGGCTTTTCTTCAACATCTGGAAGGCCTCTTCACACTTCTGGTTCCACTGGTCTTTGACTGACTCCCCCGGCTTCCTGGGGCCCGAGTCATCCTCTTCCCCTTCCGTCTTGAGCAGTTCATTCAGTGGTTTGGCAATCCGGGCAAACCCTTCCATGAACCTCCTGTAATAGGAACAGAATCCCAAAAAGGATCTGAGTTCTGTCACAGTGGTGGGCCTTAGCCAGGAGGTGACTGCCTCCAACTTTTCAGGGTCTGTGGCTACCCCCTCTTCAGACACTATGTGTCCCAGATAGTTAACGGATGACTGATAGAACTGGCATTTTTCGGGTGAAAGCTTGAGCCCCTCCTCACTGAGTCTTCTCAAGACCTTCTCCAGTCTCTCCTCATGTTCCTCCAGGGTTCTTCCAAAGACGATGATGTCATCTAAGTATACAAGGACTTCGATGAAGTTCATGTCTCCCACAGTCTTTTCCATAAGGCGTTGAAAGGTGGCCGGAGCTCCAGACAGGCCTTGGGGCATCCTGTCAAACTCAAAGAACCCCACTGGAGTTATGAAAGCTGTCTTCTCCCTATCTTCTGGATGCATGGGGATCTGATAGTACCCACTCTTGAGATCCATTACACTGAACCACCTTGCTCCAGACAAGCTCTGCAAGGCATCCTCTATCCTCGGGGTGGTATACTGGTCGGGTATGGTTCTCCTGTTGAGAGTCCTGTAGTCTATACATAGCCTCAACGACCCATTCTTCTTCCTGACCACCACTATCGGAGAGGCATAGGGACTTCTAGACTCCTGGATAACACCAGTTCGCTTGAGCTCAGCGAGCTGCTCCCTCAAGTCTTTGAGGTCTGCCAATGGGACTCACCGGACCCTCTCCCTGAAGGGTTTGTCTTCCTGGAGGCGGATTCGGTGGGTGGCACTCTTCGCACACCCCACATGGAACTCATCTTGGGAAAAGATCCTTCTCCACTTGGTCAACTGGGCCTTGGCTCTCTCTTTCCGAGCCCTTGACAGGTTTGGGTTCTCCATGCAGAGCTTCTCCCAAATAGTCCTTTCTCCCTCTGTCTTCTTTACATCCGACAAGACAACTGGGGTAGCAGGGCTCACCTGGCCCAGCAACATCCTAGCTGGGATCTCCATGGGGCCATCTGTAATATTCCTGACACTCACAGGTACTTTACAGTGTGCCTTCTTCAAGGCCCTCAACGGGACCACTTCTGGGACTACTCCTAAGCCCTTGTGTTCTTCCCTTGGATCAGGTTCCAACATGATGAAAGGCCCAGGCTGTTCCCAGGTGAGCTTCACTGTGGCTCTGAGACAGGTTACTTCACCGGGCTGCAGCACTATTCCTCTCCTTCCCAGCCTCCAGACCTTCCCCACCCCCTCTTCCGGGGCTCTCTGCTCCAAGATCAGTCGCTGATAGGCTGTCTTCAGCATTGGGTGAATCTTGGTGACCGTGGGGTCCTTCTTCTGTACTAGAGGGGCCAAGAGTCTCCGAACCAGGTCCGTGTTGGTCCCTATTATCACGGAGCTCTTGTTAGGGAATATGTTTGGTACTCAAAAGAGAGTAAAAATAGGACTTTGCAGGCAACACACAAAACATGGAATACAAAATAATTTTATTTATCACAAAAAATGTTAAACAAGGATTAAAAGACCATACAGTGTATATAGGGTATGTGGCAGTGAAGAGTCCCTTGAACGTCGACGCGTTTCGCCGTGAGGCTTCGTCAGGACGGACAAAGTGGGGGGGGACGGTTACATACACACTTGGGACAAATCTCACTATCTGAAATGAGATACATACAAATTAATATATAGTATATACAATTAAAAAACACATTAAAATAGTATAGAAATATCTTTGGTGCTAGAAGGCCACATATCCCCTCCTCCCTGCACATCAAGAAATCCAAATGCCACTTGACCCCAAAATATAGAAAAGTACCTTCGAAGACAATCCAGATAGTAAGACGTTGTTCAATAGACTACCAATTCATGTGTGTAGAAATAAGTATATATATATGATCTAGTAGAAATAAATAAAAATGTATATAGATATATATATATCCTGACCAGGGCAGTATGATGTTATATATAGAAAAATGAAATTAAGGGTTCATACCTGCTGGTCAAAAGGCAAAATAATCTCTCGCAGAGAAATAATCCGCAGAGAAATACTCCATAGATGGAGAAACTTGATACTTGCAGCTATAAATAGCTTGGCAAATCTAAAAAAAACAATAAATGTAATCAGGTATAGTATATATTAAAGCCCAGAATTTATATCTATAGGATCAGAAATAATGAATTACCAGCTGTATCCAAACGGAATTGCCAAAACGGGGGTAAAGGACGTTATAGTATGGAAGGTTTGTTAAGCCATATATGGTGTAGGGAAGCTTATTACCTGGCTAATGAACGTCGTAGTACTCGCCCCCGGGAGTCAGCTTCGTGCTGAACACAAGGGATGACTCAAACGGCTGTCATATTTATAGTGCCAGATCGCGCCAAAAGCCCGCATAAACGTGTGGCGCGGTGACGTCATTCATCTGCGTCACGCGTGTCATCTCGGCAACGCGCCGCAACGAAAATAGCACGTATGCCATCTTACAAGAGGGAAAGAGGCAGGGAAAGACCTGGGAACGCCGTGAAACAAAGGAAGTATCTTGCACACCATCTTGGAAAAGGGAAAAAGGCTGGGAACGCAAAATAAGAATGGTACTTACAAAATGTATAATCGAAGAAATCATAACACGGTCAATTAGAACACTAAGCATGGCAATTGCCATCAAGAATAGGAATTGCACAGAAAGACGGGGACAAGCACCAATGAGCACACAAAGATATCATACAGTTTAACATAAACATATAGTGATGCAATACATGTATTATAAATCTAGACATATGTTCGCTTGAGCTCAATTTGTGCATTGGACATATATTCATATCAATTCATGTAGCTCTGTCATAACTCGGCAGATCAATACAAAAAGTCTTATTTAGGTTTATATTTATATTGGTATTCATATTGTAAATAGAGAAACCCTTCTATTAAAAGTTGGAATATTCTCCCTGAACCGAAAGAGGCAGAGAGATGTTTCAACCAAGTGGAGATAAGCATACATTTAGGAAACATTCTACAAAAGAGTAGGAAAAAAGGGGAAAAACAGATACATAATGGGAGGAAAGCTAAATCAGGCGTTGTAGAAGTATTACAGAAATGGTTTAAAGCTAACCATGTCATTCAGAACTGGATACTGGGTGGCTTTTAGTTTATATACCCATTCCGTTTCTCTTTGGAGGACCCTTTGATCAAAATTCCCTCCCCGTGGGTCCTCATAGACCCGATCCAGGGCGGCAACCTTAAAGACCTGGGGTTCATAGCGGTGCCTGAACGCCACATGGTGACCAATAGTGGTGTTCAGGAGGCCACTAGTTGCATAGTATACATGATCTTTGATCCTTCTCCAGAATGCTTGGATTGTCTTGCCGATAAAAAAGGAACCACAACAACAGAAGATAATATAGAAAATCCCCTTGGTCTGACAGGTAACATGGTGTTTCAAAACATGAACCTGACCATTCGGTAAAGACCCTCGATTAAAAGGTCACAATAATCACAATGGCCATATCTATAAAGTCCCTTCACCTCCTGAGGCGTACTATCCGATCGCCTGTAATTGCTTTGTACCAGATGGTCACGAATCGAGTTGGCTCGTCGAAATGTGATTCCTGGACTTGTTCCAATGTACTTCTTTAGAATGCTATCGGCAGCCAAAATGTGCCAGTGCTTTTGCATGATTGTCCTGACTTGGGCATGCTGGTCAGAATATGTAGTTATAAATCTTACTACATCAGGGGAGTTATTTTTGGGAGTTCTAGCCAGTATAGCATTTCTGGGTCTCATGAGGGCTTTCCTGAACGCGCCCTTGAGGCAGTTTCTGCTATACCCCCTCATTCTCAGATGTGTGTATAGAAGATCGGCTTCCTCTTTGAATTTGATGTCATCAGTGCAGTTCCGTCTTAGGCGTAAATACTGCCCGAACGGTATACTTTGAATCAAAGAGCGGGGATGCGAACTGGTCGCATGTAGGATAGTATTTCCCGCCGTGGGCTTACGATACAGGGTGGTTTTAATTACACCACTTTCTGTGACATAAATCGATATGTCCAAATATGCAATTTTTTCTTGACTATAGGCCATAGTGAATTTAAGATTGTATCTGTTGGTACTCAACATTTGCATAAACTCGTTTAAGGTGGTTAGCGATCCTGCCCATAACATCAACACGTCATCAATGAAACAAAACCACCCCAGGACAAAGCAGAAAAGGTGTCCGAATTCATCATTGGAAAATAGTTCACGTTCCCACCCCCCCAGGTACAGGTTCGCATATGATGTGCCCATAGCGACTCCCTGTACCTGGAGGAGGTGGGACCCATCGAACGAAAAAACATTTTTGGTTAAGATATGCTCCAAGAGTTTGAGTACAAAGCAGTTTAGGCCAGTGAACTTGGGACCTCGTTCCTTTAGGAACCGAGAAATAACTTGGAGTCCTAGTTTGTGTGGAATAGATGAATAGAAGGCTTCTACATCTATGGATACTAAAAAGCATCCCGGGGGCACATTAAGGCCATCAAGAGTTCTAAGAAGATCAGGGGTATCCTGGATATAGGAGGGAAGAGTAGTCACATGAGGTCGCAGATATTCGTCGACAAATTTACTAGCTCGTTCTGTCTGGGCGCTTACGCCGGATACTATTGGACGACCCGGGGGTCTAGACATGTTTTTATGTGTCTTAGGAAGAGAATAGAAACATGGAGTTCTAGGATAGGGCACCTGGATGCCCTCAAAGATCTCTTTGGTGATCAAACCCTCGGAGAGGGCAGACTGAATGGTGTCATTGTATTGCTGGTTATATTTTTCTATGACATCCTGAGAGATTGGTCTGTATCAATCCCGGTTTTTAAGGATGTCCCAGCACATATTCCTGTAATTTAACTCTTCCATAACCACCACATTGCCGCCCTTGTCCGAGGGCTTGATCACCAAGTTCGGATTGCGACTAAGGCCCACCAGAGCCTGTCGTTGAGGTATCGAGAGGTTCTGGTGGGCTGATCTATTGAGGGCCAAGGATTCAATGTCCCCAATAGCCTGGGTCAGAAAGGCCCAGACGTTTGAGTTAGTGTGGAGTGAAAGAAATTGAGTAGATTTCTTTTTTACTGCCTTCCCTAGTGATTCAATATCATTTTGATATTGAATATTCTGAATACGTTGGCCCCTAGCCATGTCTGTTTCTGTATTAATTTCAGAAATCTTGCTTCCCTCGCTTTCATCCAACAGCAAGACCAAATTCTTGAGGGCTCGAAATTCAGCCACCGTGAAGTCTTTCCAGATCTCTTGGTGGGAAAGTTCTGTCTGTCTAGTACAGCGTTCTTTATCGTACATAAACTTGAAAGTAAATTTCCGAGCGAATAAATATAAATCCTTTATAAGCTCAAATTTATTTGAGGAATTGTGGGGCAGAAGCTAAGACCCAAACTGAGGAGGTCTATTTCTACCTCACTCAGTGGGTAAGAGGACAGATTGATTACCTCTAAACGATGTACCTCTTTTTGAATTCCCCCTTCTATACTGGTTACAGGGGATAGTACATCAGTAGGGGGATCAACAGAAAAAAGGGAAGGGGTGGATAAAGTATGGTCAAAGGGGCCTGGTTCATCAGAGGCGTCAGAGAGGCATATACGGGGAAAAAATTGATCAATACGTCATCTTTTACTATCCTTGGCAATAGCACCGGAGGTGGCCAAGTTGTGTGTTTTGGCCATCGCCTGTGCTGTTCCAATGATGTGTTGGCGAATGTCGGGTTCAACCCGAGGAGTCATGGTAGGGATAGAGGGAATCTCAGAGGAGGCACCAAGTGAAGAGTTAGGAAACATGGAAACCCTTCTATTGTAAAGAGGGTTTGAATCTGAGCAGATGTCAGTGGGATTGTGTGCTTTTGGTCGCCCACAATCCCCCGTTATATGCTTTTTACTTGGGGTGACCGTCTGGTACCCACCACCATTTTGGGGTCTTTTCCTTGGGTTCCGTCTCCCCTGTTGTCCACGGCCACCTGTTTGTGAATTCTGTGAAGTGAGAGAATTGACAGAAGAGTCAGAGTCATATTTATCCCTGTCATTAGTTAGTCTCTTATTCCTAGATGGCCCAGGTCCCCTCCGTGTACCACGTTGGCTATTAGCAAGCGGCCAATTGTAAGCATATTTCCCTGCAAAGGCCAATCTATCACGCGCAAACGTATCCTCCTTTTTGAGAAGTAGGTCCTTCGTGAAACCCTGTATGTGCTCCTTCAGGCGCACATCAAAGGGTCCGAAGTCTGAATTGCCTAGTGTCACCATATTTTCATCATATATCCTCTTGATTTCAACATCTACCACCTTAGATTCTTGCATGTAATATTCAATCATGAGCTCCATCATTTTCCTTGAGCATAGTTGGAGATTTGCTTCCCATCGGGTCTTGAAATTTGGATCAAGAGCCCAGATATTTGGGAAAACCTGTACTCTCAATCCCTTTGGATTGAGATCATCTATCAAATATTGCTCAAAGTATCGAATATGCCAAAAAAGGCTAGATTTTCTTTCAAAAGTCTGAATAAGTTTCTGGTATACAATTTCAAACTCAACATCATTAGATTTAAGAGAGGAACAGTTTTGTTTGATTCCCATCATAAACCCCTCCCAGTTGTTACCTGCAAAATCCGCCATAAATGTATCGACCAAAAGGTTGAAGTAATGCTAAAGAAGGGGTTTCAAAAAATAAATTTGGGAATAAGAAGAAAAAAATTGAAAAAAATATATCAACCAAGGAAATATACGGTTGATATAGTCGATGAAGTCCTACGTGTAGGGGACTCAACACCGGGAGTGCATAAGTATAGGGAATTGGTGTTTGCCACCCAAAATTGTAATGAAATAACTGGGAAAAGGGGAAGGAAAAGGGGAGAAAGCACTCACATTGCCACATCCAAAAATTAAGGGAATATGTTTGGTACTCAAAAGAGAGTAAAAAATAGGACTTTGCAGGCAACACACAAAACATGGAATACAAAATAATTTTATTTATCACAAAAAATGTTAAACAAGGATTAAAAGACCATACAGTGTATATAGGGTATGTGGCAGTGAAGAGTCCCTTGAACGTCAACGTGTTTCGCCGTGAGGCTTCGTCAGGACGGACAAAGTGGGGGGGGACGGTTACATACACACTTGGGACAAATCTCACTATCTGAAATGAGATACATACAAATTAATATATAGTATATACAATTAAAAAACACATTAAAATAGTATAGAAATATCTTTGGTGCTAGAAGGCCACATATCCCCTCCTCCCTGCACATCAAGAAATCCAAATGCCACTTGACCCCAAAATATAGAAAAGTACCGTCGAAGACAATCCAGATAGTAAGACACCAATTCATGTGTGTAGAAATAAGTATATATATATGATCTAGTAGAAATAAATAAAAATGTATATAGATATATATATATATCCTGACCAGGGCAGTATGATGTTATATATAGAAAAATGAAATTAAAGGTTCATACCTGCTGGTCAAAAGGCAAAAGAATCTCTCGCAGAGAAATAATCCGCAGAGAAATACTCCATAGATGGAGAAACTTGATACTTGCAGCTATAAATAGCTTGGCAAATCTAAAAAGACCAATAAATGTAATCAGGTATATATTAAAGCCCAGAATTTAGATCTATAGGATCAGAAATAATGAATTACCAGCTGTATCCAAACGGAATTGCCAAAACGGGGGTAAAGGACGTTATAGTATGAAAGGTTTGTTAAGCCAGCAAATCCAACCATAGGCATTCACAATAGAAGTACAGCTTGTTAGTTCCAGGCGGTCGGGGACATACCACAGCAAGGGTGTCGAACATTTCAGCCTTCCTGGCTACAGATGGGTCAAAGGTCAGTTTTATGGGCAGATAGCCATCATAAGGGAAGCTCCGGGTCCCAATTCCCCATATTTCCAACTCTTCAATATTCTGGATGGGTAGGTGACTTAGATGCTTGTCATAAAAGTCCCTGTATAACAGGGTCACTTGTGCCCCAGTATCTAATATGGCTCTTGTGTAGACTCCCTCCACCTGGACAGGTACTATGGGGGAGGGGCCTACCAGCTTCTCTGGATACTGCTTCAAAGGGGTCTCTTTCTTTTGACTTTTGCATTTCCCTTTTGGACTCTCTTTCTTCCATTTCTCCTTGGACTTTAGTCTCTCTTGGACTCGGTATGCATTGATCTCCCTCCTCTTAATGGGTGTAGCTACCCGCTGAGGGACACTATTCTCTTTCTTTGGTGTATATTCCCGCTGAGGAACACTGTGTTTCCTCTGAGGGGTGTTGTCCTCTCTCTTTCTACACTTCTCATTCAGTTTGGAGCTCACTGGAGATGATGGGCACCCGGTTGACTCCTTCACCGGGGCCATCTGAAGTTTTCCGCCGGCTTGCGGTTATTCATCTTTTTTTTCTTTGGACTGGCACACACTTTGGCGACATGGCCAGCCCCTCCACAGTTGAAACAAATCTCATCCCCCCAATCTTGCAGGGATGCGGGCGCTGAGGTTTTTGGAAACTGCTCCTTCTTCAGACTTTCCCTCTCTGGTACCCCTTGATCCTTGGCCATCAGGGAGGTCAGCATCCCCAATACTTGGGACATCTGTGACTTCAAGGTATCCACCTCTGAGTCTCTCTCGAGGGTCATGGCCGCCCTGACCATCACCGCCAGAGGATTAGTTGGCTCAACTGGTTGGTTCCTTCTTTTGTCTTCCAACATAGCCTCTTCTTCTCTGACCACTCAGATTAAGTCGGGGTACTCCAAGCTCTTCCCATCCTGTCGAGTGCGTAACGCCAATGCGATGGGGTCCAGGGGCGGAGCTCCCCACAACACCTGCTGAACACGGGCCTCATCAACCCTCCTTGGGTCGATCCCCTTCTTCAGTATAATTTTATGCAGGATCTTATCCAGACGCCTCATGAACACTGACAGTTTCTCTCCTGTCTTTTGGTAGCAGTGTTCCAGCTGGTAAGTGAGCTCAGTGACTTTTTCTGTTCCACTGAACACATTCTGCAGAATGTCCAGATAATCCTGTGCATCACAGTCTTTCTTGCTCAGCTTGAGGTTACGTATGGCCTCCAAGGCAGGCCTCTTCAGACTTTCAGTGATTCTCTGTTTCTTTCGGTGTTCTGGGACTTCCCATTCTTCTAAAGCCTGAGTGGCACCGTCTAGCCACTCCTCAAATCCCTCTTCCCCCGAAGGTACAGGTTTCCTTCCAGAAAATATCCTAAGTTTCCTGTATCCCGACATCGGGTAGTCTGTAGGGTCCTTCTTACACTGGGCCACAATCTCCCCCAGGACCGCGCACAACTCTGCGCTGAGGGTGGCCGATGGTGACCCGGGACTCTCTTTAGCCTTCTGCTTTCCTGCTTTTGGGGACTGCGGTGGAGATATCTGTGGAGGTGACGGTTTTGGTGTCTGAAACCATCCTCCCCTGACTGGCAGCACATGTATTAGGCTATAGGTCTGATCATCCATTGCTTTTATGCTTGGACTTTTGAAATGCTCTGGGATTTCATTCTTCCATTCTATTAGTGCGTGGGTCAGCGAAGAATTTGACTTGACATCCATCACCCATGCTTTCTGGTGTGGGGACAGCGACATTACTAACTGTTTTACCGCTACTTCTTGCCAGATCCCGGGAGTTCAATAACTACTAGACACATGTGCACACTGAAATATTTCGTTTCGGAATTTCGTTTTCGTTAGAAAAATACATTTATTTAGTTACTCCCGAAATTCATTTTTATTTATTTCGTTTTTCGTTAGAAATTGCATTTGTCCGAAAATCTGAATTAATTAAGGTCAAATCTGTCATTGAAGGCTTATGGTGTCTGTCGAATGTTCAAAGAAGATTCGACGGAGCAGCGAAACTGTACGACGCTGCAATCGTACATTTCCGGTCGAATGTTCCGCCTACAAGCTATAGATGAATTCTATTGTATGACTAGTAATAATTATATTTTTTAATTACTATTACTAGTCAACAGGGATGAGCCGAACACCCCCCTGTTCGGTTCGCACCAGAACCTGCGAACAGACAAAATGTTAGTGTGAACTTTAGAACCCTATTAAATACAATGGACTCGAACGTTCGAAATCTAAAGTGTTAATTATAAAGGCTAATATGCAAGTTATTGTCCTAAAAAGTGTTTGGGGACCTGGGTCCTGCCCCAGGGGACATGTATCAATGCAAAAAAAAGTTTTAAAAACTGACGTTTTTTCGGGAGCAGTGATTTTAATAATGCTTAAAATGAAAAAATAAAAGTGAAATATTCCTTTAAATTTCGTACCTGGGGGGTGTGTATGATATGCATGTAAAGTGGCGCATGTTTCCCGTGCTTAGAACTGTCCCTGCAAAAAAAGTCATTTTTTAAAGAAAAAAAGTCATTTAAAACTGACTCGCGGCTATTAATGAATTGTCGGCTCCCGGCAATACATACAAAAGTCATTGATAAAAAAAAAAAAAAAAAGCATGGGGGTTCCCCAGAATTCAATTACCAGGCCCTTCAGGTCTGGAATGGATATTAAGGGGAACCCCGCCGCAAATAAAATAAAAAATTGACGTGGGGTTCCCCCAAATATCCATTCCAGGCCCTTCAGATCTGGCATGGATTTTAAGGGGAACTCCACCCCAAATTTAAAAAAAAATGGCGTGGAGTCCCCCTAAAAATCCATACTAGACCCCTTATCCGAGCACGCAACCTGGCCGGCCGCAGGAAAAGAGGGGGGGACGAGAGAGCGGCTCCCCCTCCCTCCTGAACTGTACCAGGCCACATGCCCTCAACATGGGGAGGATGTCCCCATGTTGATGGTGACAAGGGCCTCATCCCCACAACCCTTGCCCGGTGGTTGTGGGGGTCTGCGGGCGGGGGGCTTATCGGATTCTGGAAGACCCCTTTAACAAAGGGGACCCCCAGATCCCGGCCCCCCCTCTATGTGAATTGGTAAGGGGTACATTGTACCCCTACCATTTCACGAAGAAAGCGTAATTTTTTTTTTAAAAAAAACACACAAACACCTTGAAAAAGTCCTTTATTTAAAAAAAAAAAAAAACATTCCAGCGGTGAAATCCAGTGTCCCGCGGCGATCCCGATGTCCAGCGCTGTCCTTCATTGGTTGTGCCTGAGTGGACCTGATGGGGAACTCCCTCTCAGTGTTTTGAATGTATAGACCCGCCCCTTCTAAAGTTCCCCATCAGGTCCGCTCAGCGGACCTGATGCGGAACATGAGAAGGGGCGGGTCTATACATGTATTACCAAAGTGAGAGCAGTTCCCCATCAGGTCCACCCCCTCGGTATGTCGGACCCGCCTACGTCATTGGCTTGAGCGGGGAACTTCCTTCACTATGTAAATTTAAATTACACAGTGAAGGAAGTTGCCCGCCCAAGCCAATGACGTAGGCGGGTCCGACATACCGAGGGGGCGGACCTGATGGGGAACTGCTCTCACTTTGGTAATACATGTATAGACCCGCCCCTTCTCATGTTCCGCATCTGGTCCGCTGAGCGGACCTGATGGGGAACTTTAGAAGGGGCGGGTCTATACATTTAAAATACTGAGAGGGAGTTCCCCATCAGGTCCGCTCAGGCACAACCAATGAAGGACAGCGCTGGACATCGGGATCGCCGCGGGACACTGGATTTCACCGCTGGAATGTTTTTGTTTTTTTTTTAAATAAAGGACTTTTTCAAGGTGTTTGTGTGTTTTTTTTAAAAAAAAATTACGCTTTCTTCGTGAAATGGTAGGGGTACAATGTACCCCTTACCAATTCACATAGGGGGGGCCGGGATCTGGGGGTCCCCTTTGTTAAAGGGGTCTTCCAGATTCCGATAAGCCCCCCGCCCGCAGACCCCCACAACCACCGGGCAAGGGTTGTGGGGATGAGGCCCTTGTCCCCATCAACATGGGGACATCCTCCCCATGTTGAGGGCATGTGGCCTGGTACGGTTCAGGAGGGAGGTGGGCCGCTCTCTCGTCCCCACCTTTTCCCCTGCGGCCGGCCAGGTTGCGTGCTCGGATAAGGGGTCTGGTATGGATTTTTAGGGGGACTCCACGCCATTTTTTTTTTTATTTGGGGTGGGGTTCCCCTTAAAATCCATGCCAGATCTGAAAGGCCTGGAATGGATATTTGGGGGAACCCCACGTCAATTTTTTTTTTACATTTGCGGCGGGGTTCCCCTTAATATCCATTCCAGACCTGAAGGGCCTGGTAATTGAATTCTGGGGAACCCCCACGCTTTTTTTTTTTTTTTTTATCGATGACTTTTGTATGTATTGCCGGGAGCCGACAATTCATTAATAGCCGCGAATGAGTTTTAAATGACTTTTTTTCTTTCAAAAATGACATTATTTGCAGGGACAGTTCTAAGCACGGGAAACATGCGCCACTTCACATGCATATCATACACACCCCCCAGGTACGAAATTTAAAGGAATATTTCACTTTTATTTTTTCATTTTAAGCATTATTAAAATCACTGCTCCCGAAAAAACGGCCGTTTTTAAAACTTCTTTTTGCATTGATACATGTCCCCTGGGGCAGGACCCGGGTCCCCAAACACTTTTTAGGACAATAACTTGCATATAAGCCTTTATAATTAGCACTTTAGATTTCTCCCATAGATTTTTCGAATTTGCCGCGAACACCCCAATTTGTTCGCTGTTCGGCGAACGGGCGAACAGGCAATGTTCGAGTCGAACATGAGTTCGACTCGAACTCGAAGCTCATCCCTACTAGTCAACCAACATTAGAATTCTTCTATAGCCTATGGGCCGAGCATTTGACCGGAAATGTACGATTGCAGCGTCGTACAGTTTATCTGCTCCATAGAATCTTCTTAGAACTTTCAACAGACACCATAAGCCTTCAATGACAGATTCGACGTTTGTATGTTTTTCGATGCTTCGTTGAATCTTCGTCGTTCATGTCGAATTGTCAAGTTAGTTCTAGCTATTTTACTGCTCCTCCTCTTTGGTTACAATCAGCCAATAACATTCATCATCATCATTTTTTTATTTTACTTCCCCCACCCAATTCCAGCAGTGATCTTTTCTCTCTATGTCGAATCTTTTCTCTCTATAATGTCAAATCTTTTCTCTCTATAATATCAAATCTTTTCTCTCTATGTCGAATCTTTTCTCTCTATAATGTCAAATCTTTTCTCTCTATGTAGAATAATCTTGGACTAATAGAGTTAAGGTTAGGCACATTCGACCACAGGTTCGATGGACACAGATTGTTATTGTCAGCCTCATGTCGAATCTCCTATCTATATCGAACTGTTGTTGCAATGAAAATGAAAATTAAGCATTTGTTTATGTCGGATCTTTCGGTTTTCGGATTCTGCATTTTCGTTTTCGTTTGTTAAAACGATAACGAAAATACCTGAAATTCGGACTAAAATGCATTCGGACGAAAACGAATGCACATGTCTAATAACTACTGCCGCGGCTGAATCGGTGCCAGCCACCATGCACCACTGTTCTACTTCCAGTGGGTCCATGCCGGTACTTTTGGCACTTGCTGTATCAGTATTCCCGGACTCGAGAGCCCCCAAGTGTAGCGCTACCCCCAGTTAAAAGAGCCACTGGATTTTTGTTTCGGGCCCTGTATACAGCACCACCAACCCCCGACAATCTACTCAACCCCTGCTGGCACAGTTAGTCTAGGGAATATCACCTTGTAACGGTCTATACCTGATTATACACAATCTGGCAGTATTGATAGGTAACTACTATCTGCAAGAATAACACTGATACAAGGGTGTTAAAGTATAACTAGATTTACTTTAGTATGAAGGTCAGGATTAAACACATCACATAACATACATGCAGAGCCCTGCAGCAATAAACATGTTCATAAGTGATAGTGCAGAGTGATCACCCGCCACGTGCAACTATCCTTATTTCCTTATGCGCAGTATGGCGCACCTAATAATGCAACTTGAACGGTGGTGCACTTTCAGGAAACAATATTTGTAATCCAAGGGTAATTCACAAATGAGAACAACTCACCAGAGACTATGCAACTCAGTTCCCCCGCTAGTCTCCGGTGGGATAGTAAATGTAAAAGGAAAAGGGCCAAGGCAGTCACTAGACCCAACAGAGTACAGCTAATCCCCTCCGGACGCGATCCCAGTCCGGGCTTCCACCTTCTGTGTATCCGCACACAGAGTTCTCCAATGGCCGGGTCTCCGGTCCAACTGATGTCAGCAACTTGAACAGGAACAGGTGCCACCCAGGCTCCGCGGTGGGGTGGAAGGCTCTTTGGAAGGTACGCAAGGCCCTGGCTTCAGGCCTTTCACAGCAGCGGATCCGCACAGGGAGTCCTATTGCTTGCAGTGCGGTGTCCAAAGAGGCCGAGCTCAGCCTCGCCCCCCCTCCTTTATAGCCCCACCCATGAGTCTCTGCGGTGGCCAAATGCACCCTGAGTGCCGAACGGGGTTCTGGGTAACGTAGTCCAGGGGCCTTAACCACTTAACGACCGCTCACTGTATATATACGTCGGCAGAATGGCACGGACAGGCACAATCACGTACCTGTACGTGCCTGCCTTCGTATAGTTGGGGGGTCCCATCGGACCCCCCTTCTATACAGCGAGCGGTGGTGCTCGGTGTGGGAGCGATCCGTGATGAGGGGACGGCCATTCGTTTCCGGCCACCCCCTCGCGATCGCTCGAATGAGAATCTTCCTCTGCCTGTGTAATGTAAACACAGGCAGAGGAAGTGATGTCATCTCTCCATGCGGCGGTCTTTTCGTCCAGAGCGCCGTGGAGAGAAGACATCAGGTTAGTGCACCAACACTACACTAACACGTAGGTACACATAGGCACACATTTCACCCCCCAGATCACCCCCAGATCACCCCCCAGGTCATCCCCTGCACCCCCAGTAACAGTGTCACTGATTGCAGTGATCATTTATTTACTGATCACTGCATTTAGTGTCATTTGTGACTGTAAAAAGTGTCATGACAGTTAGGTTTAGGCCCCTTTAGGTCCAGGGTAGCCCCCTAACCCCCCTAATAAAGGTTTAACCTCTTGATCGCCCCCCAGGTAACCCTTTCACCCCCTAACGCCAGCGTCACTAAGCGATCGTATTTCTGATCGCTGTATTTAGTGCCGGTGGTGCCCTAGATAGCCAGTTATTTATTTTTAAGTTCGCCGCAGGTTTTTATAGCATCAGGTACCCCCATATATTATTTTAACCCCCTGATTGCCCCTAGAGTTAACCCTTTCACCAGTGCTCACTGTATAAGTTTTACTGGTGACTCTGGTTAGCCAGTTAGTTATTTAGTTATTCAGGTTACCCGTCAGGTTTTTATATAGCGTCAGGTACCCCCATATATAACCTAATAAAGGTTTTAACCCCCTGATTGCCCCTAGTTAACCCTTTCACCAGTGATCACCATATAAGTTTTACGGGTGACGCTGGTTGGTTAGTTTGCTTTTTATAGCATCAGGGCACCCGCCGTATATAACCCAATAAAGGTTTAACCCCCTGATCGCCCGGCGGCTGATATCAATTAGGTTTTAGCGCCAGAGAGGGTCTGCGTCGCCCCAGGCAGCGTTAGGTTAGTGCCAGTAATGCTAACACCCACGCGCAAAGCATACACCTCCCTTAGTGGTATAGTATCTGAACAGATAAATATATGATCTGATCAGATCTATACTAGCGTCCCCAGCGGTTTAGGGTTCCCAAAAATGCAGTGTTAGCGGGATCAGCCCAGATACCTGCTAGCACCTGCGTTTAGCCCCTCCGCCCAGCCCAGCCCATCCAAGTGCAGTATCGATCGATCACTGTCACTTACCAAACACAACACACATAACTGCAGCGTTCGCAGAGACAGTTCTGATCCCTGCGATCGCTAACAGTTTTTTTTTTAAGCGTTTGATACATTTGCTGACAGTCAGGTGCTTTTTTTACCTGTGAATCTTACTAGTGTACCCCTAAATTTAGAGCCCAAAATGGCAAATCGAAGGTACACTAGTAAAGAGGCCTACGAGATTCTGAGCATGACAGATAGTGAAGAGGAGGTCATGCATCTGTCAGATTCAGGCTCAGAATATCTTCCCGTAGAAGACAGTGAAGTCAGCGGCTCCATGTCAGATAGCTCCGACGACGAAGATGAGGTCCCTGCTAAGGTCAGGCGTACCCGGTCCCGATCTTCTGAGGTTGTTGAGGAGCAAGAACCGCAGGGCTCTCGTATCATGGAGCAGAGTAGTACTAGTGCCGCTATTCCTTCTGGTGAATTGGCAAGCACCAGCGGCCTAGTACAGCCTGGGCGTACATCCAGCACTGCAGTATCACGTGGTGACGTGGCGAGTCCCATAAGTGCAGTTCAAGCTGGCGAGGTGGCAAGCACAAGTAGTGTCCCGCTGCCACCAAGAAGAAGACAAAGGCAGGCCCGTCGTGCCCATAGTGCCCTTCCTGCAGAATTCGCCTATCCTGATTGGGTCCCCACCACTTCTGCAGAACCCGTACTTCCCCCATTCACTGCCCAACCCGGTATTCAGGTGGAAACAGCTGATTTTATGCCAATTGATTTTTATTCGCTGTTTTTCACAGAAGATCTCTATAGATCTATTGTGGACCAGAGTAATTTATATGCTGGTCAATTCATCGCCGCTAGTCCCCAGTTGCCTTCCATTGCCAAAGATTGGAAACCAATTACGCTTTCCGAATTTAAGACCTTTCTGGGCCTTTCCCTCAACATGGGCACACATAAATTCCCGTCATTGCGTGCTTATTGGTCCACGCACCAAATTGACCACATGCCCGTGTTCTCTGCCTCCATGCCCAGGAAACGATACGAGCAGATCTTGCGGTTCATGCATTTCAACGACAAAGAACTTTGTCGTCCACGTGGAGACCCTGAATACGACCGGCTCTACAAAATTCGGCCCCTCATAAACCACTTCAACTAACGTTTTGCAGCCTTGTTTATTCCCGATCAAGTTGTCTGCGTTGATGAGTCCCTGATTAAATTTTCTGGCCGCTTGTCTTTCAAGCAGTACCTTCCCAGCAAGCGTGCCAGATACGGGGTCAAGCTCTATAAGTTCTGTGACAGGGCAACAGGCTATGTATGGAGCTTTATGGTTTATGAGGGAAAAGATAGTCAGGTTGAGCCGGTCAACTGCCCAGATTACATAGGGAGCGCTGGCAAGATAGTGTGGAACTTGGTGTCACCCTTATTCGGAAATGGGTACCACTTGTATGTGGACAATTATTACACGAGCGTGCCACTGTTTAGTCACTTGTTTGATCATCAGATTGGAGCATGTGGCACCGTGCGACCTAATCGCCGGGGCTTTCCCCAGAGGCTTGTAGATTCCCGTCTTAGGCTGGGGGAGAGAGCCTGCTTGAAGTGTAATAACTTGCTCGCTATGAAGTGGAGGGATAATAAGAATGTTTTCCTTCTTACCTCCCTTCATGCAGACACGACAGTCCAAATTCGTACGGCGACTGGTGTTGTGGAGAAACCCCTCTGTGTCCACGAATATAACCAAAATTTGGGAGAGGTGGACCTCAACGACCAGTTGTTGGCACCGTATCTAATTGACCTTAAGGCGAGACGCTGGTACAAAAAAGTGTCTTTATCCTTATTCCAATTGGCTTTGCTGAACGCTCATGTGCTATACAGAGCTTCAGGCGGGACGTTATCTCTCCTAAAATTCCAGAATGAGATAGTCACAGAACTCCTGTATCCAGGCGGTTCTGCACCTCACCATCCCCAACCAAATGCAGTAAGCCGGCTGCATGAGAGGCATTATCCGTATGTCCTCGAGAGTACCCCTACCCAACGAACCCCCCAATAAATATGTTGTGTCGGTAGCAAGCGCGGATTTAGGCGTGACACCCGTTATTTTTGTCCACGCTGTCCTGACAATCCTGCTCTTTGCATTGGTAAATGTTTTGAACGCTTCCACTCAAAAGTGAAGTTTTAGCGTAGGGTACAGCATTGCACAGAACAGGACACACTTACACAGGGTCTCCCAAGATGCCATCGCATTTTGAGAGACCCGAACCATTATAGTTGTTAAAGTTTTTTTTTATTTTTTACTATTTTTTTTTTGGTATTTGCTTTGCAGGTATGGTATGGTAAGGTCTTACTGTTATACTGTAATGTTACTTTGTTTTAATGTTAACCATCATTTGCTTAGCAGGTATGCCATTCAGTTGCAGCGCGGATCTATTTATCTTGACAGCAACAGCGTTTGCTCCCACGATACATAAAGCCGTGACTCCAACGCTGTAGGAGGTGATTTCACCACCACAGTTAAAAAAAAGAGCATATATGCCGAAGCATGGGGGCAGCAGGGGCGGAGGAGCGATTTTGCTCCTAATGCCGCGTACATACGGTCGAAATTCCGACGGAGGCTTGCCCGTGGAAAAGTCTGACCGTGTGTACGCAGCATAACCTTTTATGCCGCGTACATACGGTAGAAATTCCGACGGAGCCTTGCCCGTGGAAATGTCTGACCGTGTGTACCCGGCATAACTTTTTTGCGGGAGGATGCCCCCATGCTTCGGCATATATAAATGGTGCATGTATGCCCATCATTAGAATTGGGTGGATGAAGGGAGGTATTCTAATGGTGGGCATACCCACCGATCAATCTCTTTTTTTCGTTCAGCCAACAGGCTGCATGAAAAAAAAAAGATTACAATACATGTCCAACAAGGACCAGCAACGTACTGGTATGTTGCTGGAATTTGAATGGTTATACCAGAATGATGCCTGTGGGTTTAGGTATCATCTTGGTATCATTCTTTTCATCCAGCGGGCGGCTTTCATGTAAAAGCAATCCTAGTAGATAATTAGCCTCTAGACTGCTTTTACAAGCAGTGGGAGGGAATGTCCCCCCCCGGATATAAACAGCGCCATTGGGAAATTGGGAAAGCATTTTATCACAACGATCTTGGTGTGGTCAGATGCTTTGAGGGCAGAGGAAAGATCTAGGGTCTAACCCCCCAATTTTTTTCAAAAAAAGAGTACCTGTCACTACCTATTGCTATCATAGGGGATATTTACAGTCCCTGAGATAACAATAAAAATGGTAAAAAAAAAAATATGGAAGGAACAGTTTAAAAATAAAATAAAAAAGCAAAATAAATAATAATTAAAAAAAAAAGGCGAGCGTCGGTCTAGCGTCATATGTAAACAGCAATTGCACCATGCATGTGAGGTATCACCGCGAAGGTCAGATCGAGGGCAGTCATTTTAGCAGTAGACCTCCTCTGTGAATCTAATGTGGTAACCTGTAAAGGCTTTTAAAGGCTTTTAAAAATGTATGTAGTTTGTCGCCGCTGCGCGTTTGTGCGCAATTTTAAAGCATGTTGTGTTTGGTATCCATGTACTCGGCCTAAGATCCTCTTTTTTATTTCATCAAACATTTGTTTTAGTGCATTAAAAATAAAAAAAGTGTGTTTTTTCCCCCAAAAATGCGTTTGAAAAATCGCTGCGCAAATACTGTGTGGAAAAAAAAATGCAACACCCATTTTAATCTGTAGGGCATTTGCTTTAAAAAAATTTATAATGTTTGGGGGTTCAACGTAATTTTCTTGCAAAAAAAAATTTTTTTTTCATGTAAACAAAAAGTGTCAGAAACGGCTTTGTCTTCAAGTGGTTAGAAGAGTGGATGATGTGTGACATAAGCTTCTTAATGTTGTGCATAAAATGCCAGGACAGTTCAAATCCCCCCCAAATGACCTCATTTTGGAAAGTAGACACCCCAAGCTATTTGCTGAGAGGCATGTTGAGCCCATTGAATATTATTATTTTTTTGTCCCAAGTGATTGAATAATGACAAAAAAAAAGTACAAAAAGTTGTCACTAAATGATATATTGCTATACATTTTGGAAAGTAGACACCCCAAGCTATTTGCTGAGAGGTATGTTGAGTATTTTGCAGATCTCACTTTTTGTCACAAAGTTTTGAAAATTGAAAAAAAAAAAATAATAATAATTATTTCTTCATTTTCAAAAACAAATGAGAGCTGTACAATACTCACCATGCTTCTCAGCAAATAGCTTGGGGTGTCTACTTTCCAAAATGGGGTCATTTGTGGGGGTTTTGTGCTATCTTGGCATTTTATGGCCTTCAAAACTGTGATAGGTAGTGAGGAGTGAAATCAAAAATTTACGCCCTTAGAAATCCTGAAGGCGGTGCTTGGTTTTCGGGGCCCCGTACGCGGCTAGGCTCTCAAAAAGTCCCACACATGTGGTATCCCAGTACTCAGGAGAAGCAGCAAAATGTATTGTGGGGTTCAATTCCACATATAACCATGGCATGTTTGAGCAATATATCATTTAGTGACAACTTTTTGTAATTTTTTTTTCTTTTTGTCATTATTCAATCACTTGGGACAAAAAAAAATATTCAATGGGCTCAACATGCCTCTCAGCAATTTCCTTGGGGTGTCTACTTTCCAAAATGTGGTCATTTGGGGGGGTTTTGTACTGCCCTGCCATTTTAGCACCTCAAGAAATGAGATAGGCAGTCATAAATTAAAAGCTGTGTAAATTCCAGAAAATGTACCCTAGTTTGTAGATGCTATAACTTTTGCGCAAACCAATAAATATACGCTTATTGACATTTTTTTTACTAAAGACATGTGGCTGAATACATTTTGGCCTAAATGTATGACTAAAATTGAGCTTATTCGATTTTTCTTATAACAAAAAGTAGAAAATATCATTTTTTTTCAAAATTTTCACTCTTTTTCCGTTTATATCGCCAAAAAAAAAATTGCAGAGGCAATCAAATACCATTAAAAGAAAGCGCTATTTGTGGGAAGAAAAGGACGCAAATTTCGTTTGGGTACAACATTGCATGTCCGCACAATTTCCAGTTAAAGCAGTGCAGTGCCAAATTCTGAAAACACCTCTGGTCTTTAAGCTGCATAATGGTCCTGGGATTAAGTGGTTAAAGGAGTCCCCACTACACAATTATTATACACTTAACGGGATTTATTTATTTATTTTTTCCACAAAGAATTTTTATTGAAGAAGATAAAGATAAAAATTCAATGCAATGCAGTCAGTGTAACATTTTAGAATAAATTCCATGACTGGGCAATACAATAGGAACATATATGTTGAGAACCATCTTTAATACATGGTAAGGGAAGTTGTTGAAGTTATTCAGTAATCATTGTTAACTGCAAATTTACTAGTCAGGCATTAACATAAAACATAAAAAAGACCTATGAGTATTCGTATCTTTTCAAAGTCAACCCCCTCAGCTGATTGGAGCAGTACCACTGGGACCAAACACAGCAGGTCTCGACAGCGGTATAATCGGTGCTGGTAGGGTCAGCCTCCTTCTTGTATTATGGGACAAAATGAAGAGTGTTGGAACGTATAGCCTAGTCATAGTCAAGAATATAGAAAAAGAGATGGGTGAAGAGGGGAGAGAAAGGGAGGAACGAAAGAAGAGGGGAATGGGGGAGAGGGGGGAAGGGGAACAGGATAGGGGAAGGGACCGCTCTCCGACCCGAGCCCCTGTCCAGGGCGAGTATATGGGGGTATCCTAGCGAGCCAGTCAGGCGACCACATCAAGTGATGGGAAGTAGGACTTGTAGGTTTTGGTAGATTTAAAATTAGTCCAACAAGCCCAAACAGTTGTGAATTTTTGCAGGTGTTCTTGGGAGACGTGGATCAATTCCTCCATCTCCTCAATCTTAGAGACCCTGATAAGCCATTCTCTAATAGATGGAGCTTCTGTAGATCGCCAGTGCACAGGGATACAAATCCTGGCAGCATTGAACAAGTGCATGGCCAACGATTTATGATGTTTCTTAGGTAGAGTCGTGTGGTGCAGTAGATATTGAGCTGGGCTATAATCTAGCATGTAGGTAGCGATTCGTGTTACTAGGGAGTGCACTTCTCTCCAGAATTGTTGGATTGAAGCACACTCCCACCCGATATGGAGCATCGAGCCCACCCCAGTCTTGCATCTCCAGCAGACATTAGGGTTTGTGAGGGAGAATTTGTGTAGACGAGTAGGGGTTCTATACCGATTGGTTACGATTTTGTAACAATTTCCCTGAATTGCCACATTCAATGAGCCTTTATGAATGTATTCATATATGCCTTCCCAATTATCATCCGTAAGCGTCAATTGAAGGTCTCTTTCCCAGGACAGACATGAAGCATCATTCCTAAGAGGAGGGGAGTCTCCCTGGAGTAGAGTGCACAGATAAGATATTAAATGTCTTTGAGGTTTCGTACATGTGTGTAATGATTCAAAGGCAAAAAGCTGTCTGCACAAGTAGCCGAGGGATCGCAAGAAGCAAAAAAGTGCCTCAATTGCCTGTATGTCCAGAAGGGGAACGTTTTAGTACATGATGAGGACACCAAGTCCTCAAAGGGACGTATGTGTCCCCTGTGGAAAAATTGATGAGCAAGTACGTCCTCATAGGGCCATTCCCTTCGGAGAAACATGTCAGACTCCTTCCTGCCATGGCACACTTTGAATGACAATTGCGCAGTCAAGCAACACTGTACCCATAAGAAATTATTATAATTTTTTTCACACAAATAGAGATTTATTTTAGTGTTATTTAATAATCACTGTTTTTTTTTTTTTATAAATAAACAAAAAAAAAAAAAGAAGAAAGATTTTGCAAATTTTTCAAATAAATAATCTTTCTTCATAAGTGCAGGCCAAACTGTTTTTCTGCTACATTTCTTAGGTGAATATAACCCAAATCAGTTTTTATTGTTTAGTCTGTAGGAAAGTTATAGAATCCCCAAACTATGGTATGTATATCTGAGAATTGATCAATAGTAACACTGTATTACTCTGGAGAAGTGATCAGGATTCAATTTGTTTTGTTGTGATTATATGTGATTGATCACAGCTAATCACATGGTACAGATGGGTTCTGATTGTCCCTATCTGTACTATGTGCTCACTGTGACCAATCACAGCTAGCAACACAATTGTACACAATGAATGGCATTAAAGGAAGCCATTTATTACTTACAATTGTCATGTGATCCTTTGTGATTGGTCACAACGATCACATGGTACAGACAATGGGCCAGTGCACAGATCAGTCATCCGCTGTGTCTTGTGGACAGATAGAGCTGCAACTGAAATAATGAATGTCCTGCCCAGCCGTCACTTGACAATAGGCTGGGTGGGAAGTGGTTAATGTTCACTTTGTAAAGAAAACATTAAAGGGGTTTGTAAAGGCTCGTGTTTTTTCACCTATGCATATCTAGAGGATCTGTACTAGGCAGTTTACTTTTATGTACTGTAACTGAATGGGCAAATACACTTAATTCATGTACAATACAATGTACAGTACAATGTTCTTGTCTTTGGAAAACAGGACTAGTGACCACATTTTTGTATATTTTTAAGATGCATTACATAAAATATGACAAGAGACCACCTTATTGCATTTTGGCAGATAACAACTAATAAAACAAACTCCTAGGAGCATGTACAATCACATATTACAGAAACGTTTTTTGTAGAATCTCTGACAAAGAGTTAAATAAAATCACCTTGCAGATGGGACATGTCTTTTACAAGATAAAAGAAAAAAAGTTTCTAAAACTGTTACTTTTTATTCTGAATGAGCCCATTTATTTGCTCCACAGCAACTTGAAACAAAGCAGGGTTAATATCGTTCACCATGTCCTAGAGATGAAAACTACCATTGGGACACCCAGGACAATTTTTATATAGGATTAGAAAACAAAAATCAATATTTAATTATCTCTAAGCTTTTTGTGTCACTGCATCTTTAGATCAGTAGCTGGGAGTGCAGTCTGCCACAGAGAAAGTAAGCCATTAAAGGTGCAGGTTCTTTTTACAAGCTGCTTTATTGGCTTGTAGTAAATAGAGTACATTATCACTTTTCACATACAGTATTGTTATTTATCTTTCCAATCTCTATTTGCTTATATTTATGTGTTTTCAGTGGCAAGTAGCTAGGTGACATGGAAGTATATTATGTAGCATGCCACTTCATAAATATAAATACAGCTATGTGCTATTTTTGCATATTTAGAATAATACATTCCCCATGATTCTGTCCAGTTTATAAAAGATGGCTAATAGCATTTAAGGAGTTACATAATTGCTTAAGTGCTATACTCCCAGTTACCGAGGTGCCTGTATAAATCTTCATACAAATTAAACAGTACATTATGTCCTGCAGCTGTTTTTTTATATTTTTTATTTGATGTAAAGGAATAATATTAATCTGTTTATTTGATGCAGCACAAATAGCACTGCTGATACATAATGCAGTAATCCATATTAGCTGCTCAGAATTTACTTTAAAGCAAGTAGTAAATCTCAGATTTTTTTTTTTAAAACCCTGCAAGACAATGCCATAATGTGCTAGTATGCATTGCATACTAGCACTTTGAGTGAAACTTACCTTAGAACAAAGCCCTTCAGTGTCACTCTGTCACTGCTGAAGGCACTTCCATCTTCACCTGATCTTCCTTCCATGTTCGTGGACATTGGCTGAGTGGTCTGAAGGTGGGGTGCTTACAGGAATCTGAATGCCTCTTCTAAAACGAAGTGGACCCCCAGATAGCACTTCCCTCACGTGTATACATTTTCCACAAAAAAAAAAAAAAGATGTAACCTAGAAATTAAGACCATTGAAAAGTCCTTCATTATAAATCATAAGAATCCCCAAAATAAGAATTGTCAAATAAAAAAGCCTGACCCATTGCATGTGATTATTTTTTATTTTTTTTAATGTGTACTGTCCCTTTAAAATACATGGGGCTCCCCTTTAAATTCACACCCGACCATTTAACCAAACAGCTTAGCTAGAAAAGAGAGGTCAACAAGTATCAGCCCTTTCTTCTTGAACCACACAAGGACCTTTCGAGATTTGTAGGGTAGGTAGTAAAACCTCCGGCATGTGCAAAACAAGCATGTGCAAAACACCTTGCCTCTATGTTGGAGGTTAAAGGCTTCTTCCCAACATTTGACCCCCAAGAAGATGTGGGGGTTTATGGGGGAACTTTTAGGAATCTTGAAGCCCCATTTATAATAGAGGACCCCCAGAAGACCTGTCATTTAGCGAGGGAATATCGTCAGGTGACAGCCCATCATGTCAGCAGGGAAACATAATTGGGTGATGGGTCATTGTGATTAACAATAGATGTACATGACTGGACAGCAGGGTTAATACTGGATTTATATTGTGGGGCATTGATTACAGTTTTCATTAACTTTGTCATGCTTTTAGTGGGTTCATTATTTGGGGAATGAGTAATAAAGAATACTAATGTACACCATACTTGGAGGTTGGCAGATATCTGTGGGACCCCTTGTTGTAAAGGGGGCTTCCAGATTCCTTTAGGCCCCCCATACTTACATAGTCACATAGTCAGGTTGAAAAAAGACACAAGTTCATCTAGTTTAACCAATAAAATATAAAAAAGCAACAATCCCATATACACAATCCTATACCCATATTTGATTGAGAGGAAGGGAAAAAAAACCCAGCAAAGAATGATCCAATTTGCTACAGCAGGGGAAAAAATTCCTTCCTGATCCATCGAGAGGCAATCGGATATTCCCTGAATTAACTTTACCTATACATGTTAGTACCCACTCATATTATGTAAATTTAGAAAATAATCCAGGCCTTTTTTAAAGCAATCTACTGAGCTGGCCAGAACCACCTCTGGGGGGAGTCTATTCCACAGTTTCATAGCTCTTACTGTAAAGAAACCTTTCTGTATTTGGAGATGAAATTTATTTTCCTCTAGATCTAAAGAGTGCCCAGTTGTCCTCTGTGATAACCTTAAAGGGAATAGACATGTGCACACTGAAATATTTTGTTTCAGAATTTCGTTTTCGTACGAAAAATAAAATTATTTAGTTACTCCCGAAATTCGTTTTAATTTATTTTGTTTCGTTAAAAAATGCATTCATCCGAAAATCCTAATTAATTAAGGTTGAATCTGTCACTAAAGGCTTATGGTGTCTGTCGAATGTTCTAAGAAGATTCGACGGAGCAGCTAAACTGTACGACGCCGCAATCGTACATTTCCGGTTGAATGTTCCACCTACAAGCTATAGAAGAATTCTAATGTTGTATGACACTAGCAATAATTATATTTATAAATCATTATTACTAGTCAACCAACATTCTAACTTTTCTTATAGCCTAAGGGCTGAGCATTTGACCGGAAATGTACGATTGCAGGGTCGTACAGTTTAGCTGCTTGTCGAATCTTCTTAGAACTTTCGACAGACACCATTAACCTTCAATGACAGATTTGACGTTTGTATGTTTTTCGCTGCTTCGACGAATCTTCGTCGTTCACGTCGAATGGTCTACCCCAACACTGTCTCTATAATGTTGAATATTTTCTCTCTATGTCGAATCTTTCCTCTCTATGTAGAATAATCTTGGACTAATAGAGTTAAGGTTAGGCACATTCGACTACAGGTTCGATAGACACAGATTGCTATTGTCAGAGTCATGTCAAATCTCCTATCTATGTCGAACTGTTGTAGCAACGGAAACGAAAATAAAGCATTTTTTATGTCGGATCTTTCGGATTTCGGATTCTGCACGTTCGTTTTCATTTGTTAAAACGATAACGAAAATAAACGAAATTCGGACGAAAATGCATTCGGACGAAAACGAATGCACATGTCTAAAAGTGAATAACTCAACACAAAGTTCACCATATGGACCCCTTATGTATTTGTAGATGTTGATCATATCCCCCCTTAGGCTGGGTTCACACTTAGGTGATTGGATGTGGGTTTACTAGTGCTCAAAACTGAACTACATATTCCAGATGAGGTCTTACTAATGATTTGTAGAGGGAAAAGATGATATCTCTCTCTTTGGAGTCAATACCTCTCTTAATACAAGAAAGGACTTTGCTTGCTTTAGAAACTGCAGCTTGGCATTGTCAGATCCTTCTCCACCATGGATTCCCCCAGTTGTACTCCCCCTAGTATGCATGATGCATGCATATTTTTAGCCCCCAAGTGCATAACTTTCTATTTATCAACATTAAACTTCATTTGCCACAAAGTTGCCCAATTAAACAGTGCATTGAGGTTGGCTTGAAAGGTAGTTATTTCACTTCATAGCTTGGTGTCATCTGTAAAGAAATTATAATTGTAATCCCGCACCCTTTGTTTGATAACTTATGTATTTCATGAATCCATGCTGTGTGCAGCTTAAAATATTTTTTTTACCAGCAAGAACTCATCTATGTGGTCTTTTATTAAACTCTCCAGTATCTTACCAAATATATAAGTTAAACTAACAGGTCTATAGTTACTTTGTAAGAACTTTGATCCCTTTTTTAATTCAGGCACCACATTGGCCCTACGCTAATCCAGTGGTACTATTCCAGTCATTAACGAGTCCCTAAGGCCCCTTTCACACGGGACGGATCCGTGATGATCCGCCCCGTGAACCTCCGCTTGCTCAGCAGGGATCGCTCCGCTGAGCCGGCGGATGACAGGGCGGTCCCCGCACACTGTGCAGGGACCGCCCTGTCAGATCTCCGCTCTCCCCTATGGGGGGATTGGATGAACACGGACCGTCTGTCCGTGTTCATCCGCTCTGCAGACGGATTGAAAAATAGGATTTTCCTCCGTCTGCAGAAACGGAGGATTGCGGACACGAATGAGATCGGGTGTCAGCGGATGTTCATCCGCTGACACCCGCTATCTCATAGGGACCAATGTATTCCCTTTTTCATCCGTAAACGGATGGATGAAAAAGCGGACATATGGCCCGCATGTGTGAAAGGGGCATAAAAATGAGAAATAATGGCTTTGAAATGACAGAGCTCAATTATTTTAGGATCCGTGGGTGGATGCCATCTGGTCCAGGTGCTTTATCCACCTTTATTCTGTCTAAATATTTCTGGACCATATACATTTTGAGCCATTGTGGATCATTTGGGGCTGTGTCAATACTATCCCCATTGTGGACTTGAGCTCCCCCATGCTCCTTTATTTACACAGAGCTGATGAAAGTATTTAACCACTTCCATACGGGCACTTATACACCTTCCTGCCCAGACCAATTTTCAGCTTTCTGCCCTGTTGCACTTTGAATGACAATTGCGCGGTCGTGCTACACTGTACCCAAACTAAATTGTTATCATTTTTTCCCCACAAATAGAGCTTTCTTTTGGTGGTATTTGATCACCTCTGAGATTTTTATTTTCTGCTAATAAAAATAAAAATGACCGAAAATTTTGAAAAAAAATAGTTTTTTTTTGTTTCAGTTACAAAACTTTTTAAATAAGTACGTTTTCGCCTTCACTGATGGGGCTGCACTGACGGGCACCGATGAGGTGGCACCAATGAGGTGGCACTGATGAGGTGGCATTGATGGGCACTGATGATGGGCACTAATATGCGGCACTGATAGGTGGCACGGATAGGCGGCATGGATGGGCATGGATGGGCACGGATAGGTGGCACAGATGGGCACGGATAGGCGGCACGGATGGGCACTGATAGGCGGCACGGATGGGCACTGATAGGCGGCACGGATGGGCACTGATAGGCGGCATGAATGGGCACTGATAGGTGGCACAGATGGGCACTGATAGGCGGCACGGATGGGCATGGATGGGCACTGATAGGTGGCATGGATGTGCATGGATGGGCACTGATAGGTGGCACGGGTGGGCACTGATAGGCGGCACTGATGTACTGTAATGGATGCCAATCAGTGCCAAGCAATAATGCCTGCCAATCAGTGATGCCCATTGTGGGCACTGATTGGCATCCATTGTGGGCACTGATTGGCATCCATTAGGGGGCACTAACTGGCATCCCTGGTGGTCTAGGGTGGCATACCTGGAGCTGTCATCCCTGGTGGTCTGGTGGCATCCCTGGTGGTCCAGTGTGGGCATCCTTGGGGGGGCTGCGCTGATAATCTATCAGCACAAACCCCCCCTGTCAGAGGAGCAGCCGATCGGCTCTCCTCTACTCGCGTCTGACAGACGCGAGTGAGGAAAAGCCGATGACCGGCTTTTCCTGTTTACACTGTGATCAGCCGTGATTGGACACGGCTGATCACGTGGTAAAGAGTCTCCGTTTGAGACTCTTTACCTAGATCGGTGTTGCGGGGTGTCAGACTGACAGCCCGCAGCAACGATCGCCGCGATGCGCGCCCCCGGGGGCGCGCAGCGGCTCAAAATCCTGAGGACGTCATATGACGTCCAGTCAGGATTTTGAAACCACTTTGCCGCTGTCAATCCGCTATAGGGCGGGCGGCAAGTGGTTAATACATTTACCTTCTCTTTATCCTCAGTCACCCACTCCAGATTATTTTGTAAAGGGCCTACATGCTCAGACCTGACCCTTTTGCTATTAATATATTTGAATAATTTTTGGGGGTTTGTCCTACTATCTTTTGCAATCTGACGTTTTTATTTGGAATTTCTGCGTCCTTAATTTGATGTTTACATATTCGGCTATATTCTTTGTAACATTAAAATGATGATAGTGTTCCTTCATTTTTATATTTTTTTATATTTCTATCTAAATTTATTGAAAAATCTTTTGCATACAGAATAATCATACACAAATGTTACTTACATACATACACCAACAAAACAAACATAAAAGTAAAACAATAAACTGTTCTTTTAAGGAGCACCTGAAGATACACGTGCATATAATATACAATATATAAACACCCCATGTAAAACATAAAACATGTGTTATATAAGCCAATGATGGTGCAAAAATGGACCAGTATGGATTCATAGCTATACAAAAGATATATGGCACCAATTGTTAGGTCTCGGGGGGGGGGGCAGCATCCACACTGCCCAATACCAATGGAAGTTATGATTAAAGTGGATGTAAACCCTGAAAAAAAAACCTGCAAGACAAAGCCATAATGAGCTAATATGACTAGCATACTAGCTCATTATGCATTACTTACCTTAGATCGAAGCCCCCGAAACCATCCACATCAAGGCAAGGTTGGATTTGTGAATGGGATTTACAGTGTGCCTGCGCCGTTGTCTGCGGTGCGCATGCGCCATACACAACAATGTAATCCCTTTGGCAAATATCTCCTAAACCGTGCAGGTCACTGATGTAAGGAGGGGAGTGAATACAATAATGTAAGGGGGCACTGATATAAAGGTTTCCCCCTTATATTAGTACCCCCCCCCTTACCTTAGTGCATTCACTCTGTGGAAGGTGGTCTCTATTCACCAGAGCCCCCTCCACATCAGAGTTCCCCCTTACATCATGATCTGCAGCGTTCCCCTTTACATAAGAGTTCCCTTGCACTGTAAGGGGGCATCCAGCAGACTCTGATGTAAGAGGGAACTCTGTGCTGGCTGGGTTATAGTAACCTAACCTTCATGTAAATTGACAAATATGTTTTTTTACTTTTGTTTAACTTAAACACATTGATAATAGCATTAGCTGTGTGTGTATAGTTCATGCAATGTGGGCAGTGCAATATGTAGGTGGGACTTTGTGTGGATGTAGCTTGAATGCGGGCGGGGACACATGGGCGGGGACGCATGGGCGGAGACGCATGGGCGGAGACACAGGGGGCCCCATGATCTCCTTTTGCCCGGGGGCCCCATGAGCTGTCAGTCCGCCCCTGTCCATTACCCTTTTTGTCATTTTCTTGTATGGCAATTTTATTCAAATAAACCTTGACTGGTTTTAATTGACCTGCACCATTGGGAGCAATTTCTTTTTGTCCCTTTTTGTTCCTGTTTCTTTTGGAGCTCGCACGGATCCATTTTAACATTCACTGACCAGCGGAAGGAGTGTTGTCTCCATATTCCAGTATATTGGACCACCCTCCGTAGGATTGATCCAGACCTATTTGGCAACCACAGAGATCCTGCTACATCGATCCAGGTCGTAGAGACCCAAGCCTGTCTAACTCACTGTTATATAACAGATGAGTCCATCCGTTGCAGTACCCCATCTGTCTATTGTTTGAAGAATCTGATTTTCTCAGCAGTCAACCTGTTATTCCTGTATCCCGTGTCATTCCTTGGGAAGGACTATTACATTGTGTGTTCATTTTTATGGACTATAAAAAAACATGTATTGAAGTTTTTTGCTTCCTAATTATACATACTGTATATTGTTTCACCTTTGTTCTATTTACCACATTCACATTGTGGTATTTTTAGCACAATTAATATTCACTATTGATGGTTTAGCGCTGTACTATTTATTCTATATTTCTGTTTAACTTTGTTTGTTTGAGTGCTGGCAGCTGTTTTGCTTTTTTTTTGGGGTTCTAGCGCACTTTTTTCCCACAACTCGAGTATATACGGTAATAAAAAGTAAAGCAGCCATGAGTGGACAAATATTCTAAGCTTCACAAAAACACATTTCGGGTCCTATAATGGTTCCGCAAGGAGATTTTGCATGTTCAGTTGACTCCCTAAATACCTTCCAAGAGAGCAATATTTGATGGTATTGTTCATATGTATCTAATTGGTGCCCCAAAAGTGACTCCATCCTCTCAATGTAATCCATATCTGCAACCCACTCATTTTAATGAGGGACCTGTGCTGACCGGCAATGGCGTGGTATAACTGATCTCGCTGCTGTCAACTAATGCCTAGGAGACCCTTTTTAATCACTTAAAGGTAGAATAGAAAGTAAAGTAAATTGCGGGGTATTGGGAGAATTTGCCCCTGTAACAGTGGTATAGAGCTGCAAAATCCGTTCCCCAAATTCTTGAATAGGATGGCATTCCCACCAGATATATAGGAGAGAGCCCTTAGAAGAGTGGCAACGCCAGCATGTGTCAGAAGCATCTCAATATATCTGATGGAGCAGCCTTGGGCACCGGTACCATTGGGAAAATAACTTAATATTTTTATATTTTCTAAAAGCTCTTTTCTTATTATTTATAGCTTTTTTAACTTTGTCCGTGAGCCACATAGGTCACCCTTCCCCGTCATTGGGCAAGCCGGTGTTACCCAATGACGGGATGGGTGACCCCGCTTTCTCTTACGTGTCATGGGAGTTTCGTGTGGAGTGGATACTGGAGCATTGCTGGAGAATGGATCACTGCGGGACATCGAGAATGGATTACAATGCTGGACAGACTGGATTACATCGCTGGAATGTTTTTTTTATTTTTTATTTTTTTATTTTTAACAAAGGACTTATCCCAACTGTGTCTGTGTGGTTTTTAAAATGTTTGACACTTTCCTTTCTGAAATGGTAGGGGTATGTACCCTGTTACCAATTCACATAGCGGGGGGGCGGAATCTGGGGGTCCCCTTTGTTAAAGGGGGCTTTCAGATTCCGATAAACCCCTCGCCCGCAGACCCCCATAACCACCGGGCAAGGGTTGTGGGGATGAGACCCTTGTCCCCACGAACATGGGGACATCCTCCCCATGTTGAGGGCATGTGGCCTGGTACGGTTCAGGAGGGGGGCGCTCTCTCGTCCCCCTTCTTTTCCTGCGGCCTGCCAGTTTGTGTGCTCAGATAAGGGTCTGGTATGGATTTTTGGGGGGAACCCCACGTAATTTTTTTTTTAAATGGCGCGGGGTTCCCCTTAATATCCATACCAGACCTGAAGAGCCTGATATGGAATATGGGGGACCCCCACGCTTTTTTTTTTTGGTTCGGTGGGGGAACCCCTGACGTTTTTTCAATGACTTTGATCTGTATTGCCGGGACCCGACAATTCATGAATAGCCACGAGTAGTTTTTAATGACCTTTTTTCCTTTAGAAATTACATTTCGTGCAGGGACAGTTCTAAGCACGGGAAACATGCGCTACTTTACAGGCATACTATACACACCCCCCAGGTACGAAATTTAAAGGAATATTTCACTTTTATTGTTTCACTTTAGAATTATTAAAATCACTGCTCCTGAAAAAACTGACGTTTTTAAAACTTTTTTTGCAATGATACATGTTCCCTGGGGCAGGACCCGGGTCCCCAAACACTTTTTATGACAATAACTTGCATATTAAGCTTTAAAATTAGCACTTTTGATTTTTCATGTTCGTGTCCCATAGACTTTAACGGTGTTCGCGTGTTCAAACAAATTTTCAAGTGTTTCCGAGTGTTTCAGAGGCTCTCGAGCGCCCCCTACCTCTGGCCACATGTGGTATTGCATGCCATAGAAGTCAATGCGGAACAAATTATTTTTGTTTCCATTGACTTTTATGGGGAAACTCTCTTTGATATACGAGTGCTTTGGATTACGAGCAATCTCCTGGAACGGATTAGCTGGTAATCCAAGGTTCCACTGTATACTGTATATAAAATAATATGCAAAGTGGTTGGAGGGAAGCTTCAGAATGGCAAATATGCTTTTATTACAAATTATGTGAGCAGACTGCAGTTCCTCTTACACACCAATTTCCTACTTGTAAAGAAACCGTACATGGGAGAAAGTGAAGACAAAAATCACGAGGATTCCACTAAAAATTCCAGCTTGGTTTTTATCCAGGCATGTCTGGATGGCCAGGACAATGGAACGAATCATGCAAGGGCCCCCTCCTTGCTGAACTACAGCAGAAACATTTTTCCTGATGACGCAAATCTTGCGAAATGCATAGAATTTTGACAGCCTGCCCTACACTGGAGTGGTATGACTTTTAAATTTCATTTACAGCTTTGATGCTAGCCCAGGTCCGCATGTGTTTTTAGTAAACAGCCTGGCCATTGCTTCCCTACACAGCTGTTAGTATACTTGGTTGTATACTTTTTAAGATTGATGTTCACCTTGTTTATAAAGAAGTTACTTTGATTGATCCACTGGAGATTGGAGTGATTGGGAATCAAGAGTACCTGTTACATGATTGATGGTCATTAATGATGACATTTGAGTGTCACGTCAGGTGAAGCACTTATTCAGTATACTGCACCCTTATTTGTTATATGCCTGATGGTCATTTATGGCCGAATATGTCTGGTGAGCACATTTGAGTGTCACGTCCGGTGAAGCACTTATCCAATATACTGCACCTTTTCAAGAGCACGGTGGTTGGATTCAGATCACTCTGATTACAACTTTATTAGCCTATTTCTGTTAATATTTTTTTGATTATTTTTCATATATTTGGTGTTTATGGACATTATTTACTTGTTGCGCCCTTATATTGTTTTCTTTACAGCAGGAAACATGCCTTTTAACATTGTAAGGGTACCTCACAAAGGGGGTGATAAAGCCTTCACCTCTTGCAAAGAACCTTGTCCAAGTGTCGAGAGACAGAAGCCTCTTCCCCACATCTAGTCCCCAAGAAGATTTGGAGGTTGTTGGGGGGACCTATAGGAATCTGGAAGCCCCTTTAATGTTAATAATGACAACCCACTGCCTGAGGAGGTTTTCCCACTGCCCAGTAAGGTTTCCCACCGACACAATGATATTGACTTATCGCATGTAAATGACAGTGCGGGATCCTAGGTTACACCATTGACCAAATTTGGTAATGATCATATTTGGAATAATGTCCCCCCAGGATGCTATGGATCTTTTGAAACAAATCCAGGAATCTGTCATTTAACAGCATTAGTGAAGTGAAGTAACATCAACAAGCAGGGAAGCATGATGTGGTAATAGTTCATTCTAATTTACACTAGATCTACATCGCTAAACAATGTGATTAATACATTAAAAAAAAGAACATTGTGTTTATAGTCATTTGATCTTTTTTTTCTTGGGGGTGTAATAAGGGATAATAATAAGGGGTACTTCATACCCATTATACTCAAATTGGAGTTTCCAGAAACCTATATTACCCCCACAAGCCCCCACATCCTCATGAGGACCAGATGTGGGGAAAAAGCCCTAGATCTATAACACTGGGACAAGGAGCCTTGGAAGGAGTGGAGGCTTTGCCACATTTCCCTTGCAAGGTATCCCCCCAGTGATTAAAAATATGTAGCCTGAAATAGGTTTAGGAACAATGCAGGGGGGGGCACACAATCACTGCCCTCTTTTTCCTGGCTACCCATAAATGCCTAGGTAAGAATCTGGTTTGGATTTGGGAGAGGAATTGGGTATTTAAAAAAAAAATATTAAATGTCACTTTTAAAGATTAAATTGTACTTTTCCTTAATTTCTCATTCGTCTCTAAGGAATCCCTATTATACTCAGGGCTTTTTTTCTCAGACAATAGGTGCAGGAACTCCCCTTTTCCAAGTCACTTGTTTTCTCCGCCCCTACCCACCTCCGAGCAACGTCCCTTGGTTCCATCCCCTACCCACCTCCCAGTACCGCCCCCTTTTAGACAATACAGAAGTATCATTTTGTCGTGCTAAGTAATTTGTATGGAATTTGGTTTCCCCTTCAGCCAGCAACAATAGATCCCCCTAACAATGTACCACCCACAACAAAATTCCCCCCCCAACAACAATAGACTCCTGGCAGCATCAACAGATCTCCGCACAGGCAGCATTAATAGACTCTCTGGCAGCCATCAACAATAGACCCCTCCCCCAACAGTAGATCTCCTTCAGCAACAATAGACCTCCCTGCAAAAATAGATCCCCTCCAGCTAGAATAGATCCACCAGCAGTGAGCATCAATACCCTGCAGCACACCCCAGAACCCCTTGACATTACATACAGTCAGTCCAGGAGGTTCCGGAACTGCGTTCCCCCACGTTCCCACTGAAGAAAAGCCCTGATTATACTTATATCATCCGTATAAAGCATGCTATTTAAAAGATTTGTATACTTTCAAGGTTGCCCTTTAAAGCCACGTACACAAGGGTAGAATGTCGGTAGACATTTGCCGGTACAAAAAATACCAGACGACATTCTGCCCGTGTATATGTCGATCTGTCTGACAGATGCCAGCTGTTCGGCCGGCTTCTATCGGACGTGCATGCTGGAAAACTAGTAGCCAACTGACTCCTGAACAGCGCTCTCAGCCAATGGCAGAAAGCACTGATCAGAGTGTTCTGGCAACCCCCTGTCAGAGCACAACAGCTCAGCAAGGGGGATCGCTGGTCTAATCTTGCGGGGTTAGTACAGTGACTCCCGACCAGAGCTGTCAGTTTTTTTCCTGTAACCCACAGGGTTGCCCGAAAAAAAAAAAAAAACAGTAGTGTGTACCAGGCTTTAGCTGTATGATATGACTCTCTGCCTGCTGAACACTATAAATATATATATATATATATATATATATATATATATATATATATACACATATATATATATATATATATATATATATATATATATATATATATATATATATAAGTGTAGCGGGCATGTACTATTTAGGGGAAGCATCTGGGTGGTAGCATGACCCAGATGTACTAATTGGAAGAATAGGGCTGTATTCTGTTCGGGTGAGGACATCAGTGGTGCACAGTTCCCTGCGGCTAAGTGGGTGGCGCTGTCGCTCTGAGCCGGGGTTGAACCACTACTGCAGTGCCGTACCCTTTGTGACCTCTCGCGGCAGCTGTACTGCGGGGCAGGGAACCTGCTGTGCTTGCTGGGAGAGGGTATAAAGGGGCGGACATCTTCGCCACGAGGTCCGAGTCCCAGGCACCTTCAGCCTGAGGGCTGCTGTCCGTGTTCGGTGTTCAGGCGCCCTCAGCCTGTACACGAGGAGTTTGTGTTCTATCCCAGACACCTTCAGTCTGAGGTGAGGTACTCAGCCGGAGGCCTGGGGCCCAGTATCTTCCGCTGGGTCCCGCGAGGGAGGGATCGTCCTAAGGTGCCCCGGGTGTTGGGCACCTGAATCCAGGGCGTAAGGGACCGGAGAGGGGACCCTTCGTGAAGCTGGTGCAGCATATTGCCAGTGTCGGGTGGACCTCCGGAGATCGCTCGGATGGATGTCTTTCTCCGACAAGGGCCTATTCATAAAGGAAGGTAATTCATGTTCTGTGACCGGTGGCAGCGGTACATCTAGTCAATTCAGGTCGGTGGCAGGGACCTGCTATTAGACCTGTGGCAGGGGCCTCAACAGTTCACCCGGTCGGTGGCCGCGACCAAACTCACGGTCGGTGGCAGCGACTGTGCGCCAAGCCGATTCGCCAAAGAGGGAATAGGAGAGTTCTATGTGCCTGGGCCTACTCGTATCCACACCCTGTTTGTTCGTTTGAAGTTCAACTGATACTGTTCATATGTGAAGAAGAATAAAGGAGTGTTGGACTTTTTATGGTGTGGGGCTCTATTACTGACAGTCCAACTTGCCCTCTGCAGGAGGGCCAGAGGCTCCATCCAGAACACAGGACTCGGAGGTAAAATAGTGTTGGCCTTCACCTCTACACCCTAGAGGACATGGGCCATAGTGAACCTCACCCTCTTCCCACATACCCCTAGAAAAGCAAGCCATTTTATTCACAAAAGGGGGACGGAGGGACAGGCCGCTACACGTGGGGTCTCGGTGCCGGGATTGTGTTATGGAGCCGAAGCTGATGGAGTTTGAGTGTGTCTGCCCAATTGAGTTCCGAGTAGGTCAGCCATATTGGCCAACACGCCACGAGGCACACCTTCCTTGCACAGTTCGTGGGCGTGACTTAGAGAAAGCCCGCGAACTGAAGCGCCAAAGGGGAGGAGTCCGGCCATGTGAGGAGGATCACGTGGGGGCTGTGGCAAGAACTACGCAGTGCGCAATGGAGCAACAAGCCGTGACCATGTTTGAAAATGCCTTGTGGTTTCCAGTTTCTACCACCACGAGGATGGCTTTGACTAATGCTCCGGTTACGGATACGGGGATCCGGCTCAAGCCCCGGGGAAGATTCGCCCTGTACTCCTGCAGAGATGTTGAGGCCCTGGGTATGATTTGTCCCGGCTGTTCGGGACTAGTGGTGCAGTTGAAGCCATTCGGGCGCTGCGAGGCCTGCGGAGAGTTCTCATTTGAGGTGGAACCGTCCTTTGAAAAGCCAAGAGCTATCTACCTCGACCGCACAGGCGCCACTACTCAAGGAGGAGGAATCACCCCTTGGACAGCCGTCCCCGCGCGCACTGCCGGGACCGTGGAGGAGGTCTCCATCAAAGAAGAGAAATCTGAGGATGCTGCTTCGGTCACCACAGGGTCTCTGCTCCCACCGTCAAAACGGAAGGTCGGCCTGGTCAAGGCTTCCTGTGGCCGTGGAGGAGCTTCGCCCCGCTGCTTGCCTGGCCTTGATGGATCCGGAGGAAAGAGTCCTGGACATCGCAATACTACTACAGGCCCAGGGGAGCCAGGGGTTGGGACTATTGGTGTGGTTGGAGGTGTCGGGAGTCCACAGTCGGTGGCGCCCGCTGAGGGGGGTGACTCCAAGTCTACAAGGGGTTACCTACTCCGACCTAGAGTCGCTCTCTGACATTGGAGACGATGCAGAGATCGACAAGATTTTCTGCCAGAAAGGCTGGGACAAGATACCTCTGTCCTTGTCCCGTGCAAAAAGGGACTCACCCATGTCTGCAGGGGATAGTACATCCCGGGTGGAGGCACCAGCGCCTGAGGAGGAGCCCCGTCCCATGCCTGCCCTTCGATCACCGGTGCCATCTGCATTTAACACCGGGGGTCAGAGACTGTCGCTGCGGGTGCCCATGCCCAAGTTGGAAGTGATCAAGGCCCCTCGCCATCCAGACTGTATTGTCTTACCAGGTGTGGGGAACAAAGCTACTATGCCTCCTTTGGCCAGGCTCCAACGCTTGTTTGGTCAGAAGGTTGCTCATGAGTATGGGTGGGAATACCCATACTTGTCAATGGAACTGCTATATGAGGTTGAACGCTCCGTTGGTACAATGACTTCATATGGACACATATTGGGGTACCACACGCCCGTAGGTACCTTGCTTGCTCTTCCAAGGCATCACAAAGGTTCAAGGACTGCAAGGCAGAATGGATGCTGGGTCGGCACATCCACGCGGATAAAGTGCTGATACGCCGGAAAGACAAAGAAGATGCCGAGTATCAGATTGAGACCATGGATCAGCATTTGAAACCCCTTGTCCTGCCTCATCCCAGATTCTATCTGTAGGAGAAAAGACTCCTTTCCTTTGTCCTTTTTCTTTTCCCAAGTGGTGGAACTTTCTGGAGCTTGTGTTTGCTTCTCCGGAAAAATCAGTAACTGTGCCCTAGTTGAAGGGGTGTTTGTGCTCTTCGGAGGAATGGAGACTGTTTCCGTTGTTTGTTCTCCTTTCTTCCATCCAGCAAAGTAATCATTGACTTTGGGGTAGTTAGAGCCAGGGTACAGAGATGTTCTGTCTCAGGATTTGACAAGTGCTATGACCGTGGCGCTGTCACCAGGTGGCGGTGTTGCGCAACGACATTCACTTTCCACACACACACACTTCAGGAAGGAAGGAATTTCTCTGAGGAGAGGTTTTTTCATTCCCACACGAACATATGTGTCAGGGATTTTTTGTGCTTAACATTTTTTTCTTTCCCCTCTGCAGAAGAACATCCCATCAAGAGCCGCTGAGAATGGGGCAGGCTTTAGCTAGTGATGTGGGAGGGGGGAAAATGTTGATGATGTGACTTGAAATGTTTTACTGTTGTGTGTTTTTTCCCTTTCCTTCCTTTTCATGTCAGGTCCAGGCACAACTGTCAGTTTTACAAAGTTTTGAGATTTTCAGCTAGTCTCTGGATCAGGATATGTTACCTCCTGTTGGAGAGATGGCTTGTTCCAGACACTGGGGACTAGGGATGAGCTTCGTGTTCGAGTCGAACATACGTTCGACTCGAACATCGGCTGTTCGATCGTTCGACGAAGATCGAACGATTTGGGCCGTTCGCGCCAAATTCGAGTGACGCGAACGGCCCACAATGCACTACGCCATCGCAGTGTCATCCAGGCGCTGTGATTGGCCAAGCATGCACTGTGACCCCGCATGCTTGGCCAATCACAGCGCCGGCAGCGAGGAGAGCAATGATTGGCCACAGGCAGGATGCCTGTGGCCAATTATTGCTGAGGGTGTTTAGTACACGCCCCACACTATAAAAGGCCGCCAGCACGGCGGCCTAGTGTAGTGTGTTCCGGAGCAGGGAAAGAGCAGCATAGGCAGGGACAGTGACATTTATTTCTTTCTTGCTTAACCTGGATTCCTTTAGTTTAGGGAAAGAGAAGGATAGGTAGGGAGAGTGTCAGTGTGTTTTGTGCTTGTGCTATAGTGTGCTTAAAAAAAACATTTTTTCTAGGGACAGAAAACTGTAGGTAGGGAGAGTGTCAGTTTCTTTCACTGTGCAAGTCCTTGTTTCTAGGGACCTGGAAGGACAGTGAGTGAATTCTCCTTGTGCTATATTGTGCTTAAAAAAAACATTTTTTCTAGGGACAGAAAACTGTAGGTAGGGAGAGTGTCAGTTTCTTTCACTGTGCAAGTCCTTGTTTCCAGGGACCTGGAAGGACAGTGAGTGAATTCTCCTTGTGCTATATTGTGCTTAAAAAAAAACATTTTTTCTAGGGACAGAAAACTGTAGGTAGGGAGAGTGTCAGTTTCTTTCACTGTGCAAGTCCTTGTTTCCAGGGACCTGGAAGGACAGTGAGTGAATTCTCCTTGTGCTATATTGTGCTTAAAAAAAACATTTTTTCTAGGGACAGAAAACTGTAGGTAGGGAGAGTGTCAGTTTCTTTCACTGTGCAAGTCCTTGTTTCTAGGGACCTGGAAGGACAGTGAGTGAATTCTCCTTGTGCTATATTGTGCTTAAAAAAAACATTTTTTCTAGGGACAGAAAACTGTAGGTAGGGAGAGTGTCAGTTTCTTTCACTGTGCAAGTCCTTGTTTCCAGGGACCTGGAAGGACAGTGAGTGAATGCTCCTTGTGCTATAGTGTGCTTAAAAAAAACATTTTTTCTAGGGACAGAAAACTCTAGGTAGGGAGAGTGTCAGTTTCTTTCACTGTGCAAGTCCTTGTTTCCAGGGACCTGGAAGGACAGTGAGTGAATTCTCCTTGTGCTATATTGTGCTTAAAAAAACATTTTTTCTAGGGACAGAAAACTGTAGGTAGGGAGAGTGTCAGTTTCTTTCACTGTGCAAGTCCTTGTTTCCAGGGACCTGGAAGGACAGTGAGTGAATTCTCCTTGTGCTATATTGTGCTTAAAAAAAACATTTTTTCTAGGGACAGAAAACTGTAGGTAGGGAGAGTGTCAGTTTCTTTCACTGTGCAAGTCCTTGTTTCCAGGGACCTGGAAGGACAGTGAGTGAATTCTCCTTGTGCTATATTGTGCTTAAAAAAAACATTTTTTCTAGGGACAGAAAACTGTAGGTAGGGAGAGTGTCAGTTTCTTTCACTGTGCAAGTCCTTGTTTCTAGGGACCTGGAAGGACAGTGAGTGAATTCTCCTTGTGCTATATTGTGCTTAAAAAAAAACATTTTTTCTAGGGACAGAAAACTGTAGGTAGGGAGAGTGTCAGTTTCTTTCACTGTGCAAGTCCTTGTTTCCAGGGACCTGGAAGGACAGTGAGTGAAGGCTCCTTGTGCTATAGTGTGCTTAAAAAAATCATTTTTTCTAAGGACAGAAAACTCTAGGTAGGGAGAGTGTCAGTTTCTTTCACTGTGCAAGTCCTTGTTTCCAGGGACCTGGAAGGACAGTGAGTGAATTTTCCTTGTGCTATAGTGTGCTTAAAAAAAACATTTTTTCTAGGGACAGAAAACTGTAGGTAGGGAGAGTGTCAGTTTCTTTCACTGTGCAAGTCCTTGTTTCCAGGGACCTGGAAGGACAGTGAGTGAATTCTCCTTGTGCTATATTGTGCTTAAAAAAAACCTTTTTTCTAGGGACAGAAAACTGTAGGTAGGGAGAGTGTCAGTTTCTTTCACTGTGCAAGTCCTTGTTTCTAGGGACTGGGAAGGACAGTGAGTGAATTCTCCTTGTGCTATAGTGTGCTTAAAAAAAACATTTTTTCTGGGGACAGAAAACTGTAGGTAGGGAGAGTGTCAGTTTCTTTCACTGTGCAAGTCCTTGTTTCCAGGGACCTGGAAGGACAGTGAGTGAATTCTCCTTGTGCTATATTGTGCTTAAAAAAAACATTTTTTCTAGGGACAGAAAACTGTAGGTAGGGAGAGTGTCAGTTTCTTTCACTGTGCAAGTCCTTTTTTCTAGGGACTGGGAAGGACAGTGAGTGAATTCTCCTCGTGCTATAGTGTGCTTAAAAAAAACTTTTTTTCTAGGGACAGAAAACTGTAGGTAGGGAGAGTGTCAGTTTCTTTCACTGTGCAAGTCCTTGTTTCTAGGGACCTGGAAGGACAGTGAGTGAATTCTCCTTGTGCTATATTGTGCTTAAAAAAAACATTTTTTCTAGGGACAGAAAACTGTAGGTAGGGAGAGTGTCAGTTTCTTTCACTGTGCAAGTCCTTGTTTCTAGGGACCTGGAAGGACAGTGAGTGAATTCTCCTTGTGCTATATTGTGCTTAAAAAAAACATTTTTTCTAGGGACAGAAAACTGTAGGTAGGGAGAGTGTCAGTTTCTTTCACTGTGCAAGTCCTTGTTTCCAGGGACCTGGAAGGACAGTGAGTGAATTCTCCTTGTGCTATATTGTGCTTAAAAAAAAAACATTTTTTCTAGGGACAGAAAACTGTAGGTAGGGAGAGTGTCAGTTTCTTTCACTGTGCAAGTCCTTGTTTCTAGGGACTGGGAAGGACAGTGAGTGAATTCTCCTTGTGCTATAGTGTGCTTAAAAAAAACATTTTTTCTAGGGACAGAAAACTGTAGGTAGGGAGAGTGTCAGTTTCTTTCACTGTGCAAGTCCTTGTTTCCAGGGACCTGGAAGGACAGTGAGTGAATTCTCCTTGTGCTATATTGTGCTTAAAAAAAACATTTTTTCTAGGGACAGAAAACTGTAGGTAGGGAGAGTGTCAGTTTCTTTCACTGTGCAAGTCCTTTTTTCTAGGGACTGGGAAGGACAGTGAGTGAATTCTCCTTGTGCTATAGTGTGCTTAAAAAAAACATTTTTTCTAGGGACAGAAAACTGTAGGTAGGGAGAGTGTCAGTTTCTTTCACTGTGCAAGTCCTTGTTTCTAGGGACCTGGAAGGACAGTGAGTGAATTCTCCTTGTGCTATATTGTGCTTAAAAAAAACATTTTTTCTAGGGACAGAAAACTGTAGGTAGGGAGAGTGTCAGTTTCTTTCACTGTGCAAGTCCTTGTTTCTAGGGACCTGGAAGGACAGTGAGTGAATGCTCCTTGTGCTATATTGTGCTTAAAAAAAACATTTTTTCTAGGGACAGAAAACTGTAGGTAGGGAGAGTGTCAGTTTCTTTCACTGTGCAAGTCCTTGTTTCAAGGGACAGAGAAGGACACCTGAAGGTAGCCCTTATTGCTTTTTTCCCATCTCCCTGCAGGCCATCTATTAGAATGTCTGGAAGGCAAACAAGGAGAGGCAGACAGTCAGGAGGCAATAAAAGAGGGCAAGCAGGCTCTGTGTCTGGGGGCAACAGTGCTGGTCGTGGACGCGGTGCATTGTCATCAGCACATGGCCATGGGACACGCTTGTCCTTCTTTTCCGCAGCTGGACATGTTGAGCCACATCATGCCAAAGACTTGGTAGAGTGGATGACCAAGCCCTCCTCCTCCTCCTCATCCTCTCTCACCCAGGCTCAGGGTACTGGCAAAGCAGCTGCCAAAGCGTCCTCTTCCCTGGTATCAATGTCAGACTCATCATCAGTCACTCCTTCCCTAGACCCACCATGTCCTCCTCCTGAGGAGTCCCCCGAACTGTTTGAGCACAGTGTTGGGTACATGCTCCAGAAGGATGCCCAGCGTTTCGAAGGGTCTGATGATGAAACCCAGCTACAGGAAGGCAGTAGGGTGAGAGCAGACAGAGGGGATGCTCAAGAAGGACACCAATCTGGCAGTCATGTTCCAGCAGCTGCAGCATACTGCCAGATTGGCTCCAGTGATGAGGAGGGAGGGGATGATGAGGTCACTGACTCCACGTGGGTGCCTAATAGGAGAGAGGAGGAGGAGGATGAGGAGGAGGCACATCTCCAACGAGACAGGATGCCCTTTGGTGGCCAGCGTAAGGGCAGTACACCGACGGAATCACACCGCAGAGCTCCGCCTGTGCAGGGCGCTGCCTCTGCCCGTCATTCAAAAAGTTCCTTGGTGTGGGCCTTTTTTGAGGCTAGTGCATCAGATCGCACAGCTGCTGTTTGCAACATATGTCTCAATCGTATATCGCGTGGCCAAAACATCAGCCGCTTGGGTACCACATGCCTGACCAGACATATGTTGACCTGCCATGCAGCTCGTTGGCAAGCCTACCTCAAAGACCCACACCAAAGAACAAAGCGGACCTCTCCTTGCACCGCATCAGCTGGGATCTCCAACCCCACTATAACTTCAGTCCTCTCTGAAACATGCACTGAGAGGAATGAAGGTGTAGAATTAGGTGTGTCACAGCCAAGTACTTGCGGCCACTCTGCTAGCAGTACACCGACGTCCGATTCTAGCAGGCAAATTTCCCTGCCCCAGCTGCTGGACCGTCGAAAGAAGTTCACTCCCAGCCATCCACATGCCCAGCGGTTGAATGCTAGCTTGTCTAAATTGCTAGCGCTTCAACTGCTGCCTTTTCAGTTGGTAGACTCGGCCCCCTTCCGTGAGTTTGTGCAATGTGCGGTTCCTCAGTGGCAGGTTCCCAAACGCCACTTTTTCTCACGGAAGGCTATTCCGGCTCTCTACCGGCATGTGGAAGGCAATGTCTTGGCCTCGCTGGACAGGGCGGTCAGCGGTAAGGTGCATATTACCGCTGACTCATGGTCCAGCAGGCATGGACAGGGACGTTACCTTTCTTTCACGGCCCATTGGGTCACTCTTTTGGCAGCTGGGAAGGATGCAGGACAAGGTGCAGTAGTGTTGGAGGTTGTCCCACCGCCACGCCTCCAAAATGCTACTACTGGTTGTGACACACCTCTCTCCTCCACCCCCTCCTCTTCTTCTTCCTCCATGGCCTCTTCCTGTGGTTTGTCCTATGAACCAGCGGTGCTCCGTAGCCGTTCACGGGGCTACGCAAGTACGCAGGCAAAAAGATGCCATGCCGTGCTTGCGCTGGTGTGTTTGGGGGACAGAAGCCACACTGGGGCAGAGGTCCTGTCTGCTCTGCAGGGCCAGGCCGAGAGGTGGTTGACGCCACGCCAGCTTAAGCCAGGAATGGTGGTTTGCGACAATGGCACCAACCTCCTCTCCGCCCTCCGACAGGGACAACTGACCCATGTACCCTGTGTGGCTCACGTCCTTAACCTGGTGGTGCAGCGGTTCTTGGGCAGGTACCCGGGCTTACAGGATGTCCTGAGGCAGGCCAGGAAAGTCTGTGTGCATTTCCGCAGATCTTATAATGCCAGTGCTCGCCTGGCTGAGCTGCAAAAGGAGTTGAACCTGCCCAAGAACCGCCTTATATGTGACATGCCCACCAGGTGGAACTCAACGTTGGCCATGCTGCAGCGGCTGCACACGCAGCAGAGGGCCATCAATGAGTACCTGTGCGACTACGGCACCAGGACAGGGTCAGGGGAGCTTGGTTTTTTTTCTCCACGCCAGTGGGGCATGATCAGGGATGCATGCACTGTCCTGGCACCATTTGAGGAGGCCACGAGGATGGTGAGCAGTGACAGTGCATGCATCAGTGACACTGTACCTCTTGTCCACCTGTTGGAGCACACGCTGCGTGGAATAATGGACAGGGCACTTGAGGCAGAACAGAGGCAGGAAGAGGAGGACTTCCTTGCCTCTCAAGGCCCCCTTTACCCAGACAGTGTTCCTTCTGTCCCACCCATCGCACAGGAAGAGGAAGAGGAGGAGGAGGAGGAGGAGGAGGAGGATTGTGTCAGCATGGAGGTGGAGGCTGGCACTCAGCATCATCAGCAGCAGTCTTTTAGGGATGATTTACAGTCCCAAGAAACCAGTGGACTTGTACGTGGCTGGGAGGAGGTGACTGCGGATCATGTCGTCCTTAGTGACCCAGAGGACTCCGGAGCGAATGCCTCAGCAAACCTACGCTGCATGGCCTCCCTGATCCTGCAAAGTCTGCGGAAGGATCCTCGTATTCTTCGGATCAAGGAGAGGGACCATTACTGGCTGGCCACTCTCCTTGATCCACGGTACAAGGGTAAGGTTGCGGACCTTATGTTACCGTCGCAGAGGGAGCAGAGGATGAGACAACTCCGGGAGGCCTTGCAGAAAGGTCTGTGCAACGCGTTCCCAGAGACTGGGAGGTTACAAACTCCTGGTCCAGGACAACGAGTTGCTGAGGCTTCGGCCAGTCAAAGAAGGAGCGGTGGGGAAGGTGGCCGTCTGACCGATGCGTTCAGACAATTCTTTAGTCCGCAGCCCCAAAGTATGATTGGTTCCAGCAACCATCGCCAGCGTCTGATAAACATGGTGCAGGAATATCTAGGGGCAAGGTCAGACTTGGACACCTTCCCCACCGAAAATCCTCTGGCTTACTGGGTCTTGAGGATGGATCACTGGCCAGAGCTTGCACAGTATGCAATTGAGCTACTGGCCTGTCCTGCATCCAGCGTTCTTTCGGAACGCACATTCAGTGCTGCTGGAGGATTTGTCACGGATCACAGGGTGCGCCTGTCCACCGACTCGGTTGATCGACTGACTTTCATCAAGATGAACCAGTCTTGGATCACCACCAGCTTTCACACACCTGATGCTGATATAACAGACTAATTGATTTTAACATGTCACGTCCCTTCAAGACTGATGCTGATGCTGAGCGCCTGTGCTGTTATGTTGACTGGCTATCCTCCTCCTCCGAGTCCTCAATGATACGATTGATGATGATAGCTTGGAAGATCATTTTTGTTTATGGGTGCCGCCACCAGTGGCTAAGGCCCAATTTTTCAGCCCCTGTTTTACAGGGGCGTGTACTTACAATTTTTTTAGCAATAATTTGCCATAGGGCTCATTGCTGTGCTCCAAGTACAGTATCTGTGAGGGGTTGTAGTGTTGTGCCACCAGTGCCTAAGGCCCAATTTTTCAGCCCCTGTTTAACAGGGGCGTGTCATTACAATTTTTGAAGCAATACTTTGCAACAGGGCTCATTGCTGTGCTCCAAGTACAGTATCTGTGAGGGGTTGTAGTGTTGTGCCACCAGTGCCTAAGGCCCAATTTTTCAGCCCCTGTTCAACAGGGGCATGCAATTACAATTCTTGATGTAATAATTCACAGCAGGGCCCATTCCTGCACCCACCAAGAGTAAGTCTGAGGGCTTACAGTGTTGTGGCAACGCCACCACCACCACCACCACGAAAGGCCCAATTTTTCAGCCACTGTTCAAAAGGGGCATGTAATTACAATTCTTGATCTAATAATTCACAGCAGGGCCCATTCCTGCACCCACCAAGAGTAACTCTGAGGGCTTACAGTGTTGTGGCAACACCACCACCACCACCACCACCACGAAAAGCCCAATTTTTCAGCCCCTGTTCAACAGGGGCATGCAATTACAATTCTTGATCTAATAATTCACAGCAGGGCCCATTGCTGCACCCACCAAGAGTAACTGTCAGGGCTTACAGTGTTGTGGCACCAGCACCACCATCAAAGCCCCAATTTTTACTACCACTGTTCAACAATTATATGTAATTAAAGTTCCTGATATAATAGTTGACAGCAGGGCGTTCCAGCACCAACCAAGAGTAACTGTGAGTGCTTACAGTGTTGTGCCAACACCAACAACTAAGGGGCCTATTTCTGCAGAGTATATACGGCAGGTCCCTACTTTCAAACATCCAACTTACAAACGACTCCTACTTGCAAACGAAAGAAGACAACAGGAAGTGAGAGGAAATCTACCCCTAGGAAGGAAAATTCTCTCCTGTAAGAATAAATATGGGAGAAAGGTGTCTCCTCTGTACTGATGCTTTATCAGCAATCCTTGTTTCAAGAAAAACACCACATTTCAAAAACAGTTGTCATTGGGACGGAAAGTGAGGTGAAATGTTCTGAACAGGGGCACAGACAGCAAAACAAATGTTACAGGGGTGATAACCCTTACCTATGTTTCCCAAAAAGTTTAAAAATAGATTTTTGGGCTGGAGCTACACTTCAACAATGTACCTGTTCAAAATTACAAACACATTCTACATAAGAACAAACCTACAGTCCCTGTCTTGTATGCACCGCCTGTATACGGCTGTTCAGAGTATATAGGGCCTTTTTTATTTTATGTGCGGGGTTCCCCTTAATATCCATACAAGACCCAAAGGGGCTGGTAATGGGCTGGGGTAGGGGGGGGGGTCATGGGGTAGCTATGCCATTTTTCTTAAAGATTTTCATCCATATTACCGGGACCAGACATTACATTAAAGCCGCAAGAAGTTTTAAATGGCTTTTTTTTCCTTTAGAAGTTTCTTTTGGTGCAGGGACAGTTCTAAACACGGGAAACACGTGGCACTTCACAGGCATACTTTAGACACCCCCCAGGTACGATATTTAAAGGAATATTTGACTTTTTTTTTTCACTTTATGCATCATTAAAATGACTGCTCCCGAAAAACGACCGTTTTTAAAACTTCTTTTTGCATTGATACATGTCCCCTGGTGCAGAACCCGGGTTCCCAAACCCTTTTTAGGACAATAACATGCATAATAGTTGTTATAATTAGCACTTTAGAATTCGAACGTTCGCATCCATTGTATTTAATAGGGTTCTAATGTTCGTACGAACTTTCGGTCCGTTCGCGGGTTCTGGTGCGAACCGAACCCGGGGGTGTTCGGCTCATCACTACTGGGGACCAGTGTCAAATCACTGGGGGGAGAGTGTAGCGGGCATGTACTATTTAGGGGAAGCATCTGGGTGGTAGCATGACCCAGATGCACTAATTGGAAGAATAGGGCTGTATTCTGTTCGGGTGAGGACATCAGTGGTGCACAGTTCCCTCCGGCTGAGTGGGTGGCGCTGTCGCTCTGAGCCGGGGTTGAACCACTACTGCAGTGCCGTACCCTTTGTGACCTCTCGCGGCAGCTGTACTGCGGGGCGGGGAACCCGCTGTGCTTTCTGGGAGAGGGTATAAAGGGGGCGGACATCTTTGCCACGAGGTCCGAGTCCCAGGCACCTTCAGCCTGGGGTGAGGTACTCAGCCGGAGGCCTGGGGCCCAGTATCTTCCGCTGGGTCCCGCGAGGAAGGGAACGTCCTAAGGTGCCCCGTGTGTTGGCCACCTGAATCCAGGGCGTAAGGGACCGGAGAGGGGACCCTTCGTGAAGCTGGTGCAGCATATTGCCAGTGTCGGGTGGACCTCCGGAGACCGCCCGGATGGATGTCTTTCTCCGACAAGGGCCTATTCATAAAGGAAGGTAATTCATGTTCTGTGACCGGTGGCAGCGGTACATCTAGTCAATTCAGGTCGGTGGCAGGGACCTGCTTTTAGGCCTGTGGCAGGGGCCTCAACAGTTCCCCCAGTCGGTGGCAGCAACCAAACTCACGGTCGGTGGCAGCGACTGTGCGCCAAGCCTATTCGCCAAAGAGGGAATAGGAGAGTTCATTGTGCCTGGGCCTACTCGTATCCACACCCTGTTTGTTCGTTTGAAGTTCAACTGATACTGTTCATATGTGAAGAAGAATAAAGGAGTGTTGGACTTTTTATGGTGTGGTGCTCTATTACTGACAGTCCAACTTGCCCTCTGCAGGAGGGCCAGAGGCTCCATCCAGAACACAGGACTCTGAGGTAAAATAGTGTTGGCCTTCACCTCTACGCCCTAGAGGACATGGGCCGTAGTGAACCTCACCCTCTTCCCGCATACCCCTAGACAAGCAAGCCATTTTATTCACAAAAGGGGGACGGAGGGACAGGCCGCTACATATATATATGTATACATACAGTATTTCACAAAAAAGAGTACACCCATCACATTCTTGTAAATATTTTATTATACATTTCAAGTGACAACACTGGAAAAATTACATTTTGCTACAATGTAAAGTAGTGGGTGTACAGCTTGTTTAACCACTTGACCACTGGGCACTTAAACCCCTAGACTTGTGCACAACGGAAAAATTTGTTCCGTTTCGGTTCGTTTCTTTCCGGTCCTGTTGATTCGTAATCATTCGTAATTTTGCTAGACGGGATTTTTCGTGTTCGGACTCATTCGTATTTTTGCAAGCGACATTTTTCGTTGAATTTTTTGTTGCTTTATAATTCGTACTTTCGGTAGAGTACGTTGTTTTTCGTTGATTCTGGACACAACTCCTACTTTCGTAACTTTTTTTGGGTTCGTACTTTCGGTAGAGTACGTTGTTTTTCGTTGATTCTGGACACAACTCCTACTTTCGTAACTTTTTTTGGGTTCGTTGATTCGTAATTTTCCGTGTCTCTCTCACAACGACGCTGCCTATTATGCCTAATGTGCTTCGAATGGATTTGTACTTTTCTAAATACATTGCGGTTATTTGTAACGATTCGAAATCTCGTATTTTACTTTCGTTTTTAACATGCGGCTATAGGCTCCGCCCCTGTACACCATTTTCAGAGGGTTCAGCACGGTGAGGGAGAAGCAGAGAGCAGAGCAGAGTGAGTGTTATTGTGCTTCGAATGGATTCGAAATCTCGTATTTTACTTTCGTTTTTTACATGCGGCTATAACCTCCGCCCCTGTACACCATTTTGAGAGGGAGTTCAGCACGGTGTGGGAGAAGCAGAGAGCAGAGCAGAGTGAGTGTTATTGTGCTTCGTATGGATTCGTACATTCGTAACTTTTTCATAACGAATTATGCCGAAGACATTCGGGCATTCGCTATTTGCGGTATAATTTATTTCGGATTCGGTCTTATTCGTAATTGCTTTGTTCGGAAATTCGAATGCTTCCGAATGTCCGAAAGTTGCTAAATTCGGACGAATTTCAATTCGTTACGAAACGAATTGCACAAGCCTACTTAATAACCAGACCAATTTTCAGCTTTCGGTGCTCTCACATTTTGAATGACAATTACTCAGTCATACAACACTGTACCCATATGAAATTTTTGTCCTTTTTTTCACACAAATAGAGCTTTCTTTTGGTGGTATTTAATCACTGTTGGGTTTTTTATTTTTTGCGCTATAAGAGAAAAAAGACTGAAAATTTTGTAAAAAAATGATTTTTTTTTCGTTTCTGTTATAAAATTTTGCAAATTACTATTTTTTCTTCATAAATTTTGGCCAAAATTTATACTGCTACATATCTTTGGTAAAAATAAGTACAAATTGGTGGATATTATTTGGTCTTTGTGAAAGTTATAGAGTCCACAAGCTATGGTGCCAATATCTGAAAATTGATCACACCTGAAGTACTGACGGCCTATCTCAATTCTTGAGACCCTAACATGCCAGAAAAGTACAAATACCCCCCAAATTACCCCTTTTTGGAAAGAAGACATTCCAAGGTATTCAGAAAGAGGCATTGTGAGTTTTTTGAAGTTGTCATTTTTTCCCACAATTCTTTGCAAAATCAAGATTTTTTTTTTCTCTTTTTTTTTTCACAAAATTGTCATATTAGCAGGTTATTTCTCACACACAGCATATGCATTCCACAAATTACACCCCAAAACACATTCTGCTATTACTCCCGAGTATGGCGATACCACATGTGTGAGACTTTTACACAGCGTGGCCACATACAGAGGCCCAACATGCAGGGAGCACCTTCAGGCGTTCTGGAGCACCAAGGCCAATTCTGACATTTCTCTCCTACATGTAAAAATCATCATTTATTTGCTAGAAAATTACATAGAACCCCAAAACATTATATATGTTTTTTTAGCAAAGACCTTAGATAATATAATGGTGGTTGTTGCAACTTTTTATCTCGCACGATATTTGCGCAGCAATTTTTTTAACGCGTTTTTTACGGAAAAAAAATGTTTAGTGCTTAAAAAAAAAAAAAAACAGTAAAGTTAGCCCAATGTTTTTGCATAATGTGAAAGATGAAGTTACGCCGAGTAAATAGATACCTAACATGTCGCCCTTAAAAATTGCACACACTCGTGGAATGGCGCCAAACTTTGCTACTTAAAAAATCCCCATAGGCGACGCTTTAAATATTTTTACTGGTTACATGTTTTGAGTTACAGAGGAGGTCTAGGGCCAAAATGATTGCTCTCGCTCTAACGTTCGCAGAGATACCTCACATGTGTGGTTTGAAAACCGTTTTCATATGTGGGCGGGACTTACGTATGCGTTCGCTTCTGTATGCGATCTCACGGGGACAGGGGCGCTTTAAAAAAAAATATATATTTTATTCTTCATTTTACTTTATTTATTTTAGTTTGACATGTTTTTCCGCCCTAAACATTTTTTTGATCACTTTTATACCTATTACAAGGAACGTAAACATCCCTTGTAATAGGAATATGGCATGACAGGTCCTCTTTACAGTGAGATATGGGGGGGGTGTCAATAAGACCCCACATCTCACCTCTAGGCTGGGAAGCCTGAAAAAAATACAAAAAAAAAAACAACAATCATGGCTTTGATCGTAGCGGTGAGTCGGTAGAAGCACCGGAGGGCGGCGGGGGGGGGGGGGGGGACACATCCCCTCTCGCCTCCCGTAAGAATGATCAAGCGGCGGAACAGCCGCTATGATTGTTCTTATGGTGTAGGGAATCGCCGGCTGAAAAAGCTAATATCTGAATGATGCCTGTAGCTGCTCCCATCATTCAGATATCCCCGCACAAAGTCAAGGACGTCATATGACGGCCGGAGGGCGGGAAGTGGTTATTGCAGAGTATTGCCGGGCATTGCAGAGTATTGCCGGGCATTGCGGAGTATTGCAGGGCATTGCGGAGTATTGCGGACTATGGCAGGGTATTGCGGTGTATGGCAGGGTATTGCGGTGTATGGCAGGGTATTGCACGGGTATTGCACAGGGTATTGTGGAGGGTATTGCACAGGGTATTGTGGAGGGTATTGCAGAGTATTGTGGAGGGTATTGCAGAGTATTGTGGAGGGTATTGCAGAGTATTGTGGCGGGTATTGCAGAGTATTGTGGCGGGTATTGCAGAGTATTGTGGCGGGTATTGCAGAGTATTGTGCAGGGTATTGCAGAGTATTGTGCAGGGTATTGCAGAGTATTGTGCAGGGTATTGCAGAGTATTTTGCAGAGTATTGCGCAGGGTATTGCAGAGTATTTTGCAGGGTATTGCAGAGTATTTTGCAGGGTATTGCAGAGTATTTTGCAGGGTATTGCAGAGTATTGTGCAGGGTATTGCAGAGTATTGCACCAGGGTATTGCAGAGTATTGCACCAGGGTATTGCAGAGTATTGCACCAGGGTATTGCAGAGTATTGCACCAGGGTATTGCAGAGTATTGCACCAGGGTATTGCAGAGTATTTCGCAGGGTATTGCAGAGTATTTCGCAGGGTATTGCAGAGTATTTCGCAGGGTATTGCAGAGTATTGCACCAGGGTATTGCAGAGTATTGCACCAGGGTATTGCAGAGTATTGGCAGGGTATTTTGCAGAGTATTGGCAGGGTGTATTGCAGAGTATTGGCAGGGTATAGCACAGGGATGGCTGAGCAGGGATGGATGGATGGATGGATCTGTGACTGCAATTGTCACAGATCCAGCCCACAGTGCTGCTGCTGCCATCCGCTCCCTCCCCCTCCCCTCTCACACTGTACCGATCGGTACAGAGAGGGGAGGGAGGAACCGGCGTCATCAAATGACGCCGGTCTGTTTACAAGTGATTGCTCCGTCATTTGACGGAGCGATCACGTGGTAAACGGCCGCTATCAGCGGCGATTTACCGCGATTCGTGATCCGCCGGGTCCTCTGGACCCGGCGGTCACGGAGTTTCCCGTGTGCGCGCCCCAGGGGGCGCGCGGGAGCGCGATTCTGGGAGGACGTTATATAACGTCCTCCCAGAGTTAAGCAACCACCTTGTCGACGTTATTTGTCGGTAGGTGGTTGTTAAGTGGATAAAAGTGTAAATTTGCTGTCCCCTCAAAATAACTCAACACAGTCATTAATGTCTAAACCGCTGGCAACAAAAGTGAGTACACCCCTAACTGAAAATGTCCAAATTGGGACCAATTAGCCATTTTGCCTCCCCGGTGTCATGTGACTCGTTAGTGTTACAAGGTCTCATGTGTGAATGGGGAGCAGGTGTATTAAATTTGGTGTTATCGCTCTCACTCGCTCATACTGGTCACTGGAAGTTCAACATGGCACCTTATGGCAAAGAACTCTCTGAGGATCTGAAAAAAAGAATTGTTGCTCTACATGAAGATGGCCTAGGATATAAGAAGATTGCCAAGACCCTGAAACTGAGCTGCAGCATGGTGGCCAAGACCATACAGCGGTTTAACAGGACAGGTTCCACTCAGACCATATGTCGCACACTGCATCAAATTGGTCTGCATGGCTGTCGTCCCAGAAGGAAGCCTCTTCTAAAGATTATGCACAAGAAAGCCCACGAAAAGTTTGCTAAAGACAAGCAGACTAAGGATTACTGGAACCATGTCCTGTGGTCTGATGAGACCACGATAAACTTATTTGGTTCAGATGGTATCAAGCATGTGTAGCGGCAACTAGGTGAGGAGTACAAAGACAAGTGTGTCTTGGCTACAGTCAAGCATGGTGGTGGGAGTGTCATGGTCTGGTGCTGCATGAGTGCTGCTGGCACTAGGGAGTTCATTGAGGGAACCAGGAATGCACACATGTACTGTGACATACTGAAGCCAAGCATGATCCCCTTCCTTTGGAGACTGGGCAGTATTCCAACATGATAACGACCCCAAACACACCTCCAAGATGACCACTGCTTTGCTAAAGAAGCTGAGGGTAAAGGTGATGGACTGCCCAAGCATGTCTCCAGATCTAAACCCTATTGAGCATCTGTGGGGCATCCTCAAGTGGAAGGTGAAACAGTGCAAGGTCTCTAACTTCCACCAGCTCTGTGATGTCATCCTGGAGGAGTGGAAGAGGACTCCAGTGGCAACCTGTGAAGCTCTGGTGAACTCCATGCCCAAGAGGGTTAAGGCAGTGCTGGAAAATAATGGTGGCCATGCAAAATATTGACACTTTTGGCTCAATTTGGACATTTTCACTTAGGGGTGTACTCACTTTTGTTGCCAGCGGTTTATACATTAATGGTTGTGTGTTGAGTTATTTTGAAGGGACAGAAAATTGACACTGTTATACAAGCTGTACACTCACTACTTTACATTAATAGCAAAGTGTAATTTCTTCAGTGTTGTCACATGAAAAGATATAGTATTTTCAAAAATGTCAAGGGTGTACTCACTTTAGTGAAATATTGTGTATATATATATATATATATATGTATATATATATATATATATATATATATATATATATATATATTTAGACACACTTTTTTTCTGAATTATTGGTATATATCCCCTATGTCTTACCATTTCCACATTTTAACAATGGCTTGCAAAGTAGTGTTAAAAAAGGCCAGAAAAAAATAAGAAGATTTGGCTTCTCGTTTAATATACACCAAAGAAAAGATCAGAAGAACAAATTATTTCAGCAATGGCACTGTTATTTTTATACAGAATACCATTCATAGGGCTAAAACTGACAAAGAATAGTTATAGGTGCAAACAGGAAAAGTGACAAGGTTAAGTAGAACAATTGTTAGCACAGTATATATATGTCAAATGCATTTTAGTGGCACAGGCATGACAGATTACAGTAACAGCTCTGCTTTCTCACTTTCATTGACAGCCATTTCAAAGGCATCTTTTAATTAACTTGTAACTAAACATACACTGTAAACCTATTAACAATATAAAGTAAACCAAATAAACATAGAATTAGGCTGAATTGCTAAATGAGTAGAGAATGTTTGCTTAGCAAAGTGAATGTTCACCTAGTTTAGTAAATATGATGAAGCTATGCTCACTTAATTTATTCTGTCCAGTGCATGCACAATCTTGTGTTCCCCTGGAAGTAGTTGTAAAGCTGAATTCTAGGCAGGTACAAATGACACAATGGGGTTGATTTACTAAAGGAAAATCCACTGTCTTTTCACTGTGACAGCTGTTACATAGGCAAGGGCGGGGCCACATGCTGATGTAACCAGATGATCCCAACCCCTCTGACGGAACATGACTTTAGAAGGGGTGGGGTCACTTGGTTACGTCACCGGGTGGCCCCGCCCCAGGGTTGCCAACTTTCAGTAAATTTACGAACAGTTTGTAAAATCCATAATTGTTGCATCTGTCCATGAATGTCAGTTACAGACATGCAGCCTACATGTCCACAATGGACATTCAAGGACAGATGCAAAAAGTACAGATTTTACAAACTGTTCGTAAATTTACTGAAAGTTGGCAACCCTGCCCCGCCCTTACCTATATAACAGCTGTCACAGTGAACAGACAGCAATCGGCAGGACGCTTCCCATCGAGGCAGAGCTTTTTTTTTCTATTTGTCGTGTCCGTCGGGCGGCGTTATTGAAGATCGTTGGACATCGCAGGACACTTTTTTTTCTTTTTTAATAAAGAAATTGCTAAAAACTGTGTATTGTGGTTTTTACTTTTTGACACTTTTTTGGGTGAATGGGTAGGAGTACAATGTACCCCATACCCATTCACATGGGGGGTGGGATCTGGGGGGGCCCTTGTTAAAGGGGTCTTCAAGATTCTGATAAGCCCCTGCCCGCAGACCCCCACAACCACTGGGCAAGGGTTGTGGGGATGTGGCCCTAGTCCCCATCAACATGGGGACAATGTGCTTTGAGGGAGGGGGAACGCTCACTTGTCCCCCCTATCCTGGCCTGCCAGCCTGCTTGCTCGAATAAGGGTCTGGTATGGATTTTGGGGGGACCCCACGTCAATTATTTGCACTGTATATACTGTACACTGACTGCACTGTATATATCTATATATATATATATATATACTAAACTGCCTGCACGCCACTAACTAACCTGCCTCTAGGTAACGTTCTCTTAATCATTACACTATATACGGCCGCTGTGTAAGCAGCCTTATATAGTGTGGGGGCGTAGATTTAGCCCCTGAGCCACGATTGGCTAAAGGCACCCTGTCTTTGGCCAATCATGGCTCTCACAGCAGGTCAGGTGCATGCTTTGGCCATTCATCAGACATCAATGCACTGCAATCTCGCAGTGAATTATGGGGCATTCCGCAGCACGCATTTGCCGCAAACACCCCATAATGTTTGGAATTCGGTGAACGGGCGAACACCCGATGTTTGAGTCGAACTTACGTTCAACTCGAACCCTTATTAAATGTATTTTTGAATGATTAAAGTGATTGTAAAGGTTTTTTTTTTTTTTTTTAAATAACAAACATGTCATATTACCTGCTCTGTGCAAGGGTTTTGCACAGAGCAGCCCCAATCCTCCTCTTCTGGGGTGCCACTGCGGCGCTCCTGGCTCCTCCTCTTCATTGGGTGCCCCCACGGAGATCTGCTTTTCTTGGGGGCACCCATGCAGGTGCACTCACGAGTCCCGCTGCTGCGTCCATTGACACAGACAGCAGGACTCAGCCCCGTCCCGACTCCCGTATCACTGGATTTGATTGACAGCAGCGGGAGCCAATGGCTCTTGCTTCTATCAATCTATCCAATGGGGACCTGAGACAGTGGCTGGAGTCGCTGGGCTCGTGTTCATCGCTGGAACGATCGGGTTTATGTAAAAAAAGGGGGGCTCTGGGGGCAGCACAGAAGGTTTTTCACCTTAATGCATAGAATGCTTTAAGATGAAAAACCATGAAGCTTTACAACACCTTTAATGCAAGCAGCATACTTACTGTACCTGTGTATCCAGGAGCCGGCTATTTTGCCTGCAATTTAGGGACAGTAGGCAGTGTTATTAATGTTGGGCTATCTCCCTCTAGTGTTAGCTGGACTCCATATGTTATTTTCTGAAAACAGAACTTAAAGCGGAGCAAAGCATCGTGGGATGTAGAGTTCAGAATGCTGGGGTTTCCTTCCAAGATGAAAAGTGAGAGAAATCCGCATAATGTCTCCAAATGAGCGATAAAACTTCCACTGTAGGATGCTAGATGGATCTCCGTAAAGTGCAGGTGCCAAAAAAAGGATAAATGAGAAAATCTAAGTGTAATCCGTTTGAGTATAGTTCTCATATAAAAACAGCGCTGACGTGCAATGCATAAAAGGTGAAACAACAAGCTGGATCAGCTATCCAGCAGAAAGATGGCAGCGGGTGACGTCCGTGCATAAGCTCCTCCCCCCGTGAGATGGCACGGGGGAGGAGCTTATGCACGGATGTCACCCGCTCGCATGACCTTCTCTTAATTGAGAGGTCCACCGAATCTGGTAAGCACATTGCTTGTGTGGGGGAGGATTGTATTGTCATCCCAGTCGGCAGAGTTACCTTTCATATAAGGAGATTATCAATAGCCATTGGGACTTTTGATTACCTGTCATTTATTGATTGGACTGTCATTTTTGTTTTATTATTGCGCTGCACATACCATTCATTTACGTATCAAGTATAGAGCCTGGCCCTTTAATGGAGTAGTGGGGTAAACAGGCGCTATAGAAGTCTGTTGGAAAAGGACCCACGCAGCCCACCAATGCTCACAGGGACAGGATGTGACCAAGTACTATGGAATGGATCTATTGAAAAATAAATACAAAAATATATAGGCTGGAGTAAATAAAATGAAATGAAAAATAGCCTATCAAACCAGATGGGTATAGTAACACCAGCTGGTGGTAGATGTATCAAGATTATTCAAGAGAGTGCTATTCACAATATCTTGGGTCTCTGACCATTGTGTATGCCTGGGTCCTGGCTGTGCAGCGATGTGGAGATGGTTCAGCCATACTTATATATGGCAGCCATGGGGTTCTATGCCAATCAGAAGCTGCTTCCAAATTCGCTCCATAAAAAATGGGAGGGGGCCGGGCAGAGATAGAGCGCTTGCGAATGGGGTGGACCAAGGGGAGCTGGTCCAATCCATGTTGTTTGCGCTCAAAGTGCATAGACAGCTCCGTCATAGAGCCGCCCTCGGTCCTCGCGGCGTCTGGCGTCACCACGCATTGACCGCCAGCACAGGGTGGGCAGAAGTGCCCGAGGATGGTGAACAGAGGGATGCATGCGCAGGAGGAGCGTCGCACCGTCTCAAGGAAACAATCCGCAGACCAACCCATGGAGGGCGGCTAGCTACTCCCCGGGAAGGGCCATAGATGCCAGAGCGGGCAGCGCGCCATATCGCACGTGTATGAGAGATGCTCTCAATCACTATAGGACCGCCTAATGCACTCGTCTAGAGTACTGCCCCCAGATGACCGAAGCCAGGAAGGGGCTTCCCCGTGCTGGGGAGCCTCGGAGGGCCAGGAGAGCCCACACCAGCAGACTTCAAAAAAGAGAAGAAAAAATAGTAATAAAGAAACGACACTTGGTCCAACATGAAGGACATAGTATCCATGGTGAGTTTTGAATAGTAAAACCGATCATCAGGGCAGGGTTTTTTTTGGAACAGAAATCCCAGAGGGGTCCATCCTTACATAACATGGCATTTGTCCCATCCATATTGATATATCTATGAAAAAAAACAATATCATATGAGTACAAAATAGGTGACAGCATACATTTTGCAAATCAGAAACAAAAACTGACTAATGGCAATAAAATAATGGATGTAGAGAAAATTGGATATTTGCGAATGACAGGGATAGGGAAAGGGGAAAACAAAAAAGAAAATACAGAACATTAACTGAAAAGGAAAATTAATAAAAATAAATGAAAATGGTATAAAGATGCATATGTCAATAAAAATATATAAAAATAAAAATAAAGATTACCATGAATTCATTTAGAAGTTCTCTATCAAAGGTCCCGGAGGAAAAAACAGGTAAAAATGGTTTAAAGTTCATAGCTTGGTTGAGGCCTGGAGGTGACGTAGCATTTAGGACCGAAATCCATCTCAGCTCCCGCTGGAGGAGAAATTTGTCAAAATCCCCTCCTCTGGGGCTGCGATGCGCACGGTCCAGAACCAACACCTCAACCCTGGGGCATATACCGCTGTGGGTTTGCAGGACATGCCTGCCCAGTGGTAACTCCAGATCATTGTTTCGCATGGCCTTAAGATGATGATAAAGTAGGAGGCGCATGCGCGGATCGCTCCAAGATGGCCACTTAAGCCAGGAGCTTCGCTCTACTTCGGCCAGCCGGAGAACATAGCAGGGGATTCGGGGCCCTGTGACCCGCTACGGCCACACCATCGGCCGACGGAACATCCGGGGCACACGCCCATGTTTTCTGGACCCACTAGAAGGAACCTGGGACCGCAATTCGGGGCCGTGAGCAAGAAGGCCGAATCCAAGATGGCAGGCGCCATGCAGCTGCCCGTACCAGGCGCTGAGGAATCCCCTGGACCCCAGCCATCCTATGCCTCCGTGGCCCGCTCTCATTCTCCAGGGACCCCGTGAGTATCCAGATGGGCATGGCTTACTCCCCAGCTTCTACAGAATCCCTGATAGAACACACCATGGAGGATCTAATGACCTCTCCCCTGGGGCCTACATCTCTGCATGCTGCAGACAGACCTGTCCTGTCAGACACTATCCCTCACACGCTAATTCCAGCTTCAGATCTTTTCTCACAACTGTCAGCCCTGCTGGACAGAGGGTTGGCTCAGAATGCAGCCAAAATCACTGGAGAATTAAGGGGGGACTTCCAGACTCTATGCTCTAGGATGGAAGCCATAGAGAACAAGCTTGATCAGACAATCTCCACAACCAGACAGAACTCTAATCATATACAGGTATTGCAGGACCAATTGGATACAGCATTATCCTGGATCGATGACCTTGAGAATAGGTCCAGGAGGGAAAAGTTCGAAAAAAATGGCACCCGCACCAACTCTCCTGGTTAGGGAGGATAAATTCTGTTAAGATGACCCTACTCCCAAGGCTTCTTTACCTATTTCGTTCATTCCCAATATCCATTAGAAAGGACCATCTTACACTGTTCCAGAGCAAAGTAGTCAAATTTATCTGGGGTAAATCAGGCCATCGCCTTGCGAGGCAAACTCTTTTTAGACTTAGGTGTAAAGGGGGATTGGGTCTCCCCAAACTGTTTTGGTATTACCAAGTGGCTAGACTTGCTCAGCTTTCCATGGTTTATTCTAGAATGGCTAAACCCGACTGGGTAGAAATGGAAAGACAGGCGGTCCCTTCCTTTACCCTGGACTATCTTTTATGGTATTCTCCCAAACCTAGGCCTCCTATAATGTCACCGTCCTTGTCTCATTCTTTCGAGATATGGGATAAGCTCAGGGACAACCCATCTATAGTCTCTCCTTGTAAACCCTTAGCGCATATTTTCCATAATCCGGAATTCCATGGATAAAGGGATGTACTGGATCGGACACTACTTTACTCCCGCTGGACCCATTTCCCTCCCCCACTGTATTAAGAATCTGAAGCTACCTGCCTCAGAGAGATTCCGATTTCATCAACTATCACACTTCCTTCACTCTATCTGGTCTACGAAACCTGAGCCTCCCCAATTCACTCCTTATGAACAATGGTGTGGACATCTGATGGAGCAGAGAGGGGGGATTTCCATAATTTATTTGTCACTTGCCCTGAATAGCCGGAAAACTCCTTATATGCTGGCGTGGGAGGCTGATACGCAGGAATCTTGGGACTTGGACACCTGGCACAAAGTCTTCGCCAGATCATTTCAGGGTATCCTCAATATCTCTCTTGCAGAAGCGAGCTTAAAGGTCATTACCAGATGGTACCTAACACCCCTCAGGCTTTCCACCATGTTTCCTTCGGCATCTCCTTTGTGCTTCCGAGGGTGCCAAATGAGGGGATCTATGCTGCACATTTGGTGGGAGTGCCCAAAAATCAGAAGCTTTTGGAATAAAATTTACCAAATAGCGTCCAAAGTCACAGGACTTGTGATTCCCAGATCTCCTTCAATAGCTTTTCCCCAAGGTCCTGAAACTCTCCCAAAAACTTTTTTTGGGTGCTAAACTCACCTTAGCTAGGGCCTGGGAGCTCCATCTTAGACAATTTTACCCGATTCAGGGAGATCTGGGAACCATGGGCCACATACATGGGAGTAAGTGACTCCCTATACGTGCTTTGATAGTACTGACTGTGTATGGATCCAGACTGCCTGCAGGTACTCTCTCTCTCTCTCTCTCTCTCTTTCTTTCTCTCTACTTCCTCCTTTCTTCTTTCTACCCCTTCTTCCTTACCTCTCCCACACACTTTTGATTTGATCGGGAATCGCCCCTAGGCACTGATATCCTACCAGTGTAACCCATATTCTGTGGTAATTGACTGAGGGGCTTTTTCCGTGTTAATGCAATACACTGACGTAAGCAGAGCAATATATTACAGTCTAATTCAAACGTTTGTAGATCTTACTACCACCGCAACCTCTGGTGGAAGATACGCCATGAGGAGGGCCAGTGGGTGGGGGTCTATTCTCTTCCTCCCGACACAGTTAGTACCCTTTAGGGGTGCGGGGGGGGATTGGATTGGACTCGCTCCCAGGGGTCCACTGGGCATCCGGTTTGCCAGTTGTTGTTGTAAAGGCACTCTTAATAGCGGACGCACACGAGTGGTAGTTTATTCTAACCCTATTACAATATGTCATAAGATATTGTACTAATGTTCTTCCGCTTTTCTCTGCTTTGTTATGGCATGTATAATTTTTGAAAACAATAAAAACATTTAAAGTAAGATGACGATAAAGTCTCTGCCATAATTTTTGTGTGTTTTTTCCTATATAGAAACAATTACAGCTGCATGTCAAAAGATATACAACTCCTATGGTTTGACAGTTAGCATGGTGTTTAGAAAAAAACCTCATGCCATTTGGTAAAAACATGTTCTTTCTGGTATTCATATGTTTGCAATAGCCACATGTTCCACATTGGAAGGTTTCCAAGTCTTTGCAGGGATCTCCCCTGGTTGAGCCCTGGAATTCACTTTGTACAAGCAAGTCTCCTATAGACGTAGCTCGTCTATAGGTAATGGCAGGTCTGGGGGGCACCAAAGGTCCAATCACAGCATCAGAAGTTAGTAAATGCCGGCAGATATGGGTTATTTTGGTGTGGTCATCGGAATATGTGGTAATAATTTGGTGATAATTTTCCACATTTTTGGCTTGTTTTGGTGCTAATAAGTCATGTTGATTCTGAATTTGAGTACGTTTAAAAGCTTTTTTGAGGCACCTATGACTGTACCCCTTTGCCAGAAGGCATCTTTTAAGATTGTTGGCTTCCCGTTTGTAATCTGCTGGGTTGGAACAATTGCGTTTGATTCTTAAGTATTGTCCATATGGGATGGATTCAACTAAAGGTCTAGGGTGGAAGCTAGAGGAGTGCAGAATAGTGTTTCCTGCCGTCGGCTTGCGGAACAGTTTGCATGACAACATGTCCTCGCAATCCTTGAAAATGTCTACATCAAGAAATGTTATACTATTTGAGTCTGATACCATTCTGAATTTTAGATTAAATTTGTTGATATTAAGGGCTAGAAGACATTCATCAAGCAGTTGTTGGGAACCGTTCCATACGACGAAGATGTCATCTATGTACCTGTGCCACATGACAACGTGGCACAGGTACATAGAGAGACCCTCATCGGAAAAAATGGCCCGTTCCCATTCCCCCAGGTACAGGTTGGCGTAGCCGGGGGCACAACAGGTGCCCATGGCTACGCCCTGCACCTGGAGGAAGGCTTCGCCATGAAATGTGAATACATTGTGTCTGAGTAACAAATCTAATGCTAGGAGTATAAATTCATTGAATGAGTGTTCGTGATGACTAGTTTATGAGAGGACTGGCCTGAAATATCACTAAGATATTGCTGAAAAGAGCAGAAAAGACTGCTGGGAGAGGATATAAAAAGGCTGGTTTTGGCCTAGGTCCCTCTCTTGGGATGTCGCCTTGGATCTGCTAACAGGAGCTCTGTGCCAGTGTGAGCTGCGGCCAAATCGCGACCTGCATAGGAAAGAGTTAGCCTCAGCTGCATACAAGGGGACATCTGCAGACAGCATTGCTTCCTATCTCCCACAGTCTGGAGATTGTTCCTGTTCCTTCAGCATAACCTGCACTTTAAATCCGGGCAGGCCGGTGTAACGGAAGTCAGATGCCATCCCACGAGACAGGATCCAGAGGGAGTTCCTGAAAAAGTCTTCATCATCATCTGCATCACTACCAACAATATCTGTTGTGCTGTGGGTGAGCAGCCACCTGCCCATTTAGTACCATAGACACTGCATATAGACATCATTGCCTCTGCTCGTATTCCTGATACTTGTAGTGCTACAGAATACAAGTTCAGTCAATCCCATAGACACTGTATGCAGACATCTGTGCTTTGCTCACATCCCTGTCTTCAGTAGTTCCACTGGATACAATATTAGTGAAACAGCTTACATGGTGAACACTTGTGTTTAGGTCATGAAGGAACGTTCTGCATTCTTAGGGGCCAATCACCTATCAGTTAAAGTTGTTTTGTTCTAACATTAACCACTTAAGGACCGCCTCACGCTGATATACGTCAGCAGAATGGCACGGCTGGGCACAAGCACGTACAGGTACGTCCTTTTTAAAAAGCCCAGCTGACGGCCACTGATAGAATCTGTACCCCACTGGTTCCCCCGACTCTGCAAGTCATCCAACACCTCTGACACCCTGGGTTCAGTCATTTTTTACTGTTGACACCAATAACAATTTACCTACATGGTATTAGTGAAGTAGTTGAGGTTTGTTAACTGGGATAAAATTTACACATAAAAAAACACAACATAATACTATAGGTAATTACCGTATATACTCGAGTATAAGCCAAGTTTTTCAGCCCTTTTTTTAGGGCTGAAAGTATACCCCTCGGCTTATACTCGAGTCAGTACCTCAAAATCTTGAAATTACGTGGCCGGCGTCTATTGTTCAAATCTCGCGCCGTTCTCCCTGTCCCTTCGGCGATAGGCGTTTCCAGAAAACACTGTGATGAGTGTTTGCGCCTATCATGAAGGTCCTCTTGTCCGACGTCCGTGATTGGCCGAGCACTGAACACAGTGCCTGCTGGGAAACGGAGTCGGCGAATGAGAGGACCTCCGTGATAGGCGCAAACACTCAACACAGTGTTTGCTGGAAACGCCTATCACGGAAGGGACAGGGAGAACGGCGCGAGATTTGAACAATGGACGCCGCCGCAGAATTCAAGATTTTGAGGTACTGACTCGGGAGGCGGAATCGACACAGTAAGGGGGCACAGTGAGGTGACAGTGGGCAGTGAGATGGCAATGGGCACAGTAAAGGGGCACAGTGAGACAATGGGCACAGTGAGGTGACAATGGGCAGTGAGGTGGCAGAGTGAGATGCCAATGGGCACAGTAAGGTTGGGCAATGGGCACATCCCCCCCCCTCAGCTTATACTCGAGTCAATACATTTTCCCAGTTTTTTTGGTAAAAGTAGGTACCTCAGCTTATACTCGAGTCGGCTTATACTCGAGTATATACGGTAAGTAAATGCTGTTTTGCAGTTTAAAGATTTATGCTAGCTAGGTAAAATGCAAAGAACACAGTGCAACTAAGTTCAATCACAAAAATCTATGTGAACAGGCAGCAAAGAGGCAGAGGACTGACACTTATTAGAACTATGTCAAGCCACTCCTCCTTATCCCCTAAACCCACAGGCACTTAACATCAAACAATTATCAAACATTAGCAACTGTTGTGGTTAGATTGGCTGGCTCCTTTAGGCCCCTTTCACACTACTGCGACTTCAAAGTCGTGTGATTTTACCGCGATCTTGCCACTATTCGCGGCCGCAATTTTGCCACAATTTCAGGGAATGCCTGTGTAAGTGGTATCAAAATCGGATCAAAGTAATGAAGGGACAAATTTGAAGTCGGAACGACTTGAAGTCATACTAATATGAATGGTTGTCATTGGAAATCATGGGAAACGACTTGTCATGCTACTTTGCCATCACAAATCGTGGGACAAGTCGTATAAGTGTGAAAGGGGCCTTAAGCAGAGTTCCAAAGAATGAGAGCAAGTCCCCTTGTGTTAGACTACACGTCACTTGTGACACTAAGGAGAGGATAAAAGGGGTTAATGGCAACCCCGCAGAATCCAGAAAATCTTCAGCTAGCACTTAGAGTTTGATAAAGGGAATAATCCTTAACCACTTAAGCCCCGAACTATTTTGCAGCTAAAGGACCAGGCCCCTTTTTGCGATTCGGCACTGCGTCGCTATAACTGACAATTTTGCGGTCGTGCAACGTGGCTCCCAAACAAAATTAACGTCCTTTTTTTCCCACAAATAGAGCTTTCTGTTGGTGGTATTTGATCACTTTTTGCTATAATACATATCCCCCAAAAATATATATATATATTTTTTTCCTCAGTTTAGGCCGATATGTATTCTTCTACATATTTTTGGTAAAAAAAATCACAATAAGCGTTTATTGACTGGTAGTTTTATGGAATTTTTATTAATAATTTTCTTTTTACTAGTAATGGCAGCGATCAACGATTTTTATCGTGACTGCGACATTATGGCGGACACATCGGACACTTTTGACACATTTTTGGGACCATTGTAATTTTTACAGCGATTAGTGCTATAAAAATGCACTGATTACTGTGAAAATGACACTGGCAGTGAAGGGGTTAACCACTAGGTGGCGCTGTAGGGGTTAAGTGTGCCCTGATGAGTGCTTCTAACTGTAGGGGGGATGGGCTGTGTGTGACAAGACAGTGATGACCGCTTCCGATTACAGGAATAAAAAATAAATAAATAACTTCATGCTTGTACATGATTGGATGATTTATTTTTACCTTTTTTTATTAACCACTTAAGGACCAAGCCTGTTTTTCAGACTTGGAGTTTAGTTTTTTTGCTAGAAAATTACTTAGAACCCGTAAACATTATATATTGTTTTTTTTTCTAACACCCTAAAGAATAAAATGGCGGTCATTGCAATACTTTTTGTCTCACCATATTTGCGCAGCGGTCTTACAAGCGCACTTTTTTTTGGAAAAAATTCACTTTTTTTAATTAAAAAATAAGACAAAAGTTAAGTTAGCCCAATTTTTTTTATATTGTGAAAGCTTTTGAGTTACAGAGGAGGTCTAGGGCTAGAATTATTGCTCTCACTCTAACGATTGCGGCGATACCTCACATGTGTCGTTTTCATATGCGGGCGCTACTCACATATGTGTTCGCTTCTGCGCACGAGCTCTTCGGGACAGGGCGCTTTAAAAAAAAAAAAATGTGTTTTCTTATTTATTTTACTTGATTTTATTTATTTTTACACTGTTTTGAAAAAATAAATAAAAATGGGTCACTTTTATTCCTATTACAAGGAATGTAAACATCCCTTGTAATAGAAAAAAGCATGACAGGTCCTCTTAAATATGAGATCTGGGGTCAAAAAGACCTCAGATCTCATATTTAGACTAAAATGCAATAAAAAAATAAAAATTGTCATTTGAAAAAATGACAACAAAAAAAGTCCCTTTAAGACACATGGGCGGAGCTGACGTTTTGACGTCGCTTCCGCCCTGCTATGGTATGGAGACGGGTGGGGGCCATCTTCCCCTCACTCGTATCCATACCACAGAGGGACAAGGACCCGATCGCCTCGGCCGCTACCGACGGCTCCGATAAGCGTCGGAGGGCGCGGGAGAGCGGCGGGAGGGGGGGAGCCCTCTCCTGCCACCGATAACGGTGATCTTGCAGTGAATCCGTCGCAGAGACCACCATTATTGTTTACAGGACCGGCTTCTGAAGAGATCGATATCTCGGTTGTGGCAGCAGCTGCTGCCATTACCGAGATATCCCTCTTCCAAGTGCTGACGTATATGTACATGAGCCGGTCGGCAAGTGGTTAAGCTCAGCGAACATTCAACCAGTCTAAGTGAACAGTATTTAGTAGGGTTGAGCGAACCCGAACTGTAAAGTTCGGGTCCGTACCGAACATTCGAGTTTTTGGGCACCGGACCCGAACCCGAACAATTGCGTGTATGTTCGGGTTCGGGTCCGGTGTTCGGCGATGTAATGGCGCATTTAGAAAACCTTCAGGGGGCAGCCAATCACCTTTTGTTTAGCTGCTGTGCCCTTAGAAGCCGTCATAGCCATGCCTACTAATGGCATGGCTGTGATTGGCCAGTGCAGCATGTGACCCAGCTTCTATATAAGCTAGAGGCACACAGCACAGCACATCACTCTGCTTTAGACAGGATAGGGAGAGGTTCCTGGCTGCTGTTGCTTATTAGGGAGAGATTGAAATACATGAGTTAGTCCTGATTCTGCAATCTGAGAGAAAAGATAGAGAGACAGTGTAGGGGAAGGTTCCTGATGGTGCTTTCAGGGAGAGAGATTTATATAGGAGTCCAGATTCAGAGATTTAATAACTCAGCGATCTGCATAGGTTTACCTGTTTGTGTTGCAGTGCACAGTCTTTTTACACTGCCATGAGCCCAGTGTCCGAGAAAATCTAACTTGTATCTGCAAGCTCAGTGCACCAGCACTGCATATGTTACGTTGAGAGATACACCGTTTCCATACTGTGGGTGTATTGTGCTCTTGCAAAAAGACCCATTTAGGGCAAAAAAAATAGAAAATTGCAGTGTTTTCTGCATATATGCAAGTGTGAGATTTACAAACTTATAAATTTTTCTTGTATTGTGCTATTCCAAAAAAATTTTTAGGGCAAAAACTTTTTTTTAATAGCATTTTCTGTATTGCTGTAGGTGTGAGATACACCGTTTCCATACTGTGGGTGTATTGTGCTCTTGCAAAAAGACTAATTTAGGGCAAAAAAAATAAAAATTGCAGTGTTTTCTGCATATATGCAAGTGTGAGATTTACAAATTTATATATTCTTCTTGTATTGTGCTATTCCCAAAATTTTTTTTTAGGGCACATTTTTTTTTTTAATAGCATTTTCTGTATTGCTGTAGGTGTGAGATACACCGTTTCCATACTGTGGGTGTATTGTGCTCTTGCAAAAAGACCTATATATTTTTCTTCTACTGTGCTATCCTAAAAAAATAGCATTTTTTTTAATAGCATTTTCTGCAGTTCTGTAGCTGTTAGATACAGCGTTTACGTACTGTGGGTGTGTTGTGCTCTTCCAAAAACACCCATTTAGGGCCACAAAAAATATTTTGCAGTGTTTTCAGCATATCTGCAGGTGTGTGAAATAAACAATTTACTGGTATATATTTTTCTTCTACTGTGCTATCCTAAAAAAATAATTGTAGGACAAAAACATTTTTTTTGAATAGCATTTTCTGCAGTTCTGTAGCTGTGAGATACAGCGTTTACATACTGTGGGTGTGTTGTGCTCTTCCAAAAACACCCATTTAGGGCCACAAAAAATATTTTGCAGTGTTTTCTGAATATCTGGAGGTGTGTGAACTAAACAATTTCTATATATTTTTCTTCTACTGTGCTATCCAAAAAAAAAAAACATTTTTTGAATAGCATTTTATGCAGTTCTGTAGCTGTGAGATACAGCGTTTACGTACTGTCGTGAGTACAATTTCACGCTGGTAGACGCGCTGCTGGTGGCATTCCCACCTGACAGCGGGCGTACAGTGGAAGCACAAGGCAAAGGCAGAGGAGGAGGAAGAGGTCGCCAACACAGCCGGGGCACCGCCAGCACCTCAGAAGGCAGGGTTAGCATGGCCGAAATGTGGAAAAGCTTTGTCAGCACGCCACAACAACCAGCACCACCAGCTGAGATGGAACGTCTTAGCAGGAGGCAGTATTTCACCAACATGGTTGAGCAGTATGTGTGCACAGGCCTACACGTACTGGATGACGGGTCTGCCCCATTCAACTTCTGGGTCTCCAAATTGGGCACATGGCCTGAGCTTGCCCTTTACGCCTTGGAGGTGCTGGCCTGCCCTGCAGCCAGTGTATTATCTGAACGTGTATTTAGCACGGCAGGGGGCGTTATCACAGACAAGCGCAGCCGCCTGTCCAATGTGGACAAGCTCACGTTCATTAAAATGAACCAGGCATGGATCCCATAGGACTTGTCCATACCTTGTGCAGAATAGACATGTAAACCGGTGTTCTGACAAAAACTGTCCAGCCATCGGATTGTGTCCGGCCCGTACTGCACAGGTGCAGTGCTTGCGCAGTACGGAGGACAAGGAGATTCACAAAATCTCCGAAGATGAACGGCGCCTGCGCCGTGAGTGAAGGTTCAAGCCCCACCATCCAAGTGGACATACGGTAGCACATAGTAACAGGGCCCCTCATGGGCTCGCTTCGATCGCCACGCTTCGGGCACGGCCTCGCTTGGCTCGGCTTGAACCTTGGATGGTGTGGCTTGAACCTGGACTCACCACGCAGGCGCCGTTCGTCTTCTGAGATTTTCGAAATCCCCTTGTCCTACGTACTGAGCAAGCGCAGTACAGGGCGGACACTATCCCACGGGGGACAGAATTCGACACATCACCGGCCTTACCCAGCCATTGTTTTATTTTTGAACCAGTGTTGGCTACCTCGTCCTCCTCCACCGTCGCTTCCACCTACACAGCCACATCCACCGCCACCTCAACCTCCTACTCCATATGGACCTCATCCTCCTAGGTCAAGATTATAATTTTTATTTTATTTTTTTGTAGCGCACAGATCCTTTCCCCCTTACCTGCCTTTATGTTGTTGGCTCCTCACAGGAGGGAGAAAGGCGCACCACACTACCAGCCCGTACCCTCCTGTATAAAGAGGTTGAGCGGTGTAATTGACAGGCCGTGTCCACAGCCGTAGTCAAAACTCCTCCAGAGGATGATTCTCACCTCTACTGTAGGTAGAGGCAAGTCCTTGAATTCCCAGTAAAGTCAATGTCCACACCAGCTGAAACTACAACTCTGAGTTTATTCTCTCATGGCAAAATAAACTGTACTCGGATAGAAAAGGTTAGAGCAAAGAAACAGGACAGCTTAAGGTGTGGAGGAGGTCCAGGCACAAATGTAGCACATTCACTTCACTGCTTAGGTTTCTCAAACAGTTTTAGGTGCACGGTCTCTGTCACAGACCGTGAGGTTGGTCTATGCCACAGACCGGGTGTACAAGGCTCCTGCCACGGACCTGGAGAACTTTGGTTTCTGCCACAGATCAGGGTGTATAAGGCCCCTGCCACGGGCCGGGTGAATAAGGCCTCCGATACAGTCAGGATGACCTTGAGCTTCTCCTTCTAAGAACTAGCCTATATCAAGGGGAAGACATCTCTCCAGGGAGTCAACAGACCCTTCCTTCACCGTGCCTCCAGCATCGGGCCATCGGAAGGTTCCTCCCTTCCCTGGAACAGGGTCCCCTACACGAGGCGGCACCCAAAGACTCCTTGACCCTTAGCGGACTCCAGATGAAGGCTCTGGACCCCAGGCTTTACTCCCGCCCCTAGGCCTCCATACCCAGGGCAGCAGGAACTCCAGGATAGTACCTTACCCCGGGCTAAAGGTGCCCGAGATGGAACAGGAACACGTGCACCCAGGCCGAAGGCACCTGGGCGCGGACCCCACTGGACATCAGCCCCCAGGCCAAAGGTGCCTGGGGCTCGGACCCCGATCAGGAGGCGTCTGCCCCTTTTATATCCTCTCCCGGCATGCACAGCAGGTTCCCCGCCCTGCTGTACTACTGCCAAGAGGGGACACAAAAGGCACAGCACTGTATCGGCGGTTCAACCCTAGCCTACCATGGCAGCGCCACCTGTAGGCCGCAGGGAACTGCACACCAATACTGTCCCCCGAGGACAAAATGGTCCATGAATCCTACAGAATTAGGGTGTTTGAGCCTATTTACCACTCAAACACTTCCCTTAAATTTAGCACCCCGCTACATTTTTATTTCAAAATATTTTATTTTCCCACTAGCTTATCCATTAAATTGAATAATGTTTTCCAGAAAGGGCGTATTCTGGGGCATTCCCACCATATGTGTGACATCGTGACGTGGAGTTTCTGAGGTTTTTAATGACTTCCTGTACCTCTTCTGCTGAAAAGGGGGCCTCCAGCATATTTTTTTATTTTTATATTTTTTTTATGTTATTTTAAGTTATTTCCCTATCCACATTTGTTTGCAGAGCACTTGCCATGCTCTTAACAACATTTTGCTGCCATTTGCAACCCTCTAGCCCTTTCCATTACTTTTTTAGAGCCTTTTTAGTCCTCAGAAGTTTGGGTCCCCATTGACTTCAATGGGATTCGGGTTCGGGGTAAAGTTCGGGTCAAGTTCGGTCCCGAACTCAAACTTTTTTCCGAAGTTCGGCCGAAACCCGTCGAACCTGAACATCCAGGTGTCCGCTCAACTCTAGTCTTTAGTTCTTTATTAAATCAAGTGTGTATTATTATATTGTTATGTAACCATATAATAGTCATTACACACCCTCATTTTAGGTTTTAGATGTGATAAATTTATATTTTTTTCAGATTTTTTTTGCTATTTAGAAATAAGGGCTAATGAAAGAAACTTTCTATACATAATTTCGAAGCACTTTTACGTTCTTGAGATACATTTTTTTCCCCAGAAAACATTACTGTGAAAGCAAGGTCCCAATGGAATGTATTAAATTGGATTGTCTTGTATATGTATATCATGTTCTTGTGTTGTGTGAACTGGTTATTGACTCTTTGCTGCTTTAAACCATAAATAAGCTCTACAGATTTCACAGATATATTGGTCTGTTTGAGAAAGGAAATTGAGCAGCATATGTCTGTATGGTTAATTTACTTAATTGCTGTTAGTAAGGCTATTAGCACACTTGATCCACCCCAATGACCACAATACTTTATTAATGGTGTTCATTTTATTTGGATGCCAAGCTCCAGTTACCATTACGGGGACATTTCCAATTGCTGATTAGCTCATAAATATATAATGATCGTTATGGGCTAAATAAAGCCAAGAAGCATTAATAATGAACTGCATTCCTCTAACTACTTTTTAAGAGAAGATGGAAAGTTTCTTTAAAAGGGGTCTACTATTCTGAAATGCAAATCATCTTTCACTTGTTTATTTTTTAATGATGCCTCGTACACTTTATTTTTTCCAGCACAGAGTTAAAAAGCAAACCACTGTGCAAAGATCTACAGAGCAAACTTAGCCTGGATGTCACAGTGGCTTCTTATATATTGTGATCCTAAATTCTTGTGTGTCTTTAGAATGGTTATAACTCAACACATTTACTCACAATAAGCTGCCTGTTCAATTCATCTTAATTAAATAATATCTAAGTTCTAAAAGCTGGTAATTCAGATTTCTCTCTTTTTATAGGTAGACAAAACACGTAGTGTGTTTTATGTAGAGCAGGGATATTTCAATGGATATATAAGGTGTATGATATAGTAATTCCATGAATTTTGACATCACTTCTTGACTATTTTTAGAATCTAAAAGTAGTGATAATAGGCACATCACATGATTTCTATCATGATAACACTCCCAGATCCCAACATGTGCAGAAATCTTTTGCTCTGGAACACTATTTAAGCACTAGCAGGCTGAGAGTGATTGTCACTGAAGCAGGCCACTACTGTGTGTTTTAATAGAAACATGCATCACACAGGGCTTCTGATGTTGCAGTTCTGACCTTAGAGTAACACTCCCTGCCACACTCAGACAGTAATGCAACATATTGCAAAACAGATGATAAGCAACAGTGAAATTAGAAAGGGACTAAAAAGTGAAAAATCCTTACAGTAGGTGCCGCCAACATTGTATTTCCAGTGCAATGGGATCGCGTGAGAAATCGGCACTGCGAGGCTGTGCTTCTCGCGCTCGCCGCCCCCACGAGATGCAGCGTATCCATACAAATCTATAGGGGCCGACGAGCGGGAGCTGGGACAGAGCTCGGCGCTGGCTCCCGTGACGGGGGTCGCGGAGGGCGAATACTGCAGATGCTGAGCCGCGGAAATCTACAATATCGCAATCAGGTACTGTAGCAGTTATCCTGATCTTTTGTTCCATGCATGACCCAATTTGCTTGCAGATTAAGTCCAATGTGATGTATCAGAGTTACCAGCTCTTAGAATTGTGAATCTCTCAGTAACCATATTAGTTTTCATGTCAACAAAAGCTCAGAGCTGCAAATGGTGCTATCTTTTCTGTAGAGAACTTTTGCAGAATTAACACAGAAAATAAAAGGATCTGAGAGGTGCTGAAGGGGTGTTGAAGCATTTTATTAGGTTTCACTGGATTCAACCTTAATGTTGATTACCCTAAATGCATCTATATTTCCATCTGACTAGGTTTCACAATTTGAAAACTAACAAATAAATAAACTAAATTAAATTATAATTCATTGGAGGCCAAATATGTATCTGATGCATATCAACATTAGGAGTTCTGTTGTGTCAATCAGTTGTCTAGACATTGTAGTATTGGTGTGTTTGATGTCTACCTGACTGGCATCTTTCTTTCCTGGCCCACCTCACATCAGCACCAAATGGTTAACACCTGCTCTGGAGCCCAACATGACCACCTATACCTAGCTGAGTAAAAGACAGCCCCTCTCCCATCTAGGATTTTGTTCTTTTTGGTCTGCTCCAGGCCACCTATTGATTGCAGTTGGCAAGTAATTCTGCCGAACCTACCCCTATATGTTCAGCCTCTCATGGAGTTGGAAGACCCTGAATGCTGAAGGTAAATCCTTCTAAAAACCGGGTGATTATTTGTGCTTTTTTGTGCCAAGGCCACAGACAAAATGATGCTTAAACAGCATTGATATTGTACAGGTGTGGTAGGTATTATAAGAGCTATGCAATGTCATCATTGCCTCTCCTTTGTTTTGTTTTTCCTGTCTTTATATGCAGTGCACCGCACTGCTCTCCTGGTTTTATTGTCAGTCTGAGAACGGCTGTGTATGGTGTGACAGGGGGCAGGGAGATAGGCAGCATGGGATTAGAACCGCCAGATGCCATGCAATGGTGTAAATGGTCTTGGAGGTCTGCTGTTGAGAGGGCTTCTCTCCCTCTCTCTCTCTGCAGTCCTGCCAGGTAAAGGACTTCCCTCAGATTCTGACTGAGTCTCCTGTCTGCCTCTGGATGTGCTGTCCTGGCTCCCCTGCTATTCTGTGTATATCTGTGGGTTTGACAGTCTGACTGGTTTTTGTCTCAGACTCTAACTGTGTCTTCTGTCTGCCTTTGGAAATGCTGCCAGAAGCTCACCTGCTGATGCTTTAAAGGGAGTGGATGAAGGCAGATGGCTCTTAAAAAGATAGGGTTCCATGTTTTTTGGTGAGAGGTAATATGCTTTTCTCCATATATTTTGTGCAAATATGAGCTTGCCACACCTGTTGTGGCACAGAATATTAGCAAAGGTAGGTGGGGGTGACGTGGGACATGGTTCTTAAAAGAGTGCCCATGGAAATTATGCAAATAAGATGTTTTGCATTATTTTAGGAGCAGAAACCCTGAACGCAACGCTCCAGAAACATAAGACCCGCCAACGATCATCTTATCCTGACCAGGACAATGACACCTAACCGGTTGTCACATTCATTAACCACTTCCCGCTCAGTCAATAGCATATTGACGTCCGGGAAGTGGTTCTGTTATCCTGACTGGGCATCATATGACGTCCAGCAGGATAACATGCCAGCGCGTGCCCGTGGGGGCACGCAGCACGGCGATCGCGAGTGAGGTATGTCAGTCTGACACCCCACATCTCCAATCGTGATAAGAAGCCTCTGTCAGAGGCTTCTTACCACGTGATTAGCTGTGACCAATCACAGCTGATCATCGCGTGAACCAGGAAGTTCTGGTAAACGGCATTTCTCGGTTCACGCTAACAGGGAGAGCCGATCGGTGTCTCTCCCTGTCAGAGGGGGGGTCTGTGCTGATAATCAGCACATTGATTATCAGCACAGCTCCCTCAATTGTGCAAATCACCTGCAAACCAGTGCCCAGCAGTGCCCCAATAATAAACTCTGCAAGTGCCCACCACAGTGCCAATCCCTGCCAACCACAGTGCCAATCACTGCCCACAACAGTGCCAATTACTGCCCAGCAGTAAAACCTGTCAGTACCTCATCATTAGTGCTGCCCATCAGTGCCACCTCTCAGTGCCACCTGTCAGTGCCCATCAGTGCTGCCTGTCAGTGCCTATCAGTGCCACCTGTCAGTGCCCATTAGTGCCGCCTGTCAGTGCCCATCAGTGCCACCTATCAGTGCCCATCAGTGCCGCATATCAGTGCCCATCAGTGCTGCATATCAGTGCTGCCTATTGGTGCCCATCAGTGCTGCATATCAGTGCCGCCTATCAGTGCCCATCAATTCTACATATCAGTGCTTCCTCATCAGTGCCGCTTTATCAGTGCCAACTCATCAGTGCCGCCTCATCAGTGCCCATAAGTGCAGCCTCATCAGTGTTCGTCAGTAAAGGGGAAAACAACATTTTATAACAGAAATAAAAAATTTAACATTTCAAAAATGTTGGTCTTTTTTAGTTTGTTTAGCAAAAATAAAAACCGCAGAGGTGATCAAATACCACCCAAAACAAGCTCAATTTGTGGAAAGAAAATTATAAAAATTGAGTTTGGGTACAGTGTTGCATGACCACGCAATTGTCATTCAAAGTGTGACAGCGCTGAAAGCTGAAATTTGTCCTGGTCAGGAAGGGGCGTAAGTGCCTGGTATTGAAGTGGTTACGCATGTGGTCAATACAAGGAGTTGTTTCCACTTACCCTGTGAAGGGACAGGATCCAGGAAATTGGCACATGCATTTATGCCAGCATGATAGAAGTTGCCTTGCCAAGCTCAGGGTGCATTTTGGGCCTGCATGCAGTCTGCAGTGGCATTTCACAGATTGCCTCATAAGGATGTGGTTGTGCGAAATTCTAAGACCTATTAAGGTGGCTATAGCAGAAAGTATGCTGCAAATTTCCATGCCACAAGCAACACCCATAATGATATAGCGTAAAGCGCTCATTGATGAAGGATGGTCCGTTCCCATAATGGCAGAGCGTAAATTGCTCGTTGATGAAGGATGATCGAGACCTCGTCAGAAGACCAATTTACAGTAACAGGTTCTCTAAGTTATCCAAATAGGATGGCTGATGTATGTTTATGCAGTGCACTTCCAGGGGTGGATGCTGCCCTCTAGTGTCTGGGACAGCAAGTGTCTTTGCCTTTTTATTAGACATGTGCACACTGAAATATTTTGTTTCGGAATTTTGTTTTCGTCCGAAAAATACAATTATATTGTTACTTCCGAAATTTGTTTTTATTTATTTTGTTTCGTTAAAAAATGCATTCGTCCTAAATTTCTAATTAATTAAGATCAAATCTGTCATTGAAGGCTCATGGTGTCTGTCAAATGTTCTAAGAAGATTTGACGAAGCAATTAAACTGTACGACGCCGCAATCATACATTTCCAGTCGAATGCTCCGCCCACAAGCTATAGTAGAATTCTAATGTTGTATGACTAGTAATAATTATAATTATTATTACTAGTCAGCCAACATTAGAATTCTTCTATAGCCTATGGGTGGAGCATTTGACCATAAATGTCCGCTCGTGGCGATCGTATGTTTTTAGCTGCTTCGACGAATCTTCATGTCTCTATAATGTCGAATCTTTTCTCTCTATGTCGAATAATCTCAGACTAATAAAGTTTGGTTAGGCACATTCAACCGCAGATTCGATAGACACAGATTGCTATTGTCACCGTTATGTTGAATCTTCTATCCATATCGAACTGTTGTCGCAGTTTGTTAAAACGAATGCGAAAATCCCCGAAATTTGGACGAAAATGCATTCAGACGAAAACTAATGCACATGTCTACTTTTTATAACTCGGTTTCCTTAAAAGATACTATGGATGAGAAAGTGGACTTGTTCACACCAGATGCAGTCCAGTGCATTTTTATTCTGCATCAAGAAAGCATGGACAGTGTCTAACTTTGATTTCAATTACCTAGTTCACACCAGTACAGAACATTCTAGTGCAATCAACAAAAGTAGAATGTTACATTGTTTCTGTATTGAACACATCTGTAAAGTGGCAAAACGCATTGAGATTGTATCAAAAACACTCATGCAGAAACACATCTGGAACACAGAAATTGTGGTGATCTGGCCATCAGGCTTGCACAGAATCTATACATCAACAGATGTTGCCTGCCAATCAGCAATAGAGTTAACTTCGCTATATAAACTTCAGAAATGGTATTACATTTAACACTGGAAACTACAAGATTTGGCAAAGTTTCTAGAAAGAGTGGAACCTAGCAACTGACTTTTGGCTGATGCTTTTGATAGACCTACAGTAGGTGACCGCGATATTGTGTCAATCTCGCTGCTTTTAGACCACCTACGAGCCCTGTCGCAGGAGCCAGCGCCGAGCTGGCTCGCTGGGAAAGGAAAAATGTGTTGAAGCCGACATACGTCCGACTTTCAATGAACGGGTATCCGACTTGGATTTTCGCCAATACCAGGCACTGTATTTGGTAGGAATCATGAGGGGAAACTCTGCGTCAAATTTTAAATAAAAAACAAGCATGGGTTCCCCTCCAGGAGCATACCAGGCCCTTAGGTCTGGTAAGGATTTTAAGGGTAACCCCAACGCCGAAAAAAACGGCAAAAACGGCGTGGGGGTCCCCCCAAAATCCATACCAGACCCTTATCCGAGCACGCAGCCTGGCCAGTCAGGAAAGGGGGTGGGGACGAGCGAGCCAGGCCGCATGCCCTCAACATGGGGGGTGGGTGCTTTGGGGCAGGGGGCGCCCTGTGCCCCCCCCCACCACAAAGCACCTTGTCCCCTTGTTGATGAGGACAAGGGCCTCTTCCTGACAACCCTGGCCGTTGGTTGTCGGGGTCTGCGGACGGGGAGCTTATCGGAATCCGGGAGCCGCCTTTAATAAGGGTGCCCCCAGATCCTGGACCCCCACCCTATGAATGAGTATGGGGTACATCGTACCCCTACCCATTCACCTGGAGGAAAACAGTGTCAAGAAAAAAAAAACACACTACACAGATTTTTAAAGTCATTTATTAGGCAGCTCTGGGGGTCTTTTTCCAACTTCAGGGGTCTCTTCCGACTTCTCCGGTCTCTTCTCCCACTCTCCGGTGTTGTCTCCGCGCTCTCTGGTTCTTCTCCCGCTCTCCGGTTCTTCTTGCGCTCTCCAGTGCCTTCTACCTTCTGCCGGGCTCCTCCGCTATCTTCTTCCAGCTCTTTTACTAGCATTGGCCTTGTCTTCCCCGTCGTCTTCTTCCCTCTTCTATTCTTCGATGTTGACACAACACTCTCTTCTGCTGTAATGGCGTGTGCTCGGTGCGCAACGATTTATATAGGCATGGGGCGTGGTCACCTGGTGACCCCGCCTCTTATGACGTCACAGTCCCATCATGCTTCGGGTGGTGATGACATAAGGGGCGGGGTCACCGGGTGACATCACCCGGTGACCACGCCCCATGCCTATATAAATTGCTGCGCACCGCGCACACGGCATTACAGCGGAAGAGAGCTTTGTGTCAACATCGAAGTAGAGAAGAGGGAAGAAGACGACGGGGAAGACCGGGCCAACGCTAGTAAAAGAGCTGGAAGAAGATAGCCGAGGAGCCCGGCAGAAGGTAGAAGGCACCGGAGAGCGTGAGAAGAACCGGAGAGCAGGAGAAGAACCAGAGAGCGCGGAGACGACACCGGAGAGCGGGAGAAGAGAGCGGAGAAGTCTGAAGAGACCCCTGAAGTCGGAAGAAGACCCCCGGAGCTGCCTAATAAATGACTTTAATAACCTTTGTAGTGTGTTTTTTTTTCTTGACACTTTTTTCCTCCAGGTGAATGGGTAGGAGTACGATGTACCCCATACTCATTCACATAGGGTGGGGGGCCGGGATCTGGGGGCCCCGTTATTAAAGGGGCTCCTGGATTCCGATAAGCTCCCCGCCCGCAGACCCCCGACAACCAACGGCCAGGGTTGTCGGGAAGAGGCCCTTGTCCTCATCATCATGGGGACAAGGTGCTTTGGGGTGGGGGGGCTGCAGGCGTAGGGGTTACCCTTAAAATCCATACCAGACCTAAGGGCCTGGTATGCTCCTGGAGGGGAACCCATGCCGGTTTTTTATTTAAAATTTGGCGTGGAGTTCCCCCTCATGATTCATACCAAGCACAGTGCCTGGTATTTGCAGGAATCCAAGTCGGATCCCCGTCGCTTCCTTCTCGCTCTCGCTGTAATGTATTTTTCCTATTGCAGCGAGCGCGAGATGAACAGTACCCTGTCGCCGAGAACCAGCGCAATGGGATCGCGCTGGAAACACATTCTCGCGGGCAGGTACTGTAGTATAAGCGCTGGCGCACTCAGTCACTGCTATGAGAGCATTATGGTTACACCTCTGGAGGGCAGGTGGAACTTCTACACAAGCATTTGACATTTCCTATAATGGGAGGTTATTGTTTGTCCAAACACTGAACAATGCAATTAATCAAATGACAGGAGGAAATGTCTGGACTGTTGCCACAGACTAGTTAGAGGAAGCCGCCATCCTTCACTCAAGCCTACTGAACTTCAGAAGGTGCAGGAGGCCAAACATTATAGGACAGGCTGCAGATTTAACAGATCACAGTGGAGGTGTCTCAAAGTTACTTTTGACATGAAATCAAGTCCAGAGCAATCTGATAAGATGGCTGGAAAGTCTTTTTGAATGTGTGTCCAACCAGTCTATTCCATTTTAGACCAGGGTGCTTGAGTGAAGTTGATGTTTCCAGCCTCCTTCTGGAGGGTTTGGACCACAATCATCAAAGACCAGTGAGTCCAGAAGACAGGTGGGAGTACAATAGAGAATTCCAAAGTTGACCACTGAATTAATTTAATTTATGTTCAACAGATCTCAGAAGAGAAAATGTTTTCAAGATTTTTATACTGCTACAAGGCCATCATGCCAGTGATGCCGGAAACATAGAATCATCTGGGGGCTTTTCTCCCCAGTTTTCTAGTATTTAGGGCAGGAGCCTTCTGGCCTGTTTCAGTTTGAAGGAATTGAATGTGTTCATACACACCAAGAGGTTTAAGATGGAGTCCATGCAGACAGTCACAGTGACAGTTCAGCAAGAGGACCAGTTGGTATCAATCGACCGGCCAACTCATACTTCCATGTACCGATCAATGCCGAGTACCAGAGGTGTGTGAGATTTGCCGTGGCCAGATGTCACTTCCAGTTCAGGTGTCTGCATTTTTCAGAATTTGCACAGCCCCAGGAATCATTTTGAAGATCTTGTTGGAAGTGGTGGTACCTTGGACAAGGTGGCACATGAGGGCATTTTCAAGTTGCCTTCTTTAACCTATGAGCTAGGCTGTCTATGGATCAGAAAATCTTTGTGCCTATACAAATTCAACAAGAACTGGAACTTTGAACATCAGAACTGTGCTTCTTTCAGAGGCATGCCTCTCAGCCCAGGAGATAGGATGATTCTGATGCCAGTCTCTGGGGCTGGGGAGTCCATAAACTGAAGTTACAAGTGCAAGGCCATTGGAACGATGTGAAGCGCAGACTCCCCAAGTATCTTGAATAGTGTTGAGCGAACCCGAACTGTAAAGTTCGGGTCCGTACCGAACTTTAGCTTTTTCCCGAACCCGGACTTTGCGCAAAAGTCCGGGTTCGGGTTCGGCAATCTAATTACGCAGTTAGAAATGCTTCAGGGGCCAGCCAATCACCTTTTGATTAGCTGGTGTGCCCTTAGAAGCCATCATAGCCATGCCTACTAATGGCATGGCTGTGATTGGTCAGTGCAACATGTGACCCAGCTTCTATATAAGCTAGAGGCACACAGCACACACGTCACTCTGCTTCAGAATAGATAGGGAAAGGATCTTGTCTGCTGCTGCTGCTTTTAGGGAGAGATAGAAAAATACATGAGTTAGTCCTGATTCTGGAATCTGAGGGAAAAGATAGAGAGACAGTGTAGTTTAGGGCCAGGTTCCTGTTTTTTGCTTTTAGGGAGAGAGATATATTATATAGGAATAGGAGTCCAGATTCAGAGATATAACTCAGCGATCTGCATAGGTTTACCTGTTTGTGTTGCAGAACAGTCTTTTTACACTGCTATGAGCCCAGTGTCAGAGAAAATCTACCTTTTATCTGCAAGCTCAGTGCACCAACACTGCATATATTACATTGAGAGATACACCGTTTCCATACTGTGGGTGTATTCTGCTCTTGGAAAAAGATCCATTTAGGACAAAAAAAAAGGCACTTTATTTTGCTCTTTTCCAAAAGACCCATTAAGGGCAAAAAAAATAAAAAATTTCCATTTTATTTTGCTCGTGCAAAAAAAGACCGGTTTAGGGCAAAAAAAAATAAAAAAAATTTGCACTTTAATGTATGCTTGCAAAAAGACCCATTTAGGGCCACAAAAAATATTTTGCAGTGTGTTATACATATGTGGAGGCGTGTGAAATAAACCATTTCTATATATTTGTCTTCTACTGTGCTATACTAAAAAAACAAATTTTTTTTTGAATAGCATTTTCTGCAGTTCTGTAGCTGTGCGATTCAGCGGTTACGTACTGTGGGTGTGTTGTGGTCTTCCAAAAAACGGCATTTAGGGCCACAAAAAATATTTTGCAGTGTGTTATACATATGTGGAGGTGTGTGAAATAAACAATTTATATATAGTTTTCTTCTACTGTGCTATACTAAAAAAAAAACATTTTTTTTGAATAGCATTTTCTGCAGTTCTGTAGCTGTGCGATTCAGCGGTTACGTACTGTGGGTGTGTTGTGGTCTTCCAAAAAACGCCATTTAGGGCCACAAAAAATATTTTGCAGTGTGTTATACATATGTGGAGGTGTGTGAAATAAACAATTTCTAAATAGTTTTCTTCTACTGTGCTATACTAAAAAAACAACATTTTTTTTGAATAGCATTTTCTGCAGTTCTGTAGCTGTGCGATTCAGCGGTTACGTACTGTGGGTGTGTTGTGGTCTTCCAAAAAACGCCATTTAGGGCCACAAAAAATATTTTGCAGTGTGTTATACATATGTGGAGGTGTGTGAAATAAACCATTTCTATATATTTGTCTTCTACTGTGCTATACTAAAAAAACAAAAAAAATTTTGAATAGCATTTTCTGCAGTTCTGTAGCTGTGCGATTCAGCGGTTACGTACTGTGGGTGTGTTGTGGTCTTCCAAAAAACGCCATTTAGGGCCACAAAAAATATTTTGCAGTGTGTTATACATATGTGGAGGCGTGTGAAATAAACCATTTCTATATATTTGTCTTCTACTGTGCTATACTAAAAAAAATACATTTTTTTAATAGCATTTTCTGCAGTTCTGTAGCTGTGCGATTCAGCGGTTACGTACTGTGGGTGTGTTGTGGTCTTCCAAAAAACGCCATTTAGGGCCACAAAAAATATTTTGCAGTGTGTTATACATATGTGGAGGTGTGTGAAATAAACAATTTATATATAGTTTTCTTCTACTGTGCTATACTAAAAAAACAATTTTTTTTTTAATAGCATTTTCTGCAGTTCTGTAGCTGTGCGATTCAGCGGTTACGTACTGTGGGTGTGTTCTGCTCTTCCAAAAACACCCATTTAGGGCAAGATCCTAAATTTGGAAAATATGAGGAGAAGGTCAAAGGGACGTGGTGGCCCGGTCGTGGTGCTGCTGGTGGAGCTCCTGTTGCAGGGAGAGGACGTGGTGGATCTGTGCCAGATACACGCACAAGTGAAACACCTTCCTCAGGTGCGAGTAGGGGACCGAGCCTGCAGCGGTATTTTGTCGCGCCTAATGAGGCTGTACGAATGTTTAGGCCAGGACAAGTACAGGCGATAGTAGATTGGGTTGCTGACAGTGCCTCGGGTTCCTTCACATTGTCTCCCACCCACTCTTCTGATGAAAGATCAGAGTTGGCACCTGAAACCCATGTCCATCAGTCTTTCACCTCACCCCCTTGCAAATCAGCCAAGCAGTCTGAGCCCCAAATCATGCAGCAGTCTCTTCTGCTTTTCGATTACTCTGTTAGCAGGGTTTCCCAGGGCCATCCACCTAGCCCTGCCCCAGAAGTGGAAGAGATTGAGTGCACCGATGCCCAACCACTTATGTTTCATTATGAGTAAATGGGAGGACCATCGCAGCACCTCTCGGATGATGACAAAACACAGGTGCCAACTGCTGCTGCTTTCGCAATTGTGCAGACAGACAAGGAGGGCAGGGGTGAAGACTGGGTGGAAGATGATGTGGAGGACGATGAGGTCCTCGACCCCACATGGAATCAACGTTATGCAGGTGACCAGTGTAGTTTGGAGGAAGAGGCGGTGGTCGCACAGAGCCACCAGCACAGCAGAAGAGGGAGCAGGGTGCAAAAGCGGAGCGTCCGTCCCCTAGACAGTATGTCTGCTACTGCCCAACGCAGCAAGGGACAGAGCACACCAAAGCCAGGTCCAAGGAGTTCCCTAGTGTGGCAGTTCTTCACACAATGTGCTGATGACAAGACATGAGTGGTTTGCACGCTGTGCAATCAGAGCCTGAAGCGAGGCATAAACTTTCTCAACCTGAGCACAACCTGCATGACCAGGCATCTAAGTGCAAAGCATGAGCTGCAGTGGAGTAGACACCTCAAAAACCAAGAAAGGTCTCTGGCTCCTCCTGCTTCCTCTTCTGCTGCAGTCTCGGCCTCTTCATCCACCTCTGTAGTGACAGTGGCACCTGCCACCGCGCAAACAGAGGATCTGCCAGCAACACTACCACCTGGGTCACCAACCATCTCCACAATGTCCCATGGAAGCGTTCAGCTCTCTATCTCCCAAACATTGGAGCGGAAGAGGAAGTAACCCCCTAGCCACCCGCGATCCCTGGCCCTGAATGCCAGCATTTCAAAACTCCTGGCCTTTGAAATGCTGTCATTCCGTCTGGTGGAGACGCAGAGTTTTAAAAGCCTGATGGCATTGGCTGTCCCACAGTATGTCGTGCCCAGCCGCCACTACATTTCCAGGTGAGCCATCCCTTCCCTGCACTACCAAGTGGGGGACAAAATCAGATGTGCACTGCGCAACGCCATCTGTGGCAAGGTCCACCTAACTACGGATGCGTGGACCAGTAAGCACGGTCAGGGACGTTATATCTCCCTAACAGCACACTGGGTAAATGCAGTGGCGGCTGGGCCTGAGGCAGATAGCAGTTTGGCGCATGTCCTTCCACCACCGAGGATTGCAGGCCGCTTCAGTTTGCCTCCTGTTGCTAACTCCTCCTACTCCGCTTCCTCATCCTCTACCGCCTCCTCATTCGGTCAGCGTAACACCTTCACCACCAACTTCAGCACAGCCAGGGTTAAACGACAGCAGGCAGTTTTAAAACTTTCCTGTTTGGGGGAAAAACCCCACACTGCGCAGGAGTTGTGGAGGGACATGGAACAACAGACCAATGAGTGGTTGCTGTCAGTGAGCCTCAAGCCCGGCCTGGTGGTGTGCGATAATGGGCGAAATCTCGTAGCAGCTCTGGGCCTAGCCGGTTTGACGCACATCCCTTGCCTGGCGCATGTGCTGAACTTGGTGGTCCAGAGGTTCCTTAAAAATTACCCCAATATGCCAGAGCTGCTGCAGAAAGTGCGGGCTGTGTGTGCGCACTTTCGGCGTTCTCACCCTGCTGCTGCTCGCCTGTCAGCGCTGCAGCGTAACTTCGGCCTTCCCGCTCACCGCCTCATATGTGACGTGCCCACAAGGTGGAACTCCACCTTGCACATGCTGGCCAGACTGTGCGAGCAGCAGCAGGTGATAGTGGAGTTTCAGCTGCAGCAATCATGCGTGAGTCGCTCTGCGGAACAGCACCACTTCACCACCAATAACTGGGCCTCCATGCGAGACCTGTGTGCCTTGTTGCGCTGTTTCGAGTACTCCACCAACATGTCCAGTGCCAATGACGCCGTTCTCAGCGTTACTATCCCAGTTCTATGCCTCCTTGAAAAAACGCTTTGGGCGATGATGGAAGAGGATGTGGCACAGGAGGATGAGGAGGAGGAGGAGGAAGCGGGATCATTTCAAAGGCTTTCAGGGCAGTCTTTGGCTATGAGGGTGGGTTCCTGCACCAACAAACGCCAGGTACACAATTGTCCGGCAGAAAGGGCACAGTTCTGGAGGATGACGAGGTGGAGGAGGAGATGAAGGAGGAGGAGAAGGAGCCATTTTCACAGCAGGGTGGCACCCAGACCAGCTCGTGGCCATCACTGGTGCGTGGCTGGGGGGATACAGAGGACACAGACGATACACCTCCCACAGAGGACAGCTTTTCTTTGCCTCTGGGCAGCCTGGCACACATGAGCGATTACATGCTGCAGTGTTTCCGCAATGACCGCCGAGTTGCCCACATTTTAACTGGTGCTGATTACTGGGTGGCCACCCTGCTGGATCCCCGTTACAAGGACAACGTACCGTCCTTAATTCCCTCACTGGAGCGGGATCGTAAGATGCGCGAGTACAAGCGCACGCTGGTAGACGCGCTGCTGGTGGCATTCCCACCTGACAGCGGGCGTACGGTGGAAGCACGAGGCGAAGGCAGAGGAGGAGGAAGAGGTCGCCAACGCAGCCGGGGCACCGGCAGCACCTCAGAAGGCAGGGTTAGCATGGCTGAAATGTGGAAAAGCTTTGTCAGCACGCCACAACAACCAGCACCACCAGCTGAGATGGAACGTCTTAGCAGGAGGCAGCATTTCACCAACATGGTTGAGCAGTATGTGTCCACAGGCCTACACGTACTGGATGACGGGTCTGCCCCCTTTAACTTCTGGGTCTCCAAATTGGGCACATGGCCTGAGCTTGCCCTTTATGCCTTGGAGGTGCTGGCCTGCCCTGCAGCCAGTGTATTATCTGAACATGTATTTAGCACGGCAGGGGGCGTTATCACAGACAAGCGCAGCCGCCTGTCCAGAGCCAATGTGGACAAGCTCACGTTCATTAAAATGAACCAGGCATGGATCCCACAGAACTTGTCCGTACCTTCTGCAGAATAGACATGTATACCGCTGTTGTGACAAAAACTGTCCGGCCATCGGATTGTGTCCGGCCCGTACTGCGAAGGCGCAGCGCTTGCGCAGTACAGAGGACAAGGAGATTCACAAAATCTCCGAAGATGAACGGCGCCTGCGCCGTGAGTGCAGGTTCATGCCCCAACATCCAAGTGGACATAGGGTAGCACATAGTAACAGGGCCCCTCACGGGCTCGCTTCGATCGCCACGCTTCGGGCACGGCCTCACTTGGCTCGGCTTGAACCACGGATGGTGTGGCCTTCACCTGAACTCACCACGCAGGCGCCGTTCATCTTGGGAGATTTTCGAAATCCTCTTGTCCTACATACTGAGCAAGCACAGTACAGGGTGGACACTATTCGACGGGGGACAGAATTCGACACATCACTGGCCTTACCCAGCCATTGTTGTATTTTTGAACCAGTGTTGGCTACCTCGTCCTCCTCCACCGCCGCTTCCACCTACACAGCCACATCCACCGCCACCTCAACCTCCTACTCCATATGGACCTCGTCCTCCTAGGTCAAGATTATAATTTTTATTTTATTTTTTTGTAGCGCACAGATCCTTTCCCCCTTACCTGCCTGTATGTTGTTGGCTCCTCGCAGGAGGGAGAAAGGCACACCGCACTACCAGCCCGTACCCTCCTATATAAAGAGGTTGAGCGGTGTACTTGACGGGCCGTGTCCACAGCCGGAGTCAAAACTCCTCCAGAGGATGATTCTCACCTCTACTGTAGGTAGAGGCAAGTCCTTTAATTCCCAGTAAAGTCAATGTCCACACCAGCTGAAATTACAACTCTTATTCTCTCATGGCAAAATAAACTCTACTCGGATAGAAAAGGTTAGAGCAAAGAAACAGGACAGCTTAAGGTGTGGAGGAGGTCCAGGCACAAACGTAGCACATTCACTTCACTGCTTAGCTTTCTCAAACAGTTTTAGGTGCACGGTCTCTGCCACAGACCTTGAGGTTGGTCTCTGCCACAGACTGGGTGTACAAGGCCCCTGCCACGGACCTGGAGAACTTTGGTCTCTGTCACAGACCAGGGTGTATAAGGCCCCTGCCACGGGCCGGATGAATAAGGCCTCTGATACAGTCAAGATGACCTTGAGCTTCTCCTTCTACGAACCTAGCCCATATCAAGGGGAAGACATCTCTCCAGGGAGTCAACAGACCCTTCCTTCACCGTGACTCCCGCATCGGTCCATCAGAATGATCCTCCCTGGAACATGGTCCCCTACACGAGGCGGCACCCTAAGACTCCTCGACTCTTAGCGGACTCCAGACGAAGGCTCTGGACTCCAGGCTTTACTCCCGCACCTAGGCCTCCATACCCAGGGCAGCATGAACTCCAGGATAGTACCTCACCCCGGGCTAAAGGTACCCGAGATGGAACAGGAACACATGCACCCAGGCCGAAGGCACCTGGGCGTGGACCCCACTGGACATCAGCCCCCAGGCCAAAGGTCTGCCCCTTTTATATGCTCTCCCGGCATGCACAGCAGGTTCCCCGCCCCGCTGTACTACTGCCAAGAGGGGACACAAAAGGCACAGCACTGTATCGGCAGTTCAACCCTAGCCTACCATGGCAGCGCCACCTGTAGGCCGCAGGGAACTGCACACCAATACTGTCCCCCGAGGACAAAATGGTCCATGAATCCTACAGAATTAGGGTGTTTGAGCCTATTTACCACTCAAACACTTCCCTTAAATTTAGCACCCCGCTACATTTTTATTTCAAAGTATTTTATTTTCCCACTAGCTTATCCATTAAATTGAATAATTTATTCCAGAAAGGGCGTATTCTGGGGCATTCCCACCATATGTGTGGCATCGTGCCGTTGAGTTTCTGAGGTTCTTAATGACTTCCCGTACCTCTTCTGCTGAAAAGGGGGCCTCCAGCATATTTTTTATTTATTTTTATTTTTTTTATGTTATTTTAAGTTATTTCCCTATCCACATTTGTTTGCAGAGCACTTGCCATGCTCTTAACAACATTTTGCTGCCATTTGCAGCCCTCTAGCCCTTTCCATTACTTTTTTAGAGCCTTTTTAGTCCTTAGAAGTCCGGGTCCTCATTGACTTCAATGGGGTTCGGGTTCGGGTTCGGGTTAAAGTTCGGTCCTGAACCCAAACTTTTTTCCGAAGTTCGGCCGAACCCGTCGAACCCGAACATCCAGGTGTCCGCTCAACTCTAATCTTGAATGGAAGGAAGTATTTTCTAGCATTGCAAGCCTTTCCAGATCTTCAAGGGGGCTGTGTAAGGTTGACAACAAGACAGTATTAGCCTACAATGCCTGACAAGGGGACACCAAAAGTTTTTTCTTGTTACATCTTGCAAAGAAACTTTTCGTGGAGCAGAGAACCACATAGTCAGTTAAGGTTCGTCTTCTTGTCAGGGAAGCAAAATGGAATTATTTGTTCGGTTAGGCAGAATATTTTTTCTACAAGTGCCTCATACCAATATAGCCCTATGGGGCATCCTGGCACTAGTTCTCAGGGAGACTTCACTGAACATGCAGCTTCTGATATTTGCAACAGGATACCAATACAAAGACTCTTTCATACCATACAAGATAGGTTCACAGTGCAATAACATTTTTCTGTTTGATCTTTGTCTCCGGTCGAATGACATCTTTTATGGCAAGGTCAGTAACAGCACCCCAATCCACTGAGACTACTTTTAATAGTCTGGCTATGGAATAGGCTACACTAGAGGTGCAGGGATTCTCATCTGAGGTTGTTCAGACCTTGGTGACCAGAAGATCCATGAACAATACATAGGAGAGGATATGAAGGAAATTTGTTTTGTTTGCTCAGCAATAGGGATGAGCCGAACACCCCCCCATTCGGTTCGCACCAGAACCTGCGAACAGACCTAAAGTTTGCGCTAACTTTGGAACCCTATTAAATACAATGGACTCGAGCGTTCAAAATCAAAAGTGCTAATTATCAAGGCTAATATGCAAATTATTGTCCTAAAAAGGGTTTGGGGACCCAGGTCCTGCCCGAGGGGACATGTATCAATGCAAAAAAAGTTTTGAAAACTGCAGTTTTTTCGGGAGCAGTAATTTTAATAATGCTTAAAGTGAAACAATAAAAGTGAAATATTCCTTTAAATTTCATACCTGGGGGGGGGTGTATAGTATTACCTGTAAAGCAGCGCGTGTTTCCCGTGCTTAGAACTGTCCCTGCACAAAGTGTCATTTCTAAAGGAAAAAAAGTAATTTAAAAGAACTCACGGCTATAATGAATTGTCGGCTCCCGGCAATACAGAGAAAAGTCATTGAAAAAAAATGAAAAATGCGTGGCGGTCCCCCCATATTCCATGACCAGGCCCTTCAGGTCTGGTATGGATATTAAGGGGAACCTTGCGTCAAATAAAAAAAAAATGACGTGGGGTTCCCCCAAATATCTATACCAGACCCTTATCGGAATCTGGAAGACCCCTTGAAAAAGGGAACCCCCAGATCCCGCCCCCCCATGTGAATTGGTAAGGAGTACCCTACCATTTCACAAAGAAAGTGTAAAAAAATGCTGCTTTAACTGTTGTACCCAAACGAAATTTGCGTCCTTTTCTTCCCATAAATAGAGCTTTCTTTTAATGGTATTTGATTGCCTCTGCGATTTTTATTTTTTGCGATATAAACGGAAAAAGACAGAAAATTTACCAATACAAAGACTCTTTCATACCATACAAGATAGGTTCACAGTGCCATAAAAAATTTCTGTTTGATCTTTGTCTCTGGTCGAATGACATCTTTTATGGCAAGGTCAGTAACAGCACCCCAATCCACTGAGACTACTTTTAATAGTCTGGCTATGGAATAGGCTACACTAGAGGTGCAGGGATTCTCATCTGAGGTTGTTCAGACCTTGGTGACCAGAAGATCCATGAACTATACATAGGAGAGGATATGAAAGAAATTTGTTTTGTTTGCTCAGCAATAGGGATAAGCCGAACACCCCCCCGTTCGGTTCGCACCAGAACCTGCGAACAGACCTAAAGTTTGCGCTAACTTTGGAACCCTATTAAATACAATGGACTCAAACGTTCAAAATCAAAAGTGCTAATTATCAATGCTAATATGCAAGTTATTGTCCTAAAAAGGGTTTGGGGACCCAGGTCCTGCCCCAGGGGACATGTATCAATGCGAAAAAAAGTTTTGAAAACTGCAGTTTTTTCGGGAGCAGTAATTTTAATAATGCTTAAAGTGAAACAATAACAGTGAAATATTCCTTTAAATTTCATACCTGGGGGGGTGTATAGTATGCCTGTAAAGCAGCGCGTGTTTCCCGTGCTTAGAACTGTCCCTGCACAAAGTGTCATTTCTGAAGGAAAAAAAAGTAATTTAAAAGCACTCACGGCTATAATGAATTGTCGGCTCCCGGCAATACAGAGAAAAGTAATTGAAAAAAAAGAAAAATGCGTGGCGGTCCCCCCAAATTCCATGACCAGGCCCTTCAGGTCTGGTATGGATTTTAAGGGGAACTCCACGGCAAATAAAAAAAAAATGGCGTAGAGTTCCCCCCAAAAATCCATACCAGACCCTTTATCCGAGCACGCAACCTGGCAGGCCGCAGGAAAAGAGGGGGGACGAGAGAGCGCCCCCCTCCTGAACCGTACCAGGCCACATGTCCTCAACATGGGGAGGATGCTTTGGGGGTCTGTGACCCCTCAAAGCACCATGTCCCCATGTTGATGGGGACAAGGGCCTCATCCCCACAACCCTTGCCCGGTGGTTGTGGGGGTCCGGGCGGGGGGCTTATTGGAATCTGGAAGACCCCTTTAACAAAGGGAACCCCCAGATCCTCCCCCCCATGTGAATTGGTAAGGGGTACCCTACCATTTCACAAAGAAAGTGTAAAAAAATGCTGCTTTAACTGGAAATTGTGCGGACATGCAATGTTGTACCCAAACGAAATTTGCGTCCTTTTCTTCCCACAAATAGAGCTTTCTTTTAATGGTATTTGATTGCCTCTGCGATTTTTATTTTTTGCGATATAAACAGAAAGAGACAGAAAATTTTGAAAAAAAATGATATTTTCTACTTTTTGTTATAGGAAAAATTGAATAAACTCAATTTTAGTCATACATTTAGGACAAACTGTATTCAGCCACATGTCTTTAGTAAAAAAAATGTCAATAAGCGTATATTTATTGGTTTGCGCAAAAGTTATAGCGTCTACAAACTAGGGTACATTTTCTGGAATTTACACAGCTTTTAGTTTATGACTGCCTATCTCATTTCTTGAGGTGCTAAAATGGCAGGGCAGTACAAAACCCCCCAAATGACCCCATTTTGGAAAGTAGACACCCCAAGGAAATTGATGAGAGGCATGTTGAGCCCATTGAATATTTTTTTTTTGTCCCCAAGTGATTGAATAATGACAAAAAAAAAAATTACAAAAAGTTGTCACTAAATGATATATTGCTAACACATTCCATGGTTATATGTGGAATTGCACCCCAAAATACATTTTGCTGCTTCTCCTGAGTACGGGGATACCACATGTGTGGGACTTTTTAGGAGCCTAGCCGCGTACGGGGCCCCGAAAACCAAGCACCGCCTTCAGGATTTCTAAGGGCACAAATTTTTGATTTCACTCCTCACTACCTATCACAGTTTCGAAGGCCATAAAATGCCAAAATAGCACAAACCCCCCCCCTAATGACCCCATTTTAGAAAGTAGACACCCCAAGGAAATTGCTGAGAGGCATGTTGAGCCCATTGAATTTTTTTTTTTTGTCCCAAGTGATTGAATAATGACAAAAAAAAAAACAATTACAAAAAGTTGTCACTAAATGATATATTGCTCACACATTCCATGGTTAACACTCCTCACTCCTCACTACCTATCACAGTTTCGAAGGCCATAAAATTCCAAATAGCACAAACCCCCCCCAAATGACCCCATTTTGGAAAGTAGACACCCCAAGCTATTTGCTGAGAGGCATGGTGAGTATTTTACAGCTCTCATTTGTTTTTGAATATGAAGAAAGAAAAAAAAATTTTTTTTTTCAATTTTCAATACCTTGTGACAAAAAGCGAGATCTGCAAAATACTCACCACACGTCTCAGCAAATAGCTTGGGGTGTCTACTTTCCAAAATGGGGTCATTTGGGGGGGGTTTTGTGCCATCTGGGCATTCCATGGCCTCCGAAACTGTGATAGGCAGTGAGACGTGAAATCAAAAATTGACACCCTTAGAAAGCCTGAAGGCGGTGCTTGGTTTTTGGGCTCCCAAAAAGTCTCACAAATGTGGTATCCCCGTACTCAGGAGAAGCAACAAAATGTATTTTGGGGTGTAATTCCACATATGCCCATGGCATGTTTGAGCAATATATCATTTAGTGACAATTTTGTGCAAAGAAAAATAAAAAAATTGTATTTTTTCCGCAACTTGTGTCAACATATAAAATATTCCATGGACTCGACATGCCTCTCAGTATATAGCTTGGGGTGTCTACTTTCCAAAATGGGGTCATTTGGGGGGGGTTTTGAACTGTTCTGGCATTTTATACACAACATTAGGAAGCTTACATCCACTCTTCTAACCACTAGAAGACAAAGCCCTTTCTGACACTTTTTGTTTACATGAAAACATTATTTTTTTTTGCAAGAAAATTATGTTGAACCCCCAAAAATTATATATTTTTTTAAAGCAAAGGCCCTACAGATTAAAATGGTGGGTGTTGCATTTTTTTTTCCACACAGTATTTGCGCAGCAATTTTTCAAACACATTTTTTGGGGAAAAAATACACTTTTTTTAATTTTAATGGACTAAAACACACTATATTGCCCAAATGTTTGATGAAATAAAAAATATGATCTTAGGCCGAGTACATAGATACCAAACACGACATGCTTTAAAATTTCGCACAAACGCGCATTGGCGACAGCTACATACATTTTTAAAAGCCTTTAAAAGCCTTTACAGGTTACCACGTTAGATTTACAGAGGAGGTCTACTGCTAAAATGACTGCTCTTGATCTGACCTTCGCGGTGATACCTCACATGCATGGTGCAATTGCTGTTTACATATGACGCCAGACCGTATTATTAATTTTGCTTTTTTATTTTATTTTTAAACTGTTCCTTCCATATTATTTTTTTTTAATAATTTTTATTGTTATCTCAGGGAATGTAAATATCCCCTATGATAGCAATAGGTAGTGACAGGTACTCTTTTTTTGAAAAAACTGGGGTCTATTAGACCCTAGATCTTTCCTCTGCCCTCAAAGCATCTGACCACACCAAGATCGGTGTGATAAAATGCTTTCCCAATTTCCCAATGGCGCTTTTTATATCCGGGGGGAGACATTCCCTCCCACTGCTTGTAAAAGCAGTCCAGAGGCTAATTAGCCACTAGGATTGCTTTACATGAAAGCCGGCCGCTGGCTGAAAAGAATGATACCAAGAAGATACCTAAACCCGCAGGCATAAATCTGGTATAACCATTCAAAGTCCAGCAACATACCAGTACGTTGCTGGTCCTTGTTGGACATGTATTGTAATCTTTTTTTTCATGCAGCCTGTTGGCTGAACGAAAAAAGAGATTGATCGGTGGGTATGCCCACCATTAGAATAACGCCCTTCATCCACCCACTTCTAATGATGGGCATACATGCACCATTTATATATGCCGAAGCATGGGGGCATCCTCCCGCAAAAGTTATGCCGCACACACATGGTCGGACTTTTCCACGGGCAAGCCTCCATCCGAATTTCGACCGTATGTACGCGGCATTAGGAGCAAAATCGCTCCTCCGCTCCTCCGCTCCTGCTGCCCCAATGCTTCGGCATATATGCTTTTTTTTTTTAACTGTGGTGGTGAAATCACCTCCTACAGCACTGGAGTCGCAGGGATCAGGCCTGTCTCTGCGAACGCTGCAGTTATGTGTGTTGTGTTTTGTAAGTGACAGTGATCGATCGATGCTGCACTTGGGTGGCCTGACCTGGACGGAGGGGCAAAACGCAGGTGCTAGCAGGTATCTGGGCTGATCCCGCTAACACTGCGTTTTTGGGAACCCTAAACTGCTGGGGACACTAGTATAGATCTGATCAGATCAGATATTGATCTGTTCAGATACTATACCACTAAGGGAGGTGTATGCTTCACGCGTGGGTGTTAGCGTTACTGGCACTAACCTGACGCTGCCTGGGGTGTGACGCAGACCCTCTCTGACGCTAAAACCTAATTGATATCACCCGCCGGGCGATCAGGGGGTTAAACCTTTATTGGGTTATATACGGCGGGTGCCCTGACACTATAAAAAGCAAACTAACTAACCAGCGTCACCCGTAACACTTATATGGTGATCACTGGTGAAAGGGTTAACTAGGGGCAATCAGGGGGTTAAACCTTTATTAGGTAATATATGGGGGTACCTGACGCTATATAAAAACCTGACGGGGAACATAAATAACAAAATAACTAACTGGCTAACCAGTGTCACCAGTAACACTTATACAGTGATCACTGGTGAAAGGGTTAACTAGGGGCAATTAGGGGGTTAAAACCTTTATTAGATAATATATGGGGGTACCTGACGCTATAAAAACCTGCGGCAAACCTAAAAAAAATAACTGGCTACCTATCGGCACCAGCATAACTAATACAGCGATCAGAAAAACGATCGCTTAGTGACACTGGGAAAAGGGGGTGAAAGGGTTACCTGGGTAGGGGGGGGATCAAGGGGTTAAATCTTTATTAGGTAATATATGGGGGTACCTGACGCTATAAAAACCTGTGGCGAACCTAAAAAAAATAACTGGCTACCTATCGGCATCACCGACACTAAGACAGCGATCAGAAAAACGATCGCTTAGTGACACTGGCAAAAGGGGGTGAAAGGGTTACCCTGGGGGGGCGATCAAGGGGTTAAACCTTTATTAGGTAATATATGGGGGTACCTGACGCTATAAAAACCTGCGGCGAACCTAAAAAAAATAACTGGCTACCGATCGGCATCACCGACACTAATACAGCCATCAGAAAAACGATCGCTTAGCGACAGAGGTGATAGGGGGTGAAAGGTTTACCTGGGGGGCGATCAAGGGGGTTAAACCTTTATTAGGTAGTATATGGGGGTACCTGACGCTATAAAAACCTGCGTTGAACCTAAAAAAAATAACTGGCTACCGATCGGCATCACCGTCACTAAAACAGCCATCAGAAAAACGATCGCTTAGCGACAGTGGTGATAGGGTGTGAAAGGGTTATCTGGGTGGCGATCAGGGGGTTAAACCTTTATTAGGGGGGGTTAGGGGGCTACACTGGACCTAAAACTAACTGTAGTGACACTTTTACAGTCACAAATGTCACTGATTGCAGTGATCAGTAAATAAATGGTCACTGCAATCAGTGACACTGTGACTGGGGGCTGGGGGTGATCTGGGGGGTGATCTGGGGGGGCCTGGGGGGCCATTTATGTTCCTATGTGTCCTGGTGTTAGTGTAGTGTTTGTGCACTAACCTGTGTGTCTTCTCTCGTACGACGCTTGGTATATATGAGCGCCGCATGAGAGATGACATCACTTCCTCTGCCTGTGTTTACATTACACAGGCAGAGGAAGCTTTCTCATTTGCCGGGAGCGATCGCGAGGGGGTGGCAGGAATCGAACGACCGTCCCCTCATCCCGGATCGCTCCCGAACAACTAACGACCGCTCACTGTATAGAAGGGGGGTCCGATGGGACCCCCAACTATACAAAGGCAGTCACGTACAGGTACGTGACTTTGCCTGTCGGTGCCATTCTGCCGACGTATATATACAGTGAGTGGTCGTTAAGTGGTTAAGCATCATTAAAATCACTGCTAATGAAAAAACGGCCATTTTTAAAACGTTTTTTTGCATTGATACATGTCCCCTGGGGCAGGACCAGGGTCCCCGAACATGTTTTATGGAAAATAACTTGCATATAAGCCTTTAAAATTAGCACTTTAAATTTCTCCCATAGACTTTTACTGGGTGTTCCGCGGCTTTTCGAATTTGCCGCAAACACCCCAAATTGTTCACTGTTCGGCGAACGGGCGAACAGGCAATATTCGAGTCGAACATGAGTTCAGTGCTAGAGGTTGGTCTGGCATTCAACTCCATTTAAGGTACAGATCTCTACTTTATCTTTTCACAGGCTGCAGATGTGTGAAAAAGCCAGTTACCAGATGCTTCTTCCAGATGACAATCTATATATGACCTTGAGGGAAATCCTTGTTCCCTCTGTGGGACTTGGGCTTTGATCTGACAGCACCCATTGCTCCAATAGGTTTCATTTCCATTGAAGTACATCACCGTAAAACTAGTTCTCCTGACAGCAACTACTTCAGACATAAGGATGTTGAAGATTGCAACACTTTCCTGCTTTCCTGCAAGGGCCCTATGGTGTCTTTTTTTTTCTGTTCTTTTTTTTTACCAGAGATAGGGATACCATATCTATCTCCAAAGTTACATTTTAAAGTGGTATCCAGTTTCCAGAAAAACTGTGAAGTAGTCCCTCTCTTCACAAGAGAGTCACTGAGTGCACAGCAGGAAGACTTCAGTTTTCTTACACATGGTCGAGTTATTAACAGTGTACTTGGTCAAAAGAGGAAATTGTACAATCCTTTAATTTAGCCATCAGGCCCTCAAGAGTCATCCACTCTTAGGTTACCAGGGTGATTAGATTGGCATGCAGGAAGTACGCTTTTCTGCTCTGAAACAATTGCAAGGCTATTTGACTAGAGGGGTGGCAGCCTTTGGTGGCAGCTATGCCAAGATTGCTTGGAAGATATAGGTAAGGGATAGCTTGAAGGTCTAGTGCGGCTTTCATTCAACTTTACAAACAAAATATGCGACCAGCAAGTTTGGGACAAGAGAGATCAATTCTTTCTGGCTTTAGCAGCTTTTCTTTGATTATCAGTGTCTCTTTTCATTTGTTCTCTCCCGCCCTATATTAACTTTGGTATATCCCGTTGTGTGCTGATGTGAGGTGGGCAGGAAAATGGAAAATTGTTATTAAATACTTATTGTAATTTTCCTTTCCTGGCCCATCCTCATGTCAGCACAGGACTCCCTCTCTAGTGGCCTATCGCAGGCTAAGTTATCGAACATCCTAGCTTTTATTCAGCTAGATACAGGTGGTCATGTGGGGCTCCGTAGGAGGTGTTAAGCTTTGTGTGCTAACGTGAGGATGGGCCAGGAAATTAAAATTACAGTAAGTATTTGATAACAATTTTCCATTTTCTATACATCAGGAAAACCACAGTCTATAAGCATAACTCAATTACCTCTGGAGTTATGGAATATGAACCAGAAATGAGAGCTTAAGATGTATCAAAGTTTTGTTTTTATTTCAAATACAATCAGACTTACAGATGTGTATTGTTTTCTAGACTGTTCTGCAACAGGTTTATGACAGTCATTTACAACCAGGCTCATAAGGACTCTTCTGTGTGATCTGCATTCCATCTAAAGTTCTCTGCTTTGTGTCAAATTGTATTTTAATCACTTTACTACCAGCACTGTTTATAACAGCAGCTGATAGAAATTGTAAATACTCTCATGGCTGCTTTAGCTTTCATAACGTTTTTTTTTTTTTTGTGGAAGTAATTCAATTGACTGTAAAGCTGCCCAATCACTTCCACAGATCACTAAAGCATTCTCACTAATTGCCCCACTATGCATGGTGATGCAACAGAGCCCAGGACTAGCATGGTGGGTGTCAGCAGGTGGAACGGAGGGAGAACAGCAAAGGTCCATTGATTGGTCTTTCCTCCAGCGAGCTAAGTGAAGTGTATTATGTCACTCTTTACGGTTCAGTTGTCATACTCTATTATAATCTCTATTATAATCTATTCTAATCTGTACCTTATTAACTTCAGTGGAAGGCAGGAAAACATCATGGTTCTAATAGGCCTCTGATGTCTCAGGGAAATTAACCCATCACAGCAAATTTCTGTGAAACACATGACACAAGAGAGTGAGGGCGAACCAGAATTTCTCCTGTATTGAAACAGAAATCTGCTTGCAAAATCTGCTTTTTTTTTCCAATAGGTTTTTACTTTGATTTTATAAAAAGGGTATCTGCTGAAGGCAGGGTTCAAGTATAAAAGTGAACAAAATATAATGACAAAGGCATAAACAAAAAGATACAAAATTACAAGATCTTCAGAGTTCATGAAAATATAGTATACACTCAAGTACATACACAGGTCAATCAGTTTACAGTTTAGTCAGTCCAAGGTTTCTATGTTTTTTCAAAAGCAGAAAAATTATCCTTTCTCAAGGCTAATATCATATCATATAAGTAATGGGACTTAATTATAACAACAGTTTTGGATGGATTAGGATCTAGTCATTGCTTCCAGTGTCTGGTAATGGTTATCCTGGCAGCTAGTAGGATGTGTGTAACTTCTGTGGGATATGAGACCAGGAAGTTATACATTTCTAAGTGTAGCTTAGGGAAGATAGCTAGGGACAGTTTGGTAAAGCACCAGAAACTGGTCAAGAATTTTACAACTCCATAATGTCAAGTCACCTGAGTCCAGGTGACAGATGCATCCCATTGGGGTCTGGAGCGCACTGCAAGGTAGTGGACCCTGACTGCTGTGGATGGAGCTCTAGGTGATACAGGAGAGCAGGTACTCTGTAGTACCAACACGGATGGCACTGGAAGATAGAGCATGAGATTTCCCAGGGTGCGAAATCTAAGAGCCAGCAGTTGTTCACCAGAGGCCCTTAGTGGTGGGGATGGATTTAAATGCAGTCTGGCTTCAGGTTGCGACCCCTAGGGCCTCCCAGCTCACGCTCATGGTAGACTACAGGGAGGTAGAGAGGAAGCAGCAGACTGCGACAACAAAGGATAGTCAGGAGATAGCCAAAGGTCGGGGCAACAAGCAGGTAAGGATAGTCAGGAGATAGCCAAAGGTTGGGGCAACAAGCAGGTAGGAATAGTCAAGAACAAGCCAAGATCGGTAACTGGAATCAGACATAGAACACACAGCAAGTAGCACATAGAAGCCAAAGACACAATATTGATCAGCAGAGCTGGCTTGCAGTGCACAGGTTAATATAGAGTTCCCTGATAGGGGCTGGTGTGGAGCCATGCTTTGAGGAGAGATTACTTAAGCAGCCAGGTGAGAGTGGCTGGCCTCTTAAGCCGAACACATGGAGAGGTAAGCTGACAGACAAACATTACTGAGTGTCTCAAACATATGAACAGGAGTCCAGAGTAGAACACAATAGGTATCATCTACTGAAATAGAACAGATTGCTCTCCATGATAAAATAGAAGCCTGTACTGGGGGAGATAATGTTTTAAGTTCTAAGGATCACCACAGGTCAACCAACAGCAAGACAAGATGTGAAAATCTGAAATAGATACTAAGGTGCATTCAATTTCTGGCGTGAATTTACTTAAATTATGGTCATCATACCAGATTTCATTCTCAGGAAGAATAGTGGCCACGAAAATGGTGATTTTACCAAAACTCTTATTTTTTTCAGAGCTCTTCAGAGAGAGACCAACAAATTTATTTGGCAAAACAAAAAACCCAGATTTAGCTATTCCCTTATGTTCAGACCCCAACTAAAAGGAGGTCTCAATATCCCAAACTTCTGGCTATATTATCTATCGGCCAGATTCACCCAATTAGCCCAATGGTATGCCCCAGCATCCCAAATTCCTTGGCTTCTGTTTGAGGAACAATAAATCCTCCCACTCCATCTACAAGGACTTCTCTGGTCCAAGGCTACTCCACCAGAAAAAAATAAGACCCTTAAACTTAATTGTTACTCACACCCTTCAACTATGGAACAGACATGTTATTAAATTTGGTTTATCCTCCGTTGTCCCTCCCCTAGCTTCCTTTCTAGTGATCCTCGATTCAACCCCCCAGATAGAGACAAAAACTCATCAACAATATGGAAACTACACAGTCTAACAAATTTAAAATCACTTTCCGGTAACAATTCATTCCACACCTTCACTAACTTACAAACAAAATACGATCTTGCACCTATAGAACATGATAATTATACAAAAATAAAACAATTCTATCAAAAATATTACTCACTCACACTCCACGCCCCCTTTACACAATTTGAGCAGATTTGCATCTCCTCCCCTCGCGATAAGGGTTTAATCTCCAGAATATATAAAAATGTAAATGAATTCAATATGCCACAATGGGAATCAGACTTAAATACCTCACTTTCCCCTGAACAATGGGACACAATCTTTACAAACCTACACAAATGCACCAAAACAACGACAATTAGAGAATCAGCCACTAAACTGCTTTATAGATGGTATCTCACCCCTGTCAAACTCAATTTATTTTATCCTTCAACATCCCCACTCTGTTTTAGGGGCTTCCCTACTCATGGAACACTATTACATATATTTTGGGATTGCCCCCGCCTAAAAAATATCTGGCATAATGCTAGTCTCATAATAGAAAAAATATCTGGTAGAAAGATTCCATTAACACCTCAAAAATTTCTCTTTTTCTCCCCCATACAGGATATACTAATAGCTAGTACTAGATTAATCCAAACCCTATTTTGCTCTATCCATTGGGCCATTGCCTTTAATTGGCGCTCCTGTGTACCCTGGCCACAGATTCTCAACCGCATGACAAACATCAAATTATCTGAGAGAATACATCATACATTATATGACTCCATGCATATTTACCAAAAAAAAAAGGATTCTCTGGGATTTTACATGTCTGGTTTAAGCTTAACTACTGCTACTCCTTCTAAGCATGCATATGGTTGTTTACTATTGAACACTATGCAGGTTTAAATTCAATTTTATGTACCTTTCCATTTGATTATCCAATTCTTTTGTTTAATGTACATTGTGAATGAACCTTACTTCTGTACATATTCTACCACTGTAATTTTTCTATATCTTGAACTTTTCTATAATAAAAACAGTTTGTAAGCAAAAAAAAAGAATACATATCGGCCTAAACTAAGGGAAAAAAAAATTGGGATATTTATTATAGCAAAAAGTAAAAGATATTGTGAGGTAAGTCCCTGTTTAGATTCTTTCTTAAGGGACAATTTAGACACAGAGGTTCGAAAAAGATGAAAAATAAGGTTTTGGAGGACATGTCCCAAAGTGCTACTATAGACTTGGAAAATATTGGGAAACGTTCAGGGATAGAGCAACCCCAAAAAAATGGAGGACCACACCCAGAAGGCGCAGAAGGAGAAGGAAATGTGCATACCCAGGTCCACATGTTACAATGGATTTGTCGGAGGCACAATTATCCCTACTTAGTAGGGGTCTGTTCTTCTGCTCAACACATGGGGGTAGCACCTTTGAGGTGGTAAAAGATATCTACAGTACCTATTTGCACGTACACTTATTTTACATACATTACATAATAGAAAATCCACTATACTGCACATCCCTTGGGTACCCTGGGTGATTTGGGAATTTAACAAGAAAAGAATATAGGGTGCTATGTTATTTAATTGATTTATATGAAAATGGTAATGTAGACTCTGAAGAGGATTTGGATGATGACTTTGACAAATCCACAAGCTTTAGAAGCAGGTGGCTTAGATAATGTTAAAAATAAAGGTTTCAGTACAGTCACAGAGATGGTCACATTGAAAGATGTGAATTCAATTGTATAAAAGGTTGCAAAAGTTTCCCCCCTTGTCCACAGTTTCATGCTTTGTTAAAACAGTGGCCGGCGAAATCAAACATTTACAGGATTATCTATTTCGGGATAATCTTGACCAATCAGAAAGGAGTGCCCTAAGTGAATTGAGGTTAAACCCAAATTTGATTATTAAGACAGCGGTAGAGGGGGGGAGGACATAGTGGTGAAGGACAAAGACAAGTATATTGCTATGTGCAGAAAGATACTAGACAATATGGATTGGTTTACACCAATACCACCCATTAATATGGAAAAGGAACAAAAAGCCTTGTTTAGTATCATTGATGAAGCATATGGATAGGAGCTCATAAACAAAGAAACAATGGAGTATTTGAAAATTGAATATCAGAGAGTACCCATATTCTATTCCCTCCCTAAAGTACACATGTCCCTTAAGGATTTCCTTGGCCGACCGATAATTTTGGGAAAAAGCTCATTGACTGAGGCAGTTAGTGAATGCATTGCTAAGGTTTTACAGCAATTTGCAACAAACCAATTTTCTTATGTTAAAGATACTATGCACTTATTGACTATGTTGCATGATATCACTTTGCCCAAAAATACTATCCTATTTACATTGAATATTGAGGCGCTGTATTCCTCGATACCCCATGAGAGGGGCCTTCAGGTTGTGGAAAAGGTTTTGCATAGTAAGGCTAGTAACAAACACAGTGACTTTATAGTGAGACTTTTGAAATTTTTGTTAACTCATAATAAGTCTCAATTTAACTGCAAATTCTTTTGTCAGGCATATAGCACAGCCATGGGCACTAAATGTGCCCCGGCATATGCAAATTTATACTTGGATATTCATACCTGGATATTTGCAGGGGTGGGGCATCATCGATGTACCTGTACAGGATTTTATCCTGGTACAGGTACATTGACAACATCCTAATTTTTTGGACCGGTAGCCCAGAGGACATAGAGGGCTTCATGAAGGAGCTGGCAACAAACACCTAAAATTTGAAGTTCACCAGTTAATGGCAAGGAGAGAGGGTGACCTCCCTAGACCTGACTGTTGAACTTATGGTCAGTGCATCGGAAAAAAACACCTTGTACAGAAAAATAATGGCTACAGTCTGTAACATGCAGATCGTTTTCATCCTAGACCACTGGTCAGGGGGTATACCAACGGGCCAGTATTTGGGAGCCTGTAGAAACTGTTCTGATCCAGAGTGAACATAATGATTTGCTTTTTGGATCCAGGGGAAAATCTAATCAAGGGAAGGAGGAGGTTTGATTTATGTTTACAATATTCTGAACTGGCCAATAAAGTAAAGGACATATGTACTGCCCATTGGCACATTTTGATCTGTGATCCAACGGTAAATACATGTATCTCTAATAAAGCAAATTCACTATCTGATCTGTTGGTCCATAGTAATATACAATGGAAGCCCCTATAAGACACAGGAACACTGGGATGCAGATATGTGGCAGGTGTGAATATTGTACCTATATGATAGAGGGAAATAGGAAATGGGAAGGACCCTCAGGTGCAATCAACAGGTGTCATGTAGTATATAATAAGAGGATAGTGCGCTAATGTGAAAACTGAAAAACTACTAATTAAAGCCTAGCTGCGACACGAACAAAAACATGTGAAACCATATCCATCAGTAATTTAAATAAAAAGTAAGTCGCGCTAAATATATATATGAATGAGGCCCCTAAACAGGTAGCCAGGAAAAACACACAATGTAATAAATTACTAAACAGTAAAGAAAATAACAAACTGAGTGTGTTCAATAACACTAGCTAACTAAATAACTAGTGATAGTGGGTGTCTATGCTAATTAAACAATACCTTAAATGACACCAATAACTGGTGAGAGTAGATAACACCAATACCAGTGGCAATAACATTGATAGCAGCAGTGAAAAATCCAAATAATACGAACATACATTGATGATAGTGAAGAAGAATTGGAGAATAAATGCTACATGTCACGGCTGGCAATATAGATATAAAGGGTAAATGAGCAATTGATCACTTGAAACTAGTGCGTGAACCACTAAGTGATAATGGAGTACATAAAGTGAAGAAGCAAGTCCATTCCTGGTGAGAAGAAAGGGGGGTTTTCCAATCCAAAATACTTCAGTGGAGATGGAGCAAGAGTAGAGAAGATTTTTTTTTCATCCACCAGCACAGCAGACCAGGTAACTCCCCGTGTGGAACGTGAATTAAAGATGGGTAACCTTACCGCAAGAGGTGGACCTCCACCGTGGCAAGGTCAGTAGCACCTGCAGATATAGCCCTCTGCGGGGTCTTAGGATGGTCCTCAGGGTACATACAACTCCGGTGTTCCCAGACTTCCTTCACTTCTGGTCCCTCTGCTCCGTCCGTGGGAAATAGAATAACACGATTTCTGCATAGATCAACAGCTCATCCAATCGCGATGGGATACCAGGGAAATCAAAGGAAAGGAAGGGACTCGGATAGTGTATTACCGTGGGTAATAAGGATTTATTCAAAATAAGTAAAAACAGTTACAAAAGATAAAAATTCATTTAAAAAGCCGGCATAAATTCAAATGGTGTTCGCCCGTGCTTCGGGGGTCACGTGGAAGATAGTGACGTCAGTGCGTGGCACCGCCCTGACTAGTTTTGTTACGAAGGAACGTTTTCAAAGGGCACGGGCGACGCACTGAATCGTCACTGTTTATGTACTAGTGAGGCACATCCAAGCCTCTCTTTAGTTTTGGCGGCCATGATAGTGAAATCATAACCAGCCCTTGTTTTCATTTTCTCCACAGGGGGAGGGGGGAGGCAAGGACCCACCATCCATAACCGCCAATGACTCCTCCCCGAACGGAAGGGAGGACCGGAACACAAGCCTCGGTCTCCCACAATAATAACAAATATACTCATGACACACCAAAAAAATTCATACATAATATCTAAAACCTTAAATGTAGAATATATGTAAACACCTTATTAAAAAAACTAAACCAAAGATAAGCGCTCGGATACATTGGATGCCCCTCCAAAGGAATTGGCATCCAACGCGCCGAGCACTCTCGATCACGTGACAGGTAACTCAGATGTATGGAAAAAGCTGGGAGACGTTCCCATAAAAGTGAATCACTGTCTGAATGGAACAAAACCTAAATTCAGATGACCCAGATAAAGGTATAACATATGGCTGGGGATATATATATAAATATAGGAACAGAAAAAATAGCAAAAAAAAACAGAAAGAAGGGGGGGGATTGATATTCATGCGTTATCAATAAATGCATGTATTTCTATGTCAACATTTATTTCCAAGAGGTCTAAGACATTTGACCCTGTATATCCAACTCATTTCGAGTAGCTCTCCTTTTAGGTCCCCCTCTCCAATGGCTCTTTAGTTTATCGATAGCTAAGAACGATGTTCCTCTCTGGTCTCTATTATGGACCTCCCGATAATGTCTGGACACTGAGTGTCCTTTAAAGCCCCTCCTAATATTACCGATATGTTCGTTAAGCCTCACCTGAAAGGCATGCACAGTCCGTCCAATGTATTGTAACCCGCATGGGCAGATTAGGAGGTACACTACATGGGTGGTAGAACATGTAATGAAGGACTTAATATCAAAGTTTTGAGAAGTGCTATTAGAGACAAAGCTAGTAGTCTTAGGTTCCTTGATGTAATTAATGCTACAAATAGCACATCTCTTACATTTATGATAACCTACCCAGTTTTGAAAAAACATAGGTTTGTTGATAGGGGGATCACAAGCACTCTGTGTTAAGGAGTCCCTCAGAGAGGGAACACCCCTAAATACTACCTGAGGTTTCTCGGGAAGAATGGGTCCCAATACTACGTGATGTTTGATGATATGCCAGTGTTTACGGACCAACTACTTCACCAAAAAGTGTTGATTAGAGAAACCTGTTACGAAAGTCCAAGCCGAAAGCATCCTTTCCGTCATCTGTCACTTTTTTCTCAGCCAAAAGTTGACTTCTATCCAGCTGTTCCACCTCTAGAGATTTTTGTTCTAGATCTTCAGCTGAGTACCCTTTCTCCAAGAAACTACTGGTCAGGATTCCAGCCTGTTCTCTATAGTCACACAGTTTAGTACAATTACGTCGCAGACGTACGTACTGACTCTTTGGGACTGAGTTGAGCCACGAGTGATGGTGACAACTGTCACTGGGAATAAAGGCATTTCTATCCGTGGTCTTAAAGTATGTTGAGGTTATAAACTGACCATCCTCTACCTTAATTTGAAGATCCAGAAAGTGTATAGATTTCTGGTCCTCCTCGTATTTGAACTGTTTACTCCTATCATTGATGTTTAGGGACTCCATGAAAGAATCAGATATTTTTTTCCCTTCTTTCTTCCTGTATGTTACCCGGGCCCTACTATTAAAACACAAAGGTCACGGAAGTTGTATAAAGGGGGCGGGGGGGAGGAGGTTGAAAGAGGGAGGTAGGGTAGGGCAAATAAAAAAAAAAGGGCAAGAAGGGCACATTGTTTTTCCAATTTGAAATGAGAATAGGTGGAGAGAGTTGTTTTTTCTTTTTTCTTGGAGCCAGAGAGAGGCACTCGTGACTCCTCATAAATTAATGATAATACAGAACACATGATAAGCTAATTTAAAAGGGGAAAAGGGAGGGGAAGGGTAGAGTAGGCGGGGGGAAAGAGGGCACTGGGCACTAAAAGTCAAAAGGAAGTGGATTTTGTGAGTTGGCAGAGGGAAGGAGGGGAAGGGAGGAAGTGGAGAGGGGAGGATTGGGAAAGAGGGAGGAGAGGGGATGGAGAGGGGGGAGGGAGGGGAGAGGAAGGGGAGGGAGGAAAGAAAAGAAAAAGAAAAGTATTTATTTATTTTTGAGATAGGGGAGGGGATTAGAAGGGGAGAGGAGAAAGGGGAAAGGGGAGGGGAAAAAGGGAATAAGATATATCACAGTGGCCATGTAGGTAAACTAAAAGAGATAGAAGAGAGGGGAGAAGAGTAAATGATGTTAAGGGAATGACCCATTTTTGTTGAAAGTGTATGTTTAGTATATTGTTTATCTGTAATGTACATGTGTTGATTGGCAATGACATAAAATATATATGTATGTATTGTGAGGGGGTTAACTCAGTAGCGGGTGTGTGTGACCCCCTGGTTGGGCTCCCCACACAAAAACAGGGCCAGCAGACGGAGGTTGTGGTTTTCAAAATCAAAAGGTGCGGTTTATTTCTCTATGTACAGTGACAAAAACACAGCAAAGCCAAAAAGAAACATAAACAAAATAAATCCTGGTCAGTTTGACCTCTGACTAAACATGCAGGTTTCCTAAACTAACAACTGGGATCAGCCTGGTGCTGTCCTAGTCCCTAAGTCCCTGGTTTAGTAAAAGTCCAAACAAATAGCCACACAGGCTTTGCCTCACCGCACAGGGGTTCACTCTCCCTAGACAGTCCACACAGGTCTGGGTCCAGGCATGAGCTAACTCCTAATGAAGCTGGGAGTTCTTATAGAGGCCTAAATGAGCTGACAAGCTTCAGCTGGTCTCATCAACTCCCTGTCTGCACGACGCCCAGCACTCTCCCTAGAGGTATGAGTCATCCATGAGCCCACTAGCCTTAGCTGGGCTTATACAACTCTGCCTCCCTAGTTGTATAAGTCAGCATAAAGCCTGAATCTGGGAGAAATATATCTACCCCCCTGGATGCAACCAGGTGACTTTACCTTCCTGCTGTCACATACCCCCCCTCTTGTTTTAACCTTGGGGTTGGAACACCAGCAATCAGGCATTCATGTACTCGAGACAAAGCATCCACATTCCCCATTTGAACGCCAGGGCGATGCTTTACTGTGAAGTTGAATTCCTGTAGGGCCAGGAACCACCTATTCACTCTTCTATACGTGGCATGGGGTAGGTGTCAAATTTTGTAACTTTGTTCAACTGACGAAAATCGTTACAAAATCGCCAGCTCCCATCCGGTTTAGGCACCAACACAATGGGACTAGACCAATCACTTTGGGACTCCTCTATCACCCCTAAGTTCAGCATTTTCTGTACTTCCTCCCGTATTGCCTCCCGTCGGGCCTCTGGGATCCGATAGGGTTTTAACTTCACCCTTTCACCGGGCGGGGTAATAATATCATGCTCTACCCCAGATGTTTGTCCCGGCAGCTCAGAGAACACCTCCTTGTTGCGAAGCACAAACTCCTTAACCTCCTGTTGTTGGGGTTGTGACAAGGTGGCTGCTATTCCAACCTCCGGAATCACGCAACCAGTTTGAGCTGGTGACCAAGTTTCTGCGACTAGGGACTCTCTATCCCTCCAGGCTTTCAACAGATTAACGTGATATATCTGTTCAGGCTTTCGCCTTCCTGGTTGTCTGACCTTGTAATTCACTTCGCTCACTTTTTCCATTATCTCGTAGGGGCCTTGCCATTTGGCAAGGAATTTACTTTCAACCGTAGGGACAAGTACCAATATCCTATCCCCGGGGGAAAAGGTACGGGTCTTTGCTCCACGGTTGTACACTCTCTGCTGTGCCAACTGCGCTTGGGCCAAATGTTCCTTCACGATGGGCATTACCTGTGCAATTCGATCTTGCATCAGGGCGACATGCTCAATCACACTCCTGTGGGGAGAACTCTCACTTTCCCAAGTTTCCTTGGCAATATCCAACAGCCCTCTTGGGTGTCTCCCATACAGTAACTCAAAGGGGGAGAATCCCGTAGAGGATTGGGGCACCTCCCTAATAGCAAACATCAAATAAGGAAGTAGACAGTCCCAATCCTTTCCATCTCTATCCACCACTTTCTTCAACATTTGTTTTAGGGTTTTGTTGAATCTTTCAACCAGCCCATCGGTTTGGGGGTGATACACAGATGTACGCAATTGCGTCACTTTGAACAATTTACACAGCTCTTTCATAACCCGGGACATAAAGGGTGTACCTTGGTCCGTAAGCAGTTCTTTACAAATACCCACCCGGCTAAAAACAAGAGATAGCTCTTTGGCTATGGTTTTGGCCGAGGTATTTCTGAGAGGGATCGCTTCTGGATAACGGGTGGCATAGTCCATTATAACCAATATGTACTGGTGCCCCCTAGCGGACTTGATTATAGGACCTACCAAATCCATTGCGATTCTCTCAAACGGGACCTCAATGATGGGTAGAGGGACCAGCGGGCTACGGAAATGTGGCATCGGGGCCGACCTCTGACACACAGGGCAGGAGGAACAATAATTTTCTATGTCCTTCATCACCCCAGGCCAATAGAATCTCTGTAATACCCTCTCTCGGGTTTTCTCTGTCCCCAGATGACCTCCAAGAATGTGCCCATGGGCCAACTCCAACACCAACTTCCTGTAAGGTTTGGGCACCACAAGCTGCTCAACGGTTTCTTCTGCCCTTTTTGCCACCCGATACAGTAGGTCCTTCTCTACGCTGAAGTATGGGTAAGTGCAGGTATTATCTGGGTTCACTAACTCGCCATCTATTTCCACTACGTTTTCCCGTGCCTTTATTAGGGCGGGGTCTTTTAACAGTTCTGTGGCAAAATTTTCCCTGTGAACCTCCAGATCAGAAAACTCCACAGACGGTAGGTTTTCGTCTGAGGAGGTGGGCTCCTCTCCAGTTTCTTGAGTCTCCCCTGCCAATACTGACAAGGGAAATTCTGGAGAGTCCTCACCACTCTCAGAGGAGTTCTGGCTATCACATTCCTGGTACATAGGGGCACCAGTGGGGGGCTCAGGATCATCCCACAGTTCCCAGAACTTCGGAAAATCTCTTCCCACAATGGCATCATGCGGTAATTGAGATACTAACCCCACTGGATGAGAGAGGGTACCTTTGGGGGTCTCAAAACACACTGTAGTCACTGGATACTCTCGGGTGTCCCCATGCACACAAATAACAGCTACCTTGCTATTCCCAGAGACCTCTGTTTTAACTAATTCAGCCTTTATCAGGGTCACAAGGCTACCTGAATCCAGTAATACCACAACATTTCTACCATTAATACACATTTTGCATAAATGTTTCTCAGTTCCCCGAATGGCAGTGCATGCGACTGTCGCACACAGCGACTGACGTCTGTCCGTCAGAAAGTCACATTGCATGGGTTCCTCCACAACCGGGCAATTTGCTGCAATATGTCCCGCTTGCCGGCAGCGGTAGCAAACAATCCTTTTGGCTGCCTCTTGAGCCCCTGACTTCCCAGGCTGTTCTCGCCAAACTTTGGGTAGAGCTCCCACCCTCTCACTCTCTCCACCCTCACCCCTTGGAATCCTCTTATCCGCCCCTGGGGATGGTCTGGTCTTAGGGTGGAAAGTCCGAGAGTCTCTGGAAGAGGCCGTCAGGTTCTCTGTAGCCAAGTATTTCTCTACACGATCCACAAGACCACCGGCCGTCTCTGGGTCTCCATGGCTTACCCACTTTTGTATGGCAGTAGGAAGAGCTCTCAAAAACCGATCCATTACAACACGTTCCACAATCTCTGGTGCGGACAAAGTCTCTGGCTGTAGCCACTTCCTGCTCAGGTGAATGAGATCATACATTTGAGACCTGGGGGGTTTTCCAAGCTGGAAAGTCCAGTTATGCACACGCTGAGCCCGGACAGCCAGGGTGACACCCAGCCTTGCCAATATTTCAGCTTTTAGCATCACATAGTCTTTTGCTTGGTCAGGCTCTAGGTCATAGTAAGCCTTCTGCGATTCACCAGTTAACAGAGGAGCCACCAGTCCAGCCCACTGCTCCTCAGGCCACTTTTCTCTTTCAGCAGTCCTTTCAAATGTGGTCAAAAATACCTCTGGATCATCCTCTCCAGTCATTTTTGTCAATAAACGACTCACCCCAAAGGATGCGGTATTAGTGGGACGGCTTTCCTCACTGGTCTGCGGACGTTGCTGCATTACTGCTTCCATTTGTTGTAGTCTCTGCTCTTGCTTCTGTAACAGGTCTATGAAGTGGGCCTCAGATTGCTGCTGGGCTTGTTGATGAGCTTGCTGCTGGGCTGCAAGGCTCCTTTGCAAACCTGCATTTGTCTGCTGTTGATTGGCATTTGCTAGAGCCAGCTGTTTCAGTATCTCCTCCATGCTGGCTTAAAAAAAACTGCCACTGGTTCTCCACCAACTGTGAGGGGGTTAACTCAGTAGCGGGTGTGTGTGACCCCCTGGTTGGGCTCCCCACACAAAAACAGGGCCAGCAGACGGAGGTTGTGGTTTTCAAAATCAAAAGGTGCGGTTTATTTCTCTATGTACAGTGACAAAAACACAGCAAAGCCAAAAAGAAACATAAACAAAATAAATCCTGGTCAGTTTGACCTCTGACTAAACATGCAGGTTTCCTAAACTAACAACTGGGATCAGCCTGGTGCTGTCCTAGTCCCTAAGTCCCTGGTTTAGTAAAAGTCCAAACAAATAGCCACACAGGCTTTGCCTCACCGCACAGGGGTTCACTCTCCCTAGACAGTCCACACAGGTCTGGGTCCAGGCATGAGCTAACTCCTAATGAAGCTGGGAGTTCTTATAGAGGCCTAAATGAGCTGACAAGCTTCAGCTGGTCTCATCAACTCCCTGTCTGCACGACGCCCAGCACTCTCCCTAGAGGTATGAGTCATCCATGAGCCCACTAGCCTTAGCTGGGCTTATACAACTCTCCCTCCCTAGTTGTATAAGTCAGCATAAAGCCTGAATCTGGGAGAAATATATCTACCCCCCTGGATGCAACCAGGTGACTTTACCTTCCTGCTGTCACAGTATGTATAAAAATCTTTGAATAAAAATATGTTTAAAAGAAAAAAAAAGAAAGAATCAAGCGAGTCCCTGGGCCCTCTCCATAGGAGGAGGACGTCGTCGATGTACCTGGCCCACAAGACTAGCTCAGGCCTCCTGTCAGCATAGACACTGTCCTCCTCCCATTTGCCCATGAAGAGGTTAGCCAAACTGGGGGAAAACTTGCCCCCCATGGCTACCCCTCTATTCTGTATATAGAATTTGTTACTGAACCAAAAAAAATGATGTGTAGTCGCAAACTTCCAAAGTTCCATGATGAACTTCCTATGTTTGGCCGGCAAGCCGGAATCTCTATCCAGAAAATACTTAACTGAAGATATTCCCCAGTCATGGGGTATGATTTTATATAGGGATGTCACATCTGAGGTGACCATCCACAAATCATCCTCATATGTAAGATCGCCCAATAGATTAATAACATGTTTACTGTCCTTGATATACGCCGGCACTGGGGTGGTATAAGTCATCCTCTGAACCTGTGGGTCTTTCTGTATTGGTGTCAGGATTGTACGTACCTGATCAGCGAGTCCGTTAGAGCAGAGGAAGGTCCCCCGTACGGATCTGACTCGCGGGCCCCTGGTAGTGCAGACAGGAGGCACGGGATTGCGGAAGGGTAAGAGAGCCTGAGAGTGGTTACTGGAAGGCAGCTCCGGATCCTGGGTTCAGGAGAGTAGCTGAGCTGGGCTGGCTGTAGGCAGGCAGGTAGGCAGGCAGGTGTGTAGAGCAGCGCAGCTGGGCAGGTGCAGAGAGAGTGGTCAAGACAAGCAGGGTTCGGCAACGTTCAGGCAGTATGGTACAGCGGGGTAGGCAAGTTCAGGGTCAAAGACAGGCTGAGGTCGGGTGCAGGCGGATAGCAGGAAAAGTCCAGTAACAAGCCGGGTGGTCAGAAGATCAGGTTTCAGGCAATTAACAGGAGCAGGATACACAGGGGACTGTAGATCAGACAGCACCGGTCTGAAGTGTTCCAGAAGTTTAAATGGGCAAACCGGCGTGCATCGGCACGCACATGCACCCGCGCGCCCAGGCACACCATCACGCACATGCGCGCGCGCCCGCAGTCTGGGAAGTGCACCAGCGCGGACAGGAACATGCCCAACATCAGCGCGCATCGGCGCGCGAACACACACCAAAGCGACCACCAACACGCCCGGCAAGGTACGTTCTCTGACAATTGGGAAGACCATCTGTATGGTTAGGAGGTGTTTACAAGATCATATCTATGAAATTGTCACTTATCATTTAAAAGCTCCAATTTCTCATCATGTGTGCTTACAACACAACAGAGACCCCAAGTTCCTTAGTTGTTAGGTGTTGGAAGTAGTCCCCTCTAGTACCGGGGGGGGGGGTTTCGTATACTTTTACAACGTAAGGCCAGGTGGATTTGGGAGCTGGAGGCGTCCAAACCAACTGGCCTCAATGATACAACAATTAATTCTCCAAAGGAAAAAACGAAAAATGGGAATTCTAGAAACACGCATCAATGCCTTACAGCAAGAATTGGATCCCATAAAAGATACACAACAAGTCACGGACTTTAACATTAGAATAACAAAAAGGTTAGAAAAAGTAGACAAAGACACACAAAAAAAGAAAGTTAAAAAATTCCATAGGGACATGGAAGATTTCAAGACTAATTCAGTATATGCATGGCAACAAACACTACCAGAAGATAAAAATCTGTTAGAGAAACCCCTGCTTCGAGAACCTCCTATAAAACGGACTCAGGCACCACCCCCAGAAAGAGTTCGCGAATTACTGAATAATGATGGCAATGAAAGAATCCTATGGGATTCCCCCACGCACTCTTCCACTCCAGTGAGAAAAGGAGGGATAAAACCAAAAATCCAGAAAGGAAGAAGTGATTACACAGGGAACAACCAGCAACATTATCAACAACAACAATATCAAGTACCTATACATAATAAGTTCCAGCCATTATGGAATTATCAGAATGGATATGACACTGCACCACCACCCCCGCGCCCTTTTTCCGTGAGAGGAAGAGGAAACCTGAGGAGGGGTCGCGGCTACCCACCCCGCAGAGGGAAATCACAAACATACCCTCCACAGAAAGATCAGATGTGGAGAGACCAACCCCATTACTCCCAATGGGAGCAAGACCGAGTACAGTACCAGCATCCTCGCCCCCCACGCAATCCCGCGACAGAAGAACACGAGGCTGCCGGGGAGGCCGTCGAATCCAAAAAAAGAAGACTCGAGGAGGACTAGGTGGAATATTTAATCTTAGCCCTGTCGAACTCACACATAAAGAAATAAATATATTGAACATGGGATTAAAATGCGGCATGAAAAAGCCAATTAATCGTTTCAACGTTTACATAGACATACACAAATATGTAAGAAAATTAAACATAAAGAAATATTTCCTCGGTAAAGACTCCAATGCAACTACCAAGATTGACAATACCCAGAGAGCAATTAACAGTGGTTTAAAAAATAAATCCATATTCAACCCACTAAACAACGCCAATCATCAGGTGGAAGTTTTTAAGGGTTTAGTCCTACGGGATTTGGATCACATTAAACCCAAGAAAGAGGTCAACTATCAACATATAGAAGAAGGTATTGAGATGCTTGAAAAAAGAAAGGACATCATTATCAGACCTGCAGACAAAGGGGGAGGAGTCGTGATACTGTCTAAAGAATTTTATACCAACCAAATATCAGACATGTTATCCGATGGAGAAACATATAAAATACTAGACAGAGATCCCACTCGAGCTTACCGAGACCAGTTGGAAATCTTGGTAAACATGGGAGACCGATCTGGAGTTCTTTCATCTAAAGAATTAACTTACTTGATTCCCACAAGCAGTAGAATTCCCACAATATACACCTTACCCAAGGTTCACAAGGATCCGATCAACCCTCCCGGCAGACCCATAGTCAACAGCATCGGATCCATTTCATCAAGGCTAGGTGAATATTTGGATTTTTTTCTACAAAAAAGTGTAATTAAAACACGCTCATATCTAAGAGACACCAAAAACTTCTTGAATTGTCTGCAAGAGGTAGACCTATGCGGAAAGAAAGATGTCCTGCTAGTCACAGCGGACGTCTCATCACTTTATTCCATAATCCAGCATGATGATGCTCTCCTAGCACTGAATTGGGCACTCAGCCAAAGAGATGATCTCCCACATAATCAAAAATTGTTTATTCGACACGCCCTAGATTATTGCTTATCGCATAACTACTTTTGGTATGCGAATAGGTTCTACTCACAACAAAGGGGTGTCGCCATGGGAGCCAAATTTGCACCTAGCATTGCAAATTTATTTATGGCAGAGTGGGAGGATAAAGTGGTTTTTAAGAATATGAGAAGGGAACTAATATTTTATAAACGATATATCGATGACCTATTTTTTATCTGGGCAGGACCTATGAACTCTTTATGTGATTTTTTAAATATTTTAAACAACAATAATAACAATATTAAATTAACTACATCATGGCATCATGAAGAAATTAATTTTTTAGACGTCACCGTATATCGGAAAAACGACAAATTGGAAACAAAGGTCTATTTTAAACAAACCGATAGGAACAGTTACCTACCTACCTCGAGTGGACATCATCCGCTGTGGCTGAAAAACATTCCGAAGGGACAACTTATGAGAGTCAAACGGAATTGCTCTGAAGCCAAAAACTTTTTTTCACAGTCCAAAATATTGACAGATAGGTTTGAAGCTAGAGGCTATAATCCAAATACTTTGAACAAGCTTGTTACTGAAGTAGGAGCAATCTCCAGAGACACCTGTCTGGTTGAAAGAGATTCGGGGGTCCCCTTACAACGGAACAAGACAAAAGAATGGGGCTTCCTATCGGGCTTCCATACACAATATAAGGAAGTCGAATCTATTTTCAACAAACATTGGCATGTTCTATTAATGGATAAGAAATTAGGCACTGTACTACCACCCAAACCACAATTTATATACAGGAAAGCTGCTAGCTATGGCGATAAGGTGGTAAAAAAAGTACTAGACCCCCCCACACGTCCACCGACTTTCTGGAAGCAGAATGGTTTTTTTGCATGCAGACGATGCAAGGCCTGTAGGGAGGTATCCAGACCACTCAGGGGACTAGAGAATTTTTTATCCCCGTCTAATAACAGACATTTTGACATAAAACAATTTATCACATGTAACAGCACACACGTGGTCTATGCCTTAAAATGTCCATGTGGTCTTCTGTACATCGGTCGCACAAAAAGGATGCTGAGAGTTAGAATAGCAGAGCACATACATAACATAAAAATAGGGTTTAAAGACCATAATGTGTCTCTGCACTTTAAATTGAAACATAATCAAGATGCATCAGGCTTGGAGTTTTGGGGGGTTGAACATTTAGAACCCCATTGGAGAGGGTCACATCTCGTACGAGAATTATCTAAACGAGAAACCCAATGGATATATCTTACTGATGTGCTATCCCCGAAAGGCCTAAACATTGAACTTGACATTAACTGTTTCATTAGTGACACTTGAGTCCCCTCTCTTACTCATCATTCTCTATCCCTCCATTTCTCATATCCACTTCTATTTACACATCATTTACTGAGGATTTTGTCATTTACTTGATTTTATATATTTAATGATTTTACATTTTTATATATTTATAAGTGAAGTCTGGTTCAGCTGGTATAAAACATTGAAGAAAGATGCATACTGTTGAACATCTAGTATTTTAGTTCTTTTCATGCAGGCTATATGGTATTTCACCCATGCCTGAGATAGAACAAATAACTACGGGAAGATCCTGTATACATCAGGTCCCCATCACATGCATATGCATACACAATGCATTATCTATATGTATCTATACCACTCATACCCCATAGTCTATATTGTGCATATTGTGTATATATATATTTGTACATTTATTTATATATATATTTTTTTATATATGAATTTTTATATATGCACTTTTTCCATGTATATTTTAGTATTATTTTTAAATTTTAATATTTATTTTCAATATTTTATATATATGGTTATATGGATGCACATTTTACTGACACCAGCTCTTATTCTTTTATGATACATTTAAACCCCCCTTATATACACATTTTTTTATATACATTTTTTTATATACACGTTTTTTCCGCATTAAATATTTATGTTTTTAAGTGGATTTGTACATATTATCATAAATATTGTATCCCCTTTGTTTATACGGTTCCCATTTTTAATATGGTGACCACTAACATACCCAGTTGTGTTTTAGCAGCAATAAATTAGGGATTTATTGCATACCATATATCGCAGGATGTGTGGGGACCCCGGTTGTCAGAACAGCAGATAAAGCAGCAATACGATCGCCCTGTATTTGGGCTGACGTCCCGCTGCACCAATGCTATACAATCGTGGATCAATCTATTTTCCATATGGAAATAGGCTACATTATATTATGCATCCATCTCCCCCTCTCCGTTTATAGTAAATAACAGTTATGGTGTCTGTAGAATATGCATGCACTTTATTCTGTTTATTTGCAGACACTAGTTTGTTGTCTATATGTTCTGTTGAAACAGGTCCTCCCCCTGGGCGTGCTCTGTTCACCCGTCTCATTTACTGTGTTTAACATGTCTGAGGGGTGTGAGCGGGTATCTCGCTGCGATTGGCTAGCAGCGCAGGGGAGATGTCCGCCCTTCACAGATAAAATACCGGTAACTGCGGCTCGAGACCACGCCCTCAGACGAAGTCCGGAAGTGACGAAACGCGTCAGGGTCGTGGTCTCGCCGTAAACCGGAAGTGACGTTTGCGCTCCAACGCATCCAGGAACCAGGAAGTGGTAACATCACACACGCTGTTTAACACAGCGTGAGCCTCCATCTACTGGCGCCTTATGTGTACTGAGCAACTAACATTTTCTATGCCCGTTTTTTAACTGCAATTTTGTACGTATCCACTTGTAAGGGTGTTGTTCATGGGAAATAAATGCTTAAAGCAATATCACGCTATGTGACTATTCTTTTTTCATATGAATACCTGAACACCTGAGCATACAAACAAAGTTGGATATCGGTGGAAGGAGTGAAAGAAAGGAAAGAAGTGATCCTGGTGACATTGATAAGGCTCATTCATATCTACCTTTTGGTGAGTGTATCCCCAAAAGGGGACTTCTCTACTGTATATACAATACATGACGGATGAACTTTTTGAACTATATCAACCACTTTGAGATATCAATCACACTTTCCCTCTGCTCATCAGTTCCTTTTGTGTAGGCAACACATAAAGAAGCTTGTTATTCATGACAAGAAGCGCTGCTACAATATTTATGGACATTTACTGAGTTTTTATATATATTTTAGTGTTTTACGGTATTAATTGTCTACAATTTTTTATTGTGCATAATTTTATTGTTTTACATTATTTATTTATAATAATCTTTGGGTGTTCCTCCAAATACTGCTTTTACATCATTCACACACTTCCAGCAGCTGCTCGTTGTGATTGGGATCCCCATTCCCAATCAGATAGACATTCAGCCCTATATTACTCTAGTCATACCATCAATTGTGTTTATCCCAGGCGCTGAGCGGTGCTCATGCAGGAAGGGCCACTTTAAGCATCTTCATATTTAGGAAGGGCCACTTTAAGCATGTCTTCAAGGGTTTAGTTTTGCGAGATCTGGAAAGCTTGGTCCCCAAAAAAGATGTGAACCCACGCCATATACAGCAGGGGATCGAAATGCTTGAGAAACGGAAAGATTTGGTGATACGACCAGCGGATAAAGGAGGAGGAATTGTTTTAATGACAAAAGCTTTTTATCACCAACAATTATTGGAAATGTTGACTGAAGATGACACGTATAAAAAATTGGAGAGGGATCCTACTGCACAATATGAGTTAGATCTAAAAATTCTTATTGAATCTGGATACTCCAAATGGGTACTCACAGATAAAGAAAGGAGATATTTGATCCCTAGCAGCAGTAGGATACCCACGATCTACACTCTCCCGAAAATCCATAAGGACGTTCATTCACCCCCAGGGAGACCTATAGTGAATGGAATAGGTTCTGTGTCGGCACGAGTTGGACAGTATCTAGACGTGTTTCTCCAGAAAAGTGTCATCATGACCAAGGCCTATCTAAGAGATACAAAAAATTTATTACAACTTCTAGAAACAATAGATTTAACAGGGAAACAGGAAGTTTATCTTGTAACGGCAGACGTCTCCTCCTTATATACGATCATTCAGCATGATGATGCTCTCCTAGCCCTGAATTGGGCTTTGAGTCAAAGGGATGACATCACACACAACCATAAGATCTTTCTTAGAAACGCGCTTGATTTTTGCTTGGGGCACAATTATTTCTGGTTTGATGACAATTTTTATTTACAGAAACGTGGTGTAGCGATGGGCGCTAAGTTCGCCCCAAGCATCGCTAACCTCTTTATGGGGGAATGGGAGGACAAATTCATATTCGCGATTAAAAGAGATGCACTTTTACTCTATAAACGCTACATAGACGACCTCATCTTCGTCTGGTCCGGTTCGTTATCATCCCTACAATCATTTTTGGATGAATTAAATGATAACACTAACCATATTAAACTCACCTGTGAAATCAGTGAAACCAGAATCCATTTTCTTGATGTCAATATATATAGATGTGGAGATAAACTAGGTACCTCAGTTTATTTTAAACCCACAGATTCTAATAGTTACCTCCCCATGCAGAGTGGCCACCATCCCCTATGGTTAAAAAACATTCCCAAGGGCCAACTGACTAGAATAAGAAGGAATTGCACTGAGATCTCTGATTATAAATCACAGTCCCTGGTCATTAAGAAAAAATTCGAGGAGAAAGGATATCATGAACACATTCTTGATCAAATTATTGAAGAAGTTGCCCAAGTTCCCAGAACAGACCTCTTGGTAGAAACAACACAGACTCTCAACACCAATAACCAGGAATGGAGCTTTGTGTCTGGCTTCCATGCCCAATATAAGGAAGTGGAAGCTATCTTCACCAATCATTGGCATGTTTTATTAATGGACAGAATATTGCATCTTTCATTACCAAACACCCCTGGTTTCATCTATAGAAGATCACTCAATTATGCTGATAAAATTGTAAAAAAAGTGATTGACCCCCCGGCTAAACCCCCCTCCTTCTGGGATCAGGATGGATTTTATTCATGTAGAAAGTGTCGGGCATGCAGAGAGGTCAGAACACCAATAAGAGCATTAAATAGATTCACATCCACCTCAAATCAAAAGGAATTCAGGATAAAAGAATTTATTACGTGTAATACGACATATGTAGTATATGCTCTTCAATGTCCATGCGGCTTAATATATATAGGCCGTACTAAAAGACTTTTGAGAATTCGGATTGCTGAGCATATAGCCAACATAAAGCTAGGTTTTAAAGACCATAATGTGTCATTACATTTTAAACTCCATCATAACCAGGACCCTATAGGACTAAAATTTTGGGGGATTGATCATCTCAAACCTTTTTGGAGAGGATCAAATCTTGTACGAGAACTCTCCAAACGTGAAACCCAATGGATTTTCCTGATAGACACACTGGCACCGAAAGGGTTGAATGTTGACCTAGATATTAATTGTTTTATAAGTGATTACTGATCCATCTTTTTACTATATAGCAATTTTAATGTTTTGTCAAAATACGCAGTTCAAAACACACATACACAGATATACACATACACTGTGTTATATACACGTAGAGGTGTCTCCAGATTTTATTAACATAAAGTTTTTAGCATCGTATATTCTAAATGCTCAGTTGGCAGTCTTCTATATACATATACACTTTTAATTCTTGTATTTTATATACATGAATTTTAGGTATGTGGGTTTTATCTGAGGTGTTGTACTCTATCTATATATATATATATTTTTTTTAGACTCTTTAATATATATATTTTTTATCAGATATTTTTTAAGATATTTTTCTCTCATAGATGAATTTATCTTTTAATATATGAATTTATTAATTTATTTAGCTTTGATATTGTTCTTATGATATTGGTTTTATTATTATTACTATGTTGTTATGCACTTTATATAATCAGTATATAGATTATGACCAAACACTATTGGTTACAAATAGTCTATGAGCTACATGTTGGTGATAGGACTGTTCAGATGTGCGTTTTCCAGTCCATATCATTTGCATTGTTGGCTATACAACTTAAAAAAATGTGATATATTCACAAATATAATGTACTGTTTGTCCACAAGGGATAAAGTATGCACCACATTATTGTTCACCTTCAAATTCTCTCTGTGGGGGAGATTATGTTATGATCCCCTATAATGTGTATGGTTGTACTGCATGGCCATAATAGTTTATTGATTAATTGCACATATTCTTTATCATTATATCCCTTTTATGTGGTTTATCAATTCATAGCAATTATATACCTGTTTTTATCTTTAATTTATCATTACCATTGAATTATATTTAATGTTTACATCCGTGCTTCAAACTGTATGAGGGCGCCGTCAGCGTCCTATGAGGCAACAGCATCTAGCACCTGTCATCTGTTGCCAGGTACGCTGATTGGCGGTTACTCTATGAGCATGGTAATTTAAGGATCCCGTGTGTGTCGTTACGTTACGCCCTCTGTCGAAGTCAGATGACGAAACGCGTCAGGGCGTAACTACGACAACACGCGACCCGGAAGTGACGAGTGCGCTCCATCGTTGCGCTCCACCGCCCATCTCCTGAATCGGAAGTGTCTGCAGGATACACACACGCTCCGAGTGACGGCCATATACGGTGATAGCGCCCTCTGGGGCCACTCAATGCTTGTTTTATTCTGCATTATTGTACGTAGCTAGTTAAAGGGGTCTCCTAAATGTATGGGAATCAGTTCTTTTAATTAAACAGGATTACGCTATTTGCTGTTATTTCTCTGTTATTTTATGACCTGCTGTGGAGCCTATTTTCATTCTGGTGACCCTTGATAAGAAGTGACAAGCCATAACAGATTAACGGATGTATCCACTTTACATACAAGGCATGACTATTATGTGTTTCTGGTGAGTGTGAACCCCTAAGGGGAAAGTTACATCACGTGGTGGATTGCAATACATGTCTCTGGTGGAGGAAGGTGTTCACATGGACAATTGCTGTTACTCACTATTTTTTTCTGGACTGACTTTGCCACAAATCTACGTCTTGGACTTTACTAGTGGTTTCTGACCACGAGTCTTATTTGAGCATTTTAATATTTTAGCGCTGTTTGGTGTAATTTTAATAACCAAGCTTACCACTTTGTTTATTGTTTACCTCATTTTCATTCACCTTCTTCTATATGTTGATAGTTGACCTCTTTCTTGGGTTTAATGTGATCCAAATCCCGTAGGACTAAACCCTTAAAAACTTCCACCTGATGATTGGCGTTGTTTAGTGGGTTGAATATGGATTTATTTTTTAAACCACTGTTAATTGCTCTCTGGGTATTGTCAATCTTGGTAGTTGCATTGGAGTCTTTACCGAGGAAATATTTCTTTATGTTTAATTTTCTTACATATTTGTGTATGTCTATGTAAACGTTGAAACGATTAATTGGCTTTTTCATGCCGCATTTTAATCCCATGTTCAATATATTTATTTCTTTATGTGTGAGTTCGACAGGGCTAAGATTAAATATTCCACCTAGTCCTCCTCGAGTCTTCTTTTTTTGGATTCGACGGCCTCCCCGGCAGCCTCGTGTTCTTCTGTCGCGGGATTGCGTGGGGGGCGAGGATGCTGGTACTGTACTCGGTCTTGCTCCCATTGGGAGTAATGGGGTTGGTCTCTCCACATCTGATCTTTCTGTGGAGGGTATGTTTGTGATTTCCCTCTGCGGGGTGGGTAGCCGCGACCCCTCCTCAGGTTTCCTCTTCCTCTCACGGAAAAAGGGCGCGGGGGTGGTGGTGCAGTGTCATATCCATTCTGATAATTCCATAATGGCTGGAACTTATTATGTATAGGTACTTGATATTGTTGTTGTTGATAATGTTGCTGGTTGTTCCCTGTGTAATCACTTCTTCCTTTCTGGATTTTTGGTTTTATCCCTCCTTTTCTCACTGGAGTGGAAGAGTGCGTGGGGGAATCCCATAGGATTCTTTCATTGCCATCATTATTCAGTAATTTGCGAACTCTTTCTGGGGGTGGTGCCTGAGTCCGTTTTATAGGAGGTTCTCGAAGCAGGGGTTTCTCTAACAGATTTTTATCTTCTGGTAGTGTTTGTTGCCATGCATATACTGAATTAGTCTTGAAATCTTCCATGTCCCTATGGAATTTTTTAACTTTCTTTTTTTGTGTGTCTTTGTCTACTTTTTCTAACCTTTTTGTTATTCTAATGTTAAAGTCCGTGACTTGTTGTGTATCTTTTATGGGATCCAATTCTTGCTGTAAGGCATTGATGCGTGTTTCTAGAATTCCCATTTTTCGTTTTTTCCTTTGGAGAATTAATTGTTGTAATTTGAACCCTACTCCGTTAAAAAAGTCTAACCACTCTTGAATGGAACCAGGATCTTCTAGTCCATCTTGAGGGGTGACTTCCCATCGTAGACTCCTGATGATGATTTTTTCTTTAATATAATGTTCTAAAGTGAAAATATCCCACCAGGTTCTGACTTGTTTTTCTAGTGTGTTGCCTAATGCTGACATAGCACCGTTATAATTAACATGATTGGTGGGGGGTTCAGTAGTGGTAAAGACATTAAGATCTATATTTCTATTACTCAGGAACCTCAATGCATCCATGGCAGCCGAGAAAAAAAGAAAAGAGTATGTAAATATGAAGATGCTTAAAGTGGCCCTTCCTGCATGAGCACCGCTCAGCGCCTGGGATAAACACAATTGATGGTATGACTAGAGTAATATAGGGCTGAATGTCTATCTGATTGGGAATGGGGATCCCAATCACAACGAGCAGCTGCTGGAAGTGTGTGAATGATGTAAAAGCAGTATTTGGAGGAACACCCAAAGATTATTATAAATAAATAATGTAAAACAATAAAATTATGCACAATAAAAAATTGTAGACAATTAATACCGTAAAACACTAAAATATATATAAAAACTCAGTAAATGTCCATAAATATTGTAGCAGCGCTTCTTGTCATGAATAACAAGCTTCTTTATGTGTTGCTTTAATTGTTTTAATGACAAAAGCTTTTTATCACCAACAATTATTGGAAATGTTGACTGAAGATGACACGTATAAAAAATTGGAGAGGGATCCTACTGCACAATATGAGTTAGATCTAAAAATTCTTATTGAATCTGGATACTCCAAATGGGTACTCACAGATAAAGAAAGGAGATATTTGATCCCTAGCAGCAGTAGGATACCCACGATCTACACTCTCCCGAAAATCCATAAGGACGTTCATTCACCCCCAGGGAGACCTATAGTGAATGGAATAGGTTCTGTGTCGGCACGAGTTGGACAGTATCTAGACGTGTTTCTCCAGAAAAGTGTCATCATGACCAAGGCCTATCTAAGAGATACAAAAAATTTATTACAACTTCTAGAAACAATAGATTTAACAGGGAAACAGAAAGTTTATCTTGTAACGGCAGACGTCTCCTCCTTATATACGATCATTCAGCATGATGATGCTCTCCTAGCCCTGAATTGGGCTTTGAGTCAAAGGGATGACATCACACACAACCATAAGATCTTTCTTAGAAACGCGCTTGATTTTTGCTTGGGGCACAATTATTTCTGGTTTGATGACAATTTTTATTTACAGAAACGTGGTGTAGCGATGGGCGCTAAGTTCGCCCCAAGCATCGCTAACCTCTTTATGGGGGAATGGGAGGACAAATTCATATTCGCGATTAAAAGAGATGCACTTTTACTCTATAAACGCTACATAGACGACCTCATCTTCGTCTGGTCCGGTTCGTTATCATCCCTACAATCATTTTTGGATGAATTAAATGATAACACTAACCATATTAAACTCACCTGTGAAATCAGTGAAACCAGAATCCATTTTCTTGATGTCAATATATATAGATGTGGAGATAAACTAGGTACCTCAGTTTATTTTAAACCCACAGATTCTAATAGTTACCTCCCCATGCAGAGTGGCCACCATCCCCTATGGTTAAAAAACATTCCCAAGGGCCAACTGACTAGAATAAGAAGGAATTGCACTGAGATCTCTGATTATAAATCACAGTCCCTGGTCATTAAGAAAAAATTCGAGGAGAAAGGATATCATGAACACATTCTTGATCAAATTATTGAAGAAGTTGCCCAAGTTCCCAGAACAGACCTCTTGGTAGAAACAACACAGACTCTCAACACCAATAACCAGGAATGGAGCTTTGTGTCTGGCTTCCATGCCCAATATAAGGAAGTGGAAGCTATCTTCACCAATCATTGGCATGTTTTATTAATGGACAGAATATTGCATCTTTCATTACCAAACACCCCTGGTTTCATCTATAGAAGATCACTCAATTATGCTGATAAAATTGTAAAAAAAGTGATTGACCCCCCGGCTAAACCCCCCTCCTTCTGGGATCAGGATGGATTTTATTCATGTAGAAAGTGTCGGGCATGCAGAGAGGTCAGAACACCAATAAGAGCATTAAATAGATTCACATCCACCTCAAATCAAAAGGAATTCAGGATAAAAGAATTTATTACGTGTAATACGACATATGTAGTATATGCTCTTCAATGTCCATGCGGCTTAATATATATAGGCCGTACTAAAAGACTTTTGAGAATTCGGATTGCTGAGCATATAGCCAACATAAAGCTAGGTTTTAAAGACCATAATGTGTCATTACATTTTAAACTCCATCATAACCAGGACCCTATAGGACTAAAATTTTGGGGGATTGATCATCTCAAACCTTTTTGGAGAGGATCAAATCTTGTACGAGAACTCTCCAAACGTGAAACCCAATGGATTTTCCTGATAGACACACTGGCACCGAAAGGGTTGAATGTTGACCTAGATATTAATTGTTTTATAAGTGATTACTGATCCATCTTTTTACTATATAGCAATTTTAATGTTTTGTCAAAATACGCAGTTCAAAACACACATACACAGATATACACATACACTGTGTTATATACACGTAGAGGTGTCTCCAGATTTTATTAACATAAAGTTTTTAGCATCGTATATTCTAAATGCTCAGTTGGCAGTCTTCTATATACATATACACTTTTAATTCTTGTATTTTATATACATGAATTTTAGGTATGTGGGTTTTATCTGAGGTGTTGTACTCTATCTATATATATATATATATTTTTTAGACTCTTTAATATATATATTTTTTATCAGATATTTTTTAAGATATTTTTCTCTCATAGATGAATTTATCTTTTAATATATGAATTTATTAATTTATTTAGCTTTGATATTGTTCTTATGATATTGGTTTTATTATTATTACTATGTTGTTATGCACTTTATATAATCAGTATATAGATTATGACCAAACACTATTGGTTACAAATAGTCTATGAGCTACATGTTGGTGATAGGACTGTTCAGATGTGCGTTTTCCAGTCCATATCATTTGCATTGTTGGCTATACAACTTAAAAAAATGTGATATATTCACAAATATAATGTACTGTTTGTCCACAAGGGATAAAGTATGCACCACATTATTGTTCACCTTCAAATTCTCTCTGTGGGGGAGATTATGTTATGATCCCCTATAATGTGTATGGTTGTACTGCATGGCCATAATAGTTTATTGATTAATTGCACATATTCTTTATCATTATATCCCTTTTATGTGGTTTATCAATTCATAGCAATTATATACCTGTTTTTATCTTTAATTTATCATTACCATTGAATTATATTTAATGTTTACATCCGTGCTTCAAACTGTATGAGGGCGCCGTCAGCGTCCTATGAGGCAACAGCATCTAGCACCTGTCATCTGTTGCCAGGTACGCTGATTGGCGGTTACTCTATGAGCATGGTAATTTAAGGATCCCGTGTGTGTCGTTACGTTACGCCCTCTGTCGAAGTCAGATGACGAAACGCGTCAGGGCGTAACTACGACAACACGCGACCCGGAAGTGACGAGTGCGCTCCATCGTTGCGCTCCACCGCCCATCTCCTGAATCGGAAGTGTCTGCAGGATACACACACGCTCCGAGTGACGGCCATATACGGTGATAGCGCCCTCTGGGGCCACTCAATGCTTGTTTTATTCTGCATTATTGTACGTAGCTAGTTAAAGGGGTCTCCTAAATGTATGGGAATCAGTTCTTTTAATTAAACAGGATTACGCTATTTGCTGTTATTTCTCTGTTATTTTATGACCTGCTGTGGAGCCTATTTTCATTCTGGTGACCCTTGATAAGAAGTGACAAGCCATAACAGATTAACGGATGTATCCACTTTACATACAAGGCATGACTATTATGTGTTTCTGGTGAGTGTGAACCCCTAAGGGGAAAGTTACATCACGTGGTGGATTGCAATACATGTCTCTGGTGGAGGAAGGTGTTCACATGGACAATTGCTGTTACTCACTATTTTTTTCTGGACTGACTTTGCCACAAATCTACGTCTTGGACTTTACTAGTGGTTTCTGACCACGAGTCTTATTTGAGCATTTTAATATTTTAGCGCTGTTTGGTGTAATTTTAATAACCAAGCTTACCACTTTGTTTATTGTTTACCTCATTTTCATTTATTTTTCTATTTTAAACAGCAGCTTAGTATTTTAGAATATTTTGAGAAAAATATTTTATTATTTTCAATTTTATGTGCTACTGCTGTATACTGCTGGTTTGAACTGGCGCTAAGTGTGTGTTACATTAGGCCTTGTTTAACACACCTCTTATCCATATAGAAGAAGGTATTGAGATGCTTGAAAAAAGAAAGGACATCATTATCAGACCTGCAGACAAAGGGGGAGGAGTCGTGATACTGTCTAAAGAATTTTATACCAACCAAATATCAGACATGTTATCCGATGGAGAAACATATAAAATACTAGACAGAGATCCCACTCGAGTTTACCGAGACCAGTTGGAAATCTTGGTAAACATGGGAGACCGATCTGGAGTTCTTTCATCTAAAGAATTAACTTACTTGATTCCCACAAGCAGTAGAATTCCCACAATATACACCTTACCCAAGGTTCACAAGGATCCGATCAACCCTCCCGGCAGACCCATAGTCAACAGCATCGGATCCATTTCATCAAGGCTAGGTGAATATTTGGATTTTTTTCTACAAAAAAGTGTAATTAAAACACGCTCATATCTAAGAGACACCAAAAACTTCTTGAATTGTCTGCAAGAGGTAGACCTATGCGGAAAGAAAGATGTCCTGCTAGTCACAGCGGACGTCTCATCACTTTATTCCATAATCCAGCATGATGATGCTCTCCTAGCACTGAATTGGGCACTCAGCCAAAGAGATGATCTCCCACATAATCAAAAATTGTTTATTCGACACGCCCTAGATTATTGCTTATCGCATAACTACTTTTGGTATGCGAATAGGTTCTACTCACAACAAAGGGGTGTCGCCATGGGAGCCAAATTTGCACCTAGCATTGCAAATTTATTTATGGCAGAGTGGGAGGATAAAGTGGTTTTTAAGAATATGAGAAGGGAACTAATATTTTATAAACGATATATCGATGACCTATTTTTTATCTGGGCAGGACCTATGAACTCTTTATGTGATTTTTTAAATATTTTAAACAACAATAATAACAATATTAAATTAATTACATCATGGCATCATGAAGAAATTAATTTTTTAGACGTCACCGTATATCGGAAAAACGACAAATTGGAAACAAAGGTCTATTTTAAACAAACCGATAGGAACAGTTACCTACCTACCTCGAGTGGACATCATCCGCTGTGGCTGAAAAACATTCCGAAGGGACAACTTATGAGAGTCAAACGGAATTGCTCTGAAGCCAAAAACTTTTTTTCACAGTCCAAAATATTGACAGATAGGTTTGAAGCTAGAGGCTATAATCCAAATACTTTGAACAAGCTTGTTACTGAAGTAGGAGCAATCTCCAGAGACACCTGTCTGGTTGAAAGAGATTCGGGGGTCCCCTTACAACGGAACAAGACAAAAGAATGGGGCTTCCTATCGGGCTTCCATACACAATATAAGGAAGTCGAATCTATTTTCAACAAACATTGGCATGTTCTATTAATGGATAAGAAATTAGGCACTGTACTACCACCCAAACCACAATTTATATACAGGAAAGCTGCTAGCTATGGCGATAAGGTGGTAAAAAAAGTACTAGACCCCCCCACACGTCCACCGACTTTCTGGAAGCAGAATGGTTTTTTTGCATGCAGACGATGCAAGGCCTGTAGGGAGGTATCCAGACCACTCAGGGGACTAGAGAATTTTTTATCCCCGTCTAATAACAGACATTTTGACATAAAACAATTTATCACATGTAACAGCACACACGTGGTCTATGCCTTAAAATGTCCATGTGGTCTTCTGTACATCGGTCGCACAAAAAGGATGCTGAGAGTTAGAATAGCAGAGCACATACATAACATAAAAATAGGGTTTAAAGACCATAATGTGTCTCTGCACTTTAAATTGAAACATAATCAAGATGCATCAGGCTTGGAGTTTTGGGGGGTTGAACATTTAGAACCCCATTGGAGAGGGTCACATCTCGTACGAGAATTATCTAAACGAGAAACCCAATGGATATATCTTACTGATGTGCTATCCCCGAAAGGCCTAAACATTGAACTTGACATTAACTGTTTCATTAGTGACACTTGAGTCCCCTCTCTTACTCATCATTCTCTATCCCTCCATTTCTCATATCCGCTTCTATTTACACATCATTTACTGAGGATTTTGTCATTTACTTGATTTTATATATTTAATGATTTTACATTTTTATATATTTATAAGTGAAGTCTGGTTCAGCTGGTATAAAACATTGAAGAAAGATGCATACTGTTGAACATCTAGTATTTTAGTTCTTTTCATGCAGGCTATATGGTATTTCACCCATGCCTGAGATAGAACAAATAACTACGGGAAGATCCTGTATACATCAGGTCCCCATCACATGCATATGCATACACAATGCATTATCTATATGTATCTATACCACTCATACCCCATAGTCTATATTGTGCATATTGTGTATATATATATTTGTACATTTATTTATATATATATTTTTTTATATATGAATTTTTATATATGCACTTTTTCCATGTATATTTTAGTATTATTTTTAAATTTTAATATTTATTTTCAATATTTTATATATATGGTTATATGGATGCACATTTTACTGACACCAGCTCTTATTCTTTTATGATACATTTAAACCCCCCTTATATACACATTTTTTTATATACATTTTTTTATATACACGTTTTTTCCGCATTAAATATTTATGTTTTTAAGTGGATTTGTACATATTATCATAAATATTGTATCCCCTTTGTTTATACGGTTCCCATTTTTAATATGGTGACCACTAACATACCCAGTTGTGTTTTAGCAGCAATAAATTAGGGATTTATTGCATACCATATATCGCAGGATGTGTGGGGACCCCGGTTGTCAGAACAGCAGATAAAGCAGCAATACGATCGCCCTGTATTTGGGCTGACGTCCCGCTGCACCAATGCTATACAATCGTGGATCAATCTATTTTCCATATGGAAATAGGCTACATTATATTATGCATCCATCTCCCCCTCTCCGTTTATAGTAAATAACAGTTATGGTGTCTGTAGAATATGCATGCACTTTATTCTGTTTATTTGCAGACACTAGTTTGTTGTCTATATGTTCTGTTGAAACAGGTCCTCCCCCTGGGCGTGCTCTGTTCACCCGTCTCATTTACTGTGTTTAACATGTCTGAGGGGTGTGAGCGGGTATCTCGCTGCGATTGGCTAGCAGCGCAGGGGAGATGTCCGCCCTTCACAGATAAAATACCGGTAACTGCGGCTCGAGACCACGCCCTCAGACGAAGTCCGGAAGTGACGAAACGCGTCAGGGTCGTGGTCTCGCCGTAAACCGGAAGTGACGTTTGCGCTCCAACGCATCCAGGAACCAGGAAGTGGTAACATCACACACGCTGTTTAACACAGCGTGAGCCTCCATCTACTGGCGCCTTATGTGTACTGAGCAACTAACATTTTCTATGCCCGTTTTTTAACTGCAATTTTGTACGTATCCACTTGTAAGGGTGTTGTTCATGGGAAATAAATGCTTAAAGCAATATCACGCTATGTGACTATTCTTTTTTCATATGAATACCTGAACACCTGAGCATACAAACAAAGTTGGATATCGGTGGAAGGAGTGAAAGAAAGGAAAGAAGTGATCCTGGTGACATTGATAAGGCTCATTCATATCTACCTTTTGGTGAGTGTATCCCCAAAAGGGGACTTCTCTACTGTATATACAATACATGACGGATGAACTTTTTGAACTATATCAACCACTTTGAGATATCAATCACACTTTCCCTCTGCTCATCAGTTCCTTTTGTGTAGGCAACACATAAAGAAGCTTGTTATTCATGACAAGAAGCGCTGCTACAATATTTATGGACATTTACTGAGTTTTTATATATATTTTAGTGTTTTACGGTATTAATTGTCTACAATTTTTTATTGTGCATAATTTTATTGTTTTACATTATTTATTTATAATAATCTTTGGGTGTTCCTCCAAATACTGCTTTTACATCATGGCCTCAATGATAGCTTAAGATTTACTCAGTTTTTACCGTAAGGAATATCCTTCTTTCATCTCCCACTTTTCTTCTCCCATTTTTTATTTAATAAAATGGTAATAATAAGGAATATTAGGGAGTATTTTATAAAAAAAAACGGACAGCTTGTGATTGTTGTATACAGTATATTGTTTAATATATTGTATTGATAATTTATGCTTAAAGGGGTTGTAAAGGTTTGTTTTTTATTTTCTAAATAGATTCCTTTAAGCTAGTGTATTATTGGTTCACTTACCTTTTCCTTCGATTTCCCTTCTAAATGTTTTTTTTCTTTGTCTGAATTTCTCACTTCCTGTTCCTCCTCAGTAAGCTTGCCCCCATCATCCGAGTCGTTCTGGCTGGGGGTTAGTCAGCGTGCTTCACAGCGTCTCCCCGCAGGGATGTAGTCCCAAGGGAGGGGGTGAGCATGCTGACTAACCGTGACGGCCATGTCCCTGACAATGGGAAATACAGTGGGGATCGAAAGTTTGGGCACCCCAGGTAAAAATGTGTATTAATGTGCATAACGAAGCCAAGGAAAGATGGAAGAATCTCCAAATGGCATCAAATTACAGATTAGACATTCTTATAATATGTCAAAAAAAGTTAGATTTTATTTCCATCATTTACACTTTCAAAATTACAGAAAACAAAAAAATGGTGTCTGCAAAAGTTTGGGCACCCTGCAGAATTTATAGCATGCACTGCCCCCTTTGCAAAGCTGAGACCTGCCAGTGTCACGGACTGTTCTCAATCATCGTCTGGGAAGACCAGGTGATGTTAATCTCAAAGGTTTTAAATGGCCAGACTCATCTGACCTTGCCCCAACAATCAGCACCATGGGTTCTTCTAAGCAGTTGTCTAGAAAACTGAAACTGAAAATAGTTGACGCTCACAAAGCTGGAGAAGGCTATAAGAAGATAGCAAAGCGTTTTCAGATGTCAATATCCTCTGTTTGGAATGTAATTAAGAAATGTCAGTCATCAGGAACAGTGGAAGTTAAAGCAAGATCTGGAAGACCAAGAAAAACATCAGACAGAACAGCTCACAGGATTGTGAGAAAAGCAATTCAAAACCCACGTTTGACTGCACGATCCCTCCAGAAAGATCTGGCAGACACTGGAGTTGTGGTACACTATTCCACTATAAAGAGATACTTGTACAAATATGGTCTTCATGGAAGAGTCATCAGAAGAAAACCTCTTCTACGTCCTCAGCACAAAAATCAGCGTTTGAACTTTGCAAATGAACATATAGACAAGCCTGAGGCATTTTGGAAACAAGTTCTGTGGACCGATGAGGTTAAAATAGAACTTTTTGGCCGGAATGAGCAAAGGTACGTTTGGAGAAGAAAGGGCACAGAATTTAATGAAAAGAACCTCTGTCCAACTGTTAAGCATGGAGGTGGATCAGTCATGCTTTGGGGTTGTATTGCAGCCAGTGGCACAGGGAACATTTCACGAGTAGAAGGAAAAATGGATTCAATAAAATTTCAGCAAATTTTGGATGGTAACTTGATGCCATCTGTGAAAAAGCTGAAGTTAAAGAGAGGATGGCTTCTACAAATGGATAATGATCCTAAACACACCTCAAAATCCACGGGCGATTACATCAAGAGGCGTAAACTGAAGGTTTTGCCATGGCCTTCACAATCTCCTGACCTCAACATTATTGAAAACCTATGGATAGACCTTAAAAGAGCAGTGCGTAACAGACAGCCCAGAAATCTCAAAGAACTGGAAGACTTTTGTAAGGAAGAATGGGCAAAGATACCTCAAACAAGAATTGAAAGACTCTTGGCTGGCTACAAAAAGCGCTTACAAGCTGTGATACTTGCCAAAGGGGGCAGTACAAGATAATAACTCTGCAGGGTGCCCAAACTTTTGCAGACGCCATTTTTTTGTTTTCTGTAATTTTGAAAGTGTAAATGATGGAAATAAAATCTAACTTTTTTTGACATATTATAAGAATGTCTAATCTGTAATTTGATGCCATTTGGAGATTTTTCCATCTTTCCTTGGCTTCGTTATGCACATTAATACACATTTTTACCTGGGGTGCCCAAACTTTCGATCACCACTGTATATCCATTTGAATAGAGATTTTATGAATTTCTATGGACTTTCATTCCTTAGTAATCCTGGATATATATTGCTGATGAGTGGATGTCATATGCTTTGAAAGTTTATTTACTTGCATTCTGATAACATATGTGGGAGTTAAGCGGATACCTTGTGAGGGAGGGGAATCTGTGCCTTTACTAAAGGAAATATGGATCAAGTATGTTGATACAAGTTAATTTACCTCCTCTAGACCAGTAGATATCTGTCTGCACACCAAGCACCAATTAATTCATCAGTGTGAGGGAGTTGACTGGGGTTGAGCAGTGTGAACAATCTTTGAGCATTATGCCCTGTACACACGATCGGATTTCCGATGGAATAAAATCCAATGGATTTTTCCATCGGAAATCCGATGAAGCTGATTTCCATCAGTCTTGCCTACACACCATCAGTCAAAAATCCGACCGTCCCAAACGCCGTGACGTAAAACACTCCGACGAGCCGAGAAAAATTAAGTTCAATGCTTCTGAACATGCGTCGACTTGATTCTGAGCATGCGTGGGTTTTTTCTCCGATGGAGTTCCCCACAGACGATCGGAATTTGCTATTGGTTTTTTTTCCATCGGTAAAATTTAAAACATGTTCTATTTTTTTATACCGATGGAAAAAAGACCGATGGGGCCCACACACGATCGGTTTGTTCGATGAAAAAAGTGCATCGGTCTTTTTTCATCAGAAAAAACGATCCTGTGTACGCGGCATTAGATGACTGTGTGTTTCCACTCCCCCTCTAGACCACGGTTTGGTGAATCCATCGGTTGTCTGTCAACTACATTTGAAAGGATGTACATTCTGTTCCAAAATTTATATCTACTTATCTATGAAATCTTCAGCACCATGATTTGACAAAGTGTTCATAATTTTCATCTTTGAAGCAGAGCCAGTTCGATACAGCTACAGTGTGCTTTCACCACTAACCTTATTTGCCCTCTGTGAAGTTTTTATTTTTCATTATACTGGAGCCAATGCGTGTGGCCGATGGCCGCAATGTCTGCCGGCCACCCACGATCGCTCATGAGAGAGACAGAACGGGAATCTGTCAATGTAATCAGATACCTGTAGATCCCTGTTCTGTCAGGGGAGGATAGACAGATCGCCTGTTCCTAGTGATTAGGAACAGTGATCTGTCTCCTCCCCCCACAGTTAGAAACACCTTAGAAACACCTCCCTAGGGAACACTTAACCCCTTGATCGCCCCCTAGTGTTAACCCCTTCCCTGCAGTGACATTTATACAGTAATCAGTGGATATTTTTAGCTCTGATTGCTGTATAAATATCAATGGTCCCAAAAAAGTGTCAAAAGTGTCCAATATGTCCGCCGCAATGTCGCAGTCCCGCTAAAAATTGCTGATCACTGCCATTACTAGTAAAAAAATTAAATTATGATAATAATGTCATAAATATATCCCCTATTTTGTAGACACTATAACTTTTGCAAAAACCAATCAATATACGCTTATTGCAATTTTTTACCAAAAATATGTAGAAGAATACATATCGGCCTAAACTGATGAAGAAATTATTTTTTTTACTTTTTTGGGGGGATATTTATTATAGCAAAAAGTAAAAAATATAGTTATTTTTTTTCAAAATTGTCTGTTTTTTTTAGTTTATAGCAAAAAAAAACATGCAGAAGTCATCAAATACCACCAAAAGAAAGCTCTAAGTTAGTTTGGAAAGTCATCTATAAGGACATTATGTTGCACAAGTCACTTTGGAAAGTCACTATAAGGACATTATAAATTTGTAACTTTTTACCTGGATTGTTATAATTTTTGTATTAGCACTTTATATTTATGTTTTTCTATGAATCAATCGTTGATTATTATTGATTTTCAGGTATGCACAAGCATTTTTCACTTCTTTAATTAGTACCTGTGTTGCACTTAATGATTTATATGAAGGCTCATATATATGAGCATCTATGACCACTTCACAGAGCAATCCACACACACGGTCAAGCGTAACGGACGTGTGTGGCAGGAGCTCTGGCCATCCGGCCATCCAGGACTCATCCTTGGATTCCTGCACTTCTCTCCCTCAGCAAACGTGAATCTGATGACCTGTGGCTTCCCCTGGACCCCACTCACCCCTAGCTCAGGGCCCCCAGCTCACCATTGCGCCACCCACAGCCGCCGCCTGCTGCCTGCCGCCATCCGGGCGCTCGCCTCTAGACCGCTAGATCTGCATGACAGACCGTGGCTGCGGCCTAGCTCCAGCCATCCCATTATACTCTCCCCAATTCTCTTTTTGCCTTCCTCTGGATCAACCAGGGGGGGGGCGGTTAGGTCATTGGGCCCTATTCACCATCACCATCAACTTTGTTTTACCATCATGTGCAACTTTAAATACTCAGTGGACACCCTCCACAGGCTAAGAAATACCACCTCAACATTACCAACCTCCACCCAAAAAATACTACGGAATGAACAACTGCTAGGGATCAATCGACAATCAAAAACACAAAGGCACCACTTCAACTACAACACTTATCGTGCGCCCTGATCAACACCATATCTGCAGTCAAGCACAGACAGGAAATCCACAACTTTATCACCCAAAACAACATAGATTGCCTCTTTATCACGGAAAGCTGGCTAACACCTGACTATAACACCATCCTAACAGAATTGGTGCCTGAGAACTACTGCATCCTAACCGAGCACAGAATAGGACAAAGAGGAGAAGGCCTAGCAGTGATCTTCAAATCTCACCTCTGTCTCATTAAACCGACTCTACAGAACTTATTGCCTTTCATGGAGACACTCACTCTGCATCTTCAAACAACACCTCAAGACACCATCCACATACTGCTTTGCTACAGACCACCAGGACCAAAGACAAATCTCCTCACATCCTTCACTGAATTCATCTCGACATACACCTTCAAAACCAAAAACTTTCTGTTACTCTGGGACTTCAACCTCTGGGCTAACTCCACTCAGGACCCCATCGCCACCTCCTGCATCAACCAACTGGAAGAACTAGGTCTGCAGCAACTGATAAATGCCCCCACGCATGTGTCTGGCCACATTCTTGACCTCATCTTCAAACAAAATATGGACATCAACACACTGGACAACATGCCGTTACCATGGATGGACAACCACACTATCAAATTTTAAATCACCACAAACACCATCTCCCAAAAACCGAAACTCTCAACAACAACATACTGGACAAGATCTCAGAAGAAACTACACTCTGAAATCTTCAAAACCACATTATCAAAAAAAATAGGAATGCTAAATCAAAACCATTCAAGGGAACAAACTCTCAACTTTTAAACAAAGCATTACTACAAACAGCAGACACAGACGCTCCGAAACGTAGAGCACTCATCCGCAAAAATAACTCGGGCTGGATTAATGACACTCTTACCCTACTGAAGCAAGAATGCAGAAGAGCTGTAGGAGCCTGGAGAAGAAACCCAACAAAGGAAAACCACACAAACTACAAAGCACTCACTAAGAAATATCACAAAGCAATTTACAAAGCAAAAAAGGAACATTTCTCAAACACCATCAAAAAAGCCCTTAACCGACCTCGTGAACTCTTCAAACTAGTCACTCAGATTATGAACCCTACCTGCCTAGACCCTCCAGCAAACGAAACCCAAGAGTTCTGTAATGAGCTATCAGATTTTTTTATTGACAAATAATTCAACAGAAAAAAACAACCAACCTCACTCAGCCAAAGCAAACAGAGAAATTCAATACGAACATTATACAATCGATGAAATTTTCGCTGGTCCCGATCACCATCAACACCACCAAAAACATCATCAGAAGCCTCCGAGACAGCACATCATCAAATTACATAATTTCCACTAAACTACTGAAAGAATGTACCGACATTTTAGCACCTACCATAACACATCTCATAAATCAATCGTTCAAAGAAGGTATGGTTCCGATCTCCCTCAAGCAAGGCATAATCAAACCCCTCCTAAAGAAACCCCACCTCGACCCCAAAGACCCAAACTACTGCAGACCGGTAACAAGCCTCAACACCATCTCCAAGATTATGGAGAAAGCAGTGTACAACAGCTACAACTCCATTTGGACACTCACAAACTCTTGGACCCACTACAATCAGGCTTCCGCCCAGGCCATGGCACAGAAAAAGCACTTCTCAAAATATGGGATGACGCCCTCGAAGCAGCAGATGACAGGAAATCATGTCTTCTGGAGCTGCTGGACTTCAGTGCAGCATTCGACACAGTAGATCACAAAACTCTACTCATTTGCCTTAGTAGCAGGAATCACAGACTCAGATCTACCCTGGTTCGCATCCTTCCTAGATAATCATTCCCAGACAGTGAAACTAGGAGCCTTCACCTCTGAAACTCGCGCAATTTCTTGCAGAGTCCCTCAAGGATCACCCCTGTCACCTGTGCTCTTCAACATATACCTCCGCCCACTCTTCAAAATCATCAGCAAACAGGACCTGTGCTACCACTCATATGCTGATGACACTCAACTCAACTTTCACATCACCGGAAAAAAAGACCAATATCACGGACTAGAAAAATGCCTTACAATGATCAATGATTGGATGACTGAGAGCTCCCTCAAACTCAATGGATCCAGAACAGAACTTCTTCTTCTCCACGCAAACCGAAAGACAAAAGCTAAGACTTCAGGGACACCACCCACCATCCTTGGACAGACCATCACCCCAAGCACCAAAGTCAAAAGTCTCTGAGTCATTTTTGACTCAGAGATGTCGATGGATGCACAAATAGGATCAGTAGTCAGCGGATCTCACCACCTTCTCCACTTGTTGCACAGACTCATCCCCTTCATCCCGGAAGAGGACACAGCAGTAGTAGTCGGAACAATCATCAATTCCCGACTCGACTACGCAAACTCCCTCTACATAGGACTACCTAAATACCAGATGGCGCGCCTACAAGTCGTCCAAGACATGGCAGCCAGACTGGTAACGGGAAAAAAAACATCCCTGAGGACCCTTCATTGGCTAACCGTAAAGGATCAGGTCACCTTCAAGACCCTCTGCCTCACCCACAAATGCACACAAGGAAACACTCCTCAATATTAATGCGAGAAAATAAAACACTACTCACCCAATCGCATTCTCCGATCAACTAACCAAAACCTCCTCCACATCCCCAAGTCCCGCTACAAATCGAAGGGAGAACGAAGATTTGCAGTCCAAGGACCACGGCTTTGGAACGATCTACCCACAAACATCCGCATAGAAGAAAACCATCGGGCCTTCAGGAAAAAACTTAAGACCCACCTCTTCTGAAGGATCAGGACAACAATGAATGGAAAAAGCGCCTTGAGGCGATTTAGTTTGCATTTGTAGCGCTATACAAGTCTCTCACTCACTCACTCACTCACTCACTCACTCACTATGAGGATTTTGCACTGACTGCTCTGGGTCACTACACATTTGAGTATTTTTGGCAGCGCCACTCACCCCTCTATATCTACACATTATAATTTACTTCACCTAGTGGAGTCCCCGGGAGGCAGCAGCCATATTTATATATCACCTAAACAGGGAATATATACTTATACAAAAAAACTCAACCCAGACTCCATCTTGTTCACACTGTTGAAATATGTTCTGTAACCTTCACTTAACACACAGACACAAATTCTTCTAGAAACTCTCTCTGTATCCCCCCTCCCCTTTACTTTTGCAACTGTATGACATTATTTCTATTTGCCAGCTTTTAATAACATATTTCTATTTGTTAGTGTCTAATAACATCTCACACCACCCATTTCTTATCTATGTATAAAATAAAATGTAATAATAAAATGTGTCAGAATGGATACTTTTGACACAGTGATTGTGTCCTGTGAATCTGTTTCTGTTGCAGTTAACTTTTATTTTCAGAGTCTCAACCAGTAATATTTCCATAACAGGCACATGACAGGGTGCGTTGGAAAATAGGAGAAGCAGGGGTGGGCAATATGAATCCTTACAGCTGTTACAAAACGAAACGTCCCATCCTGTATCTGCCGCTGGGAGTTTTGATTGTAACTGTCAGTTACAATGTATTATGGGACATGTAGTTCCACAGCTGGAGGGCCACAAGTTGCCCACTCCTGGGAGAAGGGTTAAGAATAATCAGGGTCTAGCTTAAGGATGTGAGATAGCGAGCAGGGAGGAGGTGGTTTTAACTTAGGGAGACTTCAAGGGAGAACAGACAGCGAGGTGAGCAATTTGGCCCAGCTTCCTGTCCTTTTGGTAAAAATGTGGTTATAGCTATGTTTAGAAGTGCATACATTTGGGGACTTGACAGGTTAGACAAGTATTATTCATGGCTAGCAAAGTGCAGAGATAAAGTTAAAAAACACAGGGGAGCTTTTCGAATAAAAAAACAGCAATTGCTTGCAAATGATTGGTTTATGAAAGTCAGCAGTGGATTGGTTTATGAATGATTACAGTAAGGTACCTCTACATCACTTTCTTAAAATTGTTTATCCCCCAGAGAGGACAGATACTCTGTGAATCGCTAGGTAATAGGTAAATGTTCTAAAATAGATGTATTCAAAATTAACATTACTGGACTATACAAGACTCTTTTTCCTCCACAAGATGGGTGTAGTGGACATGTTCATTGTTGGGATTGAACTTAGACTGTAGAATGCTATAGAATACTGGGAAATGTACTGTAGTTTGGGAAGAGCACAGAGTGCAGAGTCATTACTATTGCTGGGGAAAGAACTACTATACCTAAGTGTATCTTAGAGCAGGAGGAGTGGACAAGGGGGGTGTTAAAAAAGGAAATCCCGGGAAGATCTGGGGGGAATTAGAGATGGAGAGCTGCTGAAGCATAAGAAGTACTGTTTGTAAAATGCTAGGAGGAAAAAAAGTTGCGTAAAAGTGGCTTATTCGGTACTGAGCACTGTTGTCTCCCTACACAGACAGCTAGACTGAGCTAGACAAAGTCTGACCTTCAGCCGCTCCGGTGCTAACCTAAACCATCATCCTGTTGTTATCTAGACCACTATTGCCAAGCCTGCTTCAAGAGTTAATGAGGTGTCCTACTGCTAAAGTTTACATTCTCTTTCCTGCCAGACAGCATAGGGACACCAAAGTGGGACCCCTTCAACGTCCTAGCTAGTGACTGAGGATTTCCCAAGGAAGAGTGGTGGGACTCAGACCCACAGTTATGCTGAAACACTGACATTGTTTATACTTTTCCTTGGTCAAGGAATTTGTGCTTTCTATCCAGTACACACAACTGCCCCAGAATTCTGTCGTTTCCTGAACTAGGTCCTTATTGGCCTCTCTTATCTGCTTCATCATCCAACTTGTTGCAAATGTGTCATAAAGATCTCTTCCATCTTTCATCCCATCCCACCTGGTGCGGTATTATAATTACTCACACCATAGACATATCTTATTCCCATACATCAATGTCTTCAAGGGCCCCAACTCAGCCAGCAAAAGAGTAATTCTAAGGCCTGCATTCAGCTGACTTTATCCTTTGGGCATATCTGAATTTGATCTTGATTAATTTACCACAGGCCTAGGCTTAGTCCTTCATGGCGAGAGCCCCCAAGTGACTTAGCCTATACCCAAAATTGTTATTTACTTGTGTCACTTGCTGTGGCTCATCCTATGAGGAGAGCTATAGTTTATGCTGTTGGAGTTACAGTATATGCTGTTGTTTCAAATCAATGCAAGGAATTTAGTGAATCTAGTTGTGTTTTATATTGCTATGCTTTATATTGAATGACTTTAACTTGCCAGCACATTCTGCTATTCCTCAAGAGGTTGTGAGTCAAATTCTTGTATGCCCATTAAAGTGCATAAAATCATATAGTATCAGTTAGGTCAGGCCTCAAATAGGGTTGACATAGGCGCAGAGGACCTTATTCAATCAGAGGCTCCTATGGGGGTAGTGCTACATAGACATTACTGGAGGTATCTGTGCACAATATTTCTTAAACCTAGAGAGGTATATTGTACTAAGGTAAAAAAAAAAAAAAATACATGCAGTCTTAAACAATGTAACCTAAACCAAACATTATTACAGAGAAATAGTTAAAGCTGTAGGGGTCCCAGTGCAAATTATGGAATGGAACCTTGCCACTTTAATGACATTCCCCATAGTGACTTGCCCTTTACTGCATGACTAAAGTAGTAAAATTTGCAAATATAATCTGGTCGGCAACTAAATAATCCTCCCCTAACGGCCTAGCAGTGGAAGCCAACTATAAATTGCTGACCCGCTGGTACTTAGTAGCATCCAGAGTAGCTAAATTTGTACCTTCGTACTCAGCTCTTTGTTTTCGCGGCTGCTTGGATCAGGACACTTATTTGCATATTTGGTGGACCTTCCCAATAGCCCAAACCTTCTGGAATGATTTTTTCGCTCTCGCCTCCAGAATGTTTGAAACATCGGTGCAGCCTGACCCAACCATTGCACTCCTTAACTTGAGTCCTGAGTGCTTATCACGTACCCAATTAAAACTTTTTGTCCAATTCCTTACAGCTGCAAAACCAGCTATAGCGAAAGCTTGGAAATCCCCTTCTTTGTGTGTAGCTGAGGCAAAGCACAGAATGAACATTACCATGATACATGCCAAGATGGCAGCTATAGAAAGAGATCATATCCCCAAATGTGACAAAATATGGCACCCTTGGGTAACACACTGCCTACTGCCGACTTTTGATGACACTGTCCTTTTGCCATGGTAGCTGACATCTAATTGTTCCTTTCATTTTTTTTTTTTATCATACCAGATTTTTATTTCTTCTTTTTTTTTGTCTCAAAACAAATGTTTATTAATAAAAAAAGGTACAATACATCCATTATCGGCATCAGAGCAACACATTACATAGGACTTGTACAATTCTGAATGCCACTGAGAATACTGCACGTTTCACACAAACATGTACAATATAGGCATCTTCACACTAAAGGCAATTAACAATAACCTGAGACTGTAGTGCAACTAGCTAGTCTGAGTCCCTGCTACAAATTCAGTGATATAATGCGATTTACAATAATCTATCCAATACCAGCTGACATCTAGTCGTTCCTACTACACCTCTTGCTGGTTCTCAGGTCAACCTTGTGGACTCCTTCTCTAAATTCCCTCTTTCTCTAGCCTTTCTTTCCTTCCCCTCATAGGGTTTTGAAGCCCTTTGTCTCATAGAACACAGCCTTTCTCCTCTGCCTCCCTACAGCAACCCCTTTCGGCATTCCTGAACAGCCTAACCTCACCAGTGCCCTCTCCATAAATCAGCTGTATGGCACTTCAACTTCACCCGCCGATATATAACAGTTCATAACCAGTAACAATCATACCCCCATATGTGCAATTTGTTAACCTAATCCCATCTATTAGACACACCACTTAAATGCCCCCTACTATTTTGACCAATCGTTGAAGCACTGCTTTACTCGTAGTCCTATAAAGAAAGAACTAAAATACTGAATACAAAAAGTAAAAAACCAAAATTATGTTATGAAAACACAATATGATATCATTTGTGTATGACGTGAATAAACAATATAACTTATGGAGTAAGGGATGTTGTTCTATGTACGTCTCTGGGTAATAGATGGTACTTAAACTGTATTTCTTGATATTGACATGCAAAAAAAAAAAAAAAAAAATTCAAAGATAGTCCATAAGTAACAAAAAGTCCCCAGAAGGAAGAAATAAAGGATTCCAAAACTCTTCAAAACTGCATAAGTGACTTCAAAAATGAAACACCATAGAAGGAGTGATGATATGACAGGAGAGAAATCCACCACCTTGTCCCTTTCAGGCTGCTTACCAGAAATTTTGATCCCTGAAAGAGATCAATCTGAGTAGGTGGCTGTTATCCCCGCCAAGGGCTCTAATTGGCTCTCTCTGTGCTCTCTGTTCATCTAGGTTCCAGTCTGTTAGTCCACCAGGCAGCTCCGTGAGTCACATTTAGGGTAAAAGAGAAAACCCCATAGCGTAATCCAGTATATAAAAAAACGTTTATTATAATAAAATGCACTTACAGCATGTTGAAGTAAAAACAGCAGTGGTTTAGTGTGCGGCCGGCCGGCTCTCACTACCCGTTGCTTCCGGGATTCGTATCGTGGTGACGTCAGCACACCGCTCCTCCCTACGTCGTTTCGACAAACCTGTCGTCATCCAGGGGCACGGGCGGCGTGCTGATCCACCACCATTATGTATGCTGTGAACGATAGCTGGGGACCGCCCAGAACCTAGTTCCCAGCGTTCCAGCTACGGGCGTCGCCATTTTGAAAATGGGCAAACTGCCCTTAAGTTGCTAACCGTTTGTCTTTAATCTCCCTCTCGGATCACACTCCGACATAGAGATATATATGGTCACGGCCGAAATCTCCTTTCACCGTGATTGAACCCATTCAGTGAAAATACTTATTACTATAACCGTGACACCAATGAAATCCGCCAGGGTCTGAGCTCTCGGCATCTACATTACACAAATCGCCATATTTAAAATGGGAAAAAATGCCCTTACTACCTATTCTCTGACTGGCGTCAATAATCTAAGTCATCAATCAGAAAGATACACACGGAAGGGATCAATTGGTGACCAGCTGAATCCCTAAAGGTGGAACTTGCATTCAAATAGCGCGCACGTTCCACTTTTATGTATCATATAGGTACAGACACATATGGATTAAAATTACCAAAGTACTGTACACTGTTTGGACATGCAAGGATTCACTCCCTTATTCACCCTTTAGAAAACATATGTCCCAACTTATACCTATATTGATGACTTATAAAAATTAATTCATTCTTATTAAAAACTGTTGTGTCATATATAGGATGGATATAATGTGACCGCCATCTTGTGGACAAATTCATGATTGCACGCACTAATTTATAGTGCGTGACAAACCATAACCATCCACATGTGGAATGTCTTTTTGTTCGGGAGAAGGAACTACAAAAATATATATGGAACAAAGGGATTTCTTAAAAAAAGGATATTAAGAATCAGATATTTAGACTAATTTAATCTATCTATTGGATTCTATAAATGGATGTATCTATCCCAAAAAAAATACATATGAGTGCCACCAGAGCACACCCAAACGTAATGATGGAATAAACACAAATTTGATGTATATTTAAATGACCCCATGAACGTCCCAGGACGAGCATGGGTAAATGGACCCCATCGTTGAAACTGTGTACAACTAGAGTATTTAGTCTCTGTGTTATGGGTCCCCTGAAGATAACAACAATGATGGAATAGAGATGTACCGAGAGCTCAGATCCAGTTCACATTACTATACAAAAAATTATAATGACACCTAGCTGTTATCGATGAATGCATTAACATCAATGTCGATATTAAGCCCGTACGGGGTGTAGCAGCGGACCCTATGTATCCAGCTCATTTCCATACGGGAAATTTCCCTGATTAGAGAACCGCCCCTCCAATGAGGACTATACCTATCAATTCCTATAAAGGAAGTGCCCTCTGGGTTGCGCTGATGGTATAAGTCATAATGCTTGGATACAGAGTGATATTGGAAGCCACTCCTAATGTTGGCTAAATGTTCTCCAAGTCTTACTTGCATGGTCCTTTTAGTCCTACCTATATATTGCTTCCCACAGGGACATTGTAAAAGATATATAACGCCTGTGGAACTGCATGTGACGAAAGTGTCGATCTTATGCGTTTTTAAGGTACTGCTAGATATAAATGTATCTAGCAGTACCTTAAAAACGCATAAGATCGACACTTTCGTCACATGCAGTTCCACAGGCGTTGTATATCTTTTACAATGTCCCTGTGGGAAGCAATATATAGGTAGGACTAAAAGGACCATGCAAGTAAGACTTGGAGAACATTTAGCCAACATTAGGAGTGGCTTCCAATATCACTCTGTATCCAAGCATTATGACTTATACCATCAGCGCAACCCAGAGGGCACTTCCTTTATAGGAATTGATAGGTATAGTCCTCATTGGAGGGGCGGTTCTCTAATCAGGGAAATTTCCCGTATGGAAATGAGCTGGATACATAGGGTCCGCTGCTACACCCCGTACGGGCTTAATATCGACATTGATGTTAATGCATTCATCGATAACAGCTAGGTGTCATTATAATTTTTTGTATAGTAATGTGAACTGGATCTGAGCTCTCGGTACATCTCTATTCCATCATTGTTGTTATCTTCAGGGGACCCATAACACAGAGACTAAATACTCTAGTTGTACACAGTTTCAACGATGGGGTCCATTTACCCATGCTCGTCCTGGGACGTTCATGGGGTCATTTAAATATACATCAAATTTGTGTTTATTCCATCATTACGTTTGGGTGTGCTCTGGTGGCACTCATATGTATTTTTTTGGGATAGATACATCCATTTATAGAATCCAATAGATAGATTAAATTTGTCTAAATATCTGATTCTTAATATCCTTTTTTTAAGAAATCCCTTTGTTCCATATATATTTTTGTAGTTCCTTCTCCCGAACAAAAAGACATTCCACATGTGGATGGTTATGGTTTGTCACGCACTATAAATTAGTGCGTGTAATCATGAATTTGTCCACAAGATGGCGGTCACATTATATCCATCCTATATATGACACAACAGTTTTTAATAAGAATGAATTCATTTTTATAAGTCATCAATATAGGTATAAGTTGGGACATATGTTTTCTAAAGGGTGAATAAGGGAGTGAATCCTTGCATGTCCAAACAGTGTACAGTACTTTGGTAATTTTAATCCATATGTGTCTGTACCTATATGATACATAAAAGTGGAACGTGCGCGCTATTTGAATGCAAGTTCCACCTTTAGGGATTCAGCTGGTCACCAATTGATCCCTTCCGTGTGTATCTTTCTGATTGATGACTTAGATTATTGACGCCAGTCAGAGAATAGGTAGTAAGGGCATTTTTTCCCATTTTAAATATGGCGATTTGTGTAATGTAGATGCCGAGAGCTCAGACCCTGGTGGATTTCATTGGTGTCACGGTTATAGTAATAAGTATTTTCACTGAATGGGTTCAATCACGGTGAAAGGAGATTTCGGCCGTGACCATATATATCTCTATGTCGGAGTGTGATCCGACAGGGAGATTAAAGACAAACGGTTAGCAACTTAAGGGCAGTTTGCCCATTTTCAAAATGGCGACGCCCGTAGCTGGAACGCTGGGAACTAGGTTCTGGGCGGTCCCCAGCTATCGTTCACAGCATACATAATGGTGGTGGATCAGCACGCCGCCCGTGCCCCTGGATGACGACAGGTTTGTCGAAACGACGTAGGGAGGAGCGGTGTGCTGACGTCACCACGATACGAATCCCGGAAGCAACGGGTAGTGAGAGCCGGCCGGCCGCACACTAAACCACTGCTGTTTTTACTTCAACATGCTGTAAGTGCATTTTATTATAATAAACATTTTTTTTATATACTGGATTACGCTATGGGGTTTTCTCTTTTACCCTAAATGTGACTCACGGAGCTGCCTGGTGGACTAACAGACTGGAACCTAGATGAACAGAGAGCACAGAGAGAGCCAATTAGAGCCCTTGGCGGGGATAACAGCCACCTACTCAGATTGATCTCTTTCAGGGATCAAAATTTCTGGTAAGCAGCCTGAAAGGGACAAGGTGGTGGATTTCTCTCCTGTCATATCATCACTCCTTCTATGGTGTTTCATTTTTGAAGTCACTTATGCAGTTTTGAAGAGTTTTGGAATCCTTTATTTCTTCCTTCTGGGGACTTTTTGTTACTTATGGACTATCTTTGAATTTTTTTTTTTTTTTTTTGCATGTCAATATCAAGAAATACAGTTTAAGTACCATCTATTACCCAGAGACGTACATAGAACAACATCCCTTACTCCATAAGTTATATTGTTTATTCACGTCATACACAAATGATATCATATTGTGTTTTCATAACATAATTTTGGTTTTTTACTTTTTGTATTCAGTTGCGCAGCCTTAGTTCTTTCTTTATATATCTGTTATTTGTGTGTGTCCCACATTTTTTGGTTGCTGCATAGATATTAAGTTATCACATATATTTTACATTTTATTCAGACAGCGCAGTATTTTCACACTTTTTATATTACTCGTAGTCCTACCAGTGACTTCTCCACGGCAACTAGCCTATCTCTGTAATGTACCCTAGGCCACTACACTAGGTGTATTGTTTCTTCAACAACCCTGCATTAACACAAATGGTTATATTTTGTTACTCATTGTTTGTTCTGCCTACTAACTAGCCTATGTTTTGTAGAGCTTCATTCCCCCTGTCTTTTTATGCTCAATCAACATCTGTTAAGTTTTGTCTTGAAATCTCAATAAAACTCTCTAACAAGAAATATGCAAATATATAGAGTACCCCAAAGTATTGGTTCTGGCAGATGTTGCTCCAAGCAAAGCTGTGTCAGAAAGCTTTTGATGACCAGTGCAGAGAATAATATCATTGCCTTTTGTGCCCCTACACTTGCACCTATGTTGATTTACTCACTTCAATAAAATGTACTTTAGTCCTCATAATAGCTCAGAGGCCTGTTTAAAAGTAATGCAGGACTGCTTCCATCCAAAGAGGGGACATCACAGCAGAAGCTGTGATCTTTCAAACACAATTAGGCACTGCACCAATCAGCCTTTTTAAAGCATGTTCATTTGATTTTACTACATGATGAGTCATTTGAATATCAGCATAAAAGGCTTGAATTTTTAATAAATCAGATGGTTTACAGGACAGGGTATTTTAAAAATAGAAAATACTCCCAGAATCAATTGGATCCTCAAAGCAAACAGATTTATGGGTCTGAAAAGCCTTTAATTACCACAGTTATTTTATTTTCCAAGCTTTGTTGAAGTCCTAGCAATCCTTACCTCAAAAAAAGGAGCTTTCAAAAGCTGGACTTGCAGAGTAAGCTTAGGTCAAATTCTATAACAGCAGATCATCATAGTTAGTGTATATTCCGTAGTACATTTCTTCATAATCAGCACAACCAGAATCAGTTTGGGAGGTAATAAAATCAAGTCTTATTGACTGTGGCCATATAGATTTTTTGCAACACATTCAATAAATTCAAGATTAAAAAATGTTAATGTCTTTTAATTATTCAAAGAACAATTAATTAATAAAAATGATAAATAGTTTCACCTAACACTTTAAAATAAATCACTAACAGCTTTCATCAACATATTGAATCCTCAGGGCCTGTTGTTGTCTCCCAAATTTCTATCAGTGGCTCAACTAATACATGTATATATGCACAGCAAATACATTTGCATATTGAATAGAAGAACACTTTATGCTTGTACTGGTTTTGAAACAAAATGTATAATTGTGATCTAAAAGCGTTGCATTTTTGTAATTATATGGTACTGCCACCTCCAGGCTTTTATTGTAAAATAACAACATTAGCTTCAAAAGTATATGTGATATGTAACTTTATGAAGGTATAAATCTCTATCTCTATCCCTTTTTTAGGTTCAACACCAGTTTACACTACTGTGATAATAGTGCATCATTTAATATTTTCAAACTGGTGGTTTACTCAGAAGAGACAATTCTACTCTTTAGCTCTGGTGCAAATTTTTAGCTAGGCCTTTTTTAGTGCATAATTTTTGAAGAGTAACTTTTTGTCAAGGAAAAAAAAAAAGCCCCTCTAGGTGAACAATGTGCATTGCAGAGATTTTAACAAACTTTGTAGCAGATTCATACCTTTTGTTGCTCTGAAGTTCGCCCTGTGTTTGTTTCACCATTTTCTTTGAATACTGATTCTGAATTGGTCTCAAAGGGAGGAACTGGTTCATTAGAATCACCGGGTACACCCCCGGTGAGAAAAGCTGCAGGGTTTGCATCAATTTAGAAGTATGTAACCCTTGGGGAACATTTCATTAAAACTGTAATTCCTATTGAAAGGTGTGCCTAATATTTAACTGGCATCTTAGTGCAGCCTTCAAAATAGGTAAGCCAGTTACACAAACAGGAAATTACATTTCTGGGGATGTTCTATATGCCAACTCTGTACAGAACACCTTCAGGTTGTTATATAGAAATTCATTTTAAAGAAAATTACAGCGGCAGCAAATTAAAAAGGAAAGGTATTTTTTTTCAAATTAAAGTACAACGTAGCTTGCATAGCAATAGTATATACTTCTTTATTTGCTATATTTTTTCCATGACAGTGGAGATGCCCTGAGAAATAAGGAAGTGATGCTTTGCAGCACAAATAAATGGCACCAGTTAAAAAAAATAATAATGTTCAACTGTAAGAAGGAGGGGGAGAAGTCAGGGTAATATCATTTATACTTTAGGGTTAAGGTGCACCTACAAATGGTAGATAAACAGATGTTATCTTCTTCAACAGTTATTGTACATATTGAATGCACACAAGGTTTACAGATGCAAATTAACAATGTATTTTTTGATTTAAAAAAGTCCTGCCAAACTCGATATGTTACCTATTTGCATCTTTAACCCTCATGATTATTTAGTAAAACTTCTCAACCTCAAATGATGGAGTGCAGATTGAAAGAAGAATAATAAATTGCTAATTTGTGCAGATTAGGGATATCCGTTTTTCTAAAATAAAATAAAACAGGGCATTTATAAGGGCAAGTTTTCTAAATTTTTGCACATTGGTCTGGCAAACTTTGAAAGAGATGCAGCATTTTTTTTAAAGGAGTACATTAACTAAAAGTGCAACTGTAGCCATTAAAAAAAAAAAGTTAATGGAGAGGGGGAAGGATTAGAACAACTGCCTAAACCAATGAAAAACTCTGCTTTTATTTATTTTCGGTTTCTATATGTTCAGTGGAATGACTCCCACACATTTTGTTATCATACATGAGGGTGGAAAGGGGATCATAGACAGAAATTACAACTTGACAAACTCTAAACTTTTCCTATCCCTATATGAAACATTAAAAGCAATTTTGACTGGAGTTTTCCCCTAAAGTGGAACTAAACCCATTGATTTAACTCTTTACCAAAACAGTTATATCCAAGGTAAGCAGTGAATGATAACTGTCCCAGCTGCTAGTGCTCTCAACCAAACTGTCAAACAGTCATATGGCTGGCATCATACCAAATCACACGTGCAGCAACATGGCGAATTCAGATCAAACAGTGGCTAAAATGCAAGCAGCTTCCTTGGTTGTATAACACTGAATGGTTAAGTTCAGCTTTAAAGGTCACCAGGACTGGATGGTTTCTTCAACGAATACTTCAAAACATTCAAAATAGTTGTATCACCATACATACAATCGGTCTTCACAAAAGATACATAATCATCATCCTTTCCCCAAGAGATGCTGAAAGCACATATAGTAACTCTACCCAAACTGGGAAAATATCCCACTACACAAGCCAACTTTAGACCAATATCCCTTTTAAACTCAGATATCAAAGTATGTGCAAAACTGTTGGCCATACAGCTAACGAATATAATCCCCTCCATTATTCAGTGCAACCAGATGGGATTTGTGAAGGGGAGACAAACCTCAGATGCTAATAGAAGAATTATAAATGTTATTCACCATACTAAAAAAAAAACAGAATGCCTTCTCTGCTGCTGTCCATAGACGCAGAGAAGGCATTCGATAGGGTTCATTTGACCTACATGGAAATTGTACTGTCCAAGTTTGGCTTTAAGGGACCTATACTAACTGCAGTTCTAGCCCTGTACTCATGCCCATCAGCACAGGTGTACACCTCAGGTCTTCTATCCACACCATTCAGCATATCCAACAGGACTCACCAGGGGTGCCCCCTATCTCTAGCCATCTTTAACCTTATGATAGAGCCCTTGGCAGAAGCAATTAGAACACACTCCTCAATCACAGGTTTACAGTTTGGCTCCAACATGCACACTATAAACGTATTTACGGATGACGTCATTCTCCTGCTGACAAACCCACTCCTCTCTCTAAAACATGCCCACAAGACACTGACAGATTTTGATGATCTCATTTAACAAATTAAACTCCACTAAATCCCTAATTTTAAACATAGGAGTACCGCAATCCATCCAAAACATACTACAAAAAAATCTCCCCTATACATGGAGAAAAAAGGGCTTATATACCTAGGAATTACTCTGACAAATATAACCTCATCACTAGCTGATGCCAACATCAAGCTGCTAATGGCCAAACTGGAAACCCAACAAAAAGAAATGTCAAAGGAGGAACTATACTGGCTAGGCAAAATAGCGGCCTTACCAATCCCTATACCTCACCAGTATCTCAAAACCTTATCACATCTTATCTGGAAATACATTTGGGATGGTAAAAAATCTAGATGCTCCTGAAGTAACCTCACCCCACATAAACGAGCAGGTGGAGCTGGACTAGTAGACTACCTTTGGGCAGTTAGACTGGACCATCCTAAACAATGGTTCTTTGAAAATAATAAACCACTGTGGGTAGATATTGAAAGGACAATGACTCCAACGACTGACTTAACAGCATTCCTCATGGGTGACATTTGGGAGCCATGGGATACTCAAACCCTTCCCCCTCCCATACAGGTGTCTATACAGGCGTGGAGATTCCTCCTAAACCAACATCACACCAGTACATGCAAGGTAGAATATAAGTTTCTTATAGGCCTCCTAGAGGCAAAGATCCCAATGCTATCAGTAAATACATTTACTGCACATGGCATTCTACACATACTAGACCTCATAAGTAAACTCATGCCTAAAACTGTAAAACAAATATTGACTGAGCATCATCTGCCGAGCAACATTCTCTTCTCATGTGTACGTATATCACACTTCCTAAAATCACACCCCATACCAAGACTAAGAATACCAGCCAAAGCATGGCAATTCTATTTAATCCCCAAGCATAATACCAATGGAATATCACTATTTTATAACCTCTTACAAGACAAACAAGTATTCAAGAAAACTGCAGCAATTCAGAAATGGTAAACAGACGTAGGTACCACTTTCTCAGATGACAATGACAACACGCCTTTAGGTGAATCCACAAAGCATCCCACTGTGTTAACCACTGGGAAATTATGCTCAAAATAGCTAAAAGATGGCACTATACCCCATACAAGATAGAAATGTAGTTCCCAGATACATTGCCTCTAGACATGTGCACACTGAAATATTTTGTTTCGGAATTTCGTTTTTGTCCGAAAAATAAATTTATTTAGTTACTCCCGAAATTCGTTTTTATTTATTTCGTTTTTCGTTAGAAATTGCATTCGTCTGAAAATCTGAATTAATTAAGGTCGAATCTGTCATTGAAGGCTTATGGTGTCTGTCGAATGTTCAAAGAAGATTCGACGGAGCAGTGAAACTGTACGACGCTGCAATTATACATTTCCGGTCGAATGTTCCGCCCACAAGCTATAGAAGAATTCTAATGTTGTATGACTAGTAATAATTATATTTATTCATTACTATTACTAGTCAACCAACATTAGAATTCTTCTATAGCCTATGGGCGGATGCATTTGACCGGAAATGTACGATTGCAGCGTCGTACAGTTTTGCTGCACCGTTGAATCTTCTAACTTTCAATGCTTTGTCGAATCTTCGTCATTCTAGCTATTTTACTGCTCCTCCTCTTTGGTTACAATCAGCCAATAACATTCATCATCAACTTTATTTTTATTTTACTTCCCCCACCCAATTCCAGCAGTGATCTTTTCTCTCTATGTCGAATCTTTTCTCTCTATAATAACAAATCTTTTCTCTCTATGTCGAATCTTTTCTCTCTATAATAACAAATCTTTTCTATCCTATGTCGACTCTTTTCTCTCCTATGTCGAATCTTTTCTCTCTATAATGTCGAATCTTTTCTCTCCTATGTCGAATCTTTCCTCTCCTATGTTGAATCTTTCCTCTCCTATGTCGAATCTTTTCTCTCCTATGTCGAATCTTTTCTCTCCTATGTCGAATCTTTTCTCTCTATAATGTCGAATCTTTTCTCTCCTATGTCGAATCTTTCCTCTCCTATGTCAAATCTTTTCTCTCCTATGTCGAATCTTTTCTCTCCTATGTCGAATCTTTTCTCTCTATAATGTTGAATCTTTTCTCTCCTATGTCGAATCTTTTCTCTCCTATGTCGAATCTTTTCTCTCCTATGTCGAATCTTTCTCTCCTATGTCGAATCTTTTCTCTCTATAATGTCGAATCTTTTCTCTCCTATGTAGAATAATCTTGGACTAATAGAGTTAAGGTTAGGCACATTCGACCACAGGTTCGATAGACACAGATTGTTATTGTCAGCGTCACGTCAAATCTCCTATCTATATCGAACTGTTGTAGCAACGAAAATGAAAATAAGGCATTTGTTTATGTCGGATCTTTCGGTTTTCGGATTCTGTGCTTTCGTTTTCGTTTGTTAAAACGATAACGAAAATAGCTGAAATTCGGACGAAAATGCATTCGGACGAAAACGAATGCACATGTCTAATTGCCTCCAATGCTGGAGGAACTTCAGCAAAGTCGGGCACTTCCTATACACGTTCTGGGAATGCCCGAACATAACAAGCTTATGGAACAAGACATTCCAGATGATATCATCGCTAACAGAAATCTTAACCCCCTCCCAAGCCAGCACTAGCAATCCTTCACTTAGGAATAGAGACATTCCCTCCCAACTTCAGGCAAGTCATCACCCATATTCTTCTAGCGACCCACACCCTAATACTTCGCAACTAGAAAAACAATCCCTCTAACAAGGTAAAACTAGTCCAACGGAATCATACTTTCAAAGGCCTCATAGCGATTAACTCTCTGACATGTAAGAAATTTGGGTGTCAATGGTGTACACAATCAGATAATAAACACTGACTGAACACAAATAATTGGAAAAATAGAATTTTGTATTATTTTTTCCCCCGGGTCTAGCGCATGCCATCGGCCACCCTTTCTTTTGCCTTTTGGAATGAACATGACAGTTAGGGAAATATCCCACACGAACATCATCCTTGCTACCTCGATCCTGGCAAATGGCCCTCTTCCAAAATGGCCACTGCGGCGCATCTCTCCACCTTTACAGCCCGCCTGGGTTCTGGGTTTCCCACGCATGCGCACATTGCATTCTTTGTTACGTCCACGGCGTGCGTATGATGTCAGTCGCACGCACGCTGGACGGAGATATAAACGGCACTTCCTGCCGCTATTATCTGTCACTCCTTGCGAACTGGCTATAGAGCGCACATCGCTGCTCTTGGACCTTTCCAGGTCCCTGGACTATGCATTGATTTCACCAAAAACAGGTACCATTGTGTTTTCTCTATTTTACTAGATGTGAAATACTTTCTTTTCATTTGATCATGGTTTATTCCATTGCTATTTACTCTATCCTATAGGCTTATTTCTCTTAAGCTCTATGAACTCTGGATGGATCTCTGTCCTTGTATGTGGATTCTTGGACTTTAATCCGTGATTAGTGCAATTCCATTGATTCTATACCAACTCAAGCAGGTATCTCTTGCATAATCAATTGTTTTGTGCACTTTTTACTGCTGCTTGTTTTCTCTATATACAACAAAGTTTTTTCCTCTTTTTTCTTAATACTAGGATTTATTCCTACCATCATATATATATATATATGTACTCTCCGTCTGTAAGTCCTTCTGGATAAATGGGATCGCTAGGTTTGAAGTAGTGCCTGCACTCCTTATTTTGGAGTATTTTATTAATTAACACATTTTCAAGTAACCTTCAATACAGTATCAGGTGGGTAGGTGGGTCCCTCTATGTATATTTCACAATATGCACACATTATATACAGACTGATTGAACGATGTTCCTATGACCCTTTTCTCTACATGTATAAATATAATAATCTTTTGCATTTTTCATGTATGCCTATTCTAAACATCAATGTAAACACTTTTTGATGTTTTTTACACCAAGCTTTATATCCCATCTTTTGTTTTGCCTTTAGCATATCATGTGATGCCGTGGTTAATTTCCTGAGGAAGCTCTTCTCAGAGCGAAACGTTAAGTACACTGGCACCCCTGTGTTTGTTATTTACTGTATAAAGAAACAATTGAATATGGATGTACACTGTATTGGTGTTTAAAAAAAAAAAAAATTGTAATAAAAAATTCTATTTTTCCAAACATTTGTGTTCAGTCAGTGTTTAATATCTGATTGTGTACACCATTGACACCCAAAAAATCCCAGATCCCTGTGACCCCTCCTCCCCCTCCTCTTTTTTTATAAAATTGGGATGTGGTGTCCAAAATTTACCTTCCCTTCCAGATCCTTTCTTTATGTAAGAAATTTGATAAAAACTGTTTAATATGTACAGGAAAATACAATGACCTATGAAACTTTTTTCTTTTCTTTTTGGGCTGCTGCCTTATATTGCCAATACTAATGATTACTAATGATTGTTATATCTAAGCAAACAATCACTTGTTGTGACATATTGTACACCAATGCGAACTGTGTGTATCTACCTGTTTGTTAAAAATTTGGAAAACTCAATAAAAATCTGTTGGAAAAAAAAAAGTTCAGCTTTAAATGTCCATGTACATATGGCTTTAATGGGCAGTACAGCCCAATGCACAGAAAAAAATATTTAACTTGCGTCTTATGTGTTCAGTTCACATCACCACAAAATGGAAGTTTGTAAGATTTCAATAAAGCTCCAAAAAAAGGCAAGCAGTGTAATGCAATGTGATCAGTCCATTGTCCTCTTCTCTTCACAGTGCACACCAGCAGTCATGGTATAATTCAGTCTGCTGGTGTGACCATGCTGTAAATAAAATCCTAAAATATGTGCAACTTTCAAGTACTGAAATCCATATCCACAACACCTTTGAATTTGTTATACCTGGAGTGAGAAAAAGGTGAAAATTACCTAGTTTAATTAAAAAGTATTCTATTCTAATGAAATAGTTATCTGTAAAGTGTAAAGGTGTGAAAGTGGCTATGTGAAACAATGTTAATGTTAATAGACAGCCCTTTTTATACATTGAATATAGCTTTCCATAGTATTTTTTATAAGATCCTTTAATATAAAACTGATAGGTAGATAGTTGTATATTATCAAAACTAAATTCATAGCAGTAAGAACCACAAAAAGGGCTTTTATAAATGTCATCCAATTTATGTAAAAGAAGTAAAACATTAATAAAGTAAGGGATGCTGTACTTGGTTGGGTTCTGCTGAGTTATTTTGCTGTGAGATAGCCGAGCACTCACAGAAAGCCTTGTAATTCACTATGCTAGAATGCTATGAAGAATGTTGTCTCTAGCTCAGCCTGCTCATCTGTTGGGAATGACTGCAAGGTCTACACTTCACAAAGATACGCTTGAATGGGGAAAGAGCACCACATGACTGACGGAACTGCCAAGGGAAATATAAGACAGAGTGGTCAGAGGTCAGTGCTTCATGTTCCAGAAATTTTGTTTGTTTGTATGCTTCACAGAAGAACAAAGAGTTTTCCTGTGATTCTGAATAACAAATCAACCAAATACACAAGTAAAAATTATTTAACATATATGGTTGCTAAATACAACTATTTTTTTATTTTTATTTTTATAAGAATAAGCTCTTTTGTGCATACCCCTTTTTATTTTATTTGCATTCAGTATAGAGGGGTTAATGTGAGATGATGTGACCAAAGTCAACTTAAAAAAAGATTCATAGACATACATACAGTATATATCACAATTACACAATTAAACACACCTATATTAAAATAATAATTCAAACATAGAATATAGTTGATCATTTAATAGTTAAATGGATAAAAACACAAAAAGCTACACCATGAAGTATTCACCAGTTGTGGTAACTTACCGTAATACATCATTTATGTTGGCAACATTTTAGACATTAAAGGGTTGATTTATGGGGATGTAGGCTGCTCCATTTTGCAAGCCAATATGCACCAGAGCTTAATAAATCAGGTGAAGTTCTACTGACTTCCATCATACAAATCATGTGCAAGCAAAAATGCTGTTTTTGTTCGTTGCATATGATTGGGTATTCTTGCAAAGTGACAACCACATTCACTCAGCTCTGGGGCAAATTCCCTTTGCAAAGTGAACAGCCTATTTGCCTTTAGTAAATCAACCACAATGTGCAAAATATAAAAAAAATCATTGTTAACCACTAGAGGACCGCAATATAGTCAAATGACGGCTACAGCGCGGACCTGAAAATCCAGAAGGCTGTCAATAGACGTCCTCCCCTTTGCACACACAGCACGCGCTGTGATCACAGAGTCACTGAGACTCGGGCGATCACAGATCTGTGTAAGGGGGCGGTCCCGGCTTGTTTACAAGGGACATCGGTCCCGAAGAGGAAGGAGGCACATCTGCCTCATCAGTGCCCACAATCACCGCCTGCCAGTGCCACCTGCCATTGCCACTTGCCAGTGCCCACAGTGCCACCTATCAATGCCCACAGTGCCACCTATCAATGGCCACCTGTGATGCCAATCAGTGCCACCTAGTAATGCTGCCTATCAGTGTAACCTATCAGTGCCCATTATTGCCACTCATCAGTGCCCATCACTGCCACTCATCAGTGCCCATCACTGCCACCTATCAGTGCCCATCACTGCCACCTATCAGTGCCACCTATCAATGCCACCTATTAGTGCAACTTATCAGTGCCCACCAGTGCCACCTATCAATGCCCTTCAGTGCCACCCATCAGTGCCACCTCTCAGTGCTGCCTATCAGTGCCCACCAGTGCCACCTAACAGTGCCCACTAGTGCTGCCTATCAGTGCCCACTAGTGCCGCCTTATCGGTGCCCATCAGTGCAGCCCATCAGTGCCCATCAGTGCAGCCTCATCAGTGCACATCAATGAAGGAGAAAAATTGCCTGTTTGCAAAATTTTATAACAAAATATTAAAATATATAATTTTTTTTTTTTTTAAATCGGTCTTTTACATTTTTTTTCAAAAAAAAGGTGTCCATTCAGACACAGAACTGTGGTTCGGCCCTGCTCCCTCTCTTTCCTGATTGCCTAACTGACTTTTTTTTTTCTTTTTATTTCCCCTCTTGGTGTATATAAATTTCTCTTTTGTAACCATGTCGTCTATCACCTTGCTCCATTCTTTCCCTGTTGGGGGTTCTTTCGCTTGCCATCTCTGTGCGATAAGTTTCCTTCCCTGGAACAGACACCTAATTACTGCCGTCTGTACATCTCCTGACATTCCCTTTCCTTCCAGGAGACCCAGTACACACGTCTTAACCTCCGGCTGCAGAGATGCCCCAACACAATATTTATCTTCTCTACTATTTCTTTCCAATACCGATATAGCTTGGGGCACCTCCAAACCATGTGTATTAAGTCTCCCCTTTCATTCCCGCATCTCTGGCATTTCGCATCCCGTCTCCTACCAAACTGGAACATCCTTTGAGGCGTATAATATGCTCTGTGTATTAAGTAAAGGTGGGATAATATTTGGGAGGGAGATGCTGAAACTCTAGCTCCTGCTTCTAATATACGATTCCACTGTTCCTGTGACAGTGGACCCACGTCCTTCTCCCATTTCTCCTTGTTTTTAATATCTGATCCTTCACCCTGTTCTGCCCCCTCTATGCTCCTATACATGTCTGAAATCGACACGCTGGATGTTTCTGCATTTACTAGTTTGCGGAGAAGAGGCATTTCGTTACATTCTGGTGATTCCTCCCCGAACTGCGCATTTAGCGCGTGTCTGATTTGCAGGTATCTGTAGAAAGATTTGTTTGGTACTGCATAATCTTCCCTTATCTCTTGAAATTACTTTATTCTCCCTGTTCTAAAAAATTGTGCCAGGAGGTGTATGCCACATCTATCCCATTCCTCAATCTTCCCCATCACTTTAAGTTTCATTAGATTGTTATTGTCCCATATGGGAGAGAATTCAGAGAATCCTTTATATCCCAGAATGTTCTTAACGGCTTCCCAACATTTTACCATCAGTTGTACTGTGGGGCATCTAGAACAGAAGGAGTCCGCCTCCACTGCCTCTACTTCTGTATCATGATTGGTGTCATTCAATATTAAGCACTTCGCGGACTCCCTCGATACCGATAGATTGTTACCCTGCATATGTTGCATTTGTGCGGCTAAGAAATAACACCTTGGGTTTGGAAGTGCCAATCCCCCTTCTCTCTTGGTTGCTGTAGAGTTTGGAGGCGGACCCTTGCCACCCCCCTCCTCCAAATTAGTTCCCTAAACACACTCCCTAATTTTTTAAACCAGTATCTTGGGATCCATACTGGGGAATTGTGCAGAACATATAGGACTTGCGGTATCCAGACCATCTTAACCAGGTTGCACCGGCCAGCCACCGACAGTGGAAGTCGGTTCCAGACTCGGCACTTCTGTCTCAGTTTTGTCATTAATGGGACTAGATTTCTGGCTATATACTGCCCAGGATCTTTTGTTACATTTATTCCCAAGTATCTCATTTGGCTCACAACTTTCACTTGGGCTATCTGCTGATGTAATGGGTCTAAGGGCAAAGGTGCCGATTTGTCCCAATTAATTGTCAGCCCGGAGAATTTTCCAAAATCCCCAATTATGCCCATTGCTGTCTCCAGTGAGGACTGGGTGTCCCCTAAAAATAGTAGTACATCATCTGCGTACATTGCGACCTTCTCTTCCCCCAGCCTCCTCTTAAAGCCCTGTACCTCCGATGATGTTCTTATGGCAGTAGCCAGGGGCTCCATTGCGAGGGTGAAGAGCAGGGGCGACAATGGGCAACCCTGCCTTGTCCCCCTCGCCAACTGGAACCAATCCGAGCACTCGCCATTTATTCTAACTTTCGCCCTGGGACCCTCATACAATATTTTGATCCATTGGATGCACTTAGGACCAAACTGGAATTCTTCCAGTGTTCTCCACAGGTAATGTCACTCAAGGCTATCAACTGCCTTGGCTGCGTCTAGGGACAGGATAGCTCGTGACCCCCCATTTTCTGTTGGCAACTGAATGTTAAGGTATGTTCTTCTTATATTAATACTTGTGGATCTACCTGGAATAAATCCAGTTTGGTCCGGATGCACCAATTTCGACACTACTTTATTTAGTCTCGCTGCTTATATTTTGGCCAGTATTTTTACATCTGAACACAAAAGAGAAATCGGCCTGTATGAGGCTGTCTCAAGTTGATTTTTCCCCTCTTTTAAGAGTACAATAATTGTTGCCTCTGACATAGATATGGGTAGCTTCCCCTCCTCCGCTGCCCAGTTAAATACCTCCAGAAGCTTTGGAAGCAGCACCTCGCCGAAGGTTTTATATATTTCTATCGGCAGGCCTTTTGGCCCGCCATAGCCGCGGTCACCTTTTGTAGCTCCTCCAGCGTCAGTGGTGCCTCCAAACCCTCTATGTCTTCCCCTGATAACTGGGGGATCTGCAGTCCTGCAAAAAAGGTCTCCATCTCTTCTTCTGCATTTCTGTGTGGTGTGCTACTGTACAGATTTTGGTAATAGTTTTTAAAAACCTCTATTATTTCCGGGGTGCCTCTTCTAATTTCCTCATCTTCATTGCAGATAGCCGGAATGACAGATAGAGCTTGCTATGGGGGCACCCAAGCAGAGCTGCAGCTCTGTGTGTCCATTCAGACACAGAACTGCGTTTCGGCCCTGCTCCCTCTCTTTCCTGATTGCCTAACTGACTTTGATTGAGAGCAGCGAGAGCCAATGGCACCGCTGCTGTGTCTCACTGGTGGACATTGCTAGACAGAGAAGCAAGTATTAGGGGGGCTAGGGGGGGGGGGCTGCTGCACTGCACATAGAATGCATTAAGATAAAAAAACGTATGACTTTATAACCACTTTAACTAGGGGGGTTGCAGGTAGAGCAACTATTCTTGGGTCTTAAGGTCAAGATAGAACCAAAACACTACAACCTTTTTTGCCTGTCATAAGTTTAGTAGGCTTTAGGACACACAGATGAAAATCCCACTTCACCAATTTTGTTATTTTTTTTTATTTCAAAAAGTTTTTTTCTTTTTGAAGAGTAAAAGTCATACATATGTAAACAATATGAGATACAATGAAGTGTGATAATTGCACAATTCACAGTAAGCAAATGCATAGTTGGAGTCCATTACCCATGAGCTATTCTGGTCCACAGATTTATGAAAAACCATGGACTACAGTGGTAAGATAAGACCCAATGGGGGAAGGATCCCTCTTCTTCCGGCACTCTAAATGGGAACAACCTGTGGCGGAAGGGGAATTTCTTACCCCCGTCTCCGGCCCTCAACCCACTGCCAAAAGGATAATTGCTAAATAATTATACTTTAGAATTACTTAAACTCTCTACTAAAATTTCTCACTAAACTGTAATACTTCTCGTGTTGAGGAAACAAGAAGTGAAGGAGATGGCAGGCAAGAGAGGGAGAGAAACTCAGAAAGAGGGATAAGAAATAGAAGAAAAGAGAAAAGTATGCATATCGTCAAGCGCTGAGTATATTTTATTCTGGCGGGAAGTTAGTAACCAGGGGTATGCCTACATAGCGGGCCCAGGGTTCCCAGGTGGCCTCAAATTTATGGGCTGTGTCCAGTAATATGCTGGATAACTTTTCCTGAGACATTATCCAGGATATTTTCCTTTTTGTAGCCAATGTTGAGATTTTCAGTTGTTTCCAGGCTTTAGCCACAGTAAGTTTAGCTCCTAGTAGAATGAAGTGGATTAGCCTGCGAGTGGGCGTGGAGATCTTTGGTATCTGGGCATTAAGCAGGATGACCATTGGGGTTCTGGGGATCTGGCTTCCAGCCAGCCTGTCAATAAGGCTAAACATTTTTTTCCAAAATGAGTGTATTCTGGGACATTCCCACCAGATTATACAGTGGGCTATTGTACCTGAGAGTTGACAACCTCTAAAGCATAGAGGATCTGCCAAAGGAAAAATAGAGGCCAGTCTAGAAGGGTATAATACCATCTAGAGAGCACTTTAAAACTGGGCTCTGTCAGAGATGTATTTAGGATACCCTTGAAAGACTTGAAGCAAGCCGTCTACCAGCTCTCCAGGTCCCACTGGAACTGGAAATCAAACTCCAAGGGAGTCATAAAGAAAAATTTAGAGTTAGGTAGAGTAAGTGACAAGTAGATGATCAAAACTCCCCCCTTCTATTCCATGGCTTGTCCACACCAAAGTTCATAATCTATGAACCTCGGTGGGAGTGGTTTATCCTTCCAGAGTGTTTGCAAGGAATTTGATATTTGTCCAAACCTGAAACGTTCAGAAACGGGTAGGTCCAGCTTTTTGATGCAGTGATTGAGGGTGAAAGGACCAGTGGATGTGAAAAAATTTCCAATTCGGTACAGTCCCTTGTCCAACCACCATTTAAATGCTATAATGTTCATTCCTGGGGGAAAGTCTTGGTTGTTAAATAAAGGTGTTAGCGGCTTGCTAGCTGACACCAGGGCTTTCAACATGCGAATAGCGTCCCAAAGGGCAAAATAATGTGACAAGGTAGGGGCCAAAATCAGAGGGCGATTTTTTGGGGGGCTCCAAAGTAGGAAGTCCAGGGTGTAGCGTGGAACTGCTTGTTTTTCTATTTGTACCCAGTCCAGTTTTTCGAATCTGGAGTAGACTATTGATAGTTGGGCAAGTCTGGCAGCTAGATAGTACTTGTGTAGTTTAGGTAAGCCTAGACCTCCCCTTCTTCTATGTGAGTATAAGGCTTGCTGAGGGATTCTATAGCCAGCCTTCCCCCAGGTGAATTTCAGTAGCGTGCTTTGGAAGAATTTGATGTGGTCCCTCTTGATTGGGATGGGGAGAGAACGAAACAGGTAGAGAAATCTGGGGAGCAGTGTCATTTTTATAGAGTTTATCCTCCCCAGCCATGATAGGTTAGTTTTGGACCAGGACTTAACCACATGCCGACCAGGCCATAGCCGAAATACGGCTGCAGCGCTGTCAGCTTATTCTGGGAGGGCATCCATGGACGTCCTCCCAGAATCTTGCACCCGGAAATATCCATGACCGTCGGGTCCGGAAGACCCGGCGCATCACATATCACGGTAAATGGCTGCTGACAGCGGCCGTTTACCACGTGATCGCTCTGTCAAATGACGGAGCGATCACTTGTAAACAAACCGGCGTCATGTCCGGTTCCTCTCTCCCCTCTCTGTATCGATCTGTACAGTGTGAGGGGAGAGGGGAGAGATCGTTTGCAGCAGCACTGTGGGCTGGATCTGTAGTGCCCACATCGCTGTTCTGTGCCCATTCCAGCACTCATGCATACTCATCCATGCTCAGCAATACTCACTCATCCATCCTTGGAAATACTTATCCATCCATCCATGCTCAGCAGTACTAATCCATCCATCCATGCTCAGCAGTACTAATCCATCCATCCGTGCTCAGCAGTACTAATCCATCCATCCATACTCAGAAATACTCATCCATCCATCCATGCTCAGCAGTACTAATCCATCCATCCATGCTCAGCCATCCATACTCAGAAATACTCATCCATCAATGCTCAGAAATAGTCATACGTTCATCCACATTCCTGGCTCAACCATGCTCAGCCATCCCCATCCACGGCTCATCCATGCCACATCAGTTCGCATCAATGCCACTACAGTGCCTCAAAGTGTAATTGTCAAATTAGACTTGAAATTTATGCCATTAGAACGCCTGCTGGTGCTCCCTACGTGTTGGACTTCTCTATGTGGCCATGCTGTGTAAAAGTCTCACGCATGTGGTATTGTTATACTCAGGAGGAGTAAAAGAATGTATTTTGGGGTGTAATTTGTGGTATGCATATGCTGTGTGTGAGAAATAACTTTATAATATGACAATTTTGTGAAAAAAAAGAAAAAAAAATCTTGATTTTGCAAAGAATTGTGGGAAAAATTACAACTTCAAAAAGCTCACTGTGCCTCTTTATAAATACCTTGGGATGTCTACTTTCTAAAAAGGGGTCATTTGGGGGGTATTTGTACTTTCCTGGCATGTTAGGGTCTCAAGAAATGAGATAGGCTGTCAGTACTTCAGGTGTGATCAATTTTCAGTGATTGGCACCATAGCTTGTGGACTCTATAACTTTCACACTGACCAAATAATATACACCAATTTCGATTATTTTTACCAAAGATATGTAGCAGTATAAATTTTGGCCAAAATTTATGAAGAAAAATTTGTAATTTGCTAAATTTCAACAGAAACAAAGAATTATTATTTTTTTTTTTTTTTTACAGAATTATCTGTATTTTTTAATTTATAGCGCAAAAAATAAAAAAACCTCAGCAGTGATTAGATACCACCAAAAGAAAGCACTATTTGTGTGAAAAAAAGGACACAAATGTCATATGGGTACAGTGTTGCATGACTGAGTAATTGTCATTCAAAGTGTGAGAGCACTGAAAGCTGAAAATTGGTCTGGTTAGGAAAGGGGTTTAGGTGCCCAGTGGTCAAGTGGTTAAGGTCTGATTCAAGTTTACTGTACATAAGGGGGTAATTACTAGCATAGAGGGCTTCAGTCTTAGCTGTCAAGTTGATTCTAAGATATCTAATAGAAGACTCACTCCATTCGAATTTAAAGGATTTTTGTAATAGGGCAACAGTGTCTGGCTGTAGAGAAACATTTAGTGCTTGAGATTTGGAGTAGTTAACCTGGAGGTCCGATATATTAGCAAACTCTTCTAATGTGTGGCATAAATTAGGGAGAGAGGTTATAGGGGAGGTGAGGAATAGGAGAATATCGTCCGCAAAGAGGCCACATTTATGTGTTTGGGGGCCACATGATACCCTTTTATGTTTGGGTTTTGGCGAATTGAGATGGCTAGGGTTTCAATTTCTAAAGCAAAAATTAGTGGAGAGAGTGGACAACCTTGTCTGGTTCCTTTCACTATATGTATTGGTTTGCAATAGTATCCCTAAAGTCGCATATAAGCTTTTGGTTGTGAGTAGAGAGCCTGAATTAAGCCCATGAAGTGTCTGCCAAAGCCCCAACATTCTAGGAGAGCAAACATGTAGGGCCAGGAAACCAAGTCAAAGGCCTTGTGTAGGTCTAAAGAAAGAAGCATGCCCGATTGTTTAGGTCCCCCTTCTCAATTAGTCTGGAGTATGGAAACTATGTCAATTGCCCTTCTAATTTGGTCAGGGCCCTGTCTGCCTGGGATGAAACCCACTTGATCTTTATGGATGTAAGTATTAATAAAGAAGGCTAAGCGGTTGGCTAGAATTTTGGTCTGGATTTTCAGATCGCTGTTTATAAGAGATATTGGACTATAGTTACTTTTGGATTTTTGTCCAGTTAGGGTATCACCGCAATCAATGCTGTATTGAATTGTGTGTCCATTGGGTCACCCCGAGTCTTGGCATTAAGGAATTTTGTTGAAAAAGGAACCAAGGTGTTAGTGAATGTTTTGTAATAGGGGTTCGAAAGACCGTCTGGTCCAGGGTCTTATCCCCTCTTAAGGTCCATGATAACTCCCAACACCTCCCCCTCAGTGAAGGATGCTTCAAGAATGTCTTTGTGTTCTGGGGATAGGGAAGGTATGGGAAGATCACCCAGGAACCCATTAATGGAGTTGTTGTTATTCAAGGTGTGGGGACTATACAGATTGGCGTAGAAATCATGGAATGCTTCTTTTAAAAATTTTCGAGGGGTAAGCTAGAGTGCCATGTCCGGGGATTCTTATCTTTGGCATTACATAAGACTGTATTCGGGGTGACAATTTGGCTGCCAGCAAGGAACCCAGCTTGTCATTCTGGGTATAAAATCTATTTTTGTTCCAGCAAATTAGTTTTTCTTCTTTTACTGCTTTTTACTAAGTTGGGTTCCATCCTGGCTTTATCAAGTTGGGCTTTTCTAGTGGAGGATGGGTCCTTTTTGTGTTGGGCTCGTAACGTTTCGTAAGCTTTTTCTAATTTCTTGATGTTGGCTGTTCTTTCTCGTTTAATTTGTGTGGCCAGCCGAATGATTGCCCCTCTGATGAAGGTCTTGTGGGGTGCCCACAAGGTCTCCGCAGAGGTTCCACCATTATTGTTAAAGTAAAAGTATTCCTGCAATGATTTATCTATCATGGTGACTCTAATCGGGTCAGAGAGGATATACTCGTTCAGTCTCCAGTACTTTTGACCAGATTATGGAGTTTGTAAGTGAATTGACATTATCACTATTAAGTTGTCAGACAGGATTGTGTCTCTAATATGGGATTTTACGAAAAGTGTGATAATGTGAGTAGGGACCAGAAGATGATCGATCCTAGCATATGAGTTGTGTGGATTGGAATAGTGTGTGAAGTCTTGCGTAGAGGGATTCAGCTCTCTCCAGACGTCTGCCAAACCCTGGGTATGTATTAGCTTGGCTATTTTGTGGCTTACTTTGTGCGGGCGGGTCAGTTGGGTTCCAAGTGGTTTCAAATGAATCTAACCCCTGATCAAAGGAGGCTACATTGGAGTCCCCACCAAGAATGACTGCTCCCTCCAGGATGAGGGTGAGGGTGTCAAAAAGATGTCTAAAGAATGCCGCTTGTCCTTTGTTGGGGGTGTAGTATGAGATCAGGGAGTATAGTTGACCTTCGATCATTCCCTTAACTAAGATGAATCTGCCCTCCGGGTCTCTAGTGTCTCAATTGCATACTGTGCAAGCTCTGGTCAGTGATCCATCCTCAAGACCCAGTAACCCAGAGGATTTTCAGTGGGAAAGGTGTCCAAGTCTGATCTTGCCCCCGGGTATTCCTGCACCATGTAATTCCAACGCTGGCGATGGTTGCTGGAACCGATCATACCTTGGGGCTGCGGACTAAAAAAAATTCTGAACGCATCGGTCAGACGGCCACCTTCTCCACCGCTCCTTCTATGACTGACCGAATCCTCAGAAACACGTTGTCCAGGACCAGGAATTTGTAACCTCCCAGGCTCTGGAAACGCGTTGCACAAACCTTTTTGCAAGGCCTCCCGAAGATGTTTCATCCTCTGCTCACTCTGCGATGGCTGGATAAGGTCCGCAACCTTACCCTTGTAACGTGGATCAAGGAGGGTTGCCAGCCAGTAATGATCCCTCTCCTTGATACCACGAATACGAGGATACTTTCGCAGGCTTTGCAGGATCAGGGAGGCCATGCGGCATAGGTTTGTTGAGCCATTCGGTCTGGAGTCCTCTGGGTCACTAAGGACGACATGATCCACAGCCACCTCCTCCCAGCCACGTACAAGTCCATGTGTTTCTGGGGACTGTAAATGATCCCTTGAAGACTGCTGCTGATGCTGAGTGCTAGGCTCCACCTCCATGCTGACACAATCCTCCTCCTCCTCCTCCTCCTCCTCTTCCTGTGTGATCGGCGGGCCCGCAGGATCACTGTCTGAATAAAGGGGGCTTTGATAGGTAAGGAAGTCCTCCTCTTCCTCCCTCTGTTCTGCCTCAAGTGCCCTGTCCATTATTCCATGCAGCGTGTGCTCCAACAGGTGGACAAGAGGGACAGTGTCACTGATGCATGCACTGTCACTGCTCACCATCCTCGTGGCCTCCTCAAATGGTGACAGGACAGTGCATGTATCCCTGATCATGACCCTGTGGTGTGGCAAAAAAAAAACAAGCTCCCCTGACCATGTCCTGGTGCCATAGTCGCCTCAGGTACTCATTGATGGCCTTCTGCTGCGTGTGTAGCCGCTGCAGCATGGCCAACGTTGAGTTCCACCTGGTGGGCATGTCACAGATTAGGCGGTTCTTGGGCAGGTTGTATTCCTTTTAGAGGTCAGCCAGCCGAGCACTGGCATTATATGACCGGCGGAAATGCACACAGACTTTCCTGGCCTGCCTCAGGACATCCTGTAAGCCCGGGTACCTGCCCAAGAACCGCTGCACCACCAAGTTAAGGACCTGAGCCAAACAGGGCACATGGGTCAGCTGTCCCTGTCGGAGGGCGGAGAGAAGGTTGGTGCCATTGTCGCAAACCACCATTCCTGGCTTAAGCTGGCGTGGCGTCAACCACCTCTGAGCCTGCCCCTGCAGAGCTGACAGAATCTCTGCAGTGTGGCTCCTGTCCCCCAAGCACACCAGCTCAAGCACCGCATGGCATCTTTTTGCCTGTGTACTTGCGTAGCCCCTTGAACGCATACGGAGCACCGCTGGTTCCGAGGACAAATCAGCACAGGAAGAGGCCATGGAGGAAGAAGAAGAGGAGGGGGGGAGGAGAGAGGTGTGTCAGAATCACCACTAGTAGCATTTTGGAGACGTGGTGGTGGAACAACCTCCAACACTACTGAACCCTGTCCTGCATCCTTCCCAGCTGCCAGCAGAGACACCCAGTGCACCGTGAAAGATAGGTAACATCCCTGTCCATGTCTGCTGGACCATGAGTCAGCGGTAATATGCACCTTACCGCTGACCGCCCTGTCCAGCGAGGCCATGACATTGCCTTCCACATGCCGGTAGAATCACCTTCCGTGAGAAAAAGTGGCGTTTGGGAACTTGCCACTGAGGTAAAGCACATTCCACAAATTAACGGAAGAGGGCAGAGTCTAACAACTGAAAAGGCAGCAGTTTAAGTGCTAGCAATTTAGCTAAGCTAGCATTCAATCACTGGGCATGTGGATGGCTGGGAGTGAATTTCTTTCGCCGGTGTAGCAACTGGGGCAGGGAAATTTGTCTGGTACAATCGGACGTTGGTGTACCGATAGCAGATTGCCGCAAGTACTTGGCAGTGACACACCTAACTCTACACTTTCATTCCTCTCAGTGCAGGTTTCTGAGAGGAATGAAGGTATAGTGGGGTTGGAGGTCCCAGCTGATGAGGAGCAAGGAGAGGTCCGCTTTGTTCTTTGGTGTGGGTCTTTATATACGCTTGCCAACGGACTGCATGGCAGGTCGACATATGTCTGGTCAAGCATGTGGTGCCCAAGCGGCTGACGTTTTTGCCACGCGAGATACGCTTCAGACATATGTTGCAAATAGCAATGGTGCGATCTGCTGCACACGTCTCAAAAAAGGCCCACACCAAAGAACTTTTGGAATAACGCGCAGAGACAGCAGCGCCCTGCACATGCGGAGCTCTGCGGTGTGATGCAGTCAGTTGGCTGCCCTTAAGCTGGCCCCTGGAGGGCATCCTGCCTCGTTGGAGATGTGCCTCTTCCTCCTACTCTTCCTCCCCCTCCTCTCTCCTATCAGGCACCCACGTAGAGTCAGTGACCTCATCACCCCCTCCCTCCTCGTCACTGGAGCAAACCTGGCAATATGCTGCAGCTGGGGGAACATGACTGCCAGTTTGCTGTCCTTCTTGGGCACCCCCTCTCTCTGGGTTCACGTTACTGCCTTCCTAAAGCTGGGTACCATTATTGGAGCCTTCAAAATGCTGTGCATCCTCCTGCAGCATGTACCCAACACTGTGGTCAAACAGTTCGGGGGACTCCTCAGGACATGGTGGGGCTAGGGAAGGAGTGACTGATGCCATTGAGCCGATGGAAGAGGCCGCTTTGGCAGCTGCTTTGGCAGACAAGGTACCCTGAGCCTGGGTGAGAGAGGATGAGGAGGATGAGGACGGCTTGGTCATCCACTCTACCAACTCTTCTGCATGTGGCCGCTCAACACGGCCAGCTGCCGAAAAAAAGGACAAGCTGTAAAGATGGTTTTCCCTCTGTGATCAGTCAAACTTCAAGTGTGTTTCAGAAGCAAGGCAATTTATTTCAAATGTACCGGTACAAATGGATGAGTCTTACATGCTAAGAGAAAAAGCAGAAGTCACACTTGACACGAGGTGTGTGACCTTTTTTATAGAGTCAACAGGACGCATATTATTGGCCAAAGTTCACTGGTGGCTTATGACGCAAAACAGCTTTATTGCCAATCACAGTGTCTTTTTACAATTCGTAGCAAAGCTTATGAATTTTGGAAGTAAGTTGAAACAATTGAACAATACAGGTTAGAAGCAACGTGTCTTTAGAAGCCATTTTAGAAATCGGAATCTATTTTAAATTCCTACAAATAGTCACACAATAGACATAAAAAAACTTTCCCCAAATTCCCACCTCTTGTGTGGCTATTTTATCTCAACACATTTCGATGATAGTCCCTGTGTTATGCACTTTCGGACTGTATGGCCTCGTACACACGACCGATTTTCTTGTCGTAAAAAAAACGTCGTTTTTTTCGACGAGATTTTTGTTAAGCTTGTCGATTTTCTCGTCAAGCTTTCTATGCGTACACACTGACATTTCCCAATTTCCTCGTTGTTCTCCGTGCTCACGTCCAGCACGTACGACGGCACTATAAAGGGGAAGATCTTTTTTCTTGGCGCCACCCCTTGGGCTGCTTTTGCTGATCTCGTGTTACCGCGTGTGAAGTAAAAGTTTGGGAAGAGACGATTCGCGCTTTTCAGTCTTCGTACTTTTCAGATCGTTTTCTGCGGTTCAGTTTGTGCTTGTGGGTTCGTATCTTGACTTTCAGGGCGTCTAGGCAGGTCGTATCTGTTTTACAGTGCGTTCTTGCCTGTTCGTTTCTGTTTTTCAGTTCGTTATTCATAGGCCTTGCTGTTCTAAAGTGCGTTCTGTTCTGTACGTTCTGATAAGACGACCGTTTCTTATTAGCCATGTCGCCTGGACGTTCTCGTCGTCGAGTTCGTGCTGTGCGTACGCTTGGTGTTGGTCTGCTTGTTTTGTACCAAGACCAGTCCATGAATGTTGTGAGGAGGAGTTCATGGACCAAGAATTGGTTGCTCCAGCGGGACCAATTCTGCCATATGCCTCTGCTGCGGGAGATCGTCGAGAATAATCCTGAGGACTACAGGAATTTTCTGCGGATGTCTGACCCCGTATTTCAGGAACTGTTGGCTTTGGTGTCCCCCTATATTACCAGGCAGGACACCATTATGCGGGAAGCCATCAGTGCTGAGCAGAGGCTCATCGCCACCTTACGTTACCTGGCGACAGGGAGAAGTCTTCAGGACTTGAAGTTCACCACAGGCATCTCCCCCCAGGCTCTGGGCCTCATAATCCCAGACACCTGTTCTGCTATTATACAAGTCCTGCAGGAGGACTATATTAGGGTAAGTTTTCTCCTTTAACATCACATTTTATGTATTACATTTATGCTACTGTATTGTATTTCTTTCATCCTTCCCTAATTACCATGATTGTAATATGCTGAGAATGTCCCCTTTGTCCCCATGCATGCTGGAAGCTTTAGATTGCCCCTTTATTCTCCTCCATAAATATTTCCCTTCACTAACTTTTCCAGCAGGGGCGCCTGTTCCTCCAAATGTTTGGGGGTCCCACCCCAATTTATGAACTAAACTTCCTCCTTTTTTGCTCAGGTGCCTATTAAACGCCCCCAGTTGTCCCCTCTAATGCAGCCATTTGGTTCCCTCCAATGCAGCCATTTTCCCCCCAGCCCTGCACTTACCTTCTTGTGGTCAGCGCCATCCTTCTTCTGTCCTTGATGTCTTCTCCTTCCCTTGATGTTGCATCAGCCAATCATGTTACCATTAAACAGACTTGGTGAACATGATTGGCAGAGCAGCCTGCCAGTGTTTCCCCAAGGAATGCCCCCCCCCCCTGCGTCCCCTATTTTACTTTTCGGAAGCCAATTACATCCCTCAGGTTGTAATGTGCAAGACTATTTTACTACCTGTTTCTGCTATGCAATTTGAACCCCCTAAATGCCGCAATTATTCATATGTCGGTCGCTAAACAAGAGGCCATCCACCTGAATAGTGGGCGGCATAGACAATACATAGGTTAATGCAACGCATGAACCTATGTATTGTTCTGAGTGATGGGCACAGGAGAGAGGGGGCAGTGCTCCAGCGCCCACTCTGGACGCACCGCCACTGCAATGCTATCCTGTGGCCAAACACATTTCCCCCCCCCAAAATAATTTAGTAATGGCCCATCAGAGGGGGTGATGAATCTGATAAATGAGCCTTCCCTTATACTTATTTTAAACACCTTAATAAACGTAGAATTTGATTGATGTTGGCCTTGATTTTTTTATAATCAAATTTCCTTGTAATGTCTGACTTTGGTATTCTAATATTATTTCATCTTGTTTCACTCCACAGCTTCCTTCCACGCCACAGGAATGGCAGACTGTGGCATCGGAGTTTGCCACGCGGTGGGACTTCCCCAACTGCGGTGGTGCCATAGACGGGAAGCACGTCCGCATCGTGCCGCCACCCCGTTCTGGGTCCTACTACTACAATTACAAGGGGTTTCATAGCATTGTGCTGATGGCGGTGGTGTCAGCACGGTATGAATTCCTCTATGTTGATGTAGGGAAGAATGGCCGGATGTCCGATGGGGGATCCTTCATCCAGACGGAGTTTGCCCTCCGTCTCCAGAGTGACGACCTTGCATTGCCACCGGATGCAGGGAATATTGAAGGACTCCCCTTTGTTTTCTTGGCTGATGAAGCCTTCGGACTCGGACGGCATCTTATGAGGCCATTTCCACAGAGGACCCTGACCCCAGAGAAGAGGGTGTTCAATTACCGGCTGGCCAGGGGCCGAAGAGTTGTCGAAAATGCCTTTGGCATAATGGCCAGCCGGTTCCGCCTTTTTATGACTTCAATACACTTGGCGGACTACAAAATAAACTATGTCGTATTATGCTGCTGTGTGCTACACAACTTTCTGAGCCAAAAATCAAATTCCTATATGGCCTCAGTTTTGCCAGAGGCTGGACTTTCCCCTGCAAATCCCCTGCCGGGCCTGGAATCTGCCCGTCCTGGCTTGCCCTCCCAAAATGCCTGTGAGGTTCGGGACAAATACATGGAGTATTTCACGGGTAGGGGGGCAATTCCTATGCCAGCCTATGTCTAAGGATCCCAATAAAAAGCTTGTTTAAACCTTTAATTATTTGTTCTTTCCTGTCTCCTAGTTTGTCTTTGTGCATTTGTAGTGCCAAGTGTATTTTACTTTAGTAAATATCAACCATTTCACTATGTAACCTTACAAAATAACCAAAGAAGCTTAGAGGGTATTATAAAAAGAAGCTACACGTTGTTTGTGGTCAAATATTTTACTCTGTGCACATTCTCACCATTTTTAGTTTTTTCAGGTTTTTTGGGTTGGCCTGGCCCCAACCCAGCAATTTTTTGCTTATGAAAATACAAAAATAACAGTTGCATTCCAAAAATTACAACATTGGATACCTCTGAGCAATCTGAGACATTCACTTACACAAACTATGTCTCTATGTGCCCGTCCTAATATGGGGTCCTGCCACCCCTTGCCCAGGCAAAAATTGAATATGCACACATTTGGGATTTTTTACATCTATGAAGTTTACAATCCTGATCCCTATTGTCAACATGTGCTATCTGCCATCAGGGGTGATCAATGGACGTGTTTTGGGGGTGCAACCCCTTCCTCAGTTCACCGACTTTAGATACGAGGAAGGGGTTGCACCCACAAAAGACGTACATGGATATCCCCTGATGGCAGATAGCACATGTTGACACACTGTGTGAAGATTCAATTTTTGGCTGGTTTGATTGTCAAAAAAATTCGAAAAGTTGCAAAAACAAACATGTAAAAACAAATGTGTTTGGATGGCTTATTGAATTCTCCCCAAAACATCGAGAATGTCTTTAAATGTTTGTTCCATCACATGGATTCTTTGTTTAATAAGGTCCAGTTCCGTGCTACATTCCATCACTTGCTGGATGAGGCGGAGGGCACTGTCAGCAGAGAACCGTGTACTATCCTTCACAACATTTATATCCCCTAAAAACAAAAAACAAAAGGTATTATAACTCTGCAGGCCTACATCTCTTACCTGAAGCTGTGGTGACAGATACTGACCTGTTGTGGTGACCAGATCCACAACGTCATCCACCTCTCCTTCCTGCACTTCTCCTTCCTCCACCTCAACTTCCTGCACATCTTTCGGTTGTGGGTCTTTGGGAGTTTGGGGTTGCTTGGAAGTTGTGGGGTGCATGTGCTCCCTGGAGTGTCCTCCTCCCAGTCTTCTCTCCCCTATGAGAAGCAAACAAAAGGTCAATTTATCACACTGTAAATCTCAATGTTAAAATAAAAACAGGCTAAATTGATTGGAAGTGTGGTACAAGTGTGTGTTTGGGCGGAATTTAAAGAAGAATGCATTATTTATGACCAAGAATATGCTTAGTATTCACCTTTGGATGTAATTTATTTGACATGGAGGCACCACAAAAATTCTCGTATGCACCTGTGTGGGACACCCAAAAAAGGCGGGTCTGGTGGCCCACACTATAGTGCTCCAAAGTACAGATGTGGAAGCAGCTGCTGAGTGTCCTCTCCTTTACACTGATAAAAGTTTGCATTTCATTCTCTTTACAAACACATCATCTAGACGAAAAAACACACCACAATTTTGGAGCAAAAATGGCAGATGTCTAATTACTTTTGTGGCTCTAAAATAAGCCAAAACCGCGGATAGTGGCCGAACGAAGTGTCGGTAACGTAACGAACGATTACTGTGCCCAACCAAGTTCAAAATATTACATTTTGGAAGCGAGTCCAATATGAGAAACCAAAATAAAGAGCAACATGTCAGTTTAGAAAAAGATTAATATCATAAAAGTCTACATTTTACTTACTTTTAGCGAGCATTCTCTTTATGCTCCTCAACTGCTCTGGCTCCCTCAGTTTGAGGTCTGACCACCTCTTTCTGAGCTGCTCATTTGAGCGTTTCACCCCGAAATTCGCCTTCTGACTCTTCACGACTTTAGTGAGGATTTTGGCCTTCCTTCTATTTGGTTTGCTATACGGCCCATGCTTGGCATCATAATCAGCCTTGAGCAAGATGTCCACCATCTCCGCCATCTCCGCCAAAGACATATTCGATGCCTTGAATCTCCTCCTTGATCGTGACGTTTCCTCGGTCTCCGGGCTTGTCTCCTCCTCCTCGTTAGTTGCGGAATTATCAGACACCTGCTGTAACTCCGCCATATCTGTCTGCGTGCCGAAAGAGAAGGGGCGGGGAAAAGATGTTAGTTAGAACGTCATGGGCGGGCGACGTGTGCGGAGCGACGTGTTCGTATTTTGACGCATGCGTGGTGTGTATATAGCAAACACACATGTGACTATAGTACGTTCGGTGTGCGGAGAGAGGAGTTCAAGTGACGGACGTGCGAACGAAGGTATGTGATTTTGTGACTTGTACAAATTGTTGGCCTATACTGTCTTGAGAATGTTGGAGGATATATATGGTGACTAGCATGTTAAGGAGGTTAGACTGTTTGCCTCACATTAGTTATATATAAATTATTTAACTTCCAGATACAATATGAATGTCTTTATAAGCGACAAGGATTTCCTGGCGGAATTTATTGACCGGATAAGGGAGCTGCCCGCTCTGTGGGAAACGAAAAACCCCATCCACAAAAAAAGAGGGGTGAGAAAAGCAGCGCTGGAGAAGCTGCTCCCATTTGTGCATACCAAGGTGCCCACAGCCACAGCAAAACAAGTGGACACTAAAATTGGGAGCTTGAGAGGTACCTACAGGACTGAACGCTCTAAGGTGCTGGCTTCTCAGAGGTCAGGAGCAGCAGCAGATGATGTGTATGTCCCGATTTTGTGGTACTACAACAGGATGTCCTTCCTGGATGACCACATTGACACAAGGCCATCACTCTCCACTCTTCCCCCCAGACTTCCCTGCAGCCAACCTGAGCCTTCTCTGGAGCAAGAGGAGGCAGCCATCCTGGATGATCCTGATTTGGCCATCTGGAGCCAGGTATAGTATTTTTCGAAAATGTATTGGGATAAACTTAATGTTTGACAAATATGTCAAGATGACAAACATAAACTATTTTGGATTGCACAAGTGAAATCAAGATCTGTAGACATTATTCTGCACTTAATTGAGTGCTAAATAGTCAATCTGATGTAGTGGTAAATTTAAAGCAAGGATTTATGGATTTACATTCTAATTGCTTCAATCCGGATTACAAAGTTTGATGCAAAGATTAAACGAACATATTAAACTATGTCCCTTTTTCATACACAGGATGAAATCAGCCAGGAGGAGGGTCTGGAAACTGTCAGGCAGGAGGAGGAAGGGCCCAGTGGCAGCCAGGAAGTGGCAGGGCCCAGTGGCAGACAGGAGGTGGCAGGGCCCAGTGGCAGACAGGAGGTGGCAGGGCAAAGGAGAAGCACCAGATCCCAGGTGCCTCCAATCCGGCTTCACAAAAGAGGCAGGAGGGACAGGAGCACGAGTGAGGCAGCAATGGCCCTTATTCGTGAGGCCCATGCCACCCTCCAGGAGCCCACATCCCCTGAAGAGGCCATTGCCGGCCTAGTGGAGGCTATGTTCAATGTGATGAGCATGGAGCAACGCCTCCTATGCGAGCCCCTGCTCATCACCTTGCTCAACAAGGGGGTGATGGAGAAAATTACCCCCAATACCGCCATATGTGAGGTGGCACAACTGACCCAACCTCAACCTCCACCTCCCCCTTCTTCTTCTGCCCCACCCCCTTCTGCTACACCTCCCCCTTCTTCTTCTGCCCCACCCCCTTCTGCTACACCTCCCCTTCTTCTTCTGCCCCACCCCCTTCTGCTACACCTCCCCCTTCTTCTTCTGCCCCACCCCCTTCTGCTACACCTCCACCTTCTTCTTCTGCCCCACCCCCTTCTGCTACACCTCCCCCTTCTTCTTCTGCCCCACCCCCTTCTGCTACACCTCCCCCTTCTTCTTCTGCCCCACCCCCTTCTGCTACACCTCCCCCTTCTTCTTCTTCTGCCCCACCCCCTTCTGCTACACCTCCACCTTCTTCTTCTGCCCCACCCCCTTCTGCTACATCTCCTCCTCCTCCTCCTGACAGGAGTACCCCTCCAGTGGGCCAGCCTCCAGCCAAACGAAGAAGGAAGGCTGCAGGGAAGGCTTCAGGGAAGATTGCAGGGAAGGTTGCCAGGAAGAAGAGGAAGTGATGGCCTTGCTTCATTGTGGTCGGACAGAAGGCAGCCTGTTGTAGTACCACAGACTTGGGACATATATCTCACCTGCTGCTGTTCCTGACCTCTGGGAGGCCAGCATCAGATTGTGTTCAGAAATGTTGGCCTTCTCAAGCTCCCAATTTTAGTGTCCACACAGGGTTGCTGTGTGCTCTGGGGTCCCTGGGATGCACAAATGGCAGCAGGTTCTCCAGCGCTGCCTTCTCTTTATTTTATTTTTAAACATGAATAAATGTGATTTTTGTTTACGTTCATACTTGACTATGTGTATTTGTAGAAATAAAAAATCTAGCTTTGGAGTAAGCAGATACATTTGACTGACAAAAAAAGGGACAGATAACAACCCCCCAAAAGAATAACTAAATCTGATTATCAAAAAAACATGGTGGGAAATTTAACTAATATAGAGTCCAAAATGTAATGGGAGATCACTACCAAAACATTGCGAAATTATAATTAACATCATTTTTAAAAATATTACCATTTAAATTATTCCTAAAAACTTGCACGATATAATACACATAAATCTTCTTAAGAGCAGCATGAAAAAGGTTAAAAAATAAGTCATAACTCTGTGTGAATATCAGCAGCAAAAGAAGGTCACTCGTTTTGATTAATGTAACATTCTAACGAAGATTTCAAGGCAGAACATTTAAACGATGCAATATTTTTGAGCGTGACGAATGTGCTCTCTCCATTACGAAGGCTTGTTTTACCAGAAGATGCGCTCCCGTCTCATAGTTGCTTGTGAGCATGCGCGTTTTTGGAAGAGTCGTAAAAGCATACACACGAACCATTTTCTCGTCACAAAACAGCCCGACGAGAAACACGACGAGGAAATCTGGAATCCTGACGAGAAAATAGAGAGCAGGTTCTCTATTTTCTCGTCGAGATTCTCGGCAAATTTCTCGTCGTAAAACCATACACACGAACGTTTTTCTCGACAAAAAAGCTCTCGCGGCACATTTCTTGCCGGTTTTGGATGAGAAACTCGGTCGTGTGTACGAGGCTTGAGTCATTACGTTGAGCTTCAATGTCCACACAGGTCTCCTCAGAGGTAGGAAGTGCTTGATACATTGTTCTTGAGATTGCAGTTTCGATCAGTTTTTGTGAAAGTCCTCGAATACAGGGAATGCAGCAGCATCCGCAAGTGACCAGAACGGCCAAAGCCACAGCAATTGAGATCAAACATGATGTGATAAGTCCAGTCCATTTGCCAAACCATCCTTCAAGCCAGTTTGTGAATGGATCATTAATACCTGAATTCTCCGTTAATTTATTCGATAGAGCAGTTAGTCCTTCCAGGGCTCTGGTCACAGTCCCTCCAGGAGCTGTATTGTTAGGGATAAAGGTACAACACATGCTACCAAACATTTTGCATACCCCTCCTCTTTCAGCCAGGACCATATCTAAGGCCATTCGGTTCTGCCATGCCATTAGAGAGGTGGGCCCCAGCTGTTCTGCTAGGCCTTTTACAGCGTCCCTGGTATAATTTACAAATCGTTGTTGGTTGTAGTATATATAGTTAATCCAGTCAACATTTTTATCTATAGTTACCCACCAGAGCAGAGACTCAAACCCAGCTGTTACCTGACTCCTGGCCTTAAACTCATTCGGCACCCCTCGAGGAACTCCAATCTCATCTATATAGATCTGGGAGTCAAATGACCCTTTGGGAGAGGTGTCCCTCTGATACCGTTGGTGACTCTTAGTCCACGGGTGTTCTGACAGGATTCTCAGGGGCATAACCAGCTGGACCATCGCACAATCCCCTTGGGCATTGGCGGGAATCCTAGCTCGCAGTTTCTTATCCCCACACATCCACCAGACATCAGCTCTCTGAGTGTCATGTTCAACCCAATCACCATTTTCCTTGCTAATCCTCTCCGCACAGCAGTCATCAGGTAGTGACCCAAGATCCACCGCGCTACTGTTCCCTGGGAGTGCAAAATAAGCAAAATTGCCCGGATACGTAGCAACTGCTGGAGGTATCTGAGGTCTCTGCGCTGGGGGAAACAACAAACTCAATGTGTGACAGGTAGAATTTGTTTCTGGTTTATAGCTCTTATTATACAACTGCAGCATACATTTTAAACCTTCTGGATCTGTATTGTAATCTATAGGAAAAGGGACCGTTGCTAAATGTGGTCTAGCTCCAGCACAAACTAAACAGTTTTCCTTTTTTAGAGTTTTAACCGTGTACCTCAACCATTCTAACCACTAATTTTTTTCTTGGTAACCCGTCTCAAAAGCTATGACATCTTCTACTGTTAGGTTAGTAAATCTTACAGTATTACTCAGAACTTCTATTTTAGTATGGCCTTCTTCTTTCCCTTCTGTGTCTACCTTTTCCTGTTTGGTTTTATTGAGTGGTAATACCTCGAGGAAAAATGTACCTAAAGGATCTGTTCCCGATACCCATGCTCCCATAGAATATAACCATTGATCCTTTTTTTTTTGAGGTTCTTTTAATGTTATCAGCAATTGGTTGCAATCTCTGCTATGTGTACAGGGGGAATTGGCCGCCTTTCTTATGGTGAGTCTTTCTTTTAAACCATGTATGCCTAGAATGTTGTACCCCCAATCTTGGTGTGCTGTGGTCCACAGGGCCTGGTTCCATACTAAACAGTCAGTTCCACTTGAAAGATAACAAACATATTTATCTGCCCATTGGAGCCTTCTTGCTTCAGTTATCTCCCTACAGTCCAATCAACTAAAATGGTACTAGTTACCCCTTCTATGAAGGTTAAGTTCAAAGCCTTCCCTGTACTTGCCCATTCTAGAGGTTCCTTTTCTTTCCAGTTTCTGCCTCCCCGTATAGACGTCTCACCTAGAGTCACCAGTAGACCCAAGATAATCACTGTCCCTTTCATCCTGACCAGCTACAGAGCCCCAGGGGGTAAGGGAAGGGAGTCTTCGCCGGTTTGAGATAAGCCCCACTTTGTGCGGGACCTCCCTTTGTAGCCGGACTTACTAGAGCTCTGTCACCAACTGACCCTGCTCTGCCTGTAAAAACTTTTTGCAATAGGACTGGTGAGTCCAGGTAGACCTCTCCACAATCCTTATTGCTGTGGGAGTGGTGAGAAGAACCTGATATGGCCCCTCCCACTTAGGCAAGTGCCAATGTTTCCTTTTTATTACTTTTATCAGGACCCAGTCTCCGATATGAATTTTCTCTTCTCCTTGGATTGGACCTTCTGGAATAGAACAGACCTCATTAATTTGTTTCTGTTTCAACAAGTTAGACATATACTCTGCTAAGGTACGTTCAGATTCTTCAACTGGTGTTTCACTTAGTAGTAAGGGTATTCTATATGGCCTTCCATGTATCATTTCAAATGGACTCAAACCTTCCTGTGTGGGTGTAATATGCATACTGGTCACAGCTAATGGTAGGCAGTACATCCAATTTTTACCTGTTTCTTCCATAGCTTTTCTCAGTTTATTTTTTAGAATCCCATTGTGTCTTTCCACCAATCCAGCTGATTGGGGGTGGTAGGCACAATGTTTTTTTACTTGGATACCCATCACTTCTGTCAAATGTTGTATAGTTTTATTTAAAAAATGGGATCCATTATCGCTGTAGATCCTTTCAGGGATTCCAAACCTAGGAATTATATCTCTTAGTAATGCTTTGGCTACAGTCTGTGCGTCCGCACTTCCTGTCGGGAATACCTCCACCCATTTGGTCAAAGCATCTATTATTACCAGACAATACTTTTTTCTTTCACATTTGTCCAATTCAATAAAATCCATACAAATGTGTTGGAATGGATATTGTGGTGTGGGGAACTTCCCTTTTTGTGGCCTTATGCCACCCTGAGCATTGTGTTTTGCACATATAATGCATTGCGAACAAAAAGTTTTTGAGTAGTTTGTGAAGCCATAGGCTGTACATACCTTATTTAACATCTCAGTCCTCCCCCTGTTTGACACATGAGTTACTCAATGTGTCAACACTGCTGCATACCTAAATAGGGATTTTGGCAATACCGGTTTTCCTTCAGGTGATGTGTAAATGTTATCTATCATTGTGCAACCTTTTGTTTTCCAATATTGTTTCTCCCCGGGGGGTGCATTCTGCTGCATATCAGTAAGGACTGTATGATCTATCTCTATGATTTCCAGTTCTGTCATTATTTGATGTGTTTCTTGTGCCGCTATTTTAGCCGCTTCATCTGCCCTTTTATTTCCCTTTGAGATGGGGTCTCTATTTTTTTGTGTGTGCTTGACATTTGCATATTGCAAGCTCTTTTGGTAACTGTATTGCATCTAGAAGTTCTAGAATGAAATCCGTGTGTGAAATTGGCTTACCACTAGAGGTCACCATCCCCCTGTTTTTCCATTGTTGTGCAAAAACATGTACTGTTGAAAATGCATATTGACTATCGGTGTATATGGTTACGGATTTTCCTTTTGTAATTATACATGCTCTTGTCAGTGCTACAAGTTCTGCTACTTGTGCTGAATAATGTTTTGGAATGGCCTAGCTTCCAAGATTTCATCCTGTGTCACTACTGCATATTAGGCTTGTGCAATTCGTTTCTTAACGAATCGAAATTCGTCCGAATTTAGCAACTTTCGGACATTCGGAAGCATTTGAATTTCCAAACAGCAATTACGAATAAAACCGAATCCGAAATAAATTATACCGCAAAATAGCGAATGCCCGAAGGTCTTCGGCATAATTTGTTATGAAAAAAGTTACGAATGTACGAATCCATTCGAAGCACAATAACACTCACTCTGCTCTCTGCTTCTCCCTCACCATGCTGAACTCCCTCTCAAAATGGTGTACAGGGGGCGGAGGCTATAGCCGCATGAAAAAACGAAAGTAAAATACGAGATTTCGAATCCATTCGAAGCACAATAACACTCACTCTGCTCTGCTCTCTGCTTCTCCCTCACCGTGCTGAACCCTCTCAAAATGGTGTACAGGGGCGGAGCCTATAGCCGCATGTAAAAAACGAAAGTAAAATACGAGATTTCGAATCGTTACAAATAACCGCTATGTATTTAGAAAAGTACAAATCCATTCGAAGCACATTAGGCATAATAGGCAGCGTCGTTGTGAGAGAGACACGGAAAATTACGAATCAACGAACCCAAAAAAAGTTACGAAAGTATGAGTTGTGTCCAGAATCAATGAAAAACAACGTACTCTACCGAAAGTACGAATTATAAAGCAACAAAAAATTCAACGAAAAATGTCGCTTGCAAAAATACGAATGAGTCCGAACACGAAAAATCCCGTCTAGCAAAATTACGAATGATTACGAATCAACAGGACCGGAAAGAAACGAACCGAAACGGAACAAATTTTTCCGTTGTGCACAAGTCTACTGCATATCCAGTTGCATTTGTGCCATCTGGATTTTTCTTACTGGAGCCATCAACAAAAAGTGTCATGTCAGGGTTAGATAAAGGTACATCTTTCAAATTACTTTGTGGTAGTACCTTTTCAGCGATGGCAGCAGTACAGTTATGTTTATGGCCATCAGTAGGAAGTGGTAGTAGTGTGGATGGATTTAATGTAGTACACCTCTGTATCGTTAAATGAGGATGTGTCAAGAGTATTGTCATACAGGAAAGATGTCGTGCTGGGCTCAAATGTTATATCTTTTGTTGTAAAAGAATAACAGATACTGCATGAGGTACTTTGAGTGTCAGCGGGTGATATAGCACTATAGATGCTGAGGCCTTAACTGCTTCAGCTGCAGCTACCACTGCCTGTACACAGGGTGGAAGTGCTCTAGTTACACTGTCTAGTTTTGTAGAATAGTGACCAATTGGCCTCTGGCACTCGCCATGTGACTGTGTAAGTACCGATGTCATGTGACCCTCCCTTGAGTCCACTGTTTGTTTGAAAGGTTTGTCATAGTTTTGGTAAGGCTAGCACTGATGGACTAGAAAGGACTTGTTTTAGGTCAGTAAAGGCTATCTCTGTTTCCTCACTCCATTTTATAGCGTCCTGTAGGGCCATGGGGTTACCATGTATGGCATGGACCAACGGGGCGGTCAATATTGAATACCCGGGGATCCAAACCCTACAAAATTCATCATGCCCAAAAAAGACATTTGTTTTTTTGTTTTTTTTTTTGGTCTTTGATCTCGGCACCTGGAGGAAGACTCGAATTCTTTCTTCGTCCAGGTGCCAACCTTCTTTTGAGATATTATACCCCAAGTATTTGACCTGCTGTTGCCACAACTGGAGTTTTAGTTTTATTTACCTTATGCCCTTGGTCATGGAGGAAATTGAGCCAAGTTTGAGGACATTGCCTGTGAAAAAATGGTAGGGGACTCACAATAGCCCTGGGGCAACCTGGTAAAGGTATACCTTTTTCCCCGGTAGGTGAAGGCAAACCAAAATTGATGGTCGGGGTGTATCTGAATGCTAAAAAAAAGCGTTACTGATATCAATCACAGAGAAGAATTCATTCCCTGGATCCAGATCATTCAATAGTGTGTGTGGATCTGGTACCACAGGAGCTCTTGGTATAACTGCCTGGTTAACAGCTTGTAAATCCTGTACTATTCTCCAGCCTGTGGAAGGCGGAGCCTTCTTAACAGGGAAAAGAGGGGTGTTACAGGGGCTGTAAGGACATGGAATAATCACCCCTGTTTGTAAAAGTCTGTCTATTACAGGGGCTATACCCTCCTCTGCTTCCTTCTTAAGGGGGTATTGTCTTTGATGGGGCCTGTGGTGTGATTTTGGAGTAATGGTTACTGGTTGGACTCCTTTCATGAGTCCAACATCTGCTGGGCCCCTAGACCACATTGTCTCTGGGAGCCCATCTAACAGGTGACCCTCTTGTGTCAAGTATCATTCAGCTCCTGCAGCCCACATGTGTGCTGAGGGTGTTGTAATGATTCCGTGTCCTAAGGGTTTGTGACAAAAATAACCCGTCGACTTACTTTTGTATAGGTCAGGTAGGCCCACAGAAGCCCAATCTCTTAGGTCTTGGCATTCCTTTACAGACCCTCCCACACCCCTCCAATCTTTGTTTTTGGGTTTAGCCAAGGATATGTGTGGGGTGACTTCCCTAAACAGAACTTGTGACTTAGGAGGTATACAACATGCCGATGCACAAAATCCCTCAACACTCCAGTAAACATTAGTTAATTGCAGGGTAACTTCCTTCTTTGAGAAAAATCTGGAAGCGTAATACCTATCCGGCCCTGGTGTTCTCTTAAAATACATTGTACAGTGAGCCCTATTTGGTGCCTGTAGATCCACTGTTCTACCTTCCATTGTGGTTGCAGCATAATTAATCATTTTATCAACAGTGTCAATTGTCTCGTTGTCTTTCATATACACATCTAATGAATAATAATAATGCGTTTCTTCTATTGGGTTAATAGGTCCCTGTCCTACTTGGACTGCAAACCCATTATTTTGTGCACTGACTGACATGCGCATAGCTGACATTAGGACTCTTCCCAAGAGATTTACAGGGCAAACAGTAGACAAGATCACTCTGATTGTGGTCTTAACCCCTGTCTCTGGCTCCTCAATGGGGACATACTCAGACAATGATTCCCTCACCAATTTTCCACTTGCCCCTTGCACCAGGATAGATTTTGTAGATTGATCAACATGAGGTACATCTGCAGGGTGGATTAGGGTCCGACTGGCCCCGTTGTACCCATCTAAGCTGGCATCTATTCAGTAAGGCAGTCAACCTGTTTCCTAAGTCTGGGCTATCTGGAGGTAATGGATCCCTTCGCCCCTCTCCGTCTGCTAGGCCACAAGGGTCCCAATCCCCCTTTACCGAAGCCCAATCTGATCCCAGTACTCTCCTCAGGGCTCTCTCTACCTCCACCCCATTCAACTTATAACTGTTCCTTAATCCCTCTATGTTTTCAATAAATCCCCCTGGACCTAATTTTGGATGTTTTATGTGTTCTGTAGCCTTTTGTATGTCCTTCTCAGTCCATGGCCTGAAAACAGTCATTGTCAGGGGATGCTGTCCTCCCACCCCGTCTGCCTGTCCTCCCCTGGGGTTCTGGACTTCTATCAAGGGGTATTCCGCACCATCATCTACACCATACCTAATAGGTTTACTTGATCTCTTGGCTCCTGCTGGGGCACCTATTGCATAGGTTATGGCATCAGTTAAAGTTTCAAGGATCGATCTGTTCATCTCCGAAGCTATGCTGCTATCTGGAGAAATTGAGGAAGTAGGATTGGGGTCTTGTTCAAAGGCAGTTCCTTTGACAGGGGTGGATGTTACAGGGACGGTGTTACTCTGGGCAGTGGCTTGTACCTGAGGGGGAGGACCATTATTATAAGGAGGCGGTCTCAGGGTGCTACAAATGAAATCATCCTCTTTGTCCACTAGAGGAAGTTGGGCTTGGCATTTCTCTTTTGTTCTTCTTCTAGCATGTTCAAGCCAGCATTCCGTCATTGCTAACCCACACCTTCTTTGATCTTTGGGTCCCAACAATTTAAGCTTATCCACCAAATCCTGACAACCTTTTACAGTTAATTTATTGTTAAATCCAATATTTTTTCCCCATTTAGCACAATATTCTTATCTCCTTCTAATGGCGCATTAGGAACACAACAGCAACACACACAATACATTCTTTTACAGAAATTATTCCCCATGGTGCTCTGTTCTTTTGCGTCAGTGTTGAGTTTAGAATACAAGGCTGGTAATTCTACTCTCAAACCCTACCAAAATCTATATAAAACAACAAAGTCCAAACTCGTCAAACAGGAAACATATGCACATATATATATCTATACACACATACACACACACACATATATACATACATATACATACACATATACATATATATATATATCAACACATATATCTATATCTTCACTCCCCCTCTTTTTTTTTTTTCAGAAGCACAGTTGGTTTAAAACAAACAAAAAAACTTATAACAATCAAAAAAAAAGCAAGTAACAAACAAAAAAAACAAGTAACAAACAAAAAAACCAAGTAACAAACAAAAAAAAAATAACAAAAAAACAAAAAAAAAATAACAAACAAAAAAAAACAAATAAAAATAAATAAATAGAATGACCTGATCAGAAGTCACGCGCGCACGCACAAAAGAGGAAGTGCACTTAACTTAGACGGCCGGACAAGTCCTGAACAATACAAATGTCTGTGAAGGGGGGGAGGGGGGGAATTGAGTCCAGTGTCTAACCACAAGATTGCAGATAACTGCCTTAACAGACAAGTTCGCCGCCGTTAGCATTAATTGGGCTGTCTATAAACTTGTAAAACACCGGGGTAGCAACTCTGGTGTAAGAATACAGGAAAATCAAAAATATCAAAACACCACACACTATGGTGAGAATCAAAAAATTGTTAAAACCTGTCTCTGCAGTACTGTCGTTCAATGAACTTGTAAAGTTAGCAGTAAGGATAATCATTAGAAAGAGAGAGAAAAATAAGTGATCACCAAGAAGAAAGTAGGCCTTGCAATCTGTTTAGATCACTCAGCTACTTTTAGCGCTTAAATCGTCGTGTCCGCAACCTTCGACATTCTGTATACCCTTCAACAAATCTTTTTTTTATCTGTCCTGGACAGCAGGCGACGTCCATTTTACTTTAGGCACTGCCCCAAATGCCTCTGTCTTCGAGCATCGGATTATACAATCCCAATGTCAGATTACAACTCATAACCAGAATCAAGTAGAAAGAGAAAAAGAGACTTAGAAAAGAATTAAAAGTAATTTAAAGTATCTTACCTCCCAAACACACCAGAAGGACTGGATCACGGCAGGTTCGGAACCAGATGGTTGAAACCGGGTCCTGGTAGCAATCAGCCCCTATTTGACCACTAATGTTAAGTGGGGGGACTTATTTTCTCAGTGAGTTTTGATATCTGATACTCACCGATTTCTGATCGATCAGAACCTTAGGACCCGGGCTTGAACGCATTGGTGTCGGAAAGAAGGACCAAAATGTAAAGATGGTTTTCCCTCTGTGATCAGTCAAACTTCAAGTGTGTTTCAGAAGCAAGGCAATTTATTTCAAATGTACCGGTACAAATGGACGAGTCTTACATGCTAAGAGAAAAAGCAGAAGTCACACTTGACACGAGGTGTGTGACCTTTTTTATAGAGTCAACAGGACGCATATTATTGGCTAACGTTCACTGGTGGCTTATGACACAAAACAGCTTTATTGCCAATCACAGTGTCTTTTTACAATTCGTAGCAAAGCTTATGAATTTAGGAAGTAAGTTGAAACAATTGAACAATACAGGTTAGAAGCAACGTGTCTTTAGAAGCCATTTTAGAAATCGGAATCTATTTTAAATTCCTACAAATAGTCACACAATAGACATAAAAAAACGTTCCCAACACAAGCGTGCCCCACGGCCACGTGCTGATAAGGATGCACCGTGTCCTCAACCAGCACTGTTGCCTCTAGACACAGAGCCTGCTTGCCCTCTTTTATTGGCCTGTGTGTGTCTGCCTCTCCTTGTTGGCATTCCAGACATACTGTATTTGATGTATTGGAATAGGTACACAAGGAATTGTCTGCAGTCAGCTTTATGTGCACACTGTGCCCAGTATACAGTACACTGACTTAATATACTGCAGGTTAGCTCAATCAACTGCCTCTATTATTAGGATCAGAACAGGAATAGTCTGCAGTCAGCTTTACCTGCACACTGTGCCCAGTATACAGTACACTGACTTAATATACTGCAGGTTAGCTCAATCAACTGCCTGTATTATTAGGAATAGAACAGTAATAGTCTGCAGTCAGCTTTAGCTGCACACTGTGCCCAGTATACAGTACACTGACTTAATATACTGCAGGTTAGCTCAATCAACTGCCTGTATTATTAGGAATAGAACATGAATGGTCTGTAGTCAGCTTTAGCTGCACACTGCGCCCAGTATACAGTACACTGACTTAATATACTGCAGGTTAGCTCAATAAACTGCCTATATTATTAGGATCAGAACAGGAATAGTCTGCAGTCAGCTTTACCTGCACACTGTGCCCAGTATACAGTACACTGACTTAATATACTGCAGGTTAGCTCAATCAACTGCCTGTATTATTAGGAATAGAACAGGAATAGTCTGCAGTCAGCTTTAGCTGCACACTGTGCCCAGTATACAGTACACTGACTTAATATACTGCAGGTTAGCTCAATCAAATGCCTGTATTATTAGGAATAGAACATGAATGGTCTGCAGTCAGCTTTAGCTGCACACTGTGCCCAGTATACAGTACACTGACTTAATCTACTGCAGGTTAGCTCAATCAACTGCCTGTATTATTAGGAATAGAACATGAATGGTCTGCAGTCAGCTTTAGCTGCACACTGCACCCAGTATACAGTACACTGACTTAATATACTGCAGGTTAGCTCAATCAACTGCCTGTATTATTAGGAATACAACATGAATGGTCTGCAGTCAGCTTTAGCTGCACACTGCGCCCAGTATACAGTACACTGACTTAATATACTGCAGGTTAGCTCAATCAACTGCCTGTATTATTAAGAATAGAACAGGAATAGTCTGCAGTCAGCTTTACGTGCACACTGTGCCCAGTATACAGTACACTGACTTAATATACTGCACGTTAGCACAATCAACTGCCTGCCTGTTTTATTAGTAGAAATAGAATAACAGGAACGCTCTGCAATGAGATCTAGCTAAACTGAATACAGTATATATATATATTGTGAGGGGGTTAACTCGGCAGCGGGTGTGTGTGACCCCCGAGATGGGCTCCCCACACAAAAACAGGCCCAGCAAACGGAGGTTGTGATTTTCAAAATCAAAAAGGTGCGGTTTATTTTCTATTTACAGTGACAAAACACAGCAAAGCAAAAGAAACATAAACAAAATAAATCCTGGTCAACTTGACCTCTGACTAAACATACAGGTTTCCTAACTAACAACTGGGATCAGCCTAGTGCTGTCCTAGTCCCTAAGTCCCTGGTTTTAAATGTCCAAGCAAATAGCCACACAGGCTTTGTCTCACCGCACAGGGGTTCACTCTCCCTAGACAGTCCACACAGGTCTGGTTCCAGGCATGAGCTAACATCTAATGAAGCTGGGAGTTCTTATAGAGGCCTAAATGAGCTGACAAGCTTCAGCTGGTCTCATCAACTCCCTGTCTGCACGACGCCCCACACTCTCCCTAGAGGTATGAGTCATCCATGAGCCCACTAGCCTTATACAACTCTCCACCTAGTTGTATAAGTCGGCGTAAAGCCTGAATCTGGGCGAAATATATCTACCCCCCTGGATGCAACCAGGTGACTTTACCTTCCTGCTGTCACAATATATATATATATATATATATATATATAAAGCGTGCAATGCATATATATACTAAATATACTGGTATACTGGATCTAACTAGCTAAATCAACTGCCTGTATTATTAGGAATAAAACAGGAATAGTCTGCAGTCAGGTTTAAGTGCACACTGTGCCCAGTATACAGTACACTGACTTAATATACTGCAGGTCAGCACAATCAACTGCCTGCCTGTATTATTAGTAGGAATAGAATAACAGGAATGCTCTGCAATGAGATCTAGCTAAACTGTATACAGTATATATACAGTATATATATATATATATATATATATATATATATATATATACAAAGCGTGCAATGCATATATATACTAAATATACTGGAATACTGGATATAACTAGCTCAATCAACTGCCTGCTCAATCTAGCTATTGCTAACTGAAATAAAGCTACAATCTCTATCTCTCTCTGTCTCTCTCTGAACGCCGGAACACACTATACAAGGCTGACACGCAGGTGGCCTTATATAGTGTGGGGCGTGTACCTAATCCCCTGAGCCATGATTGGCCACAGGCACCCTGACTTTTGCCAATTATGGCTCTCTGTGCTGACGGCGCTGTGATTGGCCAAAGAATGCAGGTCATAGTTCATGCTTGGCCAATCATCAGCCAGCAATGCACTGCCATAACGCAGTGCATTATGGGCCATGACGCGCAACTCGAATTTGACGGGAACGACCCATAATGTTCGATCTTCATCGAACGAGTGAACCACCGATGTTCGAGTTGAACATGAGCTTGACTCGATCTCAACGCTCATCTCTACTCCTGGTAAAGGATTCAGTCAAATTGAAAAGGCGAGTGGTCAAATGTTGGGGCAAACATCCGACAGACCTGAACTTCACAGAAGAAGGCTATTCATGGAGGGCCATTGTGCGTAGCTCTTGTGTCTTTGTCTTTTTCCAATGGGGGGTCAATGGACTTGCGGGTGGTGATCTTTTGGTGGATCCTGAAGTGGAAGATGACATTTCCATATCCGTTTCTTGGGAGATTATTTTCAGGCTTAGCAAGAGCTTTTCTCCTGTGGCCTGATTTTGGCCTTTATAGGAGAATTTTACTGCAAAAGTGAAAGACCATTTATATTTGATGTCCTTCTGGGATAGAGCAGACAGTAGTGGTTTCAGGGTCTGTCTGCGTTGGATAGTAGAGGGTGAAAGATCTGCAAAAAATTTGCACCGGGGCATGGTGCAAGATTGTTTTATGACTGCTTCTTTAACTGCATAGAAGTGGTGGCTTGGCTATGATGTCTCTGGGGGAGCCATCCTTCCTGGGGGTCCCAGGGCTCTATGGGCTCTGTTCAGCTCCAGGCGGTGTTGCAGGGCATTCGGTATCAGTGATTTTATTAGGTCTTGTATCGCCATCGTGACACCTGGGATTGTCTCCGGCAGGCCCCTGATCCTGAAATTGTACTATCTGGATCTGTTTTCTTAGTCGTCTATGGGCGATAAAGCAGTGTGTCCAGTTGTTCATGGAGGGTTTGGGTAAGGTCAGAGTTCTGATTAGATACTGCTGCGGTCTGATCCAGTTTGCTTTCAATTGCTTCCATCCTGGAGCCTAGATTTTGGAGGTCAACTTTTATGTCCCCTGTGATTTTGGCAGCTGTAGTCACCAATCCCCTATCCAGGAGGGCTGATAATGTGTGGTAAAGGTCTGCTGCGTTAAAGTTACGGTCTTGGGCTGGGATGCCTGGGGTAGGAAAGTCAGCGTAGGTGGATACTGCAGGCCCTGCAGGGGAGAAAGCATGGTCTCCAAAGGAGTGGTTGAGTAGGGATTCTGTGGAAGCAGGAGAGGGCGTCATAGCCTGCTGGCTGTATCCATTAGTTGCTGGGGTGTAGTTTAGGGTGGCAGGGGCTAACACTTGCCTTTGTTCCAGTGCTTCTTCTGTGTTTTGAGCATGAGGCTGTGTGGCTGCATCGGCCGTGGTGACCATCTTGGTACACCCGGCCCGGGTGGAGGCTTCGAAATCTGGCCCCAGGTCTCGCCTGATGGCTGGGTGTTCCCTGGTGGTTTGGAGGAACGAATCCCTTACTTTGAGTGGCCTGGGTAGTGCTGGAAGATGCTGCGGCGCCGCTGGTCTGGCTTGGTGCGCAGCTCCGGGCTTAGGCGGCCATCTTGGAACTCCTGCGCATGCGCCACCCATTTTGGTATTTTAGGTCACTCACATCAATGTTCTTATGTGTAAGCTTCTGTCTGTTTTTCAGTATTTCACTAACGGGTTACCAGGAGCCTTCATATGCACAAGAATTTTTTTTTTTTTTAAACTTCCAAAAGAAGTCAAAAGAAATCATATACTCAACAGAATTGTAAAAAAAAAAGATATGCTACAGTATAAAATAAAGTATATTTTCATGACAGTGAAAAGTAATTTTCCCAAAGTAATTGAAGTTCCTCTAAGTACCAGAATTTGACCTGATATGCGCCTCTTGCAGTCCCTCTACAGCAAAGCTAGAGTGTGAAAGAAAGAAGCAGTACAAGAATCCAAGCAGTTCATGTGCCGACAAGAAGCATACTTTTAGAAGAGAAAGAAGAGTAATAGTTATATAAATTCATCACTATGCTGCTTCTATTTTTACTGTTCAGTCAGAGGCAGTGAGTTGAGGGATGCTGGTCATCAGACTGAGGGCTTCTAGTGGTAAAAAAGTACTGATGGAAATGTATGTTCTAGTTTAACGATCTAGAAAAAAAATTGTTCATTTGCTGCCAAAAATAGTTTGCAGTAGTGCCACTAAAGCTGGCTATACACTAGTAGAATGTCATTCAAAATTTCTGGTTTAAAGAACATTTGATGTTCTAATAGTTGTTAATTTTAACAACTTGAACACCGCAGGCCGTCATATGACGTCCTTGACTTTGTGCAGTGATATCTGAATGATGCCTGCAACTACAGGCATCATTCAGATATCCTTCTTTGCAGCTGGCGATTCTGTGCACGATAAGAATGATCATATCGACAGTTCCGCCGCTTGATCGTTCTTATAGGCGGCGGGACCCCCCTCCCGCTGCCATCCGGTGCTTCTCCGGGCTCTTCCGTGCCATCGGGGGTCCGGAGAAGAAAACGTCCAGGGCCGGCTCACGACGATAGAGATTTCCGGTGACCAGATGGTCACCAGTCATCTCTATGACCGTTGGAGGCCCTGGTGCGACATTGTGACGTCACGCCCGGGTACCCGAAAGTAAACAAAGCCGCAATCGCGGCTGTCAGCATGAGATCGCTGAATTTTTTTCCCGATCTCATGCTTTCCAGCCTGGAGGAGAGATGTGGGGTCTTATTGACCCCGCATCTCTCCATAAAGAGGACCTGTCACAATATATTCCTATTACAAGGGATGTTTACATTCCTTGTAATAGGAATAAAAGTGATAAAAAAAAATGTAAAAAAAAGTGTAAAAAAAAAAAAATTAAGTAAAATAATAAAAAAAAAAATGTAAACGCCCCTGTCCCCGGTAGCTCGCACTCAGAAGCGAACACGCATGTAAGTCCACATATGTAAACGTCGTTCAAACCACACAAGTGAGGTATCGCCACGTGCGTTAGAGCGTGTGCAACAATTCTAGCACTAGACCTCCTCTGTATCTCGGAAATAGTAACCTGTAAAAAAAATTAAAGCGTCGCCTATGGAGATTTTTAAGTACTGAACTTTGGTGCCATTCCATGAGTGTGTGGAATTTTAAAGAGTGACATGTTAGGTATCTATTTACTCGGGGTAACATCATATTTCACATTATACAAAAAAATTGGGCTAACTTTACTGTTTTGTTATCTTTTAATTCATGAAACCGTTTTTTTTCCCCCAAAAAAGGCATTTGAAAAATTATTGCACAAATACCGTGCATGATAAAAAGTTGAAATGGCCGCCATTTTATTCCCTAGGGTGTCTGCTAAAGAAAACATATATATAATGTTTGGGGGTTCTGACTAAATTTTCTAGCAAAAAAATTATGATTTTTACATGAAGGAGAGAAATGCCAAAAAAGCCCCGGTATTGAAGTGGTTAAACAAACACATTTCTAGCAGTATATGTATTTTTTATTTGTGAAATTACATTAATTTCAAGATCGAATGGTAAAAGCATACAAAACTCATCAAGTCATCAAATGCACAAAAAACTTTTGTATGAATATTTGTACAAAATCTATTGTATAGCCCCGTACACACGGTCGGACTTTTGGCCAACAAACTTCATTTTGAGCAAGTTGGACCAACAATCCGACCGTGTGTACGCTCCATCGGACAAACTTTTTTTGCTTTTTTTCTTGTGTACAGAAAACCATCGGACTTTTGTCCGATGGACAAACCAACTAATGTTAAAATCAACCAACAATAGCAGAAGTTGACCAAAGGGTGGTGGTAAAGAGCAGAAAAGAGCAGAAAAACCACGTGATGTTGCAAAAAGTTTTGGGAAAGTTTGCAGAAAAGTCAGAGCGTGTGTATGCTATGGGTGTTCCCGACCAACACCGTTCAGACAAAAAACCATGGAAAAGTCAGATGGAAGTCCGACCGTGTGTACAAGGCTTATGGCTAACCTAAGGATTAGCCAAACGTACCTGAGTTCAGTTCAGTTTGAGGCAAGTTTGCAGAACATGACTAAAGTTTGGCTGCTGAATCTGAACCCTAATAAAGTCAATGGGAACTGAATGTAAAAGAAAACAGTAATGGCCATTTTCTAGGCTAAAAGACAAGGAATTGGCAAACAAATGCCATGAGGGGCTGGGAACTGCCCTGGTGGACATATACCAAAGCAAGAATGTTTTAAATAATCCAAAATAATGCGAAGATCAACATTAAAAATGAAAATTTTGCATGTGAAGTAGAACATCTGTATGGTGCATACAAACTATTACAGCAGAACTGACATTTACAAAGAAAAATACAGATTCAATTGCAGGAAAATGACAACTTTCAGCCGCTTACTTGTGTTTTTAAACAAATGACATCTATACCAGCACCTTATTCTAGATAGGGGTCTGATATATATGTTAATGGGGGACTGCGCTAACAAAAATTGAGTTGGGTTCCATCCCTCTAAAAATATATACCAGACCCTAAGGCCCCTTTCACACTGAGGCATTTTTACCGCGTTTTGCGGTAAAAATAGCGCTGTAAAAATGCCTGAAATAATCCTGCCCCATCATTCTCAATGTGAAAGCCCTCAGGCATTTTGTTGGCTGTGCGTTGGAAAAAATCCTGCAAACAGCTTTTTTGGAGCATCTTTAGGGCGCTAAAAATAGCGCTGTAAAAACTCCTATCTCCATTGAAATGAATGAGTAACGCGGTAAAAACGCAGTAAAAATGCTGTAAAACATGGTAAAACACATAGGCATTAGCGCTATTTTACCGCAAACACGGTAAAATGCGGTAAAATCACGGGAATTTTTGCGTTTTTTCAGCGCCTCAGTGTGAAAGGGGCCTTATCCTTGATGAGGTTTCTGGTATTGATGTCAATGGGGAACCTACACAAAAAATAAATGGCATGTGGTACCCACAAATTCCGTATCAGTCGCTTTTGGTTCTGATATGAACTTTAAGAGGCAAATCCAAGAAAAAAAAAAGAAAAAAGTTTAGGGTCTCCCAGAAATATCCATACGAGACTAGAGTTGAGCGGACACCTGGATGTTCGGGTTCGACGGGTTCGGCCGAACTTCGGAAAAAAGTTCGGGTTCGGGACCGAACTTTAACCCGAACCCGAACCCCATTGAAGTCAATGGGGACCCGGACTTCTGAGGACTAAAAAGGCTCTAAAAAAGTAATGGAAAGGGCTAGAGGGCTGCAAATGGCAGCGAAATGTTGTTAAGAGCATGGCAAGTGCTCTGCAAACAAATGTGGATAGGGAAATAACTTAAAATAACATAAAAAAAATAAAAAAATATGCTGGAGGCCCCCTTTTCAGCAGAAGAGGTACGGGAAGTCATTAAGAACCTCAGAAACTCAACGGCACAATGCCACACATATGGTGGGAATGCCCCAGAATACGCCCTTTCTGGAATAAATTATTCAATTTAATGGATAAGCTAGTGGGAAAATAAAATACTTTGAAATAAAAATGTAGTGGGGTGCTAAATTTAAGGGAAGTGTTTGAGTGGTAAATAGGCTCAAACACCCTAATTCTGTAGGATTCATGGACCATTTTGTCCTCGGGGGACAGTATTGGTGTGCAGTTCCCTGCGGTCTACAGGAGGCGCTGCCATGGTAGGCTAGGGTTGAACCGCGATACAGTGCTGTGCCTTTTGTGTCCCCTCTTGGCAGTAGTACAGCGGGGCGGTGAACCTGCTGTGCATGCCGGGAGAGCATATAAAAGGGGCAGACCTTTGACCTGGGGGCTGATGTCCAGTGGGGTCCGCGCCCAGGTGCCTTCGGCCTGGGTGCATGTGTTCCTGTTCCATCTCGGGCACCTTTAGCCCGGAGTGAGGTGCTATCCTGGAGTTCCTGCTGCCCTGGGTATGGAGGCCTAGGGGCGGGAGTAAAGCCTGGAGTCCAGAGCCTTCGTCTGGAGTCCGCTAAGGGTCGAGGAGTCTTAGGGTGCCGCCTCGTGTAGGGGACCCTGTTCCAGGGAAGGGAGGATCATTCTGATGGACCAATGCGGGAGTCACGGTGAAGGAAGGGTCTGTTGACTCCCTGGAGAGATGTCTTCCCCTTGATATGGGCTAGGTACGTAGAAGGAGAAGCTCAAGGTCATCTTGAGTGTATCAGAGGCCTTATTCACCCGGCCCGTGGCAGGGGCCTTATACACCCTGGTCTGTGGCAGAGACCAAAGTTCTCCAGGTCCGTGGCAGGGGCCTTGTACACCCGGTCTGTGGCAGAGACCAACCTCAAGGTCTGTGGCAGAGACCGTGCACCTAAAACTGTTTGAGAAACCTAAGCAGTGAAGTGAATGTGCTACGTTTGTGCCTGGACCTCCTCCACACCTTAAGCTGTCCTGTTTCTTTGCTCTAACCATTTCTATCCGTGTAGAGTTTATTTTGCCATGAGAGAATAAGAGTTGTAGTTTCAGCTGGTGTGGACATTGACTTTACTGGGAATTAAAGGACTTGCCTCTACCTACAGTAGAGGTGAGAATCATCCTCTGGAGGAGTTTTGACTCCGGCTGTGGACACGGCCCGTCAAGTACACCGCTCAACCTCTTTATATAGGAGGGTACGGGCTGGTAGTGCAGTGTGCCTTTCTCCCTCCTGCGAGGAGCCAACAACATAAAGGCAGGTAAGGGGGAAAAGATCTGTGGGCTACAAAAAAAAAAAAAATGATAATCTTGACCTAGGAGGACGAGGTCCATATGGAGTAGGAGGTTGAAGTGGCGGTGGATGTGGCTGTGTAGGTGGAAGCGGCGGTGGAGGAGGACGAGGTAGCCAACACTGGTTCAAAAATACAACAATGGCTGGGTAAGGCCGGTGATGTGTCGAATGTTGTTTATTTAGCATAGCACAGTAGAAGACAAATATATAGAAATGGTTTATTTCACACGCCTCCAGATATGTATTTCACACTGAAAAATATTTTTTGTGGCCCTAAATGGCGTTTTTTGTAAGACCACAACACACCCACAGTACGTAACCGCTGAATCGCACAGATACAGAACTGCAGAAAATGCTATTCCAAAAATTTTTTTTTTTTTAGTATAGCACAGTAGAAGAAAACTATTTAGAAATTGTTTATTTCACACACCTCCACATATGTATAACACACTGCAAAATATTTTTTGTGGCCCTAAATGGCGTTTTTTGGAAGACCACAACACACCCACAGTACGTAACCGCTGAATCGCACAGCTACAGAACTGCAGAAAATGCTATTCAAAAAAAATGTTTTTTTTTAGTATAGCACAGTAGAAGAAAACTATATATAAATTGTTTATTTCACACACCTCCACATATGTATAACACACTGCAAAATATTTTTTATGGCTCTTTTTGCAAGCGTACATTAAAGTGCAAATTTTTTATTTTTATTTTTTTTGCCCTAAATGGGTCTTTTGGAAAAGAGCACAATAAAGTGCCTTTTTTTTTTTGTCCTAAATGGATCTTTTTCCAAGAGCAGAATACACCCACAGTATGGAAACGGTGTATCTCTCAACGTAATATATGCAGTGCTGGTGCACTGAGCTTGCAGATAAAAGGTAGATTTTCTCTGACACTGGGCTCATAGCAGTGTAAAAAGACTGCACTGCAACACAAACAGGTAAACCTATGCAGATCGCTGAGTTATATATCTGAATCTGGACTCCTATTCCTATATAATATATCTCTCTCCCTAAAAGCAAAAAACAGGAACCTGGCCCTACACTACACTGTCTCTATCTTTTCCCTCAGATTCCAGAATCAGGACTAACTCATGTATTTTTCTATCTCTCCCTAAAAGCAGCAGCAGCAGACTAGATCCTCTCCCTATCTATTCTGAAGCAGAGTGACGTGTGTGCTGTGTGCCTCTAGCTTATATAGAAGCTGGGTCACATGTTGCACTGACCAATCACAGCCATGCCATTAGTAGGCATGGCTATGATGGCCTCTAAGGGCACACCAGCTAATCAAAAGGTGATTGGCTGGCCCCTGAAGCATTTCTAAATGCGTAATTAGATTGCCGAACCCGAACCCGGACTTTTGCACAAAGTCCGGGTTCGGGTTCGGGTTCGGGAAAAAGCTAAAGTTCGGTACGGACCCGAACTTTACAGTTCGGGTTCGCTCAACACTATACAAGACCTGCTTATGAGCATGCAACCTGACAGGCTAGGAAAGAGGGAATGAACGTTTCGGTCCGAATACAAATTTGGACACATTTTGGGGTATTCGGAGATTCGAATGTATCCAAATCTCCAAATTAAATGAAATTAAATTAAATGAATAGTAAGAAATTTCAACTTTTCAGAACAATTAGAATTTGGATCGGTCGAAAAATGATCAACCAATTTGAATTCTTTGTGAAGAAGAATAGCTGGTTGTTGAGCAGCGGGTCGGAAAGCCGGCTGCCGCGTCCTTATCAACAGAATGCCGGCATTGCCCGGCAATAGAAACTAAAATAAAAAGAAAGCCCCACAAAAAAAACATTGCGGAGTCCCTCCCAAAACCCATAACAGACCCTTATCTGAGCATACAGCACAGAAGGTCCCTGCCCCCCCACCCCAAAGCACCTTGTCCCCAGAATTCGAATTAGTCGATCATTCTGAAAAGTTGGAATTCATTCTAAACTTATTAAAACAAAATGAATTTTAAGGAAAACAAAATCTATCAAAAACTAAATGAAACTAAACTAAACAAATTCCATACCGAAACAAAATTAGTAACATAACAAATCTATCTGAAACTAAACAAATGTCTCCGTTCTGCACATGTTTAATAATAATAGTAATTTATCTCATGTTACAAAATAAAACTGTTTTAAATTAAACTACTTGTACCAAAATTTATATTTCAGTATGGTTTGGCAAAACTTTAGAGAAATATTTTGAAATTGGTTACAACAGTTAAACCACTCCTTTAGGATAATTTGATGAAAGCCTTTCTTCAATGATACAGTAAATGAGGGGACAATTTACTTTGTATGCTTTAGACTCAATGGGAGAGATTTACTAAAACTGGTGCACACAGAATCTGATGCAACTGTGCATAGTAACCAATAAGCTTCTAACTTCAGCTTGTTCAATTAAGCTTTGACAATAAAACCTATAAGCTGATTGGTTACTATGCACAGCTGCATCAGATTCTGTGTGCACTTGTTTTTGTAATCTCCCCCAATTTTAGTACCCAGCAAGTAGTCCAGTCAACACATCATATTATGTCACATATTATATCAGCTTACAACTGTTTTGTATTGGGGTCTATATACATTTTCCAATATATAATATGTTACAGATAAGTACACAGATTCACAAAAAGGTTTGTGCGATATAATTTCATTAATGAATGGGTGCACATGGCAGACCTAAACTAGGCGAGACTGATGGGTAGATGAACAGAATCATGCTTGTGTGTACTGGAGCAGTTACCTCACCCAGGCTTGACGGACATATTGTTTACTCCCTCTTTTTTCTTATATGCTTTATTACAGTTTGTCAGCTCTTTATGTTATGGATCAATGGGCCTGTCCCAATAAGCATTTGCTCTGCGTGAGACCTTTATACTTGCTTCATTGAAGACATTATCATCATTGACAGCTTGCTGTAATTTTTGGAAATATTTTTGGCTGACCCATGGTCTTGCCATTGGTTCTGTCTGTCTGATGAATGTAATTTTAATAAATATTGGTAAGGATATTTATATAGGGGTTCCCCCTGGGATGTTTTTTGTCTATTAGGTTTTGACCTTACAGTTTCTACCCTTAATGCTGCTCCCAAGTCTGCCTGGTGAGAGTTTTTGCCCGTTGGACGGGCCCTGGTGATATGTGTGGATCCTTCCAGTGATTCTGGGTAAGGTTGGTTTTTAAAGGACTCTCAGTCATGTTTGTCTGTGACTCATAATAAACTGTATGTATATTTGTATTGTAATAATATTTTGTTTGTGCTATTATTTTTTGCATAATTTTGTTTTAGTTATTGTATGCTCCCAATAATCCTGAAGAAGCAGTGTTGGATTTAGAAACATGTAGGGATGTGAATTCAGCTGTCCACGTGTTCCTCATCAGTGTTTCAACAAACATATTTACCGACTTCACAGTCACACATCTGAAGAACTGTAATTATAGCTGGAATCTCATGACAGCTGCTGAGAGCCTATGCAAACTTTATGTGTGCTTTTTCTTTATATTATCTGTTTTTTTACTGAATAAAAGCAATCATTGTTTTTAACTTTTGGAATATACAGTATGTGTAGTATATGATGGTACCAACAAAATCCATATGCGTCCCCGCTTTTTGTCTTTCCCTTCTAAGTTAGCTTGGATGAAGGTACCAAAATATTTGGTTGCACTCACTGTTTACACTTAAATATTCAATGAAGATTCAAGTTAAACCTGGCATAGAAAGATAAATCCACTTCCAAAGATATATTGCAAATCTCACAAATGTAATCACAAAATTTAATAGCAATATATATAAGTGGAAACTGGTACTGTCACTGTGAAATTATCAAAGGCTATTTACCGTAGCCTAAAACGCAAAAATATGTTAAAACATTACCCATGTACATTTTTCAATTAAAAACACAAGATAAGTGATGGTAGGCATTATACACACTATTACATAAAAGAACATACAAAGTATTGAACATTGCCAGTCCTTATAAGTATAACGTTTCAACGTATTTCTATTGAATATGCAGAAAGATCAACTTCACAACTGGATGAAAATATTGTTAAAATACTTCAAATAATTTACCAATCTTTATCAATAAAGCTGTAGAAAAAATGTATCACTATGTCTCTCTCCATATTTCTGCCAATTAGCCTCATATACAGAGGTTAATACATGTGACTATTGATTTGGCATCTTAGCAACCATATGGAATAAATTCTTTGAAATGAAAACCTTCAAAGATAGAACAGATACACAGATCTAGACTGTTTATGTACGTGACACATATAAGTCTAAATCGTAATCCATACAGGATGAAAAGCAACATCTGAAGAAAAAAGCAAACGGTTATGGTTTTTGAAGTATTACTGAAGTAAGGACTCCAGATTCTGACTCTCGATAAATCAAATGTGCTGATAGCTTGTAAGAAAATAATACCATCATAGATTGACACAATTTGTTATGCTGTGTTAGCAGTGAAACAACTTCCCACATAAGGGTAAGTATCACAGTGCAAGATGCTTGAGGGTGTCTCTTATGGCAAAATATTAATTCCAGAATGTTCACACAGCCATGTGCTTAAAGTCATTTAGCGGTGTAATCATAATGCTCATTCCATACACAGAGAATGTACTACATTGTTCTCAAATGTCACTTGTGACCTTAGACAAATAGCTTGGTTAATCAAATGATTCAGTGTAAAAGCCATATATTATGCCATATATATTATACCAAATAGCATAGAAAAACTGCCAGTATATGGATGAATAGCACTTCTCTCCATGGGCTGCTGGTTTGCCAATTTATGGTGTAGTCTCATAAGAACATACAATATGTCATATATAGATGAATAGCACCCATCTAGCCTAGGTCTGCTTGCTGGATTGTCTGTTAGTGGCAAAGTCTTTTAAACTCACATGTGTAGATAAGTTCACCCAGATAATAAATATTAGGGATGGTACCACGGTTCGAGTCGAATGTAAGTTTGACTTGAATATCGGGTGTTTGCCGAATTCCGAACATTATGGGGCGCTAGCGGCAAATTTGAGCGCCGCGGTACGCCCCATAATGCCTTGTGAGATCGCGTTTGTTTTTTCTACTGCTGGCCATGTTATTCAGCCACAACACACAGAAGGAGTGGATAACTAAGCCGTCCTCATCCTCCATCACCCAGGCTCATACTAGTTTGCCTTCCAACGCAGCTGCCAAAGCGGCCTATTCCACTGGCTCCTTGACCACAGTTACTCCTTTCGTAGCTCCACCATCATGCATGGAGTAGTCACCTGAATTATTTGACTATAGTGTCGGCTAAATGCTGATGGAGGATGCGCAGCAATTTGAAGGCTCCGATGTTGGTTCCCAGGTTGAGGAAGGGAGTAGCGTGAGCCTAGAGAGAGGGGGTACCACAGAAGGACAATAAACCAACAGTAATGTTCCCCCAGCTGCAGCATACTGCCAAGTTTGCTCCAGTGATGTGGAAGGAGGGGATGATGAGGTCACTGACTGTACTTGGGTGCCTGAGAGAAGAGAGGAGGAAAGTGAGGAGGAGGCACAACTCCAATAAGGCAGGATGTCCTCCAGGGGACAGCTTAAGAGCAGCCACCGTATTGCATCACACCACAGAGCTCCACAGGTGCAGGGCGCTGCTGAATCCGCACTGACTTCCAAAATTTCATTGGTGTGGGCTTTTTTCGACACATGTGAAGTATATCGCCCCATTGCTGTTTGCAATCTATGTCTGAAGCGTTTCAAACGTGGCCAGAACAGCACCCTCTTGGGCACCACATGCTTGACAAGACATATGATGACATGCCATGCAGTCTGTCGGCAACAGCACCTGAAAGACCCACATAATAAAAAAGGCGGACTTCTCCTTGCTGCTCATCTGTGATCTCAACCTCTACTATACCTCCAGTCCACTCAAAAACCTGCACTGAAAGGAATAAAGGTATAGCAATAGGTGCCACAAGTACTTGCAGACACTTTTCTAGCAGTACACCACCAATTGATATCAGCAGGCAAATTTCACTACCCCAGTTGCTGAACCCCAGTTGCTGAAAAAATACTGTCCCAGCCATCCACATGCTCAGTGTCTAAATGCTAGCTTGGCCAAATTGCTAGCACTTTAACTGCTGCCTTTTCAGCTGGTAGACTCTGCCCCCTTTCGTGAATGAGTATGGCACCAGGACAGGCTCAGGAAGCTTGTTTTCCTTTGCCTCGCCAGTGGCTACTAATTAAGGATGCATGCACTGTCCTGTCACCATTTGAAGAGGCCACAAGGATGGCAAACAGTGACAATGCATGCATCAGTGACTAGAGTTGAGCGGACACATGGATGTTCGGGTTCGACGGGTTCGGCCGAACTTCGGAAAAAAGTTCGGGTTCGGGACCGAACTTTAACCCGAACCCGAACCCGAACCCGAACCCCATTGAAGTCAATGGGGACCAGGACTTCTAAGGACTAAAAAGGCTCTAAAAAAGTAATGGAAAGGGCTAGAGGGCTGCAAATGGCAGCAAAATGTTGTTAAGAGCATGGCAAGTGCTCTGCAAACAAATGTGGATAGGGAAATAACTTAAAATAACATAAAAAAATAAAAAAAATAAAAAAATATGCTGGAGGCCCCCTTTTCAGCAGAAGAGGTACGGGAAGTCATTAAGAACCTCAGAAACTCAACGGCACGATGCCACACATATGGTGGGAATGCCCCAGAATACGCCCTTTCTGGAATAAATTATTCAATTTAATGGATAAGCTAGTGGGAAAATAAAATACTTTGAAATAAAAATGTAGCGGGGTGCTAAATTTAAGGGAAGTGTTTGAGTGGTAAATAGGCTCAAACACCCTAATTCTGTAGGATTCATGGACCATTTTGTCCTCGGGGGACAGTATTGGTGTGCAGTTCCCTGCGGCCTACAGGTGGTGCCATGGTAGGCTAGGGTTGAACCGCCGATACAGTGCTGTGCCTTTTGTGTCCCCTCTTGGCAGTAGTACAGCGGGGCGGGGAAACTGCTGTGCATGCCGGGAGAGCATATAAAAGGGGCAGACCTTTGGCCTGGAGGCTGATGTCCAGTGGGGTCCATGCCCAGGTGCCTTTGGCCTGGGTGCATGTGTTCCTGTTCCATCTCAGGTACCTTTAGCCCGGGGTGAGGTACTATCCTGGAGTTCCTGCTGCCCTGGGTATGGAGGCCTAGGTGCGGGAGTAAAACCTGGAGTCCAGAGCCTTCGTCTGGAGTCCGCTAAGGAGTCTTAGGGTGCCGCCTCGTGTAGGGGACCATGTTCCAGGGAAGGGAGGATCATTCTGATGGACCGATGCGGGAGTCACGGTGAAGGAAGGGTCTGTTGACTCCCTGGAGAGATGTCTTCCCCTTGATATGGGCTAGGTTCGTAGAAGGAGAAGCTCAAGGTCATCTTGACTGTATCAGAGGCCTTATTCAGCCGGCCCGTGGCAGGGGCCTTATACATCCTGGTCTGTGGCAGAGACCAAAGTTCTCCAGGTCCGTGGCAGGGGCCTTGTACACCCTGTCTGTGGCAGAGACCAACCTCAAGGTCTGTGGCAGAGACCGTGCACCTAAAACTGTTTGAGAAACCTAAGCAGTGAAGTGAATGTGCTACGTTTGTGCCTGGACCTCCTCCACACCTTAAGCTGTCCTGTTTCTTTGCTCTAACATTTTCTATCCGAGTAGAGTTTATTTTGCCATGAGAGAATAAGAGTTGTAATTTCAGCTGGTGTGGACATTGACTTTACTGGGAATTAAAGGACTTGCCTCTACCTACAGTAGAGGTGAGAATCATCCTCTGGAGGAGTTTTGACTCCGGCTGTGGACACGGCCCGTCAAGTACACCGCTCAACCTCTTTATATAGGAGGGTACGGGCTGGTAGTACAGTGTACCTTTCTCCCTCCTGCGAGGAGCCAACAACATAAAGGCAGGTAAGGGGGAAAGGATCTGTGCGCTACAAAAAAATAAAATAAAAATTATAATCTTGACCTAGGAGGACGAGGTCCATATGGAGTAGGAGGTTGAGGTGGCGGTGGATGTGGCTGTGTAGGTGGAAGCGGCGGTGGAGGAGGACGAGGTATCCAACACTGGTTCAAAAATACAACAATGGCTGGGTAAGGCCGGTGATGTGTCGAATTCTGTCCCCCGTCAAATAGTGTCCACCCTGTACTGCGCTTGCTCAGTATGTAGGACAAGGGGTTTTCGAAAATCTCCCAAGACGAACGGCGCCTGCGTGGTGAGTTCAGGTGAAGGCCACACCATCCGTGGTTCAAGCCGAGCCAAGTGAGGCCGTGCCCGAAGCGTGGCGATCGAACCGAGCCCGTGAGGGGCCCTGTTACTATGTGCTACCGTATGTCCACTTGGATGGTGGGGCTTGAACCTGCACTCACTGCGCAGGCGCCGTTCATCTTCGGAGATTTTGTGAATCTCCTTGTCCTCTGTACTGCTCAAGCGCTGCGCCTTCGCAGTATGGGCCGGACACAATCCGATGGCCGGACAGTTTTTGTCACAACACCGGTATACATGTCTATTCTGCAGAAGGTACGGACAAGTCCTGTGGGATCCATGCCTGGTTCATTTTAATGAACGTGAGCTTGTCCACATTGGCTCTGGACAGGCGGCTGCGCTTGTCTGTGATAACGCCCCCTGCCGTGCTAAATACACGTTCAGATAATACACTGGCTGCAGGGCAGGCCAGCACCTCCAAGGCATAAAGGGCAAGCTCAGGCCATGTGCCCAATTTGGAGACCCAGAAGTTAAAGGGGGCAGACCCGTCATCCAGTACGTGTAGGCCTGTGGACACATACTGCTCAACCATGTTGTTTTTTTAGTATAGCACAGTAGAAGAAAACTATATAGAAATTGTTTATTTCACACACCTCCACAGATGTATAACACACTGCAAAATATTTTTTGTGGCCCTAAATGGCGTTTTTTGGAAGACCACAACACACCCACAGTACGTAACCGCTGAATCGCACAGCTACAGAACTGCAGAAAATGCTATTAAAAAAAAATGTTTTTTTTTAGTATAGCACAGTAGAAGACAAATATATAGAAATGGTTTATTTCACACGCCTCCACATATGTATAACACACTGTAAAATATTTTTTGTGGCCCTAAATGGGTCTTTTTGCAAGCATACATTAAAGTGCAAATTTATTTATTTATTTTTGCCCTAAGAGCCCATTCACACAGGGGCGTCTTTGGATCCGACTCCAAATCGCCCCAGGTCGCCCCAGGTCGCCTCAGGTCGCGCTGGCTGAAGAAATCAATGTGAGTTAATGGAGCCGTCCTTATGCACACTACTGCAGTCGCTCCGACTTCAAAAAAGGTCCCTGTACTACTTCAATCCGACTCCTAGGCGACCTGTAACCATTCATTTCAATGGGAGTCGCCTCTCACTGTCTTAATAGGAGCAACTCTCCAGGAAGAAAACATACATTTCTCCTGCAAAACTCTCCCTCCCCCTCCCTCCCACAGAGCTGATTCTTGTTTGATTGGCCACTGGAATGTCTCCTGTCCTGCAGGCAACTTGGAGTTGCCTTGTAAATAGCTCCAGGTCGCGCTGTGATTCATTCTCAGGTCGTGTCTGAGTTGCCTCATAAAATCGCGCTGTAAGTCGTGTTGCCCCTGTGTGAATGGGCTCTAAACGGGTCTTTTTTTGCACGAGCAAAATAAAATGCAAATTTTTTTATTTTTTTGCCCTTAATGGGTCTTTTGGAAAAGAGCACAATAAAGTGCCTTTTTTTTGCCCTAAATTGATCTTTTTCCAAGAGCAGAATACACCCACAGTATGAAAACGGTGTATCTCTCAACGTAATATATGCAGTGCTGGTGCACTGAGCTTGCAGATAAAAGGTAGATTTTCTCTGACACTGGGCTCATGGCAGTGTAAAAAGACTGCACTGCAACACAAACAGGTAAACCTATGCAGATCGCTGAGTTATATCTCTGAATCTGGACTCCTATTCCTATATAATATATCTCTCTCCCTGAAAGCACCAACAGGAACCTGGCCCGACACTACACTGTCTCTCTATCTTTTCCCTCAGATTCCAGAATCAGGACTCAGGCCTCGTACACACGGCCGAGATTCTCATTGAAAAAAACATGTCGTTTTTTTCTACGAGATTCTTGGACAAGAAAATTGTCCCGGCCGAGTGTACACACGCTCGATTCAAAGAACCCGCGGTTCTTTGAATGGAGCGTACGCGGTGACGTCATCGACTACGACGAGCATGCGCTCGTCACATTCTATGCCGTCGCCGCCATCTTGGTATACCCTACGTATGCCTAGGAAGCTACCGCGCATGCGTCAAATTCATTTCGAACATGCGCTGGCTTCCCGGCGGACAGGTAAGTGTACACACACTCACTTTTCTCGTCGAGAAACAGGCTGACGAGAATCTCGACGAGAAAATAGAGAGCAGGTTCTCTATTTTCTCGTTGAGGTTACTTGTCAGTTTTCTCGACGAGAAACCTGATAGCCGCGTACACACGACCGATTTACTCGTCAAGACATCTCTGCCAGCAAGTTTCATGCTGGTTCTTGCCGAGAAAATCGGTTGTGTGTACGAGGCCTAACTCATGTATTTTCCAATCTCTCCCTAAAAGCAGCAGCAGCAGGCAAGATCCTCTCCCTATCTATTCTGAAGCAGAGTGACGTGTGTGCTGTGTGCCTCTAGCTTATATAGAAGCTGGGTCACATGTTGCACTGACCAATCACAGCCATTCCATTAGTAGGCATGGCTATGATGGCTTCTAAGGGCACACCAGCTAATCAAAAGGTGATTGGCTGGCCCCTGAAGCATTTCTAACCTCGCCATTAGATTGCCGAACCCGAACCCGGACTTTCGCGCAATGTCCGGGTTCGGGTTCGGGAAAAAGCTAAAGTTCGGTACGGACCCGAACTTTACAGTTCGGGTTCGCTCAACCCTATCAGTGACACTTTCCCTCTAGTTTTCCTGCAGGAGCACACGCTTCATGGAATCATGGACAGGGCACTTGAGGCAGAACAGCGGGAGGAAGAGGAGGACTGGGGCATGTAATTTACATTTTTAAAATAATTGTTTACAGCAGGGTCTATTCCTGCACCCAACAAGAGTAACTGTGAGAGGTTACAGTGTTCTGGCACCACCAACACCCAAGGCCCGATTTTTTTGCACCTGTTTGACTGGGGCATGCAATTACAATTTTTGAAATATTTAACAGCCGGGCCTGTTCCTGCACCCAACAAGAGTAACTGTGAGGGGTTACAGTGTTCTTGCACCACCAACACCCAAGGCCCAATTCTTCTGCAGAGTATATAGTGCCGTCCGTATAGTATATATACTGCAGTTCAGATTATATAGTGCAGTCAGTGTAGTATATATAATACAGTGCAGGGTATATAGTGCAGTGCAGAGTATATAATATAGTGTATTGAAGTGGTTAAGGTAAATCCTATGACAGAATTAAGAAAAAAAAGTCATGGTTTCTCCCCCACCCCCCCCCAGTCCATACCAGGCCCTTTGGGTCTGGTATATATTTTAGGGGAACTCCGCGCTAAAAAAAAAACACAGTGTGGGATCCGGGGTCCCCCAAAATCCATACCAGGACCTTTGGGTCTGGCATACATTTTAAGGGGAACTTGATGCCAACATTTTTTTTAAAAATGGCGTGGGGGCCCCCATAATCCATAACAGACCCTTATCCGAGCATGCAGCCTGGGGGACAGGATGGGGGGGGTGAGAGAGTGCCTCCTTCCTGAACCATACCAGGCCAGATGCCCTCAACATGGGGAGGGTGCTTTGGGGTCCCCAGGAGGTTGAAGTCTTCTCCCAATATTGCAATGACAACAATATGGGTTTGACTTTCACCCATGTTTGCGATCAAGACACTTTGATATTTTTGGACCTCAAGCTAAGCCACAAGAACAATACAATTACAACTAAAACACACATCAAACCCACAGCTGGAAACTCTTATCTTCATTGAGGTAGCTGTCACCATCCAAAATGGATACAAAATATTCCAAAGGGGGAATATACCAGGTTATGCAGAAATTGTACCTTTGACAAGGATTACAATATGCAAGGAGCCACACTCAAAACCAAATTCTTATAAAAAGGTTATGACAAAGACTTAGTGGAAAAGGCCCAAGCCACATGCCTAGTCTCCAATAAGGGCCAAAAAACAGTACAATCTCAGCATAATCATTCACATTTCATCACCAACTTCCATTGCAATTATAGGCAACTGGAAGGGATTATACTAAAACACTGGATCATCATAACAAAAGATTCCAAACTAAAATCAGCAATCCTCCCTAGACCTCACTTTGCATACAAAAAATCCCCCCAGTATAAAAAACATTATAGCCCCCAGTAAACTTAAAGAGGCTAAAAAAAACAAAGTCTCACCTTATGACATTCCTCCAAATAGTAGGGATGTACCAGTGCAAAAAGAAGCTTTGTAAAATGTGTCTGTATGTGCACCGTCACCAGAATTTTTTTTTTGACCTGAACAGAAAAGAATATTCTATCCAAAAATTCTTTACATGCAGCACTGAATTTGTGGTCTATGGTCTTAGGTGCCCTTGTGGCCTCCTTTATGTGGGTCACACTATTTGCACAGTGAGGGCCAGATTCGGGGACCATCGGAGACTGATTGAAGATGGAGATGTGGAACATAGTATCCTTAGACACTTCACTCTCCATCATGGTCAGTTGATGAATGGTCTCGGTCTCCGCATCTAGGTTATTGAACAAATACCCAGCAATATTCTGTTTGTTGAAAGGTTTTAGAGACTGTGTCTATGTGAAACCTTTTGTATTTTCATACTTAACACCTTGGCTCCCAAAGGGCTTAATGAAGAGCTTGAAATTCATATCATTCTATAATAAGCCCCCAGGTCACAGTTTAATTTGTCATTATCTGTGATGTATATTTTTTCTAGTTTATTTTATAATATTAACTCAATTTATCACGGGTGGTTGTCCTTTATTTGATGTTAGTGATAGTAAGTTGATGACATTCCATTAATTATATTTTATGTTATGAAGCCTTTATTTAATTTGATACTTCTGATGTCAATTTGTAGTTATTACATTTATAATTAGTGTCTGGATTGCTGCAGTTTTTTTGTGTATTGTATTTGTTATTTTCTGGTGCACCTTCTTTCCATAAACAAAAACTTTTGTAACAAAGTTTTTTTAAATGATACAATTTTCTCTCTGTATAATCATCCAGTACGTTTTTCAGTTATCCTCTTTACATCCCTGCACTTCGAGTTGGCTGGTGGTGGCCACTTATGTTTATCTCACATAGATGTTTTTTATTTTTTATTTATTCACTTTTTAAACATTGCTTTTTTAATTTTCAATTATTTGATTATATTTTTTATTTATTTATTTTGTGCCCAATTTTTTGTGAAGCTGTTATGATAAGGTCTCATTCACGCTGCTTCTATTAATAAATAAAGGGGTGGTGCTGGGTTAGCCATAAGGAGTGAGGGTTACCCACATCCCAACTAACATTTGCAAAAGGGAGAGTGTTCCTCTAAGTGGGACTTTGAGAGGTAATCCTCCTCTGAGAATCAAAAGCGTAAATGTATAAATTAAAGGTATTTATTGGGATAACAGTAGACAATAAAAATCTAAAGTACAGAGAAAAGGTACAGGATGCATAAAAAATTGATAAGTACAAGCATGCAATACATTGAGGCACAACCACTGCTCTGTTATATGGATAAAACAAACAGAGAGGTCGCCTAGACTGTTTTGAATAAAATGCAGTTTAGGTGAGTTTAAAATGCCGATTTTCTCCTTTCAGGATTAACAGCGTTTACAAGAAACCAGTGTGTACGAGGCCTTAGCCCCTCCAGTTAGATCGATCCTAATAAATTGGCCCATGAAGCTGTTACATCTTAACCAATAAAAAAAAATCTTTTTTTTTTCCTGATGGCTTATAAGCCTGATCTGCAACTGAAGTGGTAGGACATTGAGAAAGGGCCAGGACCCTGAAACATGTACGCCTACCAACTGCTATCTCTTGCACAAGGTCTACACAGTGGGTGTGAAGATATACAATAGCCGCGGCTTGAGGATCGGCTTCTTTGGCGGTTTGTACCCCTGGCATTCAGCCTCCTATCCAGGTATTTTGGTCATCAAGATCTCGGCCACCCCTGCTGTCCAGCGCATTTTTGGCCATCATCTGCGGGGTTCCACATTCCATCTTTGCCTTGAACCAGGCTCCTCAGTGTAGGGTTAATCACATCCAACACTGACCGTCAGGCAGCTTGCCTGCATGCATCCGGCTCACCACCATCCAGTCCGCTGTCTCCCCTGGATTTGTGCTGTGACAGTCTGTGAATTACTCTTCACATCCTCTACTGTGGTCCAAGACATCCATGTAAGTTTTAGCTAATGCTTAATAAATATTTTTTTAGAAATAATGGTCCAGCTACTTGGTCACTTGTTTGCAATAAAATTATTGGATTCTTTGCAGAGCTGCACCAGAGTTTGCACTCTCCAGTTTTAGTAAATCTGCTCCATTATGTCTTACTACAAGAGATATTGGCTTACAGTGTAGGGCCAACCTGGTAGGAGAATAATTAGGCTGTTATTCTCCCTCAGAACTGTGCAAACTCTTTTCACATCTCAAAAAGAATGTGAAAAAACTTGTTGGCACCTGCAGGTGACTGCATCCCAAGTATCTTGTCTAGGTGGTCATAAGGTCGGCACACAGACATGATTGGGTGCAAATTTTTGCTTCCTGTACAAGCACGCTGCAATGGATAACTGACAATGTAGGGAGGGCAATACAATAGGATGTACACCCTTGATTCTGCTGGTGAAGTTTGTAGCAAAGAAGCCATTGATTTTGGTAACCCTTTTTCTTCATTTTAATTTCATCAAGTGCTGGAGAATGCTTGCATTGAAGAGGCCTGGATACTGTTGGCAGCAGGTGATAATGATGCATGCCTGGACAATTGCAACCTAGCCTTTACCTGATATATTTTGCATGCAACAATGTATAAGCTGTTCAGTGAGTTGGAGAAATACATCAAAAACAAGAATTGCTGTCACAATGCCTGCCTCATCTCCCTCCGCTGGAAGCTGTCCTGAGTCTGACACCCTGCAATTACGTAAACATGCAGCAAATGAACTTACCTAATTTATTAATTGTGGTCCCAAGCTGGTTTCTATTGTGTAAAGAAGCTTCTGGCAATTAATTAATTAGGCAAGCTTATCTGCTGCACATTTGATTAATTGCGGCAGTATATAGGAATGAGAGAGGGGGAGAAAAAATTTAGTCTTGATAGAATGTTTCTATGCACAAAACAGCTGTCAACTTCTCACACATTTGCACCTCCCCCTGCTTCATGGTCATGAATAACATGTTTATTGTATGGGTAACAATGTGGTACACTTTTACCAGTGAAATATATAGAAACTAGTAAAAGGGAAACGTTTTATAAAAATTGTCAGCTATTGTATTGGCTAGAGGTAGGTGTATAGACTGACTATATACACTACATATGAATATTTTGCTAGTTATAGAAAATCATAAATGCTGATCGAAAAAGGTAATTTTTATTAGCACTAAACTAATAATAAATTATTTAAAAAAAAATGTTTCACTACCAAATATACTTGACATTTCTTTTAAAGGGGCGTGTGTCAAAGCTTTAATTTTTATATCTCTGGGTTGTCAATATGTAACATACACACACACACACACATATAAATACATTTTATATACCGTATTTATCGGCGTATAACACGCACTTTTTTCCCCTGAAAATCAGGGGAAAATCGTGGGTGCGTGTTATACGCCGATATCCACATCCCTGAGCTGTCTCCGCTGACTGGGAGCGGAGCGGAGCGAGATACACATAGCCGAATGTACTCGGCTATACTCTGCTTTTCTCGGCTCCGCTCACAGTCACGCCCAGTCCCGCCATTGGACCTGTGTTATGTCCATCATAGGGCGGGACTCGGCGTGACTGTGAGCGGAGCCGAGAAAAGCCCAGTATAGCCGAGTACACTCGGCTATGTGTATCTCGGCGGCGGCTCCGCCCAGTCCCTGCGTCCCCGGCGTTCTCGGCGTTCTCGGCGGCGTCCGCACAGTCTCAGCGCCAATTTTAAAATGCTGCACGGCGACTCTGGGGCAAGGCTGCACGGCGACTCTGGGGCAAGGCTGCACGGCGACTCTGGGGCAAGGCTGCACGGCGACTCTGGGGCAAGGCTGCAATGGACACTGACAAGGCTGCACTGTGACCAGGCTGCACTGTGACAAGGCTGCAATGGACACTGACAAGGCTGCACTGTGACAAGGCTGCAATGGACACTGACAAGGCTGCACTGTGACAAGGCTGCAATGGACACTGACAAGGCTGCACTGTGACAAGGCTGCAATGGACACTGACAAGGCTGCATTTAAATGTAAGTTATTTTTCCTTAAACTTCCCTCCTAAAAGTTTTTTCCCTAAAATTTCCTCCTAAACTTGGGGTGCGTGTTATACGCCGGTGCGTGTTATACGCCGATAAATACGGTAATATAATTTCTAGCGTCTTTCATGTGTATAACTACTACTACTACTACTACTACTGTACAACTACTCGCCTCACCATGCCCAACTTCTGTATTTAAGCATGTGCAGCTAACATATTTTATAATTGCAAGTTTTAAATGTGCCACTCTCTTTATGATTCCATCATGCACTTTTGGGGTCTATACTGTCTCTACAAGTCCTACTATATCCATTGGCATCTCTGCTATGTGTACAACTGCAAATGCCACCATACCATGGTGTTTCTGCTGCAAGTATAACTACAAGGACCAGACCATTGTGTCTCAGTGTTATTTTATTGATTATGTCAAGCTACAAATAACAGCATCACCCACTGTTATTTTTCACTTCCCAACACTCTTTACTGACATATCTCCTCTCCTTTCACCACCATGACAGCCAAGCACATTGCTTCCAAGAATAAAAATATGATGCACACCTCTAGAATATCAGTAGTATCCTGAAATACATTCAAATTTTACATCATAAAACAAATGAGCATATCTTTATTAATACCTATTACAATATACTGTATACAGTATCATACAAGAAGCAAACTAGAAAATATACTGTATATAATTGTTAGCATTGTTATAATTTACAGGAAATACTGTAACTAAGAAAATCAATACAAGGTGTAGCTATATGAAAACTACCACATGATTTTTTTTTTATTTATTTAAATCTGTTCACATGTACTAAATGAATGAATGTCAGGCCTCGTACACACGACCGATTTTCTCGGCAAGAACCAGCAAGAAACTTGCTGGCAGAGATGTCTTGCCGAGTAAATCGGTCGTGTGTACGCGGTTATCGGGTTTCTCGTCGAGAAAACCGACAAGTAACCTCGACGAGAAAATAGAGAACCTGCTCTCTATTTTCTCGTCGAGATTCTCGTCGGCATGTTTCTCGACGAGAAAAGTGAGTGTGTGTACACTTACCTGTCCTCCCGGAAGCCCGCGCATGTTCGAAATGAATTCGACGCATGCGCGGTAGCTTCCTAGGCATAGGTAGGGTATACCAAGATGGCGGCGACGGCATCGAATGTGACGAGCGCATGCTCGTCGTAGTCGATGACGTCACCGCGTTCGCTCCATTCAAAGAACCGCGGGTTCTTTGAATCGAGTGTGTGTACACTCGGCCGGGACAAGTTTCTTGTCCAAGAATCTCGTCAAAAAAAACGCCATGTTTTGTTCAACGAGAATCTCGGCCGTGTGTACGAGGCTTGAACCTGTGTTTTTGCCTCAGTCTAAATCAAAAATGTAATATATGGCAGCTTATGAATGCTTAGGTGTGGTGGCTGCATTCATTTTCTTTTTTTTTTCTTGTCCAGCAAAACTGGCAATAAGGGGATAGAGACAAACCATTGGCCACTGATGGGGGGAGGGGGGAGTAAGATTTTGTTTGTTTATGTAAAACCTTTATCCCAAAAGAGAAAAATAATACTTTGGCTATAGCTACTAGTGCTTCTTACACTATCATCTCCCCAGGTTGACAATGCTGCTGCCCAAATGTGTGTTACGTACTACGTGGAATTTCAGCTCTTGAGCGCCACCCTTTGGGCACCTTCTGCTAATTTCATGTTTGGTGATCACTGATTCCGAGCATGCGTGTTTGTACTTTCAACTTTTGTGTGACGGACTTGTGTACAGACAATACAAAAATATGATGACAGACCGTTGTCCGCCAAAAATTTACTAGCCTGCCATCCAACATTTGTTGGCCAAAAGGAGTGTACTAACGGTCGGATTTTAGGCCAAGAGTCTCTCATCAGACAATCCCCTGCCAACAATCGGATCGTGTGTACGAGACTTTAGGCTTCATCCACAAAAAAAATGCATACACAAGTGTTTTTTAATTATGGATTTAATTACGGATCTGAATGCAATGCACAGGTGCGTAAACATGAACTGCTTTCAGATCCGTGACACAGAATCAAAATAATCACATATAAACACATGTATACACGGTTTTAAGTGCATAAAATAGGTCTAAACAAAGCGGAAGAATACGTGATCATAAAAACAAGTTATGTATGCATACGCATCTTTATACATTTAAACATTTAAATGCATCTATGCGCAAGTATTTTACTGATCATTATGCAGGAACTTTTCTCTTAGAAAACACATATGTAATAACATTAAAACATTATTATTAATAATAATAATAATAATAATAATAATAATAGTAATGATAATAAAATAAAAATAACAATAAAACATCAACAGTTAAATTTTGTATGGCTTTGTGAATGAGGCCTTAATCCCTAGGCATCAGCAGTATGCAAATTTTTAGCCTCTTGATGGGTGGGTCTTGGCGCTGAGCTGCTGCAAATTTGCATACCAATGTGCAGACAATGATGTGCTGAGAGTGAGTGCCCTGTGCTCCTGGCACAGTTACCGGAGGCTAACAGAAAGCTCCTGATCGCAAGAAGCGATCATGTGACTGCGGTGATAACCAATCATGGCATTCACATGATCATAAACCCCACCTCCCAGCATCTGAAACCTTAAAGGGCCAGGAGGCACCAGTGCAAAGGGGTTAAAGTGATGCTGTCAGCACAGGTTCACAGAGAATGTAAAATAATGCTAGAAATAGAAGACGGATTATGCTTACTTTTCCAAGAGCCTATTTCTGTCTCTTTGCTGCCCCCCATTCATTTTTCTTCCAGGGGCTGCTCCTCACTGTACAGTGTGATTTATCCTACCTGTTAGCATGTCAATACATAAAGAGTCAGCAGGAACAGCCACTTGGTGTGTTGGCATTCAAACCAATTTTGAGCTGACTTCTGAAATAAATGCATGGTCCCAAAAGACAATAATCAAGGTTTGTGGGTCAGTTCTTCTCAGGACGCAACCCAGAAAGCATATTTTGACCCGAGCCTTAAGGATGGCTATGACTATTAAAATATATAGAAAATATATAGAGCAAACCCTTAAGTATAAATGCATTACTCAATGGCAACTACATCCCAATAATGTATGTATATAGAAAAGCCTTGTTAGGCATGGTGTGTGGGACTTTAGAGGTGCTCATTGAGAATATTAACGTAGTAAAGGAGTAGAAAAAATAGGAAACAAAAAAGTACTTATAAAAGGGTCTATATTTAATACATGTTGAAATAGGAAACTACATTTTGGGACTTTTAGTTGAAACACACTGCTAACTTATGAACCAACTATAGTAAATATTGTTTATTAATAGCAAATAAGGCATGACATACACATAATAAACAAGGATAAAACCTAGTATTAATAGATCACAAAAAATAAAGTCTAGACAATGCAAGATGGTACCTAATTGTCTCAGCATAACATACATGGTAAAAAATGGAAGGAAACTATTGGACAGCCGCACTCCAAAAATAATTCCTTTATTGGAAAATCACGGAAATCCAAACCACAGCAAAGAATAAGAGCAGACAAGCTGACGCGTTTCGCACTGTAATTTCAGTGCTTACTCATAGCTTATGAGTAAGCACTGAAATTACAGTGCGAAACGCGTCAGCTTGTCTGCTCTTATTCTTTGCTGTGGTTTGGATTTCCATGATTTTCCAATAAAGGAATTGTTTTTGGAGTGCGGCTGTCCAATAGTTTCCTTCCATTTTTCGCATTATTATATGCATTGCCTGGCTTGGGATAGAAGTGGAAAAATCAATCAGGTACATCTGAGCGGTAATTTTCTCTTTTCGTTCTACTTGGACTTTGCATAACATACATGGTAATGTATGATAATCATAGGTATCGGTAAATAAAATCTAGACAATACATGGTTGTAACATGTTGGCTCTAAAATAACATACATGATAATGGGCCTTGGGCATGGAAGCCAAATTTGCAACTGTAACATATAAAAAAAAAAGGTAACAATGGTAGTTGGTCCATAAAAAGTGTTATATATCAGATAGTAAGACATGTACCGTGCCATATCATCATAAAGAGAGCTCTACGCGTTTCATGGTATACATAACCACTCGTCAGGAGCAGATACACAGTTCAGGGGTATCTATAATAGAATGAAAAAATGCCAAGGTAAGATAATAATAGTAGAAAACATAATGCATAAAAGAAAGAGGGGGAGCAAAAAGGTCCCAAACACTCTCACCTATTGGTAGCATATTGGTGAAGCTATAAGATGGTAGCAATGGTAGGACATGAGCTATCTGAAACATCTCCCCCGGAAGCTGAAACGGTATGACCAGAGGCACGGCAATGGAAAAGGGTAAGGGTGCAAGGTGGAGTGACCGATCATCAGCTGAGATATGTATAGTTGGATTGTAGATCGATTTCACTGTATAGTTCGAGTCCCAGAGATATCTGTGCAAATTAATGGGTTGACAATAAATTAACAGCTGATAGATTGGGGAACAAAACCCGAGTGTTGTGGGTGAAAAATAGGGTAGTTATAGATGCAAGGGTAAGTGCCATAACAAAGGAGGCCTGAATACAAGCCAGGGTATAAAAATAAATATCATTAAAGAGTGTAAGAAAAGTGAGAATACATTTGAATTCTAGGTACCTGTCAAGTGGTATGGGGGGGATTGTCCAAGTGCACTCATATCAAGGAAGTGGAACAAAACGTGAAAAATGCAGTGGAAAGAGGGTGTATATGTAGTGGCCGTGAACCAATGGCAACCGTTATATTTAATACATGATTTACATGGTATAAAAACAAACAGGGGAAAAAAATACAACGCAGTGTATTCATTCCTTGTACGTCACAAATTGTAAGTCCTACATGTTTCGGAAAATGTATGCTTCTTCAGGGACGCACGTGACTTTAATTTATCTAAAAGTAAATATATATGTTTAGGAAAATATAAACAACAAGGGTTGTATATAATTGCATTATCATATTAAAAATTTATTATAAACAACAATATAAGAATATATGACTATTAAAAGTAAAAGCAAAAAAAATGTGGATGCATGATTTGTTTATTAGATTATTATCCCACAGTTTTTACAGCCCTAGTGCTCAACGTGCAGTCATTTGGTACTTACTATATTGTGGGCCAATGGGTGCCAGTGATGTACACAGTTTGAGTTAATGAAGAACTTCAGATTTTTCTCCCAGAACAACAGATGCATTGTGCATGTAAATTAATCCAATGTATGTGTCATAATTCCTTCTGTGTCAATCCTGTCTTCCAGCATAAAGAATTATGGCTTACTGCAAGACTAGAGAAGGTAGAGCTATGGGAGGTTATTATGAAGGTGTTTCCTTCATACTGTATGTAAATGAATCACTTCACAGAGAGGAGGGCTCTGGGAGGGCGGGATTTGAGGGGTGGGACTTCCCTGCAGGGCCATTTGAAGGAATTTGGGTGCCTCAGGCAGAATGGACAACGAAATTTGAAACAAGTTGAGGAGCGGGGGGGTGCTACTGATTTTTTTCCTGTTGTTGAGGGGGAGGGGGGGCCGCGGGACATTGATGGCGAGTGCGGAAGGGGGGGCACTGAGCACGGGAGGGGGGCATCGATTGCGGGGGGCGCCGATCACAGAGGTGGGGGGGCCCGATCTCCCGACATTAGAGTGAGTCGATAAGCGGGGGGGTCTTACCTCCTCCTCCCGTGCTCCCTCCTCTTGCCCTCTTGCTCCTCTTCCTGCTGTCCACCATACATGCAAGTGAGTGCCCAAATCTGAACAGCCCCTAAAGCAAAGAGCTGAATGTGTAGGTGCAAATTTGGCCACTCTAGCACAAGGTACCACCGCGTCAGGACCTTGTAATTTGTTTCCATCGCCGTGACATTGGGCGAGGATGATTTTATGGTTGACCAAATCTTAGTCCATTCAGCATTATCTAGGGTACACCCCAAGTCCTCCTCCCATTTCCACACATAGGTTGGTTTGTCATAATTGGGGTCTATAAGATGTTGGGTGTAGAGGGTTGATATCATTCCTCTGGCAAATTGATCTTTTTTACAATTTTTTTCAAAATTAGATAATTGGGTCAGTGGTGTTGCAACTTGTAAAAGTGGAGAAAATAATTTTTTTATTTTATTTTTTTATTTTTTTATTTAATCTAAACTGTTCTGTTTCTGGTAAATCGTATTTCTCTCTGAGTGTAGAAAAAGGTACAAAGTTTTTTGAAGTGACCAAGTCATGTAACGTCAGTATTCCAGTTTTTGTCCAAGCTTTAAAAGTGTTTGGGAAAAACCATGCCGGATAAAAAGCTGGATTTTTTAGAAAAGATAAGAGGGGATTGTGTTCCGATTGTAATTGGTGTTTACGTTTAAATTTATCTCAAAGGGATAAAAAGTGTTTTGTGATAGGGTTACTCAATTCACGTTGATCTCTCGGCCGAAGCCATAGTATGTTGGAGATCAATAAAGGGTCACTTTCTGAGGCCTCTATCGATACCCATAAGGGAGATTCCTGTGTTGAATGGTACTGTGGAAGACTAGCAAAGTGAGCAGCATTTTTGTAGGTTGCAAAGTTGGGATAGCCTAGTCCACCTTGTGATTTAGGGAGATATAGTGTGCGAATCGGTATGCGTGGTTTGGAGGTACCCCATATAAAGGTAGATGTTCTTTTTTGGACCAATCTTAAATAATATGAAGGGATTGGGATTGGCAGGACTCTAAACATATATAGTAGTTTGGGTAGGATAGTCATTTTAGAAGCATTGATCTTCCCTATCCAGGACAGCGGGAGATGGGACCATTGTTTTAGTAAATTTGTAATCTGTTTTAATAAAGGGGGGTAATTAGCTGAAAATAAATCTGTTATGGCGGCTGTCAGGTTTACTCCTAAATATGGTAGTGATTTCTCTGCCCAAGAAAAGGGGAGTGCTATTTTTGTTGGGATTAATTCTGCTTCTGTAAGTGAAATATTAAGCACTACACATTTCTTGGGATTGATGACCAAGCCAGAGAAGGTCGCAAATTTATCTAGGATAGGTAAAAGGTTAGGACCTGACACCTGTGGTGATGACATGAAGAGCAAAATAACATCCGCAAACATGCAGATTTTATGCGGATAACCTCCAATCTCAATGCCGGTAATTGTGGGATTGGTTCTAATATATTGGGCTAATGGTTCTAATACTAGGGCAAATAGGAGGGGAGATAATGGGCAGCCCTGTCGTGTACCTCGCTTAATGTTGAAAGAATCCTATTTATATCCAGCACATTTTATGTATGCTTTTGGATTGTTATAGAGTGCCTCAATCCATTTTATAAAATGAGGACCAAAACCCAATTTTTGTAAAGAATAATACATATAAGGCCAGGATACCGTGTCAAAAGCTATCTTTATATCGAGGGATAAAAAGCATGAGGGAATACGTTGCTTCCTGGCAATATGCGCAAGAAGCATTGCTCTGCGCTATTGTCACCCGCTTGCCTGTTTGGCATAAAGCCTACCTGGTCTCTATGTATAAGTTTATTTTTGATACCATTAAGGCGTTTAGCCATAATTCTTGCCAACAGCTTGATATCCAGATTCAAGAGAGAGATGGGACGGTAGTTTGTACATGAGGTGTCATCGGTGTGTGGTTTTGGAATCATGCAGACAATTGCCAATAATGATTCTTGTGTAAAGGAGTGTCCATTTAATAATGTATTGAATGCCCCAGCTAACATGGGGGGAAAGGGTCTCTAATGTTCTATAATATAATGCTGAATATCCATCTGGGCCTGATCACTTGTTTATTTTTAAATCTTTGATGGAAAAAGCTACTTCTTCAGTCGTTATAGGTTCCTCCATCAGATTTCTTTGGGTTTGTGATAATTATGGTAAGGTGATATGAGAAAAGAAAGATTCCACTTTTGAGACGTTGAATTCATTGGTTGATTCATTTAAAGAAGCAAGGTGTGAGTGGAATTTGCGAACTATTTTGGTGGGGTTGCTAGTATATATATATATTTTGCTAATTTTAAACGGATTGGCTTGAACTTTTTGTTTAATGAGTTTAGAGTCTGTGCCATGTATGTACCTGGTTTATTGCTTTTTATGTAGAAATTGTGTCTAGAGCGTTTGTAAGATTTATCCACTGATTCCGTGAGAAAAAGGTCATACTCTAATCAAGTTTTTTCCAAATGGGTTTTCGTGATTGATGATGGATTGTCTTGAAATGCTATGAATGCTGCATTGAATTACGTTTCTAACTTGTGGGCAAGGGATTTTCGTTCCCGTTTAAGTGTAGCCATTTGTCTCTGTAGAGTACCATGCAACACAGGTTTGTGAGCTTCCCAGAGTGTCAGGGGTTCTGTTGTGAAGCAAATATTTCTTTAATGTTTGTTCAATTTTTGAGCGATGGGTTTGGTGTTTAAGCAATGTGTCAGGGAAATACCAGATTGGATCATGCGCTTTTGGTATGGTAGATGAAATAGTTGTGTATACTGCATTATGATCAGACCATGGTATGGGAATTATATCAGAGTCAAGGATTTTTGGAATCATTCCAATGGTTAAAAAGATATGGTCTATACGGGTGAATGATTGGTGTGGGTGGGAGAAATAGGTGAATCTTTTTTTAGTTGGGTGGCTTTCTCTCCATGTAATGTATCTACCATATTATATTTCGAAATGAGTTGTGAGGAAGATAATTTGTTTGGGCTTACAGGTGGGACATAATATGATTTGTCAAGGAACGGGAGGAGGATCTGGTTCGAATCCCCCGCACATAATTATTGTTCAGAATTTGTGGTCATTGATCACTTGCATTAGGTGGGAAAGAAAGGAGTTGGGTTGCTTATTGGGGGCATAATACGAGACTATCGTGACAGGAGTATCCATTATATGACCCATCAGTAATATGTATCTACCTTCTGGATCTGTAATGTCTTTTGCAAGAGTGAATGGAGTAGATCTATGGAACGCTATTAGAGTTCCCCTTTGTTTAGTGTTGGCAGAAGCAGTGAAAAATTGTGGGTATGTGGGAGACATGAATTTGGGAGTGGATTCTTTTGTGAAATGTGTTTCTTGCAAGCACACTATGTGTGCCCTTCGTGATTGGAACATACAAAATGCCTTAGTCCTTTTCTGTGGAACATTTATGCCCTGAACGTTCAGGGACAGGATGTTCAGTGGTGCCATGGCAACTGATCAAACAGAAGATACAACTTACCAAATACCTTGCATTTCTGACTGGGTGGATCGACCTGTGTGGACTTGAAATGTTTAAAAGTAGAGAAGAATCCAGTGAAGCCTGGAATAAAGAAAAAAATAATAACAGAGAAAGTTAATAAATACTTTTCTTGAAAAAATATAAATAAAGTTACAAAAATGCGAGGGAGGCTAAAGAGGGCACACGGATCTTCGGCGTACAGGAGAAAAGCTCCATAAGGAAAGCATCTAAATGATGCATGTGTAAATTCATCATACTGTAACCAATGGACGTTATGTTGGTTGTTTGAGCTAGGTATGAGGGCTAAACCCATACTGCGTCAATCGGCTTAATGTTTGGTACCATTGAAATCATGGTAGGAAAGGGGATTTTAACTATTGTTTTAACATTAAAATAACTAACTTCTAGACTAAAGTGAACCTCTAGATAATCCAGTGACAGGATTTAAATAATTTGTTTGCTATATAAAGTAACCCTAATTTTCCAGGGAATATGTGGAATAAATACAAGTTAATTGGGATAATAGTGAGTTGAGGGATGCAAGTAGGGGGTAGTTGCTTATGCCTCAAACTTCTGTTCTACAACCCTACAGTGAATATATCACTGATTATTGTTGTGAATATATAGATTCATGGGAAGGACATACCTCCAGGGACATTAGGGGACTTAAAGGAGGTTAACTAAATTAAGACATTGAGTTTTTAGTGGGCATAACCTTGTTTAGGCTATGAGAATATGAAAATGGCCTAATATTGTAATTCAACCAGACTATTGAAGAACCACTTGTGTGGCAGTCCAGTGATAATAAAATAGAACTGGTGCAGATCTTCAATCCATGGAGTCTTCTGGCTCTACTGGGGAAGAGGCATAGCGGCTCCTCTTGTGTGAATGGTGACTTCCCTTTTTCTCCCATGCTTGTGAAGCCTTGATTGGAGGTGAGGATGAGGCTGCTCTTATTTGTGCTGAAGAGGTACTAGTTGAAGCTTCTGTCAGATGTAGTTTTAACAAGGTCTGTTGTAGCTCCTCAGCAGATTTACATATGTATCTGGTACCTTGGTAGGTAAATCGGTATGAAAAGGGGAAGCCCCATTGGTAGGTTATATTGTGGCGTTGCAGCTCCATGAGCTGAGGTTTCATAGATCTTCTCTTTGCGATAGTAAGCTGGGATATGTCAGCGAACAATTGATAATTATGGCCTTGGAAGGTTAGATCTTTTTTCTCCCTTGCTGCAGCCATTAGTTGTTCCTTTGTTCTGTAATAATGTAGTTTTGTGATTATATTACGTGGATGACCATCTACTTTTTTGGCTGTGAGTGCACGGTGCACTCTATCAAGTTCCAAACCTTCAATGGGGATTGCTGGCTGTAGCTCTTGAAAAAGGGCTGTGACTGTAGATTGCAGGTCTAATATTGTTTCAGGAATTCCTCTTATGCGGAGGTTGGAATGTCTGTCCCTGTTCTCTTGGTCTTCCAATCTAGATTTAAGTGATAGGTTCTCTTCTTTTAGGTTTTCCAGTTCTCCCATACAGTCCTGTGAATTAATTTCAATTTCTTCCACTTTGAGTTCCAGCGCAGCTGTGCAGTTTCCCAGCTCTCTAATCTCTTTTGTAAGGCTTTTAGTTATTTGCTCTGAAGTCTGTTTCAATGCTTTATGGAGCATATGTTCAAATTGCTGTAGTATAGCAGGAGGTACTGAGGAGACTTGTGAGGAGTTTTTTGAGGGAATTTGTTCAGTTTCTGACTCACCTGGGGAGTCTGGTTGAACTAGCTTCTGTCTGTGTGAGCGCACTGAGGCAGTGTATGAGGAGATGACAGGTACCATTCTATCTGCAGTGCGCGCCTGAGTGTCCCTTGTGAGGGGACACTTTGTTTTGCCACGGCCGCCTCCCAGAACCATTATTCTGGTCCAAATTGTGCTAGCTAGTTCCCGGGTACGTAGTTTTCCCGTCTGGTACCTTTCTGTAGCTTTGTCACTGTTAGAATTGTGGCTTTTCTCCTCAGCAGAGCAGAGCTCTAGCTATGCATGTCTGCTCTGCTAGACTCCGCCCAGTGCCCTCCCCAACTACGTGTTTTTTCAGCTCTTTAGTGGCACCCTTTGGGCAACTTCTGCTAATGTTGTGTTATGGCTAGCATTGCTTCTGTTTGTACTTTGGAGTTTTGTTCGATGGACTTGAGTACATACGTTCGGATAATCCATCAACACACATTTGTCGTCGGAAGATTTTAAAGAATGCTATCAAACATTTATTGGCGGAAAATCCAACAACAATTGTCCGATGGAGCATACAAATGGTCCGATTTTCCAACAACAGCCTGCCATCACACGATTCCCGTCGGAAAATCTGATTGTGTGTATGAGGCTTTACTCTGACTTTTAATCACTAACAAGCATTAAAACAAACACTGCAAAACTCATGTTACTGACTGTGTGTGTGGGTGATATACATCTGTTGAGAAACAGGAAAGAAATGATTACTTAGAATATTGCAGAGGATGCCTCTATTTGCTGATAAGCTATAGATTAGTGAACAGTGCACTGGAGTTGAGAAAATACACTGTAGCTGTGAAGTAAGCACTGTGACAAATTTTGGCCCTTCTGACCAGTCATACAAAGAGTCAGAAAGCAAAATAAAATATGGACTAATAGTTAAAGGGGTTGTAAAGGTAAAAGTTTTTTCACCTTAGTGCATTCTATGCATTAAGGTGAAAAAACATCTTTGGATTAGCGGCCCCCCAGCCCCCCGTTTACTTACCTGACCCCTCGAAAGTCCCGCGTCGTGAACGCGCTTGCTTCTCGGCCAGGCTTCTCGGCTCATTCATTGGTTGATTGCAAGCAGCGCAGCCATTGCCTCACGCTGCTGTCAATCACATCCAATGACGCGGCGCGCCAGTGGGCGGGGCCAAGTGATACAGTGAGCGGCTATGGCCGCCGGCTGTATCACAAGAGCGCGCCCGCAAGAACTCATCACCATGCGAGCTCACTCGCATGAAGGTGATGAGTTCTTGCGGGGGGAGCCGAGACAGCCGCAGAGGGACCCCAGAAGACCAGGTTCGGGGCCACTTTGTGCAAAATTAGCTGCACAGTGGAGGTAAGTATAACATGTTTGTTATTTAAAAAAAAAATACCTTTACATACCCTTTAAGGCACTGTAGGGATGCCTCTTGAATGGCACCAGAAATTACAAATGGTACACACATTTTGCTGCAAACTAAATACCAGTTTATGAAAACTGTTTCACTCACTTCTATTTACCTGTAGAGTCAATAAGTCACTGCACAAATAGTGATCAACCAATAGTTGAGGCTTTTATGTGCAGCCAATCGCAGTTCCACACAGCTAGAAACTGATATTAAAGCCTTCAATGCAGGTTTTCCCAAAGATCCCTTTAGTTAGAAAATCCTTAATCACACAGATACTGTTTTACTGGTCATTTTTTAGGCCCTGGAAAGAGTTTTCCTTTATATTATTAACATTACATTTGCAACAGCTTAGCTTGAGATTTTTTCTTATAGTAAATCATTGTAGCCACAAGTAAATATTTCTGAGCCCTCATGAAGATCAGATTAATCAAGACTTTTGTGTGGATGATTCACGGTAGGAAGTATGACTTGTCAGCTTCCATTTAGTAGTGACATCTCTGTATATTTTTTCTTTCACTTGAATTGTAATTATTTTTATCTTTCCTATCTTTTACTGACCCTTCTACTGTAATACTACCTAACCTTAAGCTAGCAGGGGCACAGGCAAATTCCATCATTTAGACTTATACAATACACAAGAACAGAATTTCTTACAGAACTTGCTGTCAAATCCCCAGTAGGTCACTTTTCCATTGTACTATTTTTAACCACTACCCATATTAGGCACGTCTAAGCCATTTTCTGCATTGTTCCAAAGTGTATTCCCATTTAAGCACCAGGCGGCCTTCTTAAATGACACATTTGAGTAGTGGATGAATAGGTTTATGGGCAAAGTATAAAGTAATTCTCTCTTAGTGTTGGGTTTTTATAAATAAAAGGTTTAGAAACTTGCAGGGAAATTTACTTTTAGCACAAGGGTGAATATTAATTTATTCAACTTATTCTTTCTTTGTGTTTAAAGCTATTATTTATATATATATATGTTTTTAGATTTACTGCAAAACAGAACTAGGTATTTCTTATATGGCACTAGGATTTACAAATGTTCCCTCATTTGTGGACAAAGAATATAATGCATAGCCAGAGGCGGCTCTTTAATTAGGCAAATTAGGCGGTTGCCTAAAGGCCACGCGGCAGCCTAATTTGCCCAACACATGTAGCGGGTGCCGCGGATCCCCATTCCGCTTGCTCTTTTCACTGGCAAATGACAGGAGCAGGTCAGAGGAGGAGAGACTGTGCCACTGCAGCAATGGGAAGAGGGCTCTCTGTGTTTCCTGCCCATTCCCCCTCCCTCCTCCTGTCAGAGGAGGAGATCAGAGCAGCAAGATTGGGGAGCAGCTGTGTTACTGAGTGGAGATAGAGCAGCTGCGGGCTCTTTTTTCCCCCCTCCCTCTCCTCCTGGCACTGCTGCACTTGGGAGCTGTGCTTGCCAGGACAGCCGCCCGCTATGGTTTTTCCCCTCCTTAGTATTGGCCAGGGGAAGATTTATATTAAAAATGAGCAGAGAAAAGGATTGTGGAACATGTAGTCACGAGGACTGGTGGCCCCATTGTAACCCTAAGGGAGGAAATTGCAGCCCACAGCATGCCCAGCTGAAGGGGAGGGAGAGAGAGAGAGCCAGGAGCCCGGGAAAGCTTTTGGGGAAGTGCATCCAGGCTTCCAGAGGGAGAGGGTTGTGCTGAGGGAACTCCATCAGAGAGATAGAGAACCCCACTGCCCTTCGCCACCAGAGGGAAAGCCACACAGCCTAGCACCATCCCTGGTGAAGAAAGGAATGTAGTCATTGCCAGAATACAGATCTGGGTGCTACTCAGCAGAGTCGCCACAGGCCACCCCGAGTGAGCTGACTCCTGATTAGAGGAACCATTGTTGCTGTATCGCCAGGTCTGGTGAGAGGGTCAGTCTATCATTATCTACTGCCATCCATAGGAACTGAAGTCTCTGACCATCTCCTGTAGTATGCCAGCAGTCTCCGATCATCTCCTGTAGTATGCCTGCAGTCTCTAAACCTTCCCTGTAGTATGTCTTCAGTTTCTGACCCTCTCCTATAGTATGTCTGCAGTCTCTGACCCTCTCTTGTAGTAGGTCTGCAGTCTCTGACCCTCTCCTGTAGTATGTCTGCAGTTTATGACCCTTTCCTGTAGTATGTCTGCAGTTTCTGACCCTCTCCTGTAGAATGTGTATTAATGTGCCACTTTACTTGCTCAATTATTTAGGATTGCTCCACTGCTCAGTGAGTGGTAATACTGAGCAGTAACCTATAGCGACCAATCAGTAAATAGTAGTGATCTGCTGTAATCTCTAGCAACCAATCAGTGAGCGGTAATGATGTGCTGTACCCTGAGCAACCAATCAGTGAGTGGTAATTATGTGCTGTAATCTCTAGCAACCAATCAGTGAGTGGTAATGATGTGCTGTAATCTCTAGCAAGCAATCAGTGAGCAGTAATAATGTGCTGTAACCTCTAGCAACCAATTGGCAAGCATAAATGATGTGCTGTAACCTCTAGCAACTAGTCAGTGAGTGGTAATGATCAGCTGTAACCTCTGGCAACCAATGGCAATTGCTGCATGATCTGCTGCAGTAAACTGATTTTGAGTCTACGGTAGGTGACCGCGATATTGTGTTTAAATGCGTCTCGGCATCGGCGATATTGACCCTCCACGACCCCCGTCGCGGGAGCCAGCGCCGAGCTCTGACGCTCCTCCCGCTCGCCGCCCCAAGAAATTCCTATGAATACGCTGCATCTCGTGGGGGGTGGCGAGCGCGAGAAGTACAGCCTCGCAGTGCCGATTTCCATCGCGATCCCATCGCGCTGGAAATACAATCTCGCGGGCACCCACTGTACCTGCTATATGTATGTCTCAGATTGGAGGGGGGGGGGGGCAAGAAAAGGTTTGCCCAGGGTCCAATCAATATTAAAGACAGTGTAGACAAGTAGACAAAAATACTTGCAGGGCCCAGTTTGTTGTTGCTATTTAAAGGAGTACCCCTCTTTCTCTTATTTCTTTGAGTGCACTGAAAAAACACTAGGAAACTGCTAATCCCTTAGACACGTTTAGAGTACAGTTTTGTTGCCAAATATTGATTTACCCATTCTCGTACTGTTTTTCTTCGATTTGATATAGAGCTGCTTATAAAGATATATTTCATGGATATGCAATTAGCGGACCTCCAGCTGTTGCAAAACTACAAGTCCCATCATGCCTCTGCCTCTGGGTGTCATGCTTGCTGCTGTCAGAGTCTCGCTATGCCTCATGGAACTTGTAGTTTGGCAACAGCTGGAGGTCCGCTAATTGCATATCCCTGATATATTTGTTTACCTTTATTACCTGAGGGCAGTTCTACTCTACTTAGTGAACTACACTTTAATTGTCATTTATGCAAGTTCTTAATTATAGTCAAATAGTGTCTACCACTAAGCAAGTGTGTGTAAGTTCCTTTATTGCCTAGATCCTACAGTAAGGTGAAAGGTACTATATGTTGGTGTTGCAATGTGCATCTGTAGTGATTCAATAAACCAGGTGTGTCAGAGGGGCTGAGGGTGTTCTTGGAGTTGAGGCGCAGTACAGGGAACCCAAAATTACAAAGCAGCTCATTTGGGTATAGTGCTACATACATTACCCCAGTTTTGAGGGACAGGGGACCTTGACACTGCTGTGCTCACGTAGCGTTAAGAGCCCTGTCTCATTTAAGCAGGCCTCGTGGCAACCAAACAGCTAATTTGCAGCGTGACTTTATTTTAGAGGTGACAGGACACCTTAACACTACTGTGGGCAGGCAGAGCTCTGTCACACTCACCTCTTGCGTAACCTGAGACTTCTGGAGCTCCACCTATCAGCCAACGAAGAGTGACGTCGCGTCTGCGCACGTTCTTACTCAATTTCCAGGTAGGCTTTCGTTATTTTATAATGGAGCCAGCATGACCATGTGATAGTAAATTTAGGAAGCCTCACATTAGAGATATGAATGAGCTCCTCCATTTCCTCTATTTTATTAAGCCTGGTGAACTATTTCCTTACTGTGCGAATTCATGTAGAATACTAAAGTATTGGGATACATAATCTAGCCACATTTACCATGAACATTGCAAGAGATTTAAAGTAAGCTCTTTTAGATAAAGCGGTATGATGGAGAAAAAGAGCAAGAGAATACCTAGTAACAAGAGAGATGATCTTTCTGCCAGAAGGTATGATGTTTTCACCATATATGTAACATTGTACCTTCCTCTCGTTCACATCTCTAGCATAGATTGGGAATCATTGGAGAAAACTTATGAAGCAGGAACACAGACCTATACAACTTAGGCCTAATTTTGTAGCCATTTCTTGAAACGCTACAATCTTTGTGAAATAGGACCTCAAAGGGCTGAAGAGGTCTAGCCCATTTACTATCATATTTTGAACATCCAAGAAAAGTTGCAGGCCCTATTAAAGTTATGTATGGAAGGGACAATAAGAGAGTTTTCAAAGGTAGGTTTGGAAAGCTGGTAAGGAGAAATTGCGCAATTGTTTATCAAACCAATAAATTTGCAAAAAATACACTAAAACCATTATTAGCAGATAAAAACACAGTACATTTTACAAAATCCCTACTAAATATAAAAGCTTAACCTATATTGAGTTTAGGGATGAGCTTCGAGTTCGAGTCAAACTCTTATTCGACTCGAACATTGCCTGTTCGCCCGTTCGCCGAACAGCGAACAATTTGGGGTGTTTGCGGCAAATTCGAAAAGCCGCGGAACACCCTGTAAAAGTCTATGGGAGAAATCTAAAGTGCTAATTTTAAAGGCTTATATGCAAGTTATTGTCATAAAACGTGTTTGGGGACCCGGGTCCTGCCCCAGTGGACATGTATCAATGCAAAAAAAGTTTTAAAAACTGCAGTTTTTTTGGGAGCAGTGATTTTAATAATGCTTAAAGTGGTTGTAAACCCACTTTTTCAACTTGCACCTACAGGTAAGCCTAGATTAAGGCTTACCTGTAGGTGCAAGAAATATCTCCTAAACCTACACGGTTTAGGAGATATTTAGTTAAATGACAGGCGCCGCTGTCTATGGCGCATGCGCGCCGTAGATAACGGCACATTCATAGGGTTAATCACATTCTCAAAATTGGCTACTTCCCAGCAATCGCTGGGCGTAGCCGAATGTGATGGCTCCCGCGTGCATGCGCAGAGTGACGTCTCCGCCGCTCCGGCCAATCACAGCGCCGAAGCGGCGCTGTGATTGGCTGGTGCGACGATACCCGGAAGTAACATTCCGGCTATCGCCGCAGCGATGGCTGCGGCTCAAGACAGGGACACGGACGGCTTCGGGGGCCCCAGTCTAAGGTAAGTGGTACATAATGAGCTAGTATGCTAGTCATACTAGCTCATTATGCCTTTCTCTTGCAGGTGGGGTAAAAAAAAAAACGATTAGTGGGTTTACAACCACTTTAAAGTGAAACAATAAAAGTGAAATATTCCTTTAAATTTCGTACCTGGGGGGTGTGTATAGTATGCCTGTAAAACAGCGTGTGTTTTCCGTGTTTAGAACTGTCCCAGCACAAAATGTCATTTCTGAAGGAAAAAGTCATTTAAAACCACTCACGGCTATAATGAATCCCCAGGTCCCCGGCAATACAGAGAAAAGTCATTGAAAAAAACGGCAAGGGTCTCCCCCCAGTACATTACCAGGCCCTTTGGGTCTGGTATGGATTTTAAGGGGAACCCCGCACCAATTTTTTTTTTAAAAAATGGCGTGGGGTCCCCCCAAAAATTCATACCAGACCCTTATCCGAGCACACAACCTGGCAGGCCGCAGGAAAAGAGGGGGGGACGAGAGAGCACCCCCCCTCCTGAACCATACCAGGCCACATGCCCTCAACATGGGGAGGATGTCCCCATGTTGATGGGGACAAGGGCCTCATCTCCACAACCCTTGCCCGTGGTTGTGGGGGTCTGCGGGCGGGGGGCTTATCGGAATCTGGAAGCCCCTTTTAACACCAGATTCCGCCCCCCCTATGTGAATTGGTAACGGGTATATTGTACCCCTACCATTTCATAAAGAAAGTGTAAAAAAATGTAAAAAAAACACACAGACACAGTTGGGAAAGTCCTTTATTAAAAATAAAAAAATGAAAAATAAAAAAAAACATTCCAGCGATGTAATCCGGTCTGTCCAGCATTGTTCTCTATGTCCCGCGGTGATCCGACGTCCAGCGCTGCAGTCTCCTCCAGTCTCCACTCCACACGAAACCCCCATGATGTACGAGGGTGCGGGGAAACCACATCAGAGGGGGCGGGGTCACCCACACGTCACTGGGAATTTCCGGGTTTCCCCGCTTGTCGGGGAATAGCCAATGAGTTAGGCGGGGTCTGACGTATGAGGGGGCGTGGTCACCCGTCAGATCATAGGGTAAGCCCCGGCTTTCCCCGCTTGCCGGGGAATAGCCATGATCCTTTGCCGCTTAGTCTGCTAAAGCATTTCCTCTGGCTGTCATGTCATTTCCCCTTGCATGTCCTTTTACCTTCAAGATGGCAATTTCTGCTGGATTATGAAAGGCCTCAAACAGCCGCTCTATGAGTTTTGCATGTCTCACTGGCTTCCCTGCACTAGTCAGAAAGTTCCGTGCTTTCCAAACAGGCCCAAAATCGTGAGCAATTCCAAATGCATATCTGCTGTCAGTGTAAACGTTTCCCATTTGATTCTCTAGGAGATCACATGCTTTGACTACAGCACACAACTCCGCTTCCTGTGCTGACATCTGGGGTGTCAATGCTTCCTGATGTAAAATAGTGTCTGTAGTGGTTACAGCAAACCCTGTGTGTGGCTGACCATCATCAGTGTAAAATCTGGAACCATCTACGAATAAGTGTGTGTCACAATCTGATAAAGGCTCATCTTTTGCTGGTTTGACAGAGGCCCTTTCTACCCCCATCAGAGCCATACAATCATGGGAAAAACTTTCAGGTTCTACATAAGTACCATTTGTTGCATCTTCCTCATCAGTTATAGGAAGAAGAGTAGCCCGATTTAAAGTAAGACAACGTTTGATTGATAAATTCGATTAAGCAAAAAGAGCAGACTGGTACTTGTCAAATCTACTGGCAGACACATGTCTGGTATTTACTTGATTCATGATTTCCTGTACTGTATGTGGCACATACAGGATCAGAGCAGAATCTAGTACAAGCTCAGTTACTTTGTCTAGCAGCAAAATGCAGGCTGCTATGGCTCGCATAAAACTGGGGGAGCCTTTGATGACAGGGTCTGATGAGGCTGATACATACATCACAAGCCTTTTGTTTGTCTCCATGTAGCTGGGTGAGTACACCAGTAGCAAATCCATTGACTTCATGGCAGAACAATGAGAAAGTCTCAGGAAGTCCAATGGCGAGAGCTTCAGACAAAATTTTAATAAGCTCCTTCATCTGCAATTTATTGTCCCATGTGAGTTTGAAAGGGTTTCTAGTGGTAGCCTCATATAGAGGAGCCATAAGTTCTGATGCATTTGAAATCCAGTCCCTACAATATTCCACTAACCCCAGGAAGGCACGTAGTTGCTGTACATTTCTGGATTTTCAAATTTTAACTTGATCTGGGGTTAGGTGACGGATTCCATGTGAAATGCAGTGACCCAGGAAGATCACTTTCACTGTGCAGTATTGTAGCTTATCTTTGCTAACTTTGTTGTTACTGTTAAAGACAAACATGAAGAGGCTTACTGTTTCTCTGCTACAAATATCCTTTGTATCAGAACAAATAAGCAAATCATCTATGTACTGAAGCAAAACTGTGTTTGGGTGTGCGAGGGGGGCCATTGGTCCAATACTTGCTTTAACACAGTATTATATTCAGAGGGGCTACTCACACAACCTTGGGGCAATCTTGTCCGTGCTAAATTTTGGGCATCATGGGTAAATCAAAAAAGGTACCAGCAATCTGGGTGCAGGGGCACAGAAAAGAAAGCATTTGCAAGATCAATTACTGTAAAGCAGGTGCTGGAGGCAGGTATTCCATTTAGTAAAGTGCGGGGGTTGGGCACGATTGGGGTATCTGCCTCAATTATATTGTTAATGGCTCTTAAATCATGCACCATGCGGTATCTTACTTGCCCACCCTTCTTGTCTGGCTTCTTTGCAATTGGGAACAGGGGTGTATTGGCTTGGGACTTAATTGGTACAACAACCCATGCTGCTTTCAGTTGAGTGATCTGATCTGTTATCCAGTCAGTCTGAGCAATACTCAGTGGGTACTGTTTAATCTGTGGGAGATGGGCTCCTGGTTTAATTTTTATCATAACTGGGGTGCAGTCCAGCAGACCTACATCATATTTGCTGGTGGCCCATAATTCAGCGGGAAACACTTCCAATTCTGGTGGAAATGGCGGAGTGGAGTCTTGGATTAAAAATACTCCACAGGCAGAATTTAAAACTTCTCCTGACAGACTACTGACCACTTGGACTCCTGTAAGAGTGTAGTCTATGTTTGCTAAAATTTGGTTCAAAATGTCAGCTCCCAAAAGAATGATAGGAACTGTGTCTGAAACTAACACTTTAGTGACAATTTCTGTTTGCTGTCCTAGACTGAGTTTAAGTGGCTTGGACTCAACCAAATCAGTAGAGGTCCCGGTTAGGCCAACACTGGAGATAACATTTGTAGATAATAATCCTGGAGTTAAGTTCTATATATTAAAAACGCTTGCACCAGTATCTATTAAACAGATTAATTCTGTTTCTCCTCCAGGATAGGGGAGTTCTTGTAAAAAATACTTTTACTCTGGCCTCGGGACCATTGTCTGCCCTATTTAAGCATGATCAGCATGAGGTGCCTCTAAGCTCCTTTTCAGTCTACGAACAGGAAGATGGCAGAATTTGGCTATGTGTCCTTCCCCATTACAATTTTAGCATATAATTGGTCCCCGATTGCCATGATTTCTGAAATTGCCTTTGCCTCTTCCTCTTCCTCTCTGCTTCCCTATGTACATAACCTTGGGTTTGCTGTCTTTTTGGTTAATCCTGTTTTCTATGGCTAACAGGATAGTCAGGAGGTCTCGAATAGGCACATTGCCTGCCTCAGGCCTTGATGTGAACAACTTTTCTTTCAACTGGGGTATTAAACCATCATGAAACCTTTGTTTCCCCAGTTGTGTAGATGGACTTGCAGTTTCTACCGCCTTCTCTTCCTCTATTTTAAGGCCTGCTTCCTCAGCCATTTCGCTCAACCGCCTCAAGTAAGCTGCTGCTTCCTCTTTCCCTTGCTTAGCATTCATAAATTCAGCATGTCTGGTTTGTCCATATATTTGGGGCGGATCCCCGTTCATTGAAAGTTGGACGTATGTCGGCTTCAAGTCGCAGGGCAAAGTCGGATCCAAAGTAGGACGAGTGTCGTGTCGCACCAGTGTGAACCCAGCCTCAATGTCAGCAATGCTTGTCGCTCATTGGGAAAGGAAAAAACAAGTTTTTCCTTTCCCGATGAGCAAGCCAGCTCGGCGCTGGCTCCCGCGACAGGGCTCACAGGTGTTAATCTCGTCGATAACAGTGGCGAGATTGACACAATATCGCAGTCACCTACTGTATGAGCCATTGCACCTGGCTCTCACAAGTGCAATCATATTCTAGCTTCGTACTCAACTCCAACAGCAAGATTAATAGCCGCCTGTTAATCACTTTTTAGATAAGTAACAAAATCCATTAAGGTTGGCTAGTGGACGGGAGGTTTGTGAAAAATTGAAGGAAAAATTGCCCCAAATATATGGACAAACCAGACATGCTGAATTTTTGAATGCTAAGCAAGGGAAAGAGGAAGCAGCAGGTGCTTACTGGAGGTGGTTAAGCGAAGGGCCTGGTATGCTCCTGGAGGGGAACCCATGCCGTTTTTTTGATTTAAAATTTGGCGTGGAGTTCCCCCTCATGATTCATACCAAACACAGTGCCTCCATAGAGAGGGGACATTGTCGTTTTTTCTCGTGCTCGCTGCAATAGGAAAAAAAAAAATTTCTATTGCAGCGAGCGCGAGATGTACAGTACCCTGTCGCTGAGAACCAGCGTGATGGGATCGCGCTAGAAACACATTCTCGCGGGCAGGTACTGTACCACTGCTGACAAATAGGGGTTTATTTACTAAACCCGTAGAGTTCAAAATCAGGCTCACTTCTGCATAGAAACCAATCCCAAGCTACTTTGTTGAATGCCTTTTCTGCATCTTGGGAGCAGGCAACTAGTAGCGTAGGTTCCGGGCTTTTGTGATGTTATCCTTGGCTTCCCTGCCAGGGATAAAACCCACTGGATCTAAAGAAATTAACGAAGGGAAGGGAAGTAAATGATTACCAAGCATTTTGGCATACAGCTTTATATCTACATTTACTAATTATATTGCACAGTATTTAAGCTGGATACACACTGTACAATTTTCTGTAGATTTTTTCCTTCAGATTTAACAAAACCGTATAGTATGAGGTCAAACCTTAAGAGTTTAAATTTGTATGCAATCAGACAGGCCCTTGCACTACATGGTAAATCTAAAGAAAATCACACAACAAAGGTTGTATAGTGTGTATGGGGTCTTAGAGACTGTTTTGTCCTTGCCTTCTTTAGGTACCACTGTAATGTGGGTCTCCAGTAGCTGGCTAAGTGGGTCAGATAGGGATCTGAAGGCAGAAAGAAACCATGGTACCAAGATCTCCAAAAAACCTTTTGATACTGAGCAGTCATACCATTAGGGTCAGGGCTTTTACCCAGCTTCATCTGTTTTAGCACCCTATCAACTTCCTCAAGGGAAATAGGGAGCTCCAATTTCTTTGCCTCTTTTGCAAGAATGGGGGATGGGCTATAGTGGTGGAGAAAATAATCTATTAAGCGGGTGTGAGTGTTTTTAGAGGGATACTAACATATTCTTGAGTACATTTTTATTTATTTTTTTGCTAGGGAGTTAGTAGAGTGGTGTAATTTCTTGTTTCTAAATCTAGTGGATCTAGTGGCCAGAATTAGAACCTAAAACATTTTTATTACACCCTGTTTACTATATACTGTTTAAAATAAATTGTTTCATTTTTTGGCTTTTAAATATTTTCTATGATTCCTAATTTGTGTGTTAGTTTTAAGAAATAAATCAATGTGTTTATGTTGTGCTACACTAGATTTACTTAAGGGAACAAAAAATAAAAAAAATGATTGTCAAGGTTTACTTGTTAAACATAGACACCATAGCAACTATTTGCTCATATATTATTCTTACTTTCGAAGGAAATTTTATTTTTTTAGCTTTCATTGTTTTTTTATTAATCACATTACCTACATATTTTTTCATGGAACTTTCCTCATACTCACAGATTAGCCTGTTAAAAGCCACAATACAGTAACAAATTAAAAGATGTGGTCTAAGCTCCTAATTGATTCTATTCCCTTAACAGCACTTTGAAGAGCTATTAATTAGTTCTAATGAGATGGATGGCAACAGTAACTAATTATGTGAACAAAATGGGCCCTATAAAATGGTCTGATAGCTACTCTGTATTCCTACACAAATACATGCTAAACATATTGTCTGAAGAATCAAAGAACAGTATATTTTATTACCATGTTTTATTTGTTGGAACAGGCAGCAATAAATTGTCTCTAATTATAATGAAATTATAGTTTTTAAACTTATAACGAATCAAAATAAAATGCTAGTATATACATTTTCCCTAGGTTCTTTCAGGTTATAAACTTGACCCTATGGTATAATTTTAGCTATGTCATTGAGCAAGCATCTTTTAGTAAGGTCCTGGATGATTATTGACAAACTCTGTAAATATATATTATTGATTACGAATGAGGAAAGAGTCCCTAAGCAGGTTTTCTGAATTTAAATTAGGTTATTGAACTTTTTCCTAATCAATATTGTAGTTAACAGTGGATCACTGAATACATAATATAGTGACAAAATGATTGAATTGTATAATTTAATAGCATTTTCTGCAATTATTATTACATTACAAACAAAACTTAAGATAGCATTTAACACAAGTGTTAGTAATACTATAGGAATGCGGTTTATATCGTACACTTTTTTTTTTCTTGCTATGTTAATAGTTTATTGCCAGAATACTATCTTCTTGTAACATTTATTGCAGTTGACCTCAAAAAATAATTACTAACTTTAGAAGTACAACATATTGCTTTTATAATTGATCAGCTTTAGTTTTGGTTGTGAAAAAAAATCATAGAAAAGGACTTTAGATTGAGTTCCCACACATGTCTCACTCTTTTTGACCACCTGAAAACACATCTATAAAAGGTGTTCAGAATAAAATATCATATTTTTTTTTTTAAAGAAGCTTGCAGACAATGGAGAAATTATTAAAATACTGCATAGTACAGGTAGAGTCAAATAAATAGTAATTTGCAGTAGGCTTGTGCACAACGGAAAAATTCGGTTAGTTTCGGTTCGTTTCTTTTCGGTCCTGTTGATTCGTAATCATTCGTAATTTTGGTAGACGGGATTTTTCGTGTTCGGACTAATTCGTATTTTCGCAAGCGACATTTTTCGTTGAATTTTTAGTTGATTTATAATTCGTACTTTCGGTAGAGTACATTGTTTTTCGTTGATTCTGGACACAACTCCTACTTTCGTAACTTTTTTTGGGTTCGTTGATTCGTAATTTTCTGTGTCTCTCTCACGACGACGCTGCCTATTATGCCTAATGTGCTTCGAATGGATTTGTACTTTTCTAAATACATAGCGGTTATTTGTAACGATTCGAAATCTCGTATTTTACTTTCGTTTTTTACATGCGGCTATAGCCTCCGCCCCTGTACACCATTTTGAGAGGGTTCAGCACGGTGAGGGAGAAGCAGAGAGCAGAGCAGAGTGTTATTGTGCTTCGAATGGATTCGAAATCTTGTATTTTACTTTCGTTTTTTACATGCGGCTATAGCCTCCGCCCCTGTACACCATTTTTAGAGGGAGTTCAGCACGGTGTGGGAGAAGCAGAGAGCAGAGCAGAGTGAGTGTTATTGTGCTTCGTATGGATTCGTACATTCGTAACTTTTTCATAACGAATTATGCCGAAGACATTCGGGCATTCGCTATTTGCGGTATAATTTATTTCGGATTCGGTCTTATTCGTAATTGCTTTGTTCGGAAATTCGAATGCTTCCGAATGTCCGAAAGTTGCTAAATTCGGACGAATTTCGATTCGTTACGAAACGAATTGCACAAGCCTAATTTGCAGTAACTTTTAGATAATACATCAAAAGTATCCAAAATACAATGGTTAATAATAGGGTTTAAGGGAATATTGCAGTCAAAGTGACCAATATGTAAAGCTGTAGAATGCAGTCATTAGTCATTCTGCGCTCCAGAGACTTAACCGCCTGTCGACCGGCTCACACCGATATACGTCGGCAGAATGGCACACCTGCCGCTGGCAACACGCCCGCGCGTGTTGCCAGTGGCTAGAACATTTGCGCAAACCCATCAATATACACTTATTGCAATTTTTTTTTACAAAAAATATGTAGAAGAATACATATCGGCCTAAACTGAGGAAGACATTTCTTTTTATATATTTTTGGGGGATATTTATTATAGCAAAAAGTAAAAAATATAGTTTAAAATTGTCTGTCTTTTTTGTTTTATAGCGCAAAAAAAACAATGCAGAGGTGATCAAATGAAAGTTCAACTTGTGGGAAAAAAGGACGTAAATTTTGTTTGGGTACAGCGTTGCACAACTGTGCAATTGTCAGTTAAAGCGATTCAGTGCCGTATCACAAAAAATGCTCTGGTCATTAAGTGGGCAAAATCTTCCGGGGCTGAAGTGGTTAAAATATTAACTGGCTTGAGGTTATTGTAGCCATATTAGTGCACTTGTGACAGAAACAATTGAGTACTGTCCGTGATACTTTTTTTATTTGCACTAACATAAACATTTTCAGGACAAGCTTTCAGGCTATGTCCCCTTCTTCAAGGTCCTAGCAGTACTGGTTCACAAAAGTTTAAGCAGAATGTGATGTGCTAAAACTTTTGTGATTCAGTACTGCTAGGACCTTGAAGAAGGGTACATACCCCAAAAGCTTGTCCTGAACAGTGGCGCGATCTGTCACCGGCTGTGTCCATCGGACACAACCAATGACTGATCACTGCATCGGCCTGCTATTAGTGTCATGTGATTGCTGTGACCAATCACAGAAAATCACATGACAATTGTAAAGAATGGATGGCTTACTTTCATGCCATCCATTATTTATAATTATGTTGCTAGCTGTGATTGGTCACAGTGACTATATGGTGCAGACAGGGCAAATCACAGCCCATCTGTACCATGTGATTACCTTTGACCAATCACAGCTAATCACAACAAAAGACACTAAATAAACCAGTTTCATTCAGTAAAAATGGTTGCTTATACCAAAGAAATTCATTGGTATTACTATTTTCAATCATAATGTGTAAAAAACAAAACAAAAAAAAAACTGACCACTTCCCCAGTGTAGTACAGTGTTACTATGGTAACACTGTATTGCTCCGGTCACAGTGCGTTAGAAAAAAAAGTAAATTACTACATTTTTTTTTTATTTACATATTGTCACCAGTCAGTGTCCCTGATCACAGTAGCAGAATACATTTTGATCTAAATTTATGACTAAAAAATTATTTGCAAAATTGTATAACAGAAATGTGTATTTTTCTAAACTTTGTCTTTTTTTCATTTATTTAGCAAAAAATAGAAAACCCAGTGGTGATTAAATACCACCAAAATAAAGCTCTATTTGTTACTGACCTGATATGTTGGATTGTGAATTAATTAATCCTTTTGTAAAAGAAAGCTCTATTTGTGTGAAAAGAATTATATAAATTACTTATGGGTACAGTGTTACATGACTGTGCAATTGTCATTCAAAGTGTGACAGCGTTGAAAGCTGAAAAATTGCCTGGGTGGGAAAGGGGTAAAAGTACCTGGTATTGAAGTGGTTAACAAGAAAATCCCCTAGAGTGGTCTTAAAAAGTGAGCCCAAAAAGGAGGGTGTTCCCCTAAAATTACCTCAATTTGAAACCAATCATGTTCATATATCAAAAGGATAAAGGTATGTTCTACCTATTCAAATAAAGTATGAAAGAAAAGTTTTATAGGGCTAGTGAGTAGGGATGAGCTTCGAGTTCGAGTCGAACTCATGTTCGACTCGAACATTGCCTGTTCGCCCGTTCGCCGAACAGCGAACAAATTGGGGTGTTCGCGGCAAATTCGAAAAATCTATGGGAGAAATCTAAAGTGTTAATTATAAAGGCTAATATGCAAGTTATTGTCCTAAAAAGTGTTTGGGGACCGGGGTCCTGCCCCAGGGGACATGTATCAATGCAAAAAGAAGTTTTAAAAACGGCCGTTTTTTCGGGAGCAGTGATTTTAATAATGCTTAAAATGAAAAAATAAAAGTGAAATATTCCTTTAAATTTCGTACCTGGGGGGTGTGTATGATATGCATGCGAAGTGGCGCATGTTTCCCGTGCTTAGAACTGTCCCTGCAAAAAATGTCATTTTTGAAAGAAAAAAAGTCTATTATAAGTCTCGCGGCTATTAATGAATTGTCGGCTCCCGGCAATACATACAAAAGTCATTGATAAAAAAAAAAAAAAAAGCGTGGGGGTTCCCCAGAATTCAATTACCAGGCCCTTCAGGTCTGGAATGGATATTAAGGGGAACCCCGCCGCAAATTAAAAAAAAATTGACGTGGGGTTCCCCCAAATATCCATTCCAGGCCCTTCAGATCTGGCATGGATTTTAAGGGGAACTCCACCCCAAATTAAAAAAAAAATGGCGTGGAGTCCCCCTAAAAATCCATACCAGACCCCTTATCCGAGCACGCAACCTGGCCGGCCGCAGGGGAAAAGGGGGGGATGAGAGAGTGGCCCCCCCTCCCTCCTGAACCGTACCAGGCCACATGCCCTCAACATGGGGAGGATGTCCCCATGTTGATGGGGACAAGGGCCTCATCCCCACAACCCTTGCCCGGTGGTTGTGGGGGTCTGCGGGCGGGGGGCTTATCGGAATCTGGAAGACCCCTTTAACAAAGGGGACCCCCAGATCCCGGCCCCCCTATGTGAATTGGTAAGGGGTACATTGTACCCCTACCATTTCACGAAGAAAGCGTAAAAAAATGTTTAAAAAAACACACAAACACCTTGAAAAAGTCCTTTATTAAAAAAAAAAAAAAAAAAAAAACATTCCAGCGGTGAAATCCAGTGTCCCGCGGCGATCCCGATGTCCAGCGCTGTCCTTCATTGGTTGTGCCTGAGCGGACCTGATGGGGAACTCCCTCTCAGTATTTTAAATGTATAGACCCGCCCCTTCTAAAGTTCCCCATCAGGTCCGCTCCCTCGGTATGTCGGACCCGCCTACGTCATTGGCTTGAGCGGGGAACGTCCTTCACTGTGTAATTTAAATTTACATAGTGAAGGAAGTTCCCCGCTCAAGCCAATGACGTAGGCGGGTCTGACATACCGAGGGGGCGGACCTGATGGGGGACTGCTCTCACTTTGGTAATACATGTATAGAACCGCCCCTTCTCATGTTCCGCATCTGGTCCGCTGAGCGGACCTGATGGGGAACTTTAGAAGGGGCGGGTCTATACATTTAAAATACTGAGAGGGAGTTCCCCATCAGGTCCGCTCAGGCACAACCAATGAAGGACAGCGCTGGACATCGGGATCGCCGCAGGACACTGGATTTCACCGCTGGAATGTTTTTTTTTTTTTTTTAAATAAAGGACTTTTTCAAGGTGTTTGTGTGTTTTTTTAAACATTTTTTTACGCTTTCTTCGTGAAATGGTAGGGGTACAATGTACCCCTTACCAATTCACATAGGGGGGGGCCGGGATCTGGGGGTCCCCTTTGTTAAAGGGGTCTTCCAGATTCCGATAAGCCCCCCGCCCGCAGACCCCCACAACCACCGGGCAAGGGTTGTGGGGATGAGGCCCTTGTCCCCATCAACATGGGGACATCCTCCCCATGTTGAGGGCATGTGGCCTGGTACGGTTCAGGAGGGAGGGGGGCCGCTCTCTCGTCCCCCCTTTTTCCCCTGCGGCCGGCCAGGTTGCGTGCTCGGATAAGGGGTCTGGTATGGATTTTTAGGGGGACTCCACGCCATTTTTTTTAAATTTGGGGTGGAGTTCCCCTTAAAATCCATGCCAGATCTGAAGGGCCTGGAATGGATATTTGGGGGAACCCCACGTCAATTTTTTTTTAAATTTGCGGCAGGGTTCCCCTTAATATCCATTCCAGACCTGAAGGGCCTGGTAATTGAATTCTGGGGAACACCCACGCTTTTTTTTTTTTTTTTATCAATGACTTTTGTATGTATTGCCGGGAGCCGACAATTCATTAATAGCCGCGAGTCAGTTTTAAATGCATTTTTTTCTTTCAAAAATGACATTTTTTGCAGGGACAGTTCTAAGCACGGGAAACATGCGCCACTTCACATGCATATCATACACACCCCCCAGGTACGAAATTTAAAGGAATATTTCACTTTTATTTTTTCATTTTAAGCATTATTAAAATCACTGCTCCCAAAAAAACGGCCGTTTTTAAAACTTCTTTTTGCATTGATACATGTCCCCTGGGGCAGGACCCGGGTCCCCAAACACTTTTTAGGACAATAACTTGCATATTAGCCTTTATAATTAACACTTTAGATTTCGAACGTTCGAGTCCATTGTATTTAATAGGGTTCTAAAGTTTACACGAACATTTTGTCTGTTCGCAGGTTCTGGTGCGAACCGAACAGGGGGGTGTTCGGCTCATCCCTGCTAGTGAGGAGCGAACGGTTCGGGCAGAGCAAAAGTTAGGCCCGAACATAGCCTATTCGCCTGTTTGGCAAACAGCCGAACTTGTGGGACATTTCGCAGAATGTTGGCCTGCTGAGCACCCCACAATGCACTGCGCACTGCACAGTGCATTCTAAGCCCCGATTGGGAAAATCTTTTCCCAATCAGGGCACGGTGAAAGCTGGTTGTTAAGGATCAGAGCCAGGAGGCTGGCCGCAGCATCCTTAACAACCGATTAATCATCGGCTGACAGATGAATGAAAAAAAATACACATTGCGAGCAATATAAAAAAGGAAAAAAATGACAATGCGTGGGTCCCCCCATCCATACCAGACCTTTATCTGAGCATGCAGCCCGGCACATGCCCTCCATACCAGGCCACATGCCCTCAACATAGGAGGGTGCTTTGGGGTGGGGGGCTCTAATCAGATTCTAATAAGCCCCCTGCCTGTAGACCCCCGCAACCACCACCCAGGGTTGTCGGGAAGAAGCCCCTGTCCCCATAAACATGGCAACAAGGAGCTTTGGATGTACCCCCCCATGTTGAGGGCATGGGGCCTGGTATGGTTCAGGAGGGGAGGGCACTCGCTCACCCCCTCTTTCTTGCTCATGCTCGGATACAGTAAGTGTCTGGTATGGATTTTGCGGGGGAATGCATGCCGCTTTTTATGGATGGCGGTGGGGACTACACGCCTTTTTTTCTTTTGACAATATTTTCATTTTTAAAATCAATGCACATTTTTTTTTATATTGTTTTTAAACGAGCAGTGATTTTAATGATGCTTAAAGTAAAACAATAAAAATGAAAATTTATTTTAAATATAGTGCCTGGGTGTCCCCTTAGTCTGCCTCTAGATGCATCTGTACCATGTATAGAACCTGCTGCAGAAAAACTGACATTTTTAGAAAAACATTATTAAATACAATACCATTGCTGGCAATACAAACATGTTTTAAAAAAACGGCATGGGGGTCCCCCCTGAATCCATATCAGGTCTTTTGGGTTATAGATTTTAAGGGGAACCCCACACCAATTTTTTTTTTTTAAACATGGTGTGGTGTACCCTCTAGAATCCATACCAGACCCTTATCTGAGCATGCAGCCTGGCAGGCCAGGAAAGGGAGGGAGAGCAAGATCCCCATCTTAAACCCTACCAGGCCACATGCCCTCAACATGGGAGAGTGCTTTGGGGCAAGGGGGGCTCTGTCCCTCCATCTCAAAGCACTTGGCCCCATATTGATGGGGACAATGGCCTCTTCCCAACAACCCTGGGATGTGGTCGTGGGGGGTCTGCAGGTAGGGGGCTTATCGGAATCTGGAAGCTCCCTTTAACAAGGGGGCCCCCAGATCCCAGCCTCCCCATGTGAGTTAGTATGGGGTATATAGCACCCCTACCCATACACCAAAAAAGGCTCAATTTTTTTTTTTTTTAAAACACACACAATTTGACAATTCCTTTATTAACCACTTGCTTACTGGGCACATATACCCCCTTCCTGCTCAGGCGAAATTTCAGCTTTTGGCACTGTCACGCTTTGAATGACAATTGCGCGGTCGTGCGACGTGGCTCCGAAACAAAATTGACGTCCTTTTTTTCACACAAATAGAGCTTTGGTATTTCATCACCTCTGCGGTTTTTATTTTTTGCGCTATAAACAAAGAAAAAGCGACAATTTTGAAAAAAACACAATATTTTTAAATTTTTGCTATAATAAATATCCCAATAAAAAAAAAAAAATTGTTTCCTCAGTTTAGGCCAATACGTATTCTTCTACACATTTTTGGTAAAAAAAATCGAAATCGCCGTTTATTGATTGGTTTGCGCAAAAGTTATAGCGTTTACAAAATAGGGGGTAGTTTTATGGCATTTTTATTAATTTTCTTTTTTTTTACTAGTAATGGCAGTGATCAGTGAATTTTTTCATGACTGTTACATTATGGCAGACACATCAGACACTTTTGACACTATTTTGGGACCATTCACATTTATACAGCGAACAGTGCTATAAATATGCACTGATTACTGTATACATGTGACTGGCAGGGAAGGGGTTAACATTAGGGGGCGAATAAGGGGTTAAATGTGTGCCCTGGGAGTTATTACTACTGTGGGGGGAGGGGACTGACTGGGGGAGGTGACCGATCTGTGTCCCTATGTACGAGGGACACAGCATCGGTCTCCTCTCCCTGACAGGACGTGGATCTCTGTGTTTACACACAGAGATCCACGTCCCTGTCTGTGTAGCGGCCGATCGCATGTACCTGGCGGACATCACGGCCGCCAGGCACGCGCATCGGCATCTCAGTGACGCGCCGGGCATGCATGTGCACCCCCCAGTGGCCGGAGGAGTGGAGGCCGTAAAAAGACGGCCTCCCGGCATTGTAGAGCCACCTTGTGGCCGTATATAGTCGTACGATGGGTGCGAAGTGGTTAAAAAAACAAAACCGCCCCCCACCTCAAAGCACCCCCCATGTTGAGGGCATGTGGTCTGGTATGGTATTTGAGGGGGGGCGCTCGCTTGCCCTCTTCTTTTCCTGACCTGCTGGGCTGCATGCTTGGATAAGGGTCTGGTATAGATTATGGTGGTACCTCGCACCATTTTTTTAAATATTTTGGCGTGGGGTCCCCACCAACCCATACCAGGCCCTTGGGTCTGGTATAGATTTTAAAGGAGACCCCCACACAGTTTTTTTTTTTTTTACATTTTTCTAATGCTGCCAATGGTATTGTATTGGCGACAAATTAAATGCCTTTTTTTTTTTTAAATGTCAGTTTTGCTGCAGCAGATTCTAAACACGGTACAGATATGTCACTTTACAGGCAGACTAAGGGGACTCCCCAGGCACTATATATATATTTTTTAATACAATCGTTTTTATTGAGAAAATGAAGGCATGAACAATAAGCGTCCAGTACAGAGCATACAATGATATCAAACATATATTGAGAATCGCTTGGAGACAGCCATTGAGAAAACATAATCATGAAAACATGGGGAGTCATAGGTCACTCCACTATACCATGACACTAACGCGCAGAAGTGAAGAGAAAAAAATAATAAAATACAAGCCAACAAAGAAAAATAAATAAAAATACAATAATATATAAGAGCACAAAGAAAGAAAAGAGACAAGTAATTCACCATGCAAAAAACAAAACAGAACTGGGTACGGGAAGCTATTCTCAAAGGTGCTGATATCAATGCAAGGTAAAGCAAGGATGAATGTAAGTATTGACCCTATTAATCAATGAATACTCAGGGGGGACCAGGGCTTCCATTTTAGATCATAAATGGGCATAGTATCCATGATGGTGTGGAAGACCCTCTCCTTGATCTGAATAGCCGCCATACGATTGAGGACCTGGTTCCAGGGGACTCCCGGGGTACGCCAAAACAGGGCAATGGACCAATGTACCGCACTGAAGAGTGTGTGTGATAATCTTTGTTCAGAGGGGGTTGAACCGGGGATGTCTGCAAAAAACAGGCACATCTGATGTGTTAGAGTAGGTAGAACCCCTGTGATCTCTGCTACCTTATCAGTTACCCTCCTCCAAAGGTCCTTCAGGACTGTACAGCTCCAAAAGATGTGTAAATGGGTCCCTTGCTCAGGACAACCCCTGAAGCAAAGCTTGGAGACCGCAGGGAAGAATTGATGTAGCTTGGCAGGGGTATAATACCACCTGGTATGTAACTTCACCACCGTTTCCTTGACCGCCTCAGATTTTGTGCATTTGTGCATATTTGAGATCCTATCAGTCCATTACTCCGGAGAAGCAACCACACCGGTTTCAATCTCCCACCCGAGAATGGCTGTGGATTTTCCTGAGAGGCAGAGGCCACCCAGGAAATCATATAAACGGGAGATAGTCCCCTTATCTCTGGAGGTAGGGCCACAGAGACCCTCAAATGTATTCATGGGGTTAGTGGTGGCACCTGCATATAGTGAGTTAAAGTAATGTCTAATTTGCAAATACTTGTAAAATTCTGACCTGGGGAGGGAGTGGGAGGATTGTAGGGATTGAAATGAGCAAATCACCCCATCCTTCTGCAGCGAGTCCAGAGTGACCAAGTCCTTTGAGATCCAAAGGGCAAAATTTTTCGGGTTAGGAAAAGCTGCAGGAAATGAGGGGTCACCAATAAAAGAGGCTAACCTGAGGTAGGGAGGTAGTAAGGAGAGTTTATTCTTGTATAGGGACCACAACCAAATTTAAGGTGGAGATAACCCTGGGGCAAACTGACTTGGCCCAGAGCAGACCCGGGAGATAATAGGGGGCTATAAAAATTCGTTCAAAGCGGAGCCAGGGGATTCTGCGTGAGGGTGTATGCCATTGCGCCAGTTGCAGGAGTCTGGAGGAAACATAATAAAGCCTAGACCCCCCAAAGCCCTTGGTCTATATACCATTCGCTTACCCAAACGGGGTTTCTTATTTTGCCAGACAAATTTGTTCACATCCCGTTGCAGTAGGTCAATCGTCTGACGAGACACATAATTGGGAAGGGCTCTAAAAAAAATAGAAGCTTGGGGAGAATGGACATCTTCACTGCTTGGATCCTGCCTAAGAAGGTGATATGGTATGAGCCCCAAGTATGTAGTAGTTGTTTAATGCGTGCAAAGGCGGGCGAGTAATTGGCGAGGTATATTTTGTGAAGCGAAGAAGCTAACTTGATCCCTAAATATGATAACGCCTGTGCTTCTATTGAGAAATTAAAATTAGTTTGGAGAGAGGTAATAGTGTGTTGGGGGAGATTTATTGGGAGGTCAGAGCATTTGAAGAGGTTAACCCCTAGGCCCGAGATGTCCTGAAAGGTGCATAAGGTGGATAGAAGATTGGGAATTGAGACAATTGGGTCAGATAGGAATAAAAGGACGTCGTCCGCATATAAGCTAAGTTTAAACTCCTGATCCCCTTTAGTGTATCCCTTAATGTTGGGGTCTAGGATGATTGACCGAGCCAGGGGTTCGATAGCAAGGGCGAACAAAAGTGGGGATAAGGAACAGCCTTGTCTTGTTCCCCTACCTAGTGTGAAGTAGTCGGAATTACATCCTGGGAGTTTAATACGGGTGCGCGGAGAGTTGTAAAGTGCCCTGAATCCGTGGACAAAGGCCCCAGAGAAACCAAATTTTGCTAAGGTTAGTTCCAGATACGGCCACAGCACGCTATCAAAAGCCTTGTGGATATCCAGGCTAAGGAGTAGCACTCTGCGAGCGTGTAAATCAGCGTCCTGAATGATGTTGGAGGCCAGCCTTATGTTGTCAGTAATTTGTCTAGAAGGGATAAAACCAGTCTGATCAGGGGAGATTAGGGAAGTAATAATATTTGATAGTCTGTCCGCCAAAATATGACCAAAGATCTTCAGATCATTATTGATGACAGAAATTGGTCTATAGTTTTGAGGTAGGGAGTGATCTTTGCTAGGTTTCGGGATCAGGGACATGTTCGCAAGAAGCATGTCATCCGGGAAAACATTGCTTTCTAGAATATGGTTAAAGAGAGATTTTAGGTGTGGGATTAAAGTGTCCTTGAATTTCTTATAGTATGGGGCCGAGTATCCATCAGGGCCCGGGGTTTTGGAGGGTTTCAATGACTTGATAACTGCAAGGATTTCAAGTTCACAGCAAGGGGCATTCAGCTCTAGTAGGTGTTCTGGTGTTAGGGTGGGAAGAGGTAGATTATCTAACCAAGAATTAAGGGTAGGGTCAGGGGGGGAGGAAGGAGGGGAGAGAAGCTCTGTGTGAAACTTAGAAAAAATTTGCAAAACCTCCGTAGGGTGGGAGACCAAATTACCGTCAGGATTTCTCAATTTGTAAGTGTGAGGGGGTTGTAGTGATTGATTTAACTTTCTGGCAAACATGGTCGAGGCCGAATTACTGTGCAACATAAACTTGGTCTTAGACCATCTAAGGCAGTGGTTCTCAACTCCTGTCCTCAGGACCCACTAACAGGCCAGATTTTAAGTATTACCTTGTGGAGAAGCAGACTAGAATGCTGCAATCACTGAGCAGCAAATGATATCAGCTGTGATGTATTTCAGTTATCATACAAACCTGGCCTGTTAGTGGGTCCTGAGGACAGGAGTTGAGAACCACTGATCTAAGGGATCTTTCTGTCTGTTCAGAGAGAATTTTGTCTAGTTCCAGTCTATTGTCATTAATTCGTTTTAATAGGTCAGGACTCAGGAGCATGGTTTTGAGTATGTAGGTGGTATAATTTATCTAATTCATTAGTGAGCCTGGTAATATCAATCAATCTCTGTTTCTTTCTTTCACCCGCTATTTGAATAAGGTGACCTCTAATCACCACCTTATGTGCTGCCCAAAGGACTGAAGGGGAGACGTCGTTCGTGTTATTGTATCAGGGAATTAATTGACCAGACTGTGTGGACTGCACAGAGATAACCAAAACGCATGTAAAGTGAAATATAATGGGATTTATTGAGAAGGTGATATGGATAAATACAAACAGTGCAAACTAACAAAACAACCCACAAACAACAAATAATATATACAGCAAAGGGCAGTACCAGAATCTAGAAGGTAAGCCAGGCCGGGGTCATACACAGCAGATCAGGAGATTGACAAAGGAGTGTTCCAGGGGCATAAACGTAGCCAGGCCAAGGTCATACACGGGGAGTCAGCAGATGGGAATAGGGAACAAAACCAGGCAGGGAGAAGACGGATGGATAGGCTCAGGACGGGGATCAGGTCAGGTCAGGTCAGGACGGGACAGGACAGGACAGGACAGGTACAGGCTCAAGGACAGGTACAGGCTACAAGGTCAAGGCTCCAGGAGAAAGATACCAAGGCGAGCATGTGAGGGCTCGCCGGGTATTTATAGGACTGCTATAATTGCCCTCATGTCACAGCTGATCGAAGGAAGTACTGCCTGCCCCACACTGCCGGAATACCCCCGCTAGTGGACGCCGGTACTACGGCCCATGGATCAGGCATTACCACCAGCAGGTGAGATCCTCTGTCAAAGATACAGGCTGCGAGAGGACACCTGCTGGTGGACACTAGTACTGCGATCCATAGGACCGACAGCGCCACCAGTGGCTGAAGCTTTCCCTGACAGTACCCCCCCCCCCCAAAAGGAGCGGCCTCCGGACACTCCAACCAGTTTTGATTGTCCAAAGTTTAGGGCATTGGGTAGCACCAAGGATGAGGGTACTTTAGGCTGGACCAGGGGCACGTCCAAGCAGCAAGCAGGCACATCTGGGCAGACAAGCTGGGCAGCAGGTTCTGGGTCATTGAGCTGGGAAGCAAACAGAAACATCTCCGGCTGGGCGGCAGACAGGAACATCTCCGGCTGGGCGGCAGACAGGAACATCTCCGGCTGCTCGGCAGACAGGAACATCTCCGGCTGGGCGGCAGACAGGAACATCTCCGGCTGGGCGGCAGACAGGAACATCTCAGGCTGGGCGGCAGACAGGAACATCTCAGGCTGGGCGGTAGACAGGAACATCTCAGGCTGGGCGGCAGACAGGAACATCTCAGGCTGGGCGGCAGACAGGAACATCTCCGGCTGGGCGGCAGACAGGAACATCTCAGGCTGGGCGGCAGACAGGAACATCTCAGGCTGGGCGTCAGACAGGAACATCTCAGGCTGGGCAGCAGACTCCACAGACTGCGAAACAGGCATCGTAACCTCAAGGCGGGAAACGGGCACCACAACCTCAAGCCGGGAAACGGGCACCACAACCTCAAGTCGGGAAACGGGCACCACAGCGGGCACCACAACCTCAGGCCGGGAAACGGACACCACAATCTCAGGCTGGGAAACGGGCACCACAACCTCAGGCCGGGAAACGGGCACCACGACCACAGGCCGGGAAACGGGCACCGTATCTTCAGGCGGGGTCCCATGCACCGAATCTTCAGGCGGGGTCACCGGATCTTCCGACTGGGACACCGGGTCTTCCGACTGGGACACCGGATCTACCGACTGGGACACCGGATCTTCCGACTGGGACACCAGATCTTCCACCTGTGGCACCGGATCTTCCGACTGGGGCACCAGATATTCCGACTGGGGCACCGGATCTTCCGACTGGGACACCGGATCTTCTGACTGGGACACCGGATTTACTGACTGGGACACCGGCATCAGGACTTCTGTTTGGAAGACAGGCACAGGAATTTCAAGCTGGCAGGCTGGCACAGGAACTGCAGGCTGGAAGGCTGGGCCGGGAACTGCAGGCTGGAAGGCTGGCCCGGGAACTGCAGGCTGGAAGGCTGGCTCTGCAGGCTGGAAGGCTGGCTCTGGAACTGCAGACTGGAAGGCTGGCTCTGGAACTGCAGACTGGAAGGCTGGCCCGGGAACTGCAGGCTGGAAGGCTGGCCCGGGAACTGCAGGCTGGAAGGCTGGTTCTGCAGGTTGTAATGCTGGCTCTGGAACTGCAGACTGGAAGGCTGACTCTGGAACTGCAGACTGGAAGGCTGGCCCTGGAACTGCAGACTGGAAGGCCGGCCCTGGAACTGCAGGCTGGAAGGCCGGCCCTGGAACTGCAGGCTGGAAGGCTGGCTCTGCAGGCTAGAAGGCTGGCTCTGGAACTGCAGGCTGGAAGGCTGGCTCTGGAACTGCAGGCTGAAAGGCTGGCTCTGGAACGGCAGGCTGGAAGGCTGGTTCTGGAACAGCAGGCTGGAAGGCTGGCCCTGGAACTGCGGGCTGGAAGGCTGGCTCTGAAGGCTGGAAGGCTGGCTCTGGAACTGCAGGCTGGAAGGCTGGCTCTGGAACTGCAGGCTGGAAGGCTGGCTCTGCAGGCTGGAAGGCTGGCTCTGGAATGGCAGGCTGGAAGGCTGGCTCTGCAGGCTGGAAGGCTGGCTCTGGAACGGCAGGCTGGAAGGCTGGCTCTGGAACGGCAGGCTGGAAGGCTGGCTCTGGTACTGCAGGCTGGAAGGCTGGCTCTGGAATGGCAGGCTGGAAGGCTGGCTCTGCAGGCTGGAAGGCTGGCTCTGGAACGGCAGGCTGGAAGGCTGGCTCTGGAACGGCAGGCTGGAAGGCTGGCTCTGGAACTGCAGGCTGGAAGGCTGGCCCTGGAACTGCAGGCTGGAAGGCTGGCCCCGGAACGGCAGGCTGGAAGGCTGGCCCTGGAACGGCAGGCTGGAAGGCTGGCCCTGGAACGGCAGGCTGGAGCAGATTGGTGGGTGTGGAGGTAGGTTGGGTTACTGGTTGGATAGTGTGGGTCGGGAAGTACCTTCGCTTCTTCTAAGATTTAGTCACTGCAGGTTTGCAAATAACGGGGGGAGTGTATGAAAAAGATGGGATCGAGCAAATGGAAGAATATGGTAGAGACACGGGGACAGAGGCTGGAGGAGGTTTTTGTGTACTTGTTACAGGAGGAAGGGAAGAGGTAGGTGGATAGAAGGCAGGATAAGTGCAGCAAATGGGGTCTGGGTAATAGAACTTGGTGGGAAGCTGAGTATACTGAGCTGTAGCTGAGGTTGCCGGGGGTGACGGGGAGATAGATTCTTGAGAAGGCAGGTGACTAATGGCAAGGTTGGGTTGTTGTGGTTTAGCTAGATACAGGAGATCAGACCAGGCCTGAAGCACAAGCTGAACAAAAGTTGGTTTACACACACCCTGCCTAATCAGAGACTGCACTGCACAAATACAATCTAGCAACTGCTTGGAACAGGCCAAATAGTGCTCAAAAAATGATGCAGAGTCATACTCCAACAACCATACTAGGGACTCCACCTGATGAAAACTGAAAGGGGGAGTGTAATCATCACGGCCCCTTGGAACACAGGACAGGGCTAGCTCAGTGCTGAACTTCCCCAAATGGCATAAACCCCTGATCAACCAGGGAGTGAATAAACTTAATGTCCCCTAGCAGCTGATCGCTGGTTCGCTCTGTCAATGCCTGGCGGCAGTATACACTATTCTCAGACGCCAGTAGAGCATAAAAAATAACCTCATTGGTATTCATGTTTAGCAAAATATACTAAACCCAAATTGATTTCTCTGTGCGGCCACATCTGATCAGGGGGCCTTGGTATACTATCAGGGAATTAATTGACCAGACTGTGTGGACTGCACAGAGATAACCAAAACGCATGTAGAGTGAAATATAATGGGAATTATTGAGAAGGTGATATGGATAAATACAAACAGTGCAAACTAACAAAACAACCCACGAGGGTAAAAAAAAAGAAGGCAGGGGGGGCGTGGTCTGAGAATGGCGGTGTGAGGAGCTGCTCTCCCTGAACACCCAGACCTCCCCGCTGGATGTAACGTTACGATTGCCCTATAGCTAGGTATGAGCCCGGCTAAGCTAAGGAAAACCCAGGCCCCTGCTCTTAACCTGGAGAAGACAGAGAAGACAGGACGGACGGAGATTAAGGACTACTTTACTGGCGTCCAGACCCACAGCGCCCGAATAGACAACGTCAATTCAAGAGGCAGGGAGACCACACGGCAAGCGGAGAGGATGAGCACGGGGGGACAGACTGAGCCCCAGGGTAGTGAGCTTGTGAATACCGCACCTCTCTTACCTTTGACGCCGAGCGGGGCAGTAGTGGAGACCCAGACGGGACGTACTGCAGCTGGACGTGAAGATACAGGTACAAGTGAGCTCAGTGAGTTCAGCAAGATTAGGGACCTGCTGCGGGCGATGCCGACCAGGGCAGACATAGAAGCGTTACCTACTAGGAAGGATATAGAGGTAAAGATCTCCCGGGTGTCTGAGATCCATCAGCGGGAAATACAGGAGGTGCGGTCTGACGTGCAACAGCTGAGTGTGCGGGTTACAGAGAGGGAAGCTTCAGCTGACTGTGTAGAGGGGAGGCTGGTAAAGATGGAACAGGAGCTGGCTAGTCATAAGGAACATGCATTGAATTTGCAATTACACATAGAGGAAATGGAGGACCGAGGCAGATGAGGGAATGTGCGGTTACGAGGTATCCCTGAATCTGTAGGCCAGGAAAACCTCAGAGAAACGGTGGTCGCTATATTTAAAAAGATATTGGAACCTAACCCGCCAGAAACATTTGAAATAGACCGGGTGCACAGAGCTCTGGGTCCCAAACGGAGGGAAGAGGACAGGCCCCGCGACATTATCTGTCGAATACATAGATATGCATATAAAGAGGACATTGTACGGAAGGCATGGAGTGTGGGGGTCTTAGATGTTAACAGAGCCAATGTGAAGATATTACCAGATCTTTCTTATGCGACTTTACAGCGTCGAGCTATACTAAGACCTCTACTAGACCAGCTGAGGGAGATGGGTTTAACATATAGGTGGAGATTCCCGTTCGCATTGACCATACGGAAAGAGGAGACTTCTTTTACTTTGAATAGGATGACGGACTCCGCCGATCTCTTCGCATTTCTGGGGATCCCAACCTTCCCACTACCAAACTGGCTGAGACCATTACAATCTCCCGGACAACGGGGGAACCAGTCCCAACAGACAGGGGAGCAGCCCCGGACTAATAGATGGAGGCGAAGGACACAGGAAAATATAGATAAGGAGGCTAAGCAGGGATAGAACTACACAGCTTACCGTATTACTCACAGCACTTCTCACAGTACTTTTCCTTTTTTTTTTTTTGTGTTCTGCTGTTCCTCCTCTGCATCCCTGAGGTGCCCTTGAGGCACCCCTATGGCACCCATGGAAAGAAGAAGGAACCTGAAAAGGGACATGGACTAATTCCAGGTACTCTCACCTCTTTTTCCTTTTTTTTTCCCTCCTCTCCCCCTTTTCTTTATCGTTGAGGAAGAATCGGAGAACTCTGCATAAGGGTATATAAAGGATATATAGAGAAGAGATAAGAGGAAGAGAAGATCCCTCATGTCATTTTTTCTTTTTCTTTTTTCCTCTTTTTTCCCAGTTGTTTGGGGAAGACTCTCTCTCCTTGGTGGTTGTGTGCCATGTGTGTTATGTTTTTAAAGGCATACCTAAATATTTTTTCTTTTGATGCGGATGATACCCTGGAATAGACAATATAATAGACTGAAATAAGGGGGAGGGAGGTTGATAATGAGATGGGTAATGCTTAATATAATCTGGGGGTGGAGCGTTGGGGCTATGGTGGTTATATTTGGCTATGCTTTGTGGGGAGGGAGGGGGGATCTTTAGGGTGAAAAGGGGCGAAAAAAGGGAGGAAAGGGGGGGTGAAAAGGGGGGGTGGGATAGTATATGAGATTTGGGGGGGTACGGGGTATTGGGTAGGGAGGGGGGTTGTAAAAACACATCTTTGCGATAGTTTATATAAAAGGGGGAACATCATCTCTAATACAAGGTACAAGAGAGAAGTAAGCACTACAGAGACTCCTAATTAATGTACGGTAAATGGGTACGGTACTCGTAATCACAGTTGGGTTTGTGTTTTGTTTTGTTTTTTTCCTTTTTGGGGTAGGATGAGGGGAGGATAGCAAGAGAAAGTAAGGGGGGTCACTTGGAATTCACTATTAACGGGGAGGGGAAGAGGGGAGAGAGGAGAAGGTGGAGAGATGGGTAAAGGGGGGGTTGGGGTTGTTTTTTTGTTTTTTTTGCTTTATTGTTTTTTCTTTGTGTGTAGGGAGGAGGAATCACATAAAGGGTCCCCCGGAACTTCCAGTACCTAAATTAGAGAGACATACAGAAGCGTAGCCCCCGCCCCCTCCCTGTTCCCCTTTAAGAATTCCCTAATCCGGGGTTTAAATCATCAACTAGATAAGCTATCTTAGTGTTAGGGTGTGTGCTCTTAACAATGGCAATGGTCGTGGGAATTGAATGGAATGGAATGGATCTTACTTCTTTTTTTTGGTACAATATATTTTATGTTGAAGAAAGGGAGAGGGTGAGGATGGAGAGGAGGGGAGGGGAGAGGAGGGAGGGAGGAAGGGGGAAGGGAGGGAGGTAAAATATGTTTATGTTTATGACTCAAAATATATATTTCCCCTTACCTTAGGGGACATAATATGGTTACAATATGGTTAATATAAGGTTAATATCGGATGCAGAGGGGAAACTGAAAAAAGTCTAATAATAGTACTGATGTATATATATACCGGAATATAAGCTGTTTGTAATAGGGCAGACAATAAGAATAATGTTGATTTGTTCGGCAGGGAGGGAACAGGAAGGGAGGGGGGAGGGACCTCACCCGCATATTTTTGACTGAACCCCCACCTAGGTAAGTACTCACTTAAGCGGCAAACCCAAAGTGAGCACAAAAAATAAACTTTCAATTTGAATCCCCCCATTCCTTAAAGGGGGATATGGGGGTGCTCTTACCCACCGTAACACATTAGGGTTGTTAGAACCTTTTTGCTTTTTCTTTCTTTTTTTTTTTTTTCTCTCTCTCTCTCTCGGCTCGGTAGGGGAGATGGAGGAGCTGAGAGTTATCTCTCTAAACTCTAAGGGGCTTAATACCCCAGAAAAAAGGAGGATGCTCCTTCAAGACTTGAAACGATTAAAATCGGATGTGGCATATATTCAAGAAACACACTTTAGAGAGGGCAGAGCACAAATTCTGAAAAATAATCTTTTTCCATTGGTATACCACGCCTTTAATAGGGCAAGTAAATCTCGAGGGGTATCTATATTAATAGCAAGACAAGTACATTGGAAATTAATAGATCAAAGAATAGACACAGAGGGCAGATTCTTGTTTCTTAAAGGCATGATTGAGGGTAATAAAGTGACCTTGGCTACGATATATGCACCTAATACTAATCAAGACCAATTCATTTGCGCTACCCTTAATAAACTTATGAAATTCACAGAAGGGAAACTACTCCTGGGAGGAGACTTTAATCTCCCCCTAGACCCTAAAATGGATATCTCAGCAGGAAGATCTTCGGTAGCTAAAGGCCTTCGTAAGAGGGTCTTACAGACCTTCCATAATTTTCAACTTACCGATGCCTGGAGAGCGTACCACCCAGATGAAAAGGACTATACCTTTTATTCAACTCCACATAAGGGTTACTCTCGGATTGATTTATTTAGTGTCCCACACAATATGGTAAAGGAGATCAAAGAAATAGAGATAGGGAGTATCACATGGTCTGACCATGCCCCGATTACCATGACACTGAGTATGAATAAACAGTCGGAGGGAAAGATGAGACTGTGGCGACTGAATAAGAACCTGCTTGAGGATGAGTAAACGGTTCAAGAAGTAATGAGAGAAATTGAATACTATTTTCAATATAATTCTACACCAGAGATAGATGCAGGGATAACATGGGAGGCGCATAAAACTGTAATAAGAGGGATTCTTATTAAGCATGGCTCTAGGATAAAGAAGGACAGGGAAAAGCAACTGAATAATTTACTTACAGACATACAAGTATTGGAGACCAAACATAAACAAGACCCGAGAGGAACAGGAGAGAGGGAACTTTTAGCCCTACGTAGACAAGTGACTGATCTATTGCATTATAGAGCTAAGGCAGCAGTACAGAGATGCCGGAGATATTATTATGAATCAGGAGACAAATGTGGCCGAACATTGGCTAGAGCTATACAAGAACAGAAAACCCAATCATATATCCCTTACTTGGTGGATTCGAAGGGGAACAAGATATATCTCCCTACTCAGATAGCTATGACCTTTCGTACGTTTTATCAGACTCTATATAATCTGCCTACTACAATGCAACCCCAAAATAATAAAAACAAGATAGAGGAATATATAGCATCGTCAGGTATCCCCCAATTAGAACAGACTAGAAAGGACATGGAAGCGCCTATCACATTAGAGGAACTGCAGGAGGCCATTAAGTCAGCTAAACCAGGTAAAGCCCCGGGTCCAGGTGGATTTACATATAAATACTATCAGAAATTTTTCCCCCTCCTAGGTAAGCAGATGGTACAAATATTTAATGCAATAGGACAAGGGACAAGGTTTACACCAGAAACGTTGAAATCACATATCACTCTTATACCGAAGGAGGACAAGGATCCATCAGCATGTGGCAGTTACCGCCCTATCTCTCTACTTAATGTAGACCTAAAAATTTTCACTAAAATACTGGCCATGCGTATCCAACCATACCTAACAGATTTAATACATCCAGACCAGGTAGGTTTTATACCAAGTCGAGAGGCTCGAGATAATACTATTAAAACCCTGAACCTTATCCATGTAGCCAACCTCTCAAACATGCCCACTGTGTTCTTAGGAACAGATGCCGAAAAGGCATTTGACCGGGTTAGTTGGCCTTTTGTGTTCTCAGTGCTACGATATGTTGGGATGGGGGAGAGGATGGTTGGATGGATATCGAGTTTATATACAAGATTAGAGGCACAAATTAAAGTAAATGGATTCATATCTGATCCCTTTTCTATTTCTAATGGCACCCGACAGGGATGCCCTTTATCACCCCTCCTTTTCGCGCTATCGCTTGAACCCCTACTTTGTAGAGTAAGGCAAAACCCCGATATATCGGGGGTAAGAACTGGAGATACGGACTATAAGGTCTCCGCTTATGCGGATGACCTTTTGTTTTCTTTGACGAAACCAACAATATCAATGCCGAATTTGATGGGAGAATTGGATCGATATGGTACCATATCTAATTTCAAAATTAATATGATAAAATCAGAAGCAATGGGGGTATCTATGTCAGTATTACAAACTAGTACCTTGAAAAAAAAATTACATTTAGATGGTCCTCGACAGCCATTAAATACCTGGGCACCTATATGCCACCCAAATTAGATAACATTTTTGAATTGAATTTTTTACCCCTATTAAGTAAAGTCAAAACCCTATTGGCTAAATGGGACAAGGGTACCTTCTCGTGGTTTGGCAGATGTAACATAATTAAAATGTCAATCATGCCTAAATTAATATACTTATTTCAAACACTGCCAATCCATGTACCCGTAGAATTTTTTAAACGGACGAATGCTCTGACAGTAGATTTTGTCTGGGGGCATAAGAGGCCAAGATTACAACGTTGAATATTGACTATGCCTAAACAATTTGGGGGGGTAGCAGTTCCTGACATTCAGAAATACTATCAAGCGGCCCACATGGTGAGAGTAATAGACTGGTGTAGGCATACAAGTCTTAAAATATGGTCAAAGATAGAGCAATCACAGTGCAGTGTCCCACTGCGTCGAGCGGTTTGGTGCTTTGGAGACCTTAGTTCTGATCTCAAAAAGCACCCAACCATGGGCCCTACCCTGCGGATTTGCTCTCAAATATGCACCACCACCGGACTATCATCAGTCAACTCCCCCCTGTACCCCATCGTGGGGAACCCACGTTTCCCTATGGGATTACAGGAGGGACCATGGAGAAGACTTTTAGACTTACAGATATTTCAGGCTTCGCATTTCGCACAAGGAATGACGAGTAATTGGCCCTCATTTATGGAATTAACTTCATCTAACGACCGCTTTGGCCTCGATTTCTGGAGTGGAGTCCAACTGAGACATTTTTTAATACCCTACCACCCCTGGAGGGTTTCCTAAGACCATTGACTCCCTTAGAAAAGTTGTGTGAAGAAACAGGCCCTTGTTACCATACACTTTCGAAAATATATGGGTTATTGATTGCCCCTCCAGAAGACCATGTCCCCCCATATATAAGGAAGTGGGAAACAATATTGGACAGGACATTTACGCAGGTACAACATAAGCAGATTATAAAGTTGGCGCTAAAATCATCTATATGTACGAGGGCCCAAGAAACGAACTTTAAAATCATGACGAGATGGTACCAAACACCATCACTGCTTAATAAATATTTGCCGGAGATCCCAGATAAATGTTGGAGATGCCAAGAAGAAAGAGGGACATTGCTCCACGTGTTTTGGTCATGTTCGAAGTTAGTACATTTCTGGAGGGAGGTACGTCAGATAGCACAAAAATTTACTGATTATAATATACCAGAAGACCCGGCTTTATTCTTGTTGCATGTTTCTGAAATACCAGGGGAAATATACAGTAAATCAATTGTACGTCATCTTATTAACGGAGCTAGAGCATGTATTGCCCGGCAGTGGAGAGATACGAATCCCCAAACAATCTTTCTATGGTTTAATAGAATTGAAGAAGTAAATAAGATGGAGGACTTGAGACTCTCACGTCAAAACCGTCATGAGACTTATTCTAAAACCTGGGCACAATGGAACATATTTAAATACTCGGAAGAAGGGAAGACCCTTTTTTGTAACCCAAGAGGAGGAGGGGGGAACTAGGGCTCTTCTACCTCCCTGTCCGACCCAAGATAATTTTTATATAGGGAAATTTTCTTCTTCTCTCTTTTTTTTTTTTTTTGGGTTAAGGTGAGGTAAACAAAGTTTTTTAGAAGGTGGAGGGTAATAGGAGGGGTCTGGGATCTTAGGAGGGGAAGAATCAAAGGAACAGGAATATTCCAATAGAATTAGATTTATGTTCTATGTAAGATCATAAGAATGTGATATATGGTTTGGGCCCGTGGGGCATTTATTGGTTTAAACTGAAACAGTAAAATGTGCTATTTGATTATTTCCCCTGTATGTTGGATAAAACAGATAAATAAAAAAACAAAAACAAAAAAAACAAAAACAAAACAACCCACAAACAACAAATAATATATACAGCAAAGGGCAGTACCAGAATCTAGAAGGTAAGCCAGGCCGGGGTCATACACAGCAGATCAGGAGATTGACAAAGGAGTGTTCCAGGGGCATAAACGTAGCCAGGCCAAGGTCATACACGGGGAGTCAGCAGATGGGAATAGGGAACAAAACCAGGCAGGGAGAAGACGGATGGATAGGCTCAGGACGGGGATCAGGTCAGGTCAGGTCAGGTCAGGATGGGACGGGACAGGACAGGTACAGGTACAGGCTCAAGGACAGGTACAGGCTACAAGGTCAAGGCTCCAGGAGAAAGATACCAAGGCGAGCATGTGAGGGCTCGCCGGGTATTTATAGGACTGCTATAATTGCCCTCATGTCACAGCTGATCGAAAGAAGTACTGCCTGCCCCACACTGCCAGAATACCCGCGCTGGTGGACGCCGGTACTACGGCCCATGGATCAGGCATTACCACCAGCAGGTGAGATCCTCTGTCAAAGATACAGGCTGCGAGAGGACACCTTCTGGTGGACACTAGTACTGCGATCCATAGGACCGACAGCACCACCAGCTTTCCCTGACATATTGGTCGCAAAATAGTCTGCCAAATGATTAGAAAGCTGTGAAACTACAATAGGATCAGTTAGAAGAGACTCATTTAGTCTCCAACCAGCAACTGAGGGTCTGAGGCCTATGTGGGAAATGTCCAAGGAGACCATCTGGTGGTCCGACCATGGGCTGGAATGAATGGCTGCAGAGGTGGAATTTGCAAGGAGTACAGGGGAGCAAAACAGATAATCTATCCTGGAGTAGCTATCGTGGGGGTGGGAATAAAATGTGTACTCAAGGGCCCCAACATTATGTGCCCTCCAGGAGTCCGCCAGATTGTGAGCGTGCAGCAGTGTTTTCACAGTTTTGGGGAAAGCAGTGGAGGCGCTACCAGCCCTACTTCTGTCGAGAACCAAGTTGAAGTCATCCCCCAGCAACAGGTGTGAAGAGCTATACCTGTCTAAGATCTGAAAAAAATTCTTGAAGAAGGTTGCCTGGGAGTCATTAGGGGTATACACATTAGCTATCGTGACCTTCTTCCCCTGTAAAGAGCCCTGCAAGATAATAAATCTACTAGCTGGGTCTTTATAGATATTTTCAACATCAAACATCAAAGTTCTTTTTACAAATATTGCCACTCCACGGGATTAAACCCAAATGTTGTATAAAATCCTGGGCCAAATGATCTATCAAAATATGTGGGATGATTATTCGCAGAGAAGTGAGTCTCCTGTAATAGAATGATATCCGCCTGCAGGCGTTTGTAGGCATTAAATGCTTTTTTCCATTTTTGAGGGGAATTAAATCCCCTGACATTATGGGAAATTAATCTAATGCCCATTCTGAGTGTGTGAGGGCATATAAGCCCTTAACCTTGGGTGAGGGTCCCGAGGAGCCGGCTAACGCAGTCCATCGCCTCAAAAGGGCGGGGACAATTGGGTTAACCTGTGGAAAAGCAAATACCAACATGCATCTTGGTAAAACATAAGCCTTAAGGGCAAGTGTATAAAATGCATCAAAAATTGAGAAGTCTACAAAAAGAGTTCCGCAACCTGAAACCATAAAACAGTATAGAAAAAAAACGAAAAAAAAAACACATATAAACCATCGGGGTCGGGAGGGGATAGACCATCCCGACAATAGGCTAAAGTATTAACCTGTCAGGCTAAAAACTTCCTGACCAAAAGGACCAAAATGTCCAGCACTCTTGACAACCTTGTTCATGGGAGTAACCTCAAGAGTGGGGGGACAACCAAACGGGCGCTGCTGTAAGTCAACACAGCGGGAACCAGACCAGGTGAACAATGGTGCATAGAGGAATTAGCAAAGTACCAGGGGGGAGGGTGGAGACCCTGTTGCAAAAATGAGTCAGACCGATATCGCCTCCCCCAGGAATGATGGTGATACTCCTCAGCCGTCCGGGAAGGACTTTAGACAAACTAAAAAAACTAGGAGAACAACAACAACAAAAAAAAACGTGGTGGTGGGTCCGGGAGAATAGGGAGGAAACGTCAGCTCAGTTCAAGCGCTCCCTGAGATCCTGCCTCTGGCTCCTGCGATCTCTACGCGGTGACGGGGTGGACCAGATGGCCGGTGGGTGGGGAGTGGAGGGCATCCTAGGAAGATCTTCTTTCGCCATAAGACCAAGCTTAACCAGGAGTTCCTTCCCCTCTTGGATGGTGACCACTGTGTAGGTAGTCCCCTGGTGTGGGAGCTGGAGCTTAAAAGGAAATCCCCATCTGTACCGGATTCTAGCCTCTTGAAGAGGAGTGGTGATCTCCTTAAACCTGCAACGTTTGTCTAGGGTGGCTGGAGAAATATGCGGGAAGATTTGTATTTTGGTACCATCCAGTACAATGTTGGGGGTATTGCGAGAAGCCCTAAGGATCTCTTCCTTCACCAGGTAGTCCTTGAGGCATAATATAATATCCCTGGGAGGTTTATCTTCCGGTGGTTTGGGGCGAAGGGCTCTGTGGATCCTATCACAGGCGAAAGCGGTCACAGGGGAGGCCGGAAGCAGGGACTGGAACAACCTGTGGATGGCAGGGATAAGCTCCGTGACCACTTCTGGGACCCCTCTGATCCTCAAATTACTCCTCCTGTTTCTGTTGTCCAAATCCTCTAAATGGGTCTGGAGCTGGGACACTGTATCAGTAAGGGATTCATGATCCCTACGGAGGTCAGAAAAAGCAAGTTGCAGCTCATCGTGCTTAGTCTCCAAGAGATCAGTTCTGCCTCCAAGCACTGCTATCTCCTGCTGCAGAGTGTTAGTAGATTTTTGGAGTTCAGTTTGAAATTTTTCTGCAAGCTTGGTGTACATGGCAGCTAGGCTGTCATCTAGGTCTGCCTTGGTGAATTGCAAACTGTACTCACCATCCACTGACGAGTGTGCAGGGGATGCCGTGAGCGGTATTCTGAGCACATTTTGGCTCGGCGCCATCTTGGGATTTCCCCGACATCTCCTGGACTCTAAGGAGATAGTTTGTGAGGGTCTTCTGCGCTGGCTTCCCGCGACGAGACCTTGAGGACGGCATGCACCGCTCTATCCCCCAGGGGTGCAGGTAAGAAAGGGTGCGATTTGTGCGCTTTATGGCCCCAGGGAAGGCGTTAAGGTCCCCGCCGTGTACGGAGCTCCGCTCAGATGCAACCTTCCAGACTCGCGCCGCGCATGCGCCCCCAGGCACTATATTTAAAGGAATTTTTCATTTTTATTCTTTCACTTTAAACATCAATAAAATCACTGCTTCTTTAAAAATTATATTTTTTAAACGTTTTTTTTGCTATGGTACATGTCCCCCAGGGCAGTACCTAGGCCCCATACACTTTCTTTTTATGACCAATAACTTGCATATAAGCTTTCAAAATAGGGACTTTTAATTTTTCATGTTTGGGTCCCATACACTTCAATGGGGTTTGATGTTTGGGAGTTCTGATGCAAACCAAACCGGGGGGGGGGGGTGCTGTTCTTCGGCCCTTTACTAATATGGGCTCGGTTTGCGGCAGAACTTTCGAACATTGCAAAAGTTCGGAACCGAATAACGAACACCATTGAAGTCTATGGGACCCGAACTGGAAAAATCTAAAGTGCCCATTTTTAAAGCTTATATGCAAGTAATTGGGCATACAAAGGGTATAGGGGTCTGGGTACTGCCCTGGAGGACATGTATGAATGAACAACAAGTTTAAAAACATCATTTTTAAATGAGAAGTGATTTACTGATGCTTATAGTAAAACCATAAAAATGAGAAATGATAAAAAATGAAAAATTATTTAAAATTTAGTGCCTGAGGGGTCCCCTTAATCTGCCTGTAAAGGGGAACACCTGTACCGTGTATAATGCAGAACCTGCTGCAGTACAAATGCCATTTATAAAGCAAAAAAAAAACATTTTCCCTGCAAGCTTTCTTTACTTTGTAAACAAAAGCTTGGGAAGCCAGTCTGTATGATAAGGCCACAATTTAGTGCACTCAGAACAAAATTTTTGAATTTTTTGATAAATTCTGGTGTCTCTTTCACAAACTTTAGATATAAGAGGTTAGGAAAAATTGGTCTTTGGGAGTTGGTGGTGCCTTCACACTGTACCCTATAGAGGTACTCTTGATGAAAGCAAGAATTGCCCTTGCGGTCAAAAATATAAATGACAAGCACCTGTAAAACGGATGCAGAAAAATCGGTCCTTTGTTGTTAATTGTGCCCATGAAACCTACACCAACAAATCTCTTCCAGATGTCATGTCATGTCATCACCACCCACAAAGCTAGGCAGCCTAGACAGTGTTTTAGAGATTCCAGATCCAGAAAGCACCTAATCAGCGACTTCGACATCAGGGGCTTGCTAGCTGCTGCTAATCCAGGACCAGTGGCGGATCCAGGGGGGGGGGCAACAGGGCAATTGCCCCCCCCGAGACCATCTGTCACACTCACTTGCTTGCTCTGTTTTTTTTTTTTGCGCCTGATCTCCCGGAATTTGGGGACCCGGTACCGGCCCGCCGTAAGTCCCCTGGACTCCAAACTTGGCACAAATGTAGCCCCATGTCTCCTCTACAAGTGTGCAAAGTTTGGTGTCTGGGGGACCTATGGCCGGGGAGCACTGATTTTTTAAAGCCGGGCACCCCTTCCATAGACTCCAATGTTAAACTGTAATTTCTCCGGTGACTTTGCGGACACAGTACCGGCCGGTCGTAGGTCTCCTGGACCCAAATCTTGGCACACATGTAGCCCCATGTCTCCTCTACAAGTGTGCAAAGCTTGGTGTCTGGGGGACCTACAGCCGGGGAGCACAGATTTTTTAAAGACGGGCACCCCTTCCATAGACTCCAATGTTAAACGGTAATTTCTCCGGTGAATTTGCGGACCGGGTACCGGATGGTTGTTGGTCCCCTGGACCCCAAACTTGGCACACATGTAGCCCCATGTCTTCTCTATAAGTGTGCAAAGTTTGGTTTCCGGGGGACCGACGGCCGGTAAGATCCGATTTTTCAAAGCCGGGCACTCCTTCCATAGACTCCTATGTTAAACATCAGTCTAGTCATGGGCACAGTGAAGCGTGGGCACAGTGAGGCATGGGCACAGTGAGGCAAAGTGAGGCACAGTGAGGCATGCAGATGGAAACCCTAAGCTTATACTCAAGTGTAACGGCACCCCCCAATATGAAAGGGGTATACGCCGTTTAGAATATTCCCTCTCTGAACACACAACCACTATCGACCCTCCACAGCCAGGCGACCACTTTCCATAGGATTAATCCTTCCAGAGATACGAGACAACGCTCTGTATTTCAAGTTCCAAAACAGGGAATAACTTTATTTTCAAAACACATGGTAACACATTTCTCTTCAAAACCCTTTCCCTCCCATCCTTGGGGGAACAGGGCGGGTTAAACTATCCAATGACAATGGTGATACAGGTCAGGTGTGTTCAAACTTCTCATTTGATAACCAGTCTTAGCAGGAGGGGTGATTTCCCCCCCCCCCCTCCTCACAGAAGACACTTAAACATCCCATAATATTAGGCAGCCAGACGGTCTACTAAGCTCCAATCCACATCATCACAATGAAAGGACCTGTAGCCTAGGTGAGGCTCATTAGCATTACACAAGCAGATAGGTGACACATCAGCATTTCTCAACTAACCTGTTGAGTTCAGAAACAGTAAATAGTCCTTCACAGATATCCTTGGGGATATGGTGGATAAATATTACAGACCCATTTTAGGTAGCCCAAGAGATATTTCTTAATGTCCATTATTTTCTGGCTCACCCTGTGTCCAAAGTGACCCTCCTGTCACACATCTCCCCTTTCGGCAGAAGACTAACAAAGGAGGTGACCCCAGACGGGTTGACTCCGAAGTTAGTCCATAGGTCCATTCTTCTAATGCCGGTAGCCACACAGTACCCCAAATAAATTGCTCCAAACAGAGCATTACTTACCCAGCCAACCTCTGCCTCTCTCAGAGAACATACCCGCCGCTTGGGAGAAGACAGGGTGACTGGGCTCAATCCGTCATGCTGTTGGGGATCTGGGCGGACTGCCCAGCATCCCTGGGGTATACAAGTGGAGACTGAAGTCCCATCCCCTTGTGGTAGGTGAAAATACCCCAGTGCTTGCAAAGCAAGGCTGACATCCTCCTGTCCCAGTGTCACACCATTTTCTGGGGTTGTGTCAGTGAGGACCGAAGTCCCATCCAGTACCACAGGAACTCCCTCTTCTGTTAGTTGAGAGCAGAGGCCCGCGGCACTCTGCTCTGTTGCCAGCTCTTGTGCTGGGTCGCTGTGAGTGGAGACCGCAGTCCCATCCACCGATATCCGCTCAAGTGGCAGTTGTGTGCAGCGGCCAGTAGCATTCTGCCCTGCTACCAGTGGTTCAGCTGGGGGTAAAAGCTTTACCACCTCAGCTTGTTGCTGGAGAGGGGGGCCAACTGCCCCGGCTCCCTGAAACTCCACAGTTGTTTCCGGTGCTGGGCAGAGGTTGCTATCACTCTGCCCTGTTGCCAGAACTTCTGCTGGGGACTCCACACCATCTGCTCTGGCTAACTGTTGGGGAGGGAAAAGGGCTGCTTCTCCCCCCTGCATCTCTGAAATCCCCTGGGAAAGAGGAACCATCACCTTCTCACCTCGGGCCTCCAAAACTGCCACGGGTGTAGAGCAGGGGTCTGCAGTACTCTGTCCTGCTGCCAGTACTTGGGCAGGCGATGCATAATCCCTAACATCCTCTGAATAGTCCCTTAAATCCATACCTTCTGTAATCTGTGGCTGGGGAGATGAGCCAACTGCCCTAGCTCCCTGGAACTCCATATCATCCATTTTGGCTTTAGGGAGGGCAATCTTCAGCTTTTCCACTGCCGATTCTTCAGCCAGGCTAGCTCCCTGGAACTCCATATCATCCACTTCGGCTTTAAGGGTGGTAATCTTCAGATTTTCCACTGCCGATTCTTCAGCCAGGCTAGCTCCCTGGAACTCCGTATCATTCACTTCGGCTTTAGGGATGGCAATCTTCAGATTTTCCACTGCTGATTCTTCAGCCAGGATTTCATAGTTGTCAACTGGTATTTCCTGATAGTCCCAGGCAAAGGGAGCCCCACCCTGCTGCTGAGCAGATTCTAGCAGCTGTCTGTAGGCGATCTCCGATTGTCGTATTTCCGCCATTCTCCACTCATGTTGCCGCTCTAGTTCTCTCTCTTGTCGCTCTAGTTCTCTCTTTTGTCGCTGTTGTTCTTTTTCTTGTCGCTGTCGTTCTTTTTCTCGTCGCGCATCCTGCAGCTGGATGCCTTTAATGGCTTCCTGTATGGCGGTCTCTGATGAGTTAGCACCATATAATGCCAACCGCTGTTGAACACGTTGCTGAAACAGGTCTTCAACTGACCGGGGTCCTGCATCACCAACCCTCTGATCCATCTCGGTTAGCTCCCTGATCAAGATGGCCTTGTTCTTTGTCCCACCGGACCCTCCACGGCTCTCAAGTAAGTCTTTCAGCGTGGCTTTCCTGCCGGCTGCATAGCTGGTCATTCACTGTGGTGGTTTGGAGTGTCCCAGGAACTGGAGGGAAAATCCCGCTGCTGCCAACCAATGTAACGGCACCCCCCAATATGAAAGGGGTATACGCCATTTAGAATATTCCCTCTCTGAACACACAACCACTATCGACCCTCCACAGCCAGGCGACCACTTCCCATAGGATTAATCCTTCCAGAGATACGAGATAACGCTCTGTATTTCAAGTTCCAAAACAGGGAATAACTTTATTTTCAAAACACATGGTAACACATTTCTCTTCAAAACCCTTCCCTCCCATCCTTGGGGGAACAGGGCGGGTTAAACTATCCAATGACAATGGTGATACAGGTCAGGTGTGTTCAAACTTCTCCTTTGATAACCAGTCTTAGCAGGAGGGGTGATTCCCCCCCCCCCTCACAGAAGACACTTAAACATCCCATAATAATAGGCAGCCAGACGGTCTACTAAGCTCCAATCCACATCATCACAATGAAAGGACCTGTAGCCTAGGTGAGGCTCATTAGCATTACACAAGCAGATAGGTGACACATCAGCATCTCTCAATTAACCTGTTGAGTTCAGAAACAGTAAATAGTCCTTCACAGATATCCTTGGGGATATGGTGGATAAATATTACAGACTGATTTTAGGTAGCCCAAGAGATATTTCTTAATGTCCATTTTTTCCTGGCTCACCCTGTGTCCAAAGTGACCCTCCTGTCACATCAAGTCAATAAGTTTTCCCAGTTTTTTGGGGTAAAATTAGGTGCCTCGGCTTATACACGGGTCGGCTTATACTCGAGTATATACAGTACTTGTTCTGCAGCTGCTGCTGCCCCAATCTTGGCACACATGTAGCCCAATGTCTCTTCTACAAGTGTGCAAAGTTTGGTGTCTGGGGGACCTACGGCCGGGGAGCACTGATTTTTTAAAGCCGGGCACCCCTTCCATAGACTCCAATGTTAAACTGTAATTTCTCTGGTGAATTTGCGGACCCGGTACCGGCCGGTCGTAGGTCTTCTGGACCCCAATCTTGGCACACATGTAGCCCAATGTCTCTTCTACAAGTGTGCAAAGTTTGGTGTCTGGAAAACCTACGGCCGGGGAGCACTGATTTTTTAAAGCCGGGCACCCCTTCCATAGACTCCAATGTTAAACTGTAATTTCTCTGGTGAATTTGCGGACCCGGTACCGGCCGGTCGTAGGTCTTCTGGACCCCAATCTTGGCACACATGTAGCCCAATGTCTCTTCTACAAGTGTGCAAAGTTTGGTGTCTGGAAAACCTACGGCCGGGGAGCACTGATTTTTTAAAGCCGGGCACCCCTTCCATAGACTCCAATGTTAAACTGTAATTTCTCTGGTGAATTTGCGGACCCGGTACCGGCCGGTCGTAGGTCTTCTGGACCCCAATCTTGGCACACATGTAGCCCAATGTCTCTTCTACAAGTGTGCAAAGTTTGGTGTCTGGAAAACCTACGGCCGGGGAGCACTGATTTTTTAAAGCCGGGCACCCCTTCCATAGACTCCAATGTTAAACGGTAATTTCTCTGGTGAATTTAAAACATATTTTTTGGCAGTGCCCCCCCCCGAGAAAAGACTCTGGATCCGCCCCTGTCCAGGACTGATTCATTTTGATAAATGTCAGCTGCTCCACGGAGTCATGCCCCGGGACTGTGATGTCATAAGAGTTGGGGTCACCGGGTGACATCACCCGGTGACCACGCCCAATGCCTATATAAATCATTGCGCACCGCACACACTGCATTACAGGGGGGGAGAGCGTCGTGTCAACATCGGGACAAGAGAAGAGGGAAGAAGACGACAGGGAAGACCGGGCCACCGCTAGCAAAAGAGCTGGCAGAAAGCACCGGAGAGCGGGAAAAGAACCGGAGAGCGCGGAGAAGGCACCGGAGAGCGGGAGAAGAGGCCGGAGAGTCGGAAGAGACCCCCAAAGTCGGAAGAAGACCCCCGGAGCTGCCTAATAAAGGACTTTAAAAACCTGTCTAGTGTAATTTTTTTTCTTGACATTTTTTCCCCCAGGTGAATGGGTAGGGGTACGATGTACCCCATACTCATTCACATAGGGTGGGGGGCCAGGATCTGGGGGCCCCCTTATTAAAGGGGTCTCCTGGATTCCAATAAGCCCCCCCGCCCGCAGACCCCAACAACCAATGGCCAGGGTTGTTGGGAAGAGGCCCTTGTCCTCATCAACATGGGGACAGGGTGCTTTGGGGTGGGGGGGTGCAGGGCGCCCCCCTGCTGCAAAGCACCCACCCCCCATGTTGAGGGCATGCAGCCTGGTACGGTTCAGGAGGGGGGGACTGCTCGCTCATCCCCACCCCCTTTCCTGACCGGCCGGGCTGTGTGCTCAGATAAGAGTCTGGTATGGATTTTGGGGGGACCCCCACGCTGTTTTTTTCGGCGTAGGGGGTTCCCCTTTAAATCCATACCAGACCAAAGGGCCTGATATGCTCTTGGAGGGGGAACCCATGCCAGTTTTTTATTTAAAATTTGGCGTAGAGTTCCCACTCAAGATTCATACCAAACACAGTGCCTGGTATTGGCGGGGATCCAAGTCGGATCCCCATTCATTGAAAGTCGGACGTATGTCGGCTTCAAGTCGCAGGGCAAAGTCGGATCCAAAGTAGGACAAGTGTCATTTCGCACTAGTGTGAACCCGGCCTGGAAGGAGTTTATCAGCTGACCTGATTAGCACATACCCTGCAGCTGCCTTCTTCTTCCAGAAGATCACTCCCAACTACCTCCTCAGGTGCACGGTTTTCCTATGCAATTGTAGCGGGGTGCTATATTTAAGGGAAGTATCTGAGTGGTAATAAGGCTCAGATACACAAATTGTTAGGGTTCATGGACCATTTCTGTCCCTGGGAGATAGTATTGATGTACAGTTCCCTGGGGCCTATAGGTGGCGCTGTTGCCATGGGCCCAGGTTGAACCACAGTACAGGCAGGGTTGTGCCTTTTCTTATCCCCTCTTGACAGCAGTGCGGCGGGGCGGGGAACCTGCTGTGCCTGTCGGGAGAGGGTATAAAAAGGGGCGGCCATCTTGCAGAGGGATCGTCTTTCGTGGTCAGCGCCCAGGCACCTTAGGCCTGGGTGTGTGTCGCCTCCGGGTGCCCTAGGCCCGGAGGCCTGTGGGGAGTCGTCGTGGTCGCGCCCAGGCACCTTAGGCCTGGGTGCGTGTGTGTGTCACCTCCGGGTGCCCTAGGCCCGGAGGCGGTGTTGCTCTTCCATCCCAGACACCTTCAGTCTGGGGTGAGGTACTAAATAGGAGGCCCGGGGCCCAGCAACCTTTGGCTGGGGTCCGCTAAGGATCGAGAACTCCCAGGGTACCGCCTTGCGAGGGGACCCGTATCTTGGATCGAGGAGGCCAGGGAGGTGACCTTTTCTGAAGACCCAGCGCAGAGTCGTGGTGACAGTAAGGGCCTCTGGTAACTCTCCGGAGGGACGTTTTTCTCTTTGACATGGGCCAAGTTCTCCAAGAAGGCAGTGCATGTTCTGTAGGTCATAGTGGCAGTGACTCTACGCACACCAGGTCAGTGGCAGTGACCAAATAGGGCAAGGCCCTATTCACCCGGTCAGTGGCAGTGACCATCCTCAACAAGTCAGTGGCAGTGACTTTCATATTCACTAGGTCTGTGACAAAGATCGTACGCCAAACCTGTTCGTGCATATCAGAACAGTAAGAGAACCAAGATTAAGTTTGTGCCTGGACCTCCTTCCCACCTTATCTGACCTGTGTCTCGTCTCAACCTGTCTGCTCTTAAAGGGACTATTTATTATCCATGTGAAATAAATACAGAAGTTGGACTTTCAGTTGGTGTGGACAGTTACTTTACTGGGGAGAATTAAGGACTTGTTTCTGGCCAGGGCAGAAGCGAGGTCATCTCGGGAGGATTTTAACACCAGCCGCAGGCAGGCCCGAGAAAACTAACACCGCTCAACCTCCCCATCCAGGAGGGTATGGGCTTGTAGTGCGGTGTGCCTCAGTCTTTCCTGCGGAGGAGCCAAATTAAGAAAAGCAGGTAAAGTCTGGGGTGGGTACGCTATACAATGAATCAGTGATCACTGTTCTCAATAATACACAGCCATTATTTTTTTAAATACCTTAATTTCATCTTGCATAGATCGTTCATTTGACAGAGTATGAAAGAGCTGAGCAATCAGATAACAGCCTATGTGGATAGAGCTGTAGTATTAAAAACAGGAGAAGAAAACAGGAGAAGTATGTCCTAGGTTGTGTAAAGCTCACCAATATAAAAAGATATGCATATAAATGTATGTATGTTTATAAATGTATAAAGGTGACCATACACTATAAAATCTGATTGTACAATCTTTTTTTAAATCTACCATCAACTATGTAGTGCAAGGGCCTGCCTGATTGGATACAGAGTGATTGGATAGATGGTGTGTCCTCCTATTATATAGTTTTGGTAAATCCTAAGCACTGATTACTGTATAAATGTGACTGGCAGGGAAGGGGTTAACACTAGGGGGTGGGAAGGGGTTAAATGTGTACCCTGCTAGGTGATTGTTACTGTGGGGGGAGGGGACTGACTGGGGGAGGAGACCGATCTGTGTCCCTATGTACAAGGGACACAGCATCGGTCTCCTCTCGCCCTGACAGGACACGGATCTCTGTGTTTACACACAGAGATCCACGTCCCTGCTCTGTGACAGCCGATCGCGTGTACCTGGCGGACATCGCGGCCGCCAGGCACGCGCATCGGCACCCGTGTGACACAGCGGGCACAGATTTTCCCCGATGCGCGCCCGCGGTGGCGCGCATCGCGGAAGTAAACAGGAGGACGTCCATGGACGTGCTCGCGGCAATTGAGCACCGCAATGCGGCCGTCTTTTGACGACGGCCCGGGCGCGAAGTGGTTAAATGAATAGGATCACAAATACAGCCCTCCAATTACTAATTTGAATATTTACTTAGATGCGACTAATGAATAATCGCATATATAAAGAAAAATTGGACTAAATAATAAAATAAGTATGTGTGTGTGTCCGAACTCTGTATAGGGGTCCAAAAAAGACAAGAAAAAGACCGTTTGTCCGTCTGTGCGGGTCTTTTTTCTTGTCTTTTTTTTGGACCCCTATACAGAGTTCGGACACACACACATACTTATTTTATTATTTAGTCACATTTTTCTTTATATATGCGATTATTCATTAGTCACATCTAAGTAAATATTCTAATTAGTCATTGGAGGTCTGTATTTTGTGATCCTATTCATTTAAGGTACTTATCTTGTGTTCCTTTTAAAGTTACACGAGTTCGCTCTCCAGTTGTAACTGTTGATCTGTGCCTAGTCATGTGTTCAATAGTCTTTGCATATTATGTTAATTTTTTTGCCCAGATAGATTCACTAATCTGATTTCTATATGGTTGTTTACGGCTGTACCGTATTGGATTTGATTTATTTCCTACGGAGAAATTAGACTCCTGATGGGCCTGTTTATCTCTTACCTCTGGTAAGCAGTGTATTCAAATGGTGGTGGATCACGGGTGCTGCATGATCAATTTGAGCATCATCCTCAATTTTTTCTATCCCTTCCACGGTTTATCTCCATCTTGGATTCCTTCAGTCTTTTTGGGACTTTATATATATATTTTTTATTATTAGGATTATTTACCATCAGTTTGGTTATTATTTGGTTCACATGCCTTCACTATTGGGCACATGATATATGTATTCACATGTATTTTTTTATGACTGGTTCTGTTACTGGTCTCCTAATGTTTTAGCGCAGCTGTTTATTGTTTCTTTTGATATTTTTATGTTATCACATAAGTACAGTTGCTGCTGTTTTCTCTCTTCTTTTAGTTAGCGCAGTTTATTTCCCCTTTTCCCTTTGAATAACACTAAACCCGTTTTGACAGCTCTTAAATAGCTGAGGGCGGGGCCACCCGTCACGTGCGCGGGTGACCCCGCCCCCTCTGACGCAACAGGGGTTTTTCCGTGGCGTCAGAGGGGGTGGGGTCACCCGTAACTTTATAGGGAAACCGCAGGAAACCCACGGTTTTTTTTTTGGTTCCCATGCCGGTTTTTTCAATGACTTTTATCTGTATTGCCGGGACCCGACAATTCATTACAGCCGAGAGTAGTTTTAAATTATTTTTTTCCTTTAGAAAGGTCATTTTGCGCAGGGACTGTTCTAAACACGGGAAAAAAGGTGCCAATTTACAGGCATACTATAGACACCCCAGGTACGAAATTTAAAGGAATATTTCCCTTTTATTGTTTTCACTTTAAGAATTAGAAATGTTTTTTTTTGCATTGATACATGTCCCCTGGGGCAGGACCCAGGTCCCCAAACACTTTTTATGACAATAACTTGCATATTAACCTTTAAAATTAGCACTTTTGATTTTTCACATTCGTGTCCCATAGACTTTAACGGTGTTCAAACTAATTTTTAGCCTGTTCGCATGTTCTGCTGCAAACCGAACCGGGGGGTGTTCGGCTCATCCCTACTCCTGGCAATAATCTGACACCAACGTGGCATGCTACATGCATGTGCATTGGCAGAAAAAAAGTTTCTAAATTTTTTTTTAACAATTACATGCTGTATTTTTTTTTTAATTTGTTGAAATAAATACTAGGAACATATGTGTAGCAAGAGTGCAAGAGGTCTTCTTTTTTTTGGGGGGGGGTGTAAGGACTAATAAGGTTTAGCTTGCTTTTTTGTGTCCCCATTTGATATACTGTATGTGCAGATTCTACATTGTGGAAATACACATTCCTTTTCAAATTATTTGATTGTTTCCTTTGTTGTGACAGTGAGGAGGAAAAAGGGTGGCCTCTAAGTCAGAAGGGTGGTGTTTGTTAGCCCTTATAATGTAATAAAGGAGAAAGGAGAAAAACACAAGCAAGATCTAGAACATGCATTAGGATGGAGCAGATATCTTTGGAGGTGCTCTCATTGCAGGCTCTAAGGCCCTCATAGCACAACAGCAGTCATGCCGTAGTATGACTAAAGGCCCATACACACGGTCTGACTTTTTGCCAACAAACTTTAAAATGAGCACGTTTTTCAAAAAATCCGACCGTGTGTATGCTCCATCGGACAAACTTTTTCGGTTTTCATCGGACAAAAGTTCACTCTGCAAACGAACAAACTTTTCAGCAACAAAAGTCTGATGGTGCAAAGTCCTATCGTGTGTACAGAAATCCATCGGACTTTTGTCCAAGGTACAAATACGCATGCCCAGAACCAATGTTAAAATAAACCAACAATAGCAGAAGTTGACCAAAGGGTGGCGGTAAAGAGCAGAAAAGAGAAGAAAAACCACGTGATGTTGGGAAAGTTTTGGGAAAGTTTGCAGAAAATTCCGAGCGTGTATATACTATGGGTGTGCCCATCCAACTCCCTTCGGACAAAAATCCACGGAAAAGTTTGTTTGAAGTCCGACCGTGTGTACGAGGTTTAAAAGCACATAGCACCCCCTCTTGAAACCAGATATTGGTATTCAATGACTGTACAGAGAGTTATTTTTGGACTGTCACCCTAATAATGAACAACTTTCATATGTATGGATTGTACTCACTGTGATATGTTGGCACTTTGTATAGAAAGACCTATGTCATTGATAACTATTCAGTAAAGAGTTAAGAAATAAAACTTTTCCTCCATTTAATGCTGCATGGTAGTAGTGTCATGTAAAGTGGGTATATATGTTATATGACTGTAGTCAGTGGGCTGTACAATTGACTGAACTGTAATTAAAGGGTTTAAGTGGCCTAAATGAACAAGCTTAGCCAAAACCTAGGGAAATCCTCAGTTGCAGCAGGTCAGTTGGGGAAGGTAACTGAAAGTGTTTCTTTGGTGCATCAACTATGATATCTGGGTACTGGCCTCAGATATGTGTTGGGACTAGGGTTGCCACCTCATCCCTTTAAAACCGAACACATATGACTCACACAGGTTCTGAGGCTAATTGAATGCAGATAAGGCACCAAGTGAGTTTATTACACCTTAATCAGCCACAGAACCTGTGTAATTAATATGTGTTCGGTTTTAAAGGGATGAGGTAGCAAGAACCAAACCTGTAAGCATGGTATCTGGAGGCCTCTGTAGTGACAAGAACTAAGTACTTATATCTAGGCCAATGGCAGGGAAGTGGAACATGGGAAGTGCTTAAATATATATATATATATATATATATATATATATATATAGATAGATAGATAGAAACAGGGGGACTTGTGTAGGGTTTTGGTCCACTGTCCCTGAAAAGTTGTGGGGCCCCCTTTAAGCTTGGGATCCTCCAACACATTGTTTGCTTAACCCTACTGTTTTTTGTATCCTGAGTAGAGATGGGCCGAACAGCCCCCTGTTCGATTCGCACCAAAACTCCTGAACAGATAAAAAGTTCTGACCTGAACGGCGAACCCTATTAAAGTCTACGTGACATATACTTTATACTGTATATACTTTATATATACAGTAGACATACGTTAGTATTGAACCAATATATCCTTTAAGCGTGACAACCAATGGGCTATAGAAAATATGTTTTAGAATAACCAAAGATGTATACAGATCATGGTTTCTAAAAAAAAACGGTTTACCCTAGAAAAGGTTCATATTGTGGGTGCAACCATAACTATCCAAAATGAATCTGCTGCAAAGCCCAAAAATCCCTCACATTAATACCTAAAGGAAAAAAAATAAGTTAAAGAACAGGATAAGTAATGTGAAATCACACAGTCTATGCAAATATCACATATTTTTTTTAGGGATTCCAGAATAGTTACATTTTGAATTAAAACAAAGCGCTGCTTATTGTGAAGCAAATGTTTAATCTCTATGGAATTTTACTCCAGGGAGACAACCAATCAGATAGCTGCCTCCAAGTGGAAAGCGTTTATGTCACCCATCATGCAATGAGCATACTCGGTAGGCAGACAACATTTCCTTGATTGACAAGGTCAGATACCGGCATCTGTTTGGAAGTAGATGTTTAGATCAACATCTGTGCATGTCTATGTAAGCTGACAATGCTGATAAAATTGTAGTTAAATAAATATACAATGGGTGTTTCTCACAAAAGAATGTTTGCATCTATAGTGGTATACATTTTCATTTCTTTGTGAATAAAGTTGGAAATACATGTTACTTTTATGCTTGACTTTTGACTTTCTCACATCTGATTTAAGGCAAGCTAGTATGATGTTATTTTCAATTTGACAGTGTTTATTATGTAGCTCGGCACATTATTCTTTTCTCCGAAAGGAGAGATGACATAAAATTTCCAGTAAAGAGCATGTACTAATGAGAATGTTTATCATATGAAGTCTTTAAACAGTTTTTCAGAAAGGATATCTTTGTTGTTTCATGCAGTAAAATAATAGGCTTTATGAATTTGAAAGAGTTTTGGTTTTGCTAATATAAACATTTTTAGAGTTTATTTTTAATATTGCCATTTTGCATTCAAAAATACTTAAAACATGTATGCTTGCTATACCTGCCATTTTTCATTTTTTTTTTTGAATCAAAAAGGTTTTTATTGAACACCAGATAGATCACAACAGTTTCCATTGTACAAAAAATAGCAAAGGTTTCCCTCTGCTGGCGAACTGTAAAACAACATATAAGATCACATCAAAAACAGCACCACAATCTTGCATGTATAAGCATATTAATCCTCGGCCGCTTGGTTTCAATTTTACTGCAAAAGTCGGGACATCACCAGCTCCCTGGGGCTCAGGCCAGGGGTATCAAGCCATTGGGACCAAATTGTCTCAAACCTGCTCGGGCTTCCCCTGTGCTGGTATATGTACTTTTCCATTATAAGAGTATTCCCCATGTGTGCTACCCAAGAGGTGGTGGTAGGCGGTGAGACTGACTTCCAACCCATCAAAATAAGCTTCCTAGCCTGAAACAGGGCCCTAGAGACCACGACCCTGGTCAACTCTCCAGGGATCGCTTCCTCCAAGATCCCCAGCAGGCAGCACTTAGGGTCCAAAGGGATCGTAGTTTGAAACACTATGTTTATTGTACCCACCACCTCAGTCCAATACCTGTGAAGCTTAGGGCATCTCCACAGGAGATGAATGAGATCTCCATTGTGCCTCTGACATCTACCACACACAGGGTCCCCGAGCTTACCCATCTTATATAATTTCAGCGGGGTGTAATGTACCCTCAATAATATATATAGCTGTGACACTTTCTGCGCAACGTTTAAAGAACAGGTAGTGACTGACCGCCACGCCTCCTCCCATTGGTCCCCTGACAGTGTACCTATGTCCTTCTCCCACATGGATTCCGCCCTGCTCGGGAATGCCTGTAGGTGACTTGCCAGTAACATCTGGTAGCATTGTGAGATAAATCCTTTTGTTTCAGTGCTAGTGTGCAGCACACGGAACACCGGGGCGGGCGACTGAACCCATTCCACCGCATTCCCGTGTGCCGCAACCGCATGTTGAAGCTGCATGTAGTAATAATGCATATGAGCTGGGAGGTCAAATCTGGCCTGCAGTTCGGGGAAAGTGAGAAGCCTGCCGTTAACGAAAATGTGGGACAGCAGAGCCACACCATCTGGGCCCCTGCTGCAGCTTCACCAACTCCACATAAGACCTATTGCCCCATATTGGGCTGTCCTCTGTGAATCCCTGAACTCCCTGGAGTTGTCGGCCCTTATTCCAGACTTTCTGGATAAGTGCGAGCGTCGGGGTCCGCTTGTTGGATTTGAGGAACATTTGCGCCTCCAGCCCCATCGGGATAGTCTCAGCGCCAGTGGCCGACAGCATCAGTCGTGCCGCCGAGCTCCCCGGGTCCTGGGACATAGAGCCGATCAAATGCTGTAACTGGGCCGCTATGTAGTACAGCCAAGGATTGGGAACCGCCAGCCCCCCACTGTCCTTGGCCCGCTGCAAGTGTTCCAGTCTAATCCGAGGGGGCCTAGTATGCCATAGCAACCGTCGGAAGAGAGTGTTCACTATTCGGAAGATTTTCAGGTGTATCACTACAGGCGAGTTATGAAGAAAGTAAAGTAGTTGTGGCATTAAAATCATTTTGATCAGATTGGCTTTACCTGCAAGTGACATTTTTAGGGTGTTCCAAGTATTAATTTTGTCCCTAAACCGGGACAGCAATGGGTGCACATTAAGGGAGCAGTAGTCCCCCAGCCTGGGCGACACCTGTACCCCCAAATATTTAAAGCTAGATACAACTGGGATGGGACAAGATTCTGGCAGGGCAACCCCACCATCCTCATCCAACAGCATCAGGGCGGATTTTGACCAATTAATGGTCAATCCCGAGTAGTGGCCGAATTGCTCTATTATTGACATAGCCCCGGGGATGGAGTGTGTGGGGTCCTCCAGGAACAGCAGCATGTCGTCCGCGTACAACATGATTTTTTCTTGCAGCGTGCCATATTGGAAACCCCGGACGCGGGCACTAGCCCGTATCAGGGCAGCCAATGGCTCTATAGCGATCGCGAAGAGCAGGGGGGACAGGGGACATCCCTGCCTCGTCCCCCTACCCAGAGCAAAGGCCGGTGACATCCTACCCGCGACCCTAATGGTCGCCTGGGGGGACGCGTACAGCAGCCTGACCCACTCTATAAACTTGTCCCCAAAGCCAAACTTGGCCAACGTCGCCCAGAGGAACCTCCAACTGACACTATCAAATGCCTTGTTGGCATCAAGGGACAAGAGCGCCCTACGGCCCCCATTGTCTGCCTGCACCTGCATGTTCAAGAACATGCGCCTCAAGTTGGTGGCGGTGGACTTCTGCGGCATGAAGCCAGCCTGGTCTGGGTGGATAATAGACGTGATTATCCCGTTGACCCTGCGCGCCAGGACCTTTGCCAGGATTTTTACATCGCTCTGCAGCAACGATATAGGCCTATAGGAGCCAGGGTCAACCGGATCCTTTTCCGGCTTCAACAGTAAAATAATATTAGCCCTAGCCATGGAACCAGGCAGCTGACCACCCTCTAGTGCGGCGTTAAAGACCTTCAATAGTTCAGGTAACAAGTGCTCCCCAAATTGAGTGTACACTTCTATGGGCAGGCCATCCTCTCCGGGGGATTTACATGTAGGAAAAGAGCTTGCCGCTAATTGCAGCTCGCCCAGAGTAATTGGTGCATCTAACTGTTCTCTGGCAGATGTGGAGAGAGCAGGCAGATCAATACTAGCCATGTATGTTCCAAGGTCCGCATCCGAGTAGGCATCCCTCGATCCATAAAGGCCTTCATAGAAGGACGCCAGCTCGGATATAATGGTTTCAGGGGTATTAACCACCTTACCCGTAGAGGCGCGTATAGGTGGCCCTGAGTAAGGATACAGCACAATTTTGAAACCAATAAGAAAGGGACCTGCAGTCAGTGGCACATGCTGGGCATTATATTGCAAACTGCTCTCTAAGGCCTCGTGTACACTGCAGCTGGTAAACGGACATTTAGAAGCAGTTGGGAGTTTTTTCAGCAGTCCCTTAACTCTTCACAATGTTATCTTATGGGTGCAGTTAAGGGTTCAAAGCATTTTTTGAATGCAGATAAATCGTGTTCAGGACAGTAGTTTACTGGCGTTTGAAATGCCAAATGCTTGTAACAGCATGTAAACGCGTCTAAACGCGGTAACCCACGTTTATAAGGTGTTTTTGTGTTTAGGCATTTTCAAACAGGAAATTTCTGACCATTTACAGTGTGGAAAAGGAAAGAGTATTTTTCGCTCCATAAGACGCACTTTTTCCCCCAAAAAAACGGGGGTAAATGTCTGTGCGTCTTATGGAGCGAATACTGACCAGCAGAGCCGCTAATAGGGGGATTGTTTTGGTGGCAGATTGATGCCCTATTCACCTCTCTGCCCCAGCTAAATACTGTTTCTTCCCTGCCTTCAGCTGCTATAGGGAGAGAAACAAAAGTCTTTGTTCTTAAATTAACATTATTCACATGTAAATCGCGCGGGCATTGTTATGCAAATTAGATCGGCTGCCACGTTTCATATGCAAATCACGCCCCTTCCTCTGCATGCCTCCCACCTAGACAGCATACAGGTGAGCATAGGGGGCATATAGAGTTAATCAAAAAGGAGGGCTTGAGGTGCAGAGGTTAGCAGAGGAGGTGTGCAGTCAGAGGTGGTGTACAGAGGTGCAGAGGTGGTGTACAGAGGTGCAGAGTGGATAGGAAGGGAGGGTTGAATTGCAGAGGTTAGCAAAAAAAGGGTTTGGGGGACAGAGGTTAGCAGATGATGAGTTAGGGGCAGAGTTGTACTGATGGGAGATAAGAATGCAGAGATTAGTAGACAGATGGAGGGGGGGTTACTGTAAATACACCTAGTCACTATAAATGTCTCGATTACATTGGTGGTTGATGAAAATACTCCTGTTGTGTTGGGGTCAGTGTAAATGTCCCAGTTACATTGGGGATCAGTTTAGGGTGCCCCCTTACATTGGTTGTCAGTGTAGATATATTAGTTGGTTATATTCTATTAAATATTTTAGTTCACCATTTTTTTTTTTCATATTTTCCTCCTATAAGACCTAGGTGCGTCTTACGGCCAGGTGCGTCTTATGGAGCGAAAAATATGGTACTTCCCAGAACCCTTGTTGTTGACTGCAAGAGAGGGGAGAGAGAGAGAAAGAGAGTAGGGTTGAGCGGACACCTGGATGTTTGGGTTCGACGGGTTCGGCCGAACTTCGGAAAAAAGTTTGAGTTCGGTACCCGAACTTGACCCCGAACCCGAACCCCATTGAAGTCAATGGGGACCCAAACTTTTGAGGACTAAAATGGCTCAAAAAAAGTAATGGAAAGGGCTAGAGGGCTGCAAATGGCAGCAAAATGTTGTTAAGAGCATGGCAAGTGCTTTGCAAACAAATGTGGATAGGGAAATAACTTAAAATAACATGGGTGGGAGACAATGTGAAGGAACTGGAGGTACTGTCAGCAACACAATCTACTATCGCCTGTACTTGTCCTGGCCTCAACATTAGTAGAGCCACATTAGGCCCGACCAAATACTGCTGCAGGCTCTGTCGCCTACTCGCACCTGAGGAAGGTGTTTCACTTGTGCGTGTAGCTGGCACAGATCGACCACATCCTCTCCCTGCAACAGGAGCTCCACCAGCAGCACCATGACCGGGGCCACATCCCTTATTTGATGGTCTACTCATATTTATCAAATTTAGGATCTTGCCCTAAATGGGTGTTTTTTGAATAGCAGATTAGAGCAACAGTATCTAAAGGGTGTATCTCACAGGTACAGATATGCAGAAAACGCACCAAAACATTTTTTTTTGCCCTAAATTTTATTTTTTTTGAAGATCAGAATAGGAGAACACTATCTAAAGTGTGTATCTCACACGTACAGATATGCAAAAAATGCACCCAAAAAAAATTTTGGCCAGAAAACGCACCAAAAATAATTTTTGCCCTAAATTTTTTTTTTTTGAAGAGCAGAATAGGAGAACAGTATCTAAAGTGTGTATCTCACACGTACAGATATGCAGAAAATGCACCCAAAAAACTTTTGGGCAGAAAACGCAGCCAAATTTTTTTTTTTGCCCTCAATTATTACTTTTTTTGAAGAGCAGAATAGGAGAACAGTATCTAAAGTGTGTATCTCACATGTACAGATATGCAGAAAATGCACCCAAAAATTTTTTTTTGCCCAGAAAACGCACCAAATATTTTTTTTTCCCCTAAAATATTATTTTTTTTGAAGATCAGAATAGGAGAACAGTATCTAAAGTGTGTATATCACACGAACAGATATGCAGAAAATGCACCAAAATAATTTGTTTGGCAGAAAACGCAGCAAAAAAAAAAAATTGCCCTAAATTATAACTTTTTTTGAAAAGCAGAATAGGAGAACACTATCTAAAGTGTGTATCTCACACGTACAGATATGCAAAAAATGCACCCAAAAAAAATTTTGGCCAGAAAACGCACCAAAAATTATTTTTGCCCTAATTTTTTTTTTTTTGAAGAGCAGAATAGGAGAACAGTATCTCAAGTGTGTATCTCACACGTACAGATATGCAGAAAATGCACCAAAAAAAATTTTGGGCAAAAAACGCAGCAAATTTTTTTTTTTGCCCTCAATTATTACTTTTTTTGAAGAGCAGAATAGGAGAACAGTATCTAAAGTGTGTATCTCACACGTACAGATATGCAGAAAATGCACCAACAAATTTTTTTTGCACAGAAAACGCACCAAAATTTTTTTTTTTGCCCTAAAATATAATTTTTTGGAAGATCAGAATAGGAGAACAGTATCTAAAGTGTGTATCTCACACATACAGATATGCAGAAAATGCACCAAAATAATTTGTTTGGCAGAAAACGCCCCAAAAAAAAAATTTGCCCTAAATTATTACTTTTTTTGAAAAGCAGAATAGGAGAACAGTATCTAAAGTGTGTATCTCACATGTACAGATATGCAGAAAATGCACCAAACATTTTTTTTTGCCCTAAATGTTATTTATTTTTAATAGCAGCATAGGAGAACAGTATCTATATGTTACTGTGAGATACACACTTTAGATACTGTTCTCCTATTCTGCTATTCAAAATTTTTTTTAGGGCAAAAATAAATTTTTGGGTGCGTTTTATGCCATAAAAATGTATTTTAGTGCCTGCCCTGAGCCCAGTGCCAGAGAAAAGATAACTTTTATCCGTCTGTTAGTTAGGTTGGCTTCGGCGGGTGCACTGAGCTTGCATAAAATGCCCGCCGAAGCCAACCTAACTAACAGAAGGATAAAAGTTATCTTTTCTCTGGCACTGGGCTCAGGGCAGGATAAAAAGATTGTGCACTGCACCCACACAACAAAAGCAAGGTAGATCGCTGAGTAATTAGATTTCTGAATCAGGACTCCTATCTAATTCTCTTCCTCAAAGCAGCAGCAGCAGCAGCAACCTTTCCCTACACTAACTGAAGCAGAGTGACGTGCTGTGCTATGTGCCTCTAGCTTATATAGAGGCTGGGTCACATGCTGCACTGGCCAATCACAGCCATGCCATTAGTAGGCATGGCTGTGATGGCTTCTAAGGGCACACAAGTTAAACGAATGTTGATTGGCTACCCTGCAGCTTTTTAAAATGCGCCATTACATTGCCGAACACTGAACCCGAACCCGAACATACAGTACATTGTTCGGGTTCGGGTCCGGGTACCAAAAACCCAAAAGTCCGGTACGAATCCGAACTTTACAGTTTGGGTTCGCTCAACCCTAAAAGAGAGTGAGGGAGAGAGAGAGAGAGAGAAAAAAAATTTTTTTTTTTTTTTTTAAATCAGATACTTTTCTTATTTTTTTATGGAAACAACATTAAAACGGAGTTCCTGCCTTTTTATGTTTATTAAAAGTCAGCAGCTACAAAAAGTGTAGCTGCTGGATTTTAATAAACAGACAATTACCTGCTCCACGGCCCTGCAATACGCCTGCCCGGAGCGTCGCTCCTCTCCCCGCCTCTCCGCCGGCGCCTCCATTCACACTGTGGGCACCCGGCCATGACAAAAAAAACGTGGCATGTAAGGGGGTGAGGAGTGCTTAAAGCAGAAGTTCTGCTCATAAACGCTGCTAAATGTGCTAAATGTGCATAAACGCGGCAGGTAAAAGTGGCAAAACTGACATTTTTAACCATTGTTTACTAGCTGTCAAGTTCCATCATTCAGAAGAGGTTTTCAAATGTCCTGTGTACATGAGGCCTAATTCAGATTTGTGGGAAAATGCTAAGAGCTGGCAAAAAAATCACTGCTGGAAGACATGAAAATGTGTCGCAACAGGAACCTCTATTTGCTATCATGTTCATCAAGTTTTTTTTTATTTTTTATTACATTTAACAACTTATTGTGTGCAGTACTCTATAATCCTTACATCCTAACTTAGAGTGTTTGTTAACCCAGAAAAAAAACAAAAAACAGATCCTGCTTCTTTTAAAGCATGTTATATTACACAGTTCGTGTCCTGTGTCATTTGGCCCCCTGCAACACCTAAAAAACCTGGCTGGGGGGCGTGGCCATGGCATGAACGTGTGAGGACATGTGTTGGAAGAGCTCCATGAACCCACCACTATTACCGCACCCACAGCAGCCTTTTTTGGGGGGATTTTGGCTCTGAACTATGCCATCCAGACGGCGGACTTCTCCGCAGCCCCAGTGAACCCCTCGGACCCGATACGGCTCCCTGGATTTGTACTTTTATGAGCTTCGCCACACCGCTACAGGGACTTCCAAGATGGCGCCGACCGGTAAACACCACGCTACACGTGCAACCTCCCCTATCCTCTCTCCACAGCTACCATCTCCCTCGCTCCCTCCTCCTGCCTCAGTTCAGCCAGCTCTATACCCCCGACAACGATGGGGGATGTAATGGGGGATGCGGATCTCCAGGCCCACATCCTCGCCCTCCCCACTAAAGCTGACCTAGAACTGTTTGCCATTCAGATTGAGAAGACGTTTAGGCAGGACATTGAGGGCCTGCAGGCGGACACTGCGCACATTGGGGGTAGAGTGGAGGATTTGGAGGCACAGTGGTAAGTTGTCACGCCTGCCCTGCAAGCTCTCCATGAACGCTGTAAGATACGGGACCGCCGGATTAACTCCTTGATTGACCAGGTGGATGATTTTGAGAACAGAAGTTGCAGAGTTAACATCCGCATCAGAGGCATGCCTGAAGCGACAGGTCCCAGGGACATTGTACCCTCGCTGCAAGGTCTTTTTAAACAGGTTCTTGGCCGTGCTGCACCTGACCATATTGAGATAGATCATGCTCATAGGGCCCTACATCTGCCTTTGGACGATCCGGATAAGCCACGGGACATTATTGGCAAGCTGCACAAGTATTCCCTGACAGAAAGCATAATGTTTCAAGTCAGGGGTGTCCGCCACCTGGACTTTGATGGAGCGCAGCTGTCCTTTTTTCCAGATCTCTCCAGACGCACCCTGATGCAACGCCAGGCCCTTAAATCGTTACTTGAGGCCCTGCAGGATGCTAAACTAACCTACAGATGGGGCTTCCCGTTTCACTTGTCGGTGACCAAGGATGGCCATCAGGTCATTTTGCGCAACAGAGATGAACTGCCGCAGTTCTTGCAACACCTGGGCTTACCTACTATTGATCTCCTGGACTGGAGGTCCGCTCTGGAGATCCCTCTCCCTGCACGGCCATAGCCTTGGCGTTCCGCCCATTGTAGGGGCTGGAAAAGGAGCAGGACAGGCGAAGTCCCTCACCGGGCTGAATCGCCCTCTTCTCCACATCCCCCCTCTCAAAGGAGATTCTGAGGACCCAAGTGAACTGCCTACTTAACTTACATTGTTTCTGTTTACAGGGTCCACCTCCACCCTCCCAGGGTGTTGGTTATAAGTTGTTTTATACTGCTGCTGTGGTAACAATACATTGGGCTGGCACATCTTTGGTGTTGCTCTGCCTTTCATGTGCTACGGGGGTGGTTCTTTCTGGCGGGCTCGCACCTAGTGTCGTGCCACTTCCCCCACATAGGTCAACTCTCCAGAGTTATGTCCCGCGTTTGGGACCCCACGCTACTCGCTGACCTCCATCCTCCTTTTGGCCAGATGGCCGGGTGGAGGTGTAGTAGTGGTTGGATATCTTGGAAGGCCCCTGTGGCGACCTCCCTGCTGACTATGTTATATGTTCTGATGTTTTTTTGTTTTCCTGGTTTTCCTGTTTGTTTTTTATTTTCTCAGCACTCCTTGGTTCATGAATCACTCACCTGCAGGTCTTTTCTACTGCCTGGTCGGGAACGGGGACTTCTCTACGACCTCACTACCTTATGGCTTTCCTGAAAGTGGTAACGTATAATGTCCGAGAGTTGGGATCACCTAATAAATGCAGTAAGTTGTGGCTCGAAAAGAAACGTTTGGGGGCACAGGTTATGTTATTGCAGGAGACGCACTTTCGCACTGACTCGGTCCCCCGCCTTCCCACCCACCTATACTCCCATTGGTTTCTCAGCAACTCCTCTCGGGCTAAGTCGAGTGGGGTTGCTATAGCCATTCATAAACAATGCCCCTTTGTCCTGGTAGACCAGTTGACTAATTCTCATGGCAGGTACGTTTTTGTTAAGGGTACCATCCTAAGCCGCAAATTTACCTTTGCAACCAAGTATGCCCCAAATACTCAGCAACTCACTTTTTTAGACTCCCTCTTGGACTCCCTCTCCCATTTCAGAGAGGGCCAGCTGATATTGGGGTGGGGTTTCAACGTCAGCCCGGACCCTAAGATGGACACGTTGGCGGGACGTTCCACGCACTCATTTGCTTTTCTCAAACATTTTAGGAAAACCCTACAATCCCACCACCTTGTCGATTGCTGGAGGTTACTGCGGATGATGTCCTGTTTTATGTGGCTGACCCGTTGATCTCTCTCCCCAATATCATGAGCAAATTACAGACCTTCAGCTCTATTTCTAACTTTAAAATCAATTACACTAAGTCGGAGATTCTGTCCTTAAATATTTCCCAGAGCTTGCGTACGCGGTTGCAATCCTCCTTCTCCTTTTCCTGGTGCAGTACTCACCTGAAATACCTGGGGGTCTATCTCACCCCCTTATGCTCCCAGCTGTTTAACAGTAATTACGCCCAGCTACTGTCTATTATAAAATCAGATTTACATAGATGGGATAGGGAGACTTTTTCGTGGATGGGCCGAGTCAGTGTGTTAAAGATGAACGTGTTAACCTCGCATTTTGTTTTATTTACAAATGGTGCCGATTTCTTTACCCAGGTCATTTTTTTTGAGCCTTAACAGTATGTTTCTGAAATACATCTGGCAGGGGCGAAGTCCTAGACTGGTGCATCACACCTTACAGAGACCTAAGCGGCTGGGAGGCCTTGGCGTCCCAGATATTCGCAAATACTATGAGGCGATCGCCCTGCAGTGGATATTGGATTGGCACCATTGGGTATCCACTAAGGTATGGGTCTCATTAGAATTTTTTTTGGCAGGTCGCAACCTATCCCATGCTCTCTGGCTACCCCAGGCATATAGAGGATTGTCAGCCTATGTCTCCCCAATGACGGCCCATGTTTTAAAGTTATGGGATACTCTAAATAGCTCAGGTCAGCTTGCCCCTCATTACTCCCCACTGGCGCCCTTGGGAGGCTTCCCATGGTTTGCCCCGGGGGAACGCCCATCTTTTTTTCCGCACCTGGACGGCAGATGGTGAGGTGAGATGCGGCAGGTTCTTCCAAGACCAGGGACTGATCCCGTTTGAGGCATTTAGAGCCCAATATGGCGGATTCCCATTAGATGGATGGAGACATGGGCAGTTTCTACACTTCGCGCGTGGTCTACCTCACGCCATACGCTCCCCCACCTCAGCCACCTTTTTTGAGAGGCTGTGCATGTCTGCCAATCCAATTCCACACTCAATCTCTGTCCTATATGAGTTGTTACTGAGACGGGAACCCCTGGAGAAACCCATATACATTCGAGAGTGGGAAAGAGATTTACAACATGAGTTTACTGATACGGAACTGGATCATTTATACCGCCTTACTCACTCTAGCTCTGTTGATACGAAAATGCAGGAGAACGGGTTTAAGGTACTAACTATATGATACAGGGTCCCCACCAAACTCGCAAAAATTTACCCGACCTCCTCGGCCGCTTGTTGGCGGGAGTGCGGGCAGAGGGGTTCCTTTTTACACATATGGTGGGACTTCCCTAAGCTGAGGCCTTATTAGCAAGACATTAGAACCCAAATAAATTCCATATTAGAATTAGACATGGACCTTTCTGACTCTCCAATGAGCTTTTCTCCTGCATGTCCCCACCATTCCTCTCGGCCTGTATCGAAAGTCGGTACTACCCCATCTTCTAAATGCAGCTAGGAGATTGATCCCCGTTTACTGGAAAAGTAATCAAATTCCAAGCCGCTCGGAATGGATCTGTTTGGTAAACGATATTAAGGCTGCAGAGGAGTGGATGGCGACATGTAAGGACAGATATGATAAATGGTATGGAATTTGGGCCACATGGATTCACTATGTTGGAGGCATTGGTACCGACACACAACCTAGAGTCCTCATCCTGACAGGGGGAGAGTGACTACATAATTATCAAAATAACTATAGATCTGAACCGACTGTTTGAGATATTCGCTGCAGGATTATTCACATAATTTTTAGAAGTGCAATCCCTTTTCTTTCCTTTTCTTCTCCCCCCCCTTTTTTTTTTTGATCTTATGTATCTACGTTTCCTGAACATGTTTGCCAAAATGGCTATTATTCACCTGCCTGACTCTGTGATATCTGCTCGTGGATATCGCCTATGGCAAGAGACATATTAATGATGATAGGATTCATAAGTTCTCATGGATACAAAACTGACGCCTCCATCTCTCATGTCCTCTATGTTGGAAGGCCAATCGGGCCAGGTATTTTGTATTTTGGTCAGATACATGACTGGGCAGCCTGGAACTGCTGATACTAACTTTTCTTTGTTTTGCTTTGCTTTTTGTCTTCTTCTTTTTGTTTGTTATGAAAAATGTATTATAAATAAAGATTACATAAAATAAAAAAAAACCTGGCTGATCCTGCCAGTTTCTGTCCTCCCCAATGTAAACTGACCACGGTGTATGATGGCTGCAGAGCCCTGACATGGTCAGTTTACGTGCCTTCATCATCTGCAGCCTGCTATCTGTCTCCTATCTGCTCCTGTGTCCTCCTCTCCCTCCCTTCTCTGCTTGTGACAGTGCCACCCCACCCCCCTCCTGCTGCTCTCCTTACACTAACCTGTATACACCATCTGCACTGTCTCCTATTGCTGCAAATACCTCATTTCACAGCCGAGAATGCAATCACATGACCAGCCAGCTCTCTCCTCCTCTCCTCCTCCCCTCCTCCTCCTCTCCAGACTGACATCAGCAGGGGAATCTCAGTCCAGAAAGCTGGATAGTCATGTGATCCGAAGGAGCCATAGCAGAAGTGGAATTTAACTACTTCCCGCCAGTGTCATACCCAAAAGACGGCTACAGCGCAGGCTTTAATTGCCAGGAGGGCGTCCATGAAAATCCTCCCGAGCAAGCGCTGTCTGCGCGTCCCTGTGGATCGTGTGGCGTGCTCTGTGATCAGCAGGTCTATGAGAATCGGTTGATCACAGATCAGAGTAAGGGGTCTATCCCGGCTTCCTACCACATGATCAGCTGTCAGCCAATGACGGCTGATCACGTGATGTAAACAGAAGATCGGTAATCAATATTTTTTCCCTCACATGTCAGCATGAGGGGAAAAAAAAGCCGATCACTTGCTTCTGTCAGAGGGACCCTCACACAGAGAGCCACGGCTGTATTTTCTGTGCCCACCAGTGCCAGCTGCCAGTGCCCACCATGCCACTTATGTTATGGAGATATTCCTAACCTCGCTTAAATGCTTACTATAAGTGATTAAACCTTTTGTCTATATAAAATGAAATCAAACGATAGCGGTGCAAAAAGAGAAAACAATTACATTTATTTTTACAGAAATGATACCACCTCATAGCAAGATGATACCAATGTTACACAATACAAAATAGGAACATTGCTCTAACCTAAAATTATATCACCTATGACCAATGTTACATGATAATACCAACAGGAATATTGCTGTGACAAACATGATACTAGTGTTACATGATAATAGGAACCAGAGAGCAAACGCAAAGTAAGATTAATCTTAAACATGGGAGAGAGAGAGAGAGAGGCAGAGGGAGAGAGAGAGGGAGAGAGAGGGAGAAAGAGGGAGAGAGAGAGAGACAGAGAGAGCTTACTACGTCACCATGCTGCTCAGATCAAGGGCCAAATAGACTGACTATTGGGTCTGCATTCAGATAAATACACTCTGGTAAAAAACCCCACCCCCCCCTCACCCTCCCTTTCCACATGCTAAGCCCTTGCATTCCCTCAAGGGGTGGGGGGGTGATGTCAACTCCCACCTCCTTTTGAAGTAACATCGGTCTACAACAAATGGTCAGATAATAGGCTTTTGTCAGATGAAATTCCACAGCTGTGTATGCTGTTGATTCTAAACATGTTCTAACACTATAGAGTCATTGAAAGATAAATTTAAGGCACCTTAATAATAAAGTATTGTAAAAACATATACAACCATATATACACGTAGAGTCCTTTTAATTAGAGAGTTCTCTTGAAGCTTCTTGTTATAAATATGGATTTGAAAAATCTCCACCACAGTCCCCCCTGAAGTTCATTCTTGAACTTATGAAGTCCCTCAATGATTTTGTACCCACCCACAACGGCCCAGAAGCCCTGACCCTTCCCCCACCACCACTGCGGCCTCTTCCTTTCTTGAACCCGCCGTAACCCATCAAGGTAGACTTGAGACAGTTCTGGTGCCTTTGAGACTTCACATCCGACCCATGAGAGTCTGTACTGCAATGCTTCATCGCCCCGCTGCATTGGAGGAGCGGAATTCAAACATTACTGGTGGGATACTTGCATATTTAGTCCTGTAGCTTGGAAATATGGTGTTATGATTGTCACGATTGGATCGGACCGCGAGACAGCACTCTTCAGCATGGTGAAGGAAAGTTTCAGAAGAGTCTTATTCGTGGCACATTTTTCTTAAGAGATGCGTTGCTTCTTCAGGTGGTGGTTGGGCGGGCCTCCGGACAGTCGTGCATGAATACAAAAAATATCTTATGAGGGGTGCAATGTGGACGAGTAAGGTGGGATCCCCACAGGGTACCGAGACCGAGCCACGGCCAGTATCATCCATTGCCCTTGATGGTAGGGATAGTCAACACTGCCTGCTATTGTTAGGTCCCTGGGTTCACCACACCTGCTCACGGGGCTCAGGTTAAAGCAGTGGGCAGATTAGGGGAGGTAAAATTACATTAAGACATGGGACCTGGATGTCCAGGGATACTTTGTGAAATATGGTATTTGTATGTTTCAGGAACCCATTCTATGGAACCCACTGGACTCTTAAAAATGGAGTCAGGCAGAGACGGTAAACCCTTACAATTCACAACTCATCTCTGATATTCAAACAAAAGTTCCAGAAGATGAATACATTTATTTTCCAAGATAAAGCAGAATATGAACCAAAGAAAGTAGGAAAGAGAAAAGAAAGAGAAAAAAAAAATACAATAAGCAACAAAACATACAGGTTCAATGCTGCTTCGACCCAGACCGTTTGTCACCCATTTCCCTTTATGTCAAAGAGCACTGACTCTGCATTCATAAAGACAAACAAACAACATATAACTGTCCTGAAACAGTGCCTCGAAAAATAATATATTGTGGCTGTTGCAGCAGCAGCTTGGCAGAAAAAAATAAAAATAAAAATAAAAAATAAAAATAAAATAAAGGAGGAAAAAAATAAAAATAGATAACTCTTCTATCCTATTAGTGATCAACAGGTGAACAGGATCACTGTCACTAACAATTTACAAGTCGGGTAGAAAAATAATATTTTAAAAAGGAGAGGCTAAACCAATGGTTGGCAAAAAACTTTTTTAGAATTTAGTCACCCCGACTGTCCTTTTAATATTACAGATTGAACAGGCTTATCCCTAGAACAAAAACAAGAAAAATATAGTTCTAGGGTCCTCTCTTAAATGCGCAAGCTACTCTAAATCGGTCTCTTAATAGTGACCCGCATTGGGACCGCAACAGGGTGGAGTTTACTAAAGTTTTGGCCCCAGAACATCCTGATTTCCATCTCCTTTGTTATCTCCTCCCATGCTCCACCTCAGGGCTGCTCCAGAACCTCTGGAACTCCCCACCTTTAAACTCATACGCCCAGCCAGGCGCTCCCCTTTCCACACCTAGGTGTCCCTAAATACTCTTTTATTCCAGGAAGCCTACCCCGCCTCCACCTAAAATGTTACCTCAGCCCGCTGCATATCAGATAATTCCCAGCGGCTATTATTTTTGTTCCACCCCCTCCTCTTAGATTATCAACCCCTAGAGAAGGGCCTTTTTATTCACGCCTTGCCCAAACTGTTGGCACCAATTAAATCCTGTTGCCCAAAGTTTAACTACCCATCTTTTAACCCCTCCCCGAATCCCAACGGAAGTTTCACTAAGTGTAAGGGGATGTCAGGTTTTATAAAAAAAACTTTCTTTCGGGGCTATAGGGGTGAAACCCAGGGTTCCTTCTATATCCCTCCCAAGGACAAGAGTGTAGGTACAATAGACTCCCCGAGGTAGTGTACCCTGCTGAGTACAATTCAACCTGATGCTGAAAACAGTGTATCATTAGCCATGTGATGTCAGCATCAGTACCCCAGCATCCGGTATTGAGTCTAACACCTACACCATCGAAGCCATGACAAAAACCCACAAAATTCTATCCCAGTGACCATGCCCAGGGTATATCATGCACCCCTACCTACTGTTAGGTTCAAGAAACACCCTTGTTCCATGCCTAATGCCACATCAGTATCCTCTAGGTCAAATAACCAAACTCGCCTATATCCCAAATAATACCCAGATGCTTCCTTCCCAGCAATGATCTCCCCATCCAGAACACAGAGTGAAATACATTCACCACTGTGTATTGGCCGTGCAAGGGACATTGTGATCACACCTCTGACAGAGGAAAATATCAACCTGCCCCCAGCTTCCGTACCCTCTGATCACATGTGGGTCCCTTAGCCACAAATGCAACAAGATAGAATCCCCAGTCAGTAAGCCACTGGTGCCCTCAACTCTACAGACCGAGTCTGCATTTCTGTAACACCTTTCACAATCCAAACCAGTACAGCCCATCCAGGCATTCGACTACCACTTTGGATTAGTGTAGGCGACGTGTTTTGGCACAGTCTCACTGAGTGGTGATGCTAACTCATCAGGCCACTGCCCCTCATAGAGAGATTTGTACAATCAGCTTGATGCTGGTTGACAACTCCACCTGCCCATGTGTGCACACCAGGGCCAATGACATATATCTGCCCTGTACCATCTCACACTCTCTACCAACCTCTCACCATGGTTGATGAAATCTTGAGCCACTTTACACTGTGGTTCTCTTTCCCCCCCATATAGTGCTGAACACATCCCTCCTCTCCCGGTTATTCCTCCGAGATAAGCGTCCTGTACTCTGTGTCCGCACATCTCTGGGAGCAAGCCACTGGTACCATGACCGCGCTTGATTCAGTGTGTATTCAGTACATATAGGATAATAGGTTTTCATCAACCATTATAAGATGCTGGAGCGCCATGTGGTGATGGAATACTGTAGATACCTGCACCATATTCAGTGTCCCACCTGTCCCCCAAAAAACATTTCCTCCTTTCAATCCCTGTCCGGACTCAAACCCCTCAGAACCAGATGGACTCCAGTGTGTAACCCGGTAGAGTGATAGGATAGTACCCAAATTGACCGTAATATAGGCACAATGTTCCGTCCCTGCCATTAGGGATGAGAATAGTACTAGTTACATTTTGACAACCCTGGAACTGAGTCATCCACCACTCCATAGGACTCATAGTCAATTCAGATACTACCACACCTGCCTGTCTTTATAAGGTGGAACTTGTCACACTGAGTAAGAGTCAGTCAACTCTCCGAGGTTTTTAATTCCGGCCAGTGCAAGTTGAATGTCCTACCCTTTCCCTGATATGTAGCCCAGGACCTCCTGATGTGTTCCTGATTATCTCCAGCTCCATGGTGTTTATGGTACCCAGTGACCCGCCTCCCGTTCCGAAGACAGTCGCCATCAAGCCTCTTTTTTTTTTTTTCTAAGTTATGGGATATGGTCTGGATACCCGGATTGAAAACCACCTGCCACCAGGTACACCCAATCCCTCATATAGACTGCACACCTTCTCCCTCCTCTTTCAATTCGGTATTCAGACAATGTTATACTTTACCCCTACAACACAAGCTGCCTACACTATTCAGACAGGACTCACATGAATGACAGGAGCCTAGTGCCACACTGGGGCACTGGTCTTCTTGGCCTGCAAGACACAGACAACTAGTTAAGGTACCCAAGGACTCTAGGACAGGAAGGACACCTATGGGTGTAAACTGAGGAGAATACGGCATGCCCACACATACCTCGGACGTGAGGGCTCTTGGAACAGCCAATCGCTGGTAACACCCCATACAACCTTCCTGCACAATTTTTTTTTCCCCAGACTCAACCAAAACTATACAATATGAGGCCAGACCTATACCCTCTCAACTTGTATGCAATCAGGCAGGCCCTCATACCACACATCTGCAGGTAAATCTAAAATAAATGGGAAAACAAAATTGCATAATGTGTATCCAGCTTGAGAAACTGCTGCTACCAGACACACCTGACCAGCAGACTAAGACAAATCCCTTGCAGCACTGAGGCGCTGGGACCACTGAACAGTAGGGGGTACCCGAGCTGACCGGTGTGCCTTGAAACACACAGATATTTATTAGGCAATTGGTAACAAATAGCCACATAAACAGTCCCAGCAGGAAACTATGAGAAGGGTTGGTTTCCCCTATTTCAGAGAGATGGGATTGCTTGGTGACACAGTAGGAAACAGGTTTGAACTATATTTGGGGACACACAGATAGCTAGGGACATTAGCATACCTTAGCTTCAGGCAATGAGCCAAACCTGTACAGCCAGGTATGGTTGGGCATGTACCTAATTACAATAACAGCGAGGGGGGGTGTAAGCAGTCCTACTCCTGAACACAAGTTCGCCCAAAGTAACATCAGACCATTACCCTTTTACCACTAAGTGCAGTACCCCTGGCAGAGATTTATAATGCTCCTTAGCCTCACATATGTGTTAGAGTGCCAATTATCCCCGGCAGTCTTACTCAACTTTTATGCAGACTTCAGTTAATTGGTTCTGCTACTCAGTAGATCAGAACATACAACACACACTGGGTGGTCCAAAACACAACCGAATGGACTGACAACTAGACATTCCAACTAGATAATGGTGGCGACAACCTAAAACATTTTACATGTGACACCCGACCAACCAGGAAAAAATATTTTTTTATCACGTTGTCCTCTGGAGGCTACGATTTCCTCTTGTTCTGAAAGCCAGAAAACCCAATTATCGACTCTGAGGGATAAAATTCCAATAACAGTTAGTGATAAACATTCCATTTTTCGCAATTTACAAAAAACAATTCCAGTAACAAGACGTTAGCATATGAAACACAAATATACATTACATTACTTTACATTACATAACCCGTGCACTTTTTTTAAAATACCAAAAATTGTTGAGCTCAACTTTTAATTAATATGTATTACATAATACACATTAATACTACGTGGATTTTTGTTTCCCCAAAAAAAATTATTCACCATGGTGAGAAAAAATTTAGCAACTTGTACTGTGGTGGAAAAAAACTATCACTCTTACATTTATCATTCTCCTCCCATTTTCTTCCTCATTACAGACTGACGGAAGAAATGTGTGGTGCAGGAAAAAAAAGAAACAATGAAATAGCCTATGATACTTTTACCTTCTTAGATTTGTATTTATCCATATGTACCGCTGTCTACATCCACCTGTTCTCTGAGTACAAACTCCTTGGACCTGAAAAATACTTATAAGCAAAATCATTACTCTATCCTTCATATTTAACCTGCAAAGAATGGTAAACAATAATGACATTCCTGTACATTGGCAATTTGTCAATGACATTCTTTCAAAACCGATTCAAACAAAACCCTCTGTAACCCTTACTTTTCCCGTTCCTACAAAAATACAACAGCCGCGACGCATCGGAGGATCGCCGCGGTAAGTTCGAACATATTCACGTTACTACATATAAACATTCAGATACAAACGTGGGGGAGATATTTCATAGTTTCCAAAACCACAAATGAAAAAAACAAAAACAGCCAGAATTCTCCCTTCACTCTTTCAGCAACAGGAAAAAATAAATAAATACAATGCGAAAAACATGAGAGCAGTTCGAGAACCTGGCCTGGACCAGCCATACAAAGTTCAAACAAATGGGCATGAGAATCTAACCACGTTCCGCCTCTGAGAATCACGAAAGCTTGTACTACACCTCCATCAACACTCATCATTACAGATTTCTGAAGCCACAGCTCAACTACATCCAAGGTACCTTTTATTCTGAGGTCTCGTCCTCCAGACATCAAAAGTACCTTCCAAAGGAGTACACCTTACTGTACCCTCTGACCAGATATGTCATCCTTTAAGGGGTCTCATGTCCGGAGCCCCAAACCCAGATCTCATGTGCGGTGCAGCTGTCTGACTGGTGGGGAGCCTAATTTTTTCCCTCCCAAGCATGGACGGCACATTACCCATGACGATTCGAATCGCTTATGAAGTGTCCCGCGTCCAGGACACCCTTGCGCTTTATTTTCGGAGCGATTATGGTTTACGGCTTTATTACCATAATCGACCCCCGGAATCCCGGTTATTTTACACGGCCTGACCGGGGCTGTTAGCGTACTACTCCTCACGTTTATGTAATTCACAGGAATTCCGATTATTCTACACGGCCCGACCTGTCTCACGATAAACGTGTTTGTCAGATGAGCTGCAAAGCACCATGAAATCCTCCACTATTCAAAACAATATTATGGCTTCTTTCTACCTGCATCTAGATGTTACAATAATGGTGATGCCTCCTGTTTGCTCTCCACCCAAAACTGTATTACAGTACAAAACTTCACAAAATTGGAACGAAATATCCTAAACTTTTTTAACGGTACCATTTATCAACCAATCATAATACTGCACCACAAAATCCCTTGCTGAATCGTCTTCTGTAACACAAACACATTTTAGTAAAAGCACTTTCACAAAAAACTATTACAGCCTGGCTCAGGTCATTTGCATGTCAATACAATTCGTTTTACATTCTCACAGATCTGGTTGGAAAGAAAGGGGGGTCATTTCGGGCTGTCAGCAGCTGAGAACATAATGTCACAGATCCGCACTACACCTCTCGCATAGTCTCCACACACACATATTCACACACTTGGTCAAAGATGACCTCTAGACATCACACAAATCAGAATCTTTTCTATCATAACCTGTACTTCTTAAACCCATAACATCTGTTTGGTCAGGTTCCTCCTTGTCCCCCTGTTCATCATTATTCTACCATCCATGCACAATAAGCATCTCTTTCCCAAGCATTTGGCTTGACCGTACAATTTTTTTTCCAAAATACAATTTCCCAGTCCACCATTCCCAACATTGCATATTTCCCAACTCAAGGCCCCTGTATCAATCCTTTCTTCCTTCGGGGTCAAGTGGTAAGGTTCCCCACGGTTAGACTCCCTCTTTGAAGCGATTTTATTACCCATCCTTTACGGACGAAAGACCTTGAACTGTTTCCCAGAGTTAGCTACTCTCTGACCAATGATTGGGTCGACAGGTACCGCCCCTGTCGCCGTTGCAAACCTTTTTTCACTACTCTGCCAGAACAACCACTGCTCTGACTATAGTCCTTCAAAAAATAAGCCTGGAAATCTTCCCAACTAAATAAATAGTTTAATCTCCCCGTGGACTTCTCCAAGGTATTCCAAAAAAAAAAATGACTGTATCACAGGGCTTCCCAAGCGTTAAGCTTGATTAGACCCTCTGATTGCTTGTAGTGCAGGAGGCAGTTTTGTTTGCTAACCTGGAACTTCCCATCTCAAACTCTAAACGCCTCTCAAGATGGCCGACAAGCCAAGCCACCACAAAATGGTGGATGACCACCGCACATCTCATGGACATGACAAAATGGTGGATGATGCCCAATTTTTCCCGCCAAAACCAGCTTGGCACATACCACATGGGTTCCCACACACACAGGAAAACAAAAAATAGTCTCCATCAGATTGCAACACCGAAAAAAAAAACGCACTACTCCATTCGCACCAAACATCAAAATCTGCCCCAAAAGCTTACAATCCCCCCGTTAGTAGTTTACACAGAAAGATAGATTCGCATACATCCAGCTAATTCAGTGTGATTTAGTCTCCGTTTCCACTGATGCAATTCGCCATGCGACCTTGGACACAAAGTCGCATTACAAATCGCTTACCATTGATTTCAATAGCACCCATTCCAATCCATGTGACTCAAAGCTGCAGTGACTCTATCAAAATCGCATTCAACACCACACCACAGTCGCACTAAAGCTGCATTTCAACGTCACACGACATTGGAGTTGCGCCAGTGGAAACGCAGCCCTATACGCACAGGTTTGTTTCAATCCCAAAGATTGGCCTAATCTTAATCAAAGGGTCAACTGAAATTGATTCCAAACAGAGCCCTTATCATTCATACCGACACCCTGCTGTAATTTCATTCTATATACATACATTATTCAAAAATCAGTCTCATCAAAATATTCGCCTAGACAAAAAGGTAAAAAGTTAAGTTCTGAGAAGTTTTTGTTAGGTATTCAGACAGGTTAAAAAGACATAAGAAAACACTTAGTATTTCTGGCGATGGAACCAGCTCTGTCTACCATACGAGAAATAATACTCACCTAAATTTAAACTTCCTCACTCGCCGGGCAACATCTGTTACGGAGATATTCCTAACCTCGCTTAAATGCTTACTATAAGTGATTAAACCTTTTGTCTATATAAAATGAAATCAAACGATAGCGGTGCAAAAAGAGAAAACAATTACATTTATTTTTACAGAAATGATACCACCTCATAGCAAGATGATACCAATGTTACACAATACAAAATAGGAACATTGCTCTAACCTAAAATTATATCACCTATGACCAATGTTACATGATAATACCAACAGGAATATTGCTTTGACAAACATGATACCAGTGTTACATGATAATAGGAACCAGAGAGCAAACGCAAAGTAAGATTAATCTTAAACATGGGAGAGAGAGAGAGAGAGGCAGAGGGAGAGAGAGAGAGAGGGAGAAAGAGGGAGAGAGAGAGAGACAGAGAGTTTAGGCCGATACGTATTCTTCTACATTTGTTTGGTAAAAAAAAAATCGCAAAAAGCGTATAGTGACTGGTTTGCGCAAAAGTTATAGCGCCTACAAAATAGGGGATAGAATTATGAAATTTTTTTTTATTATTTTTTTTTTACTAGTAATGGCGGTTATCTGCGATTTTTGTCAGCACTGCGATATTACGGCGGACACATCGGACACTTTTGACACATTTTTGGGACCATTCACATTTATACAGCGAACAGTGCTATAAATATGCACTGTTTACTGTATAAATGTGACTGGCAGGGAAGGGGTTAACACTAGGGGGCGAGGTAAGGGTTAAATGTGTTCCCTAGGAGTGATTCTTATTGTGGGGGGAGGGGACTGACTGGGGGAGGTGACCGATCTGTGTCCCTATGTACAAGGGACACAGCATCGGTCTCCTCTCCATGACAGGACGTGGATCTCTGTGTTTACACACAGAGATCCACATCCTTGGCTGTGTAACAGCCGATCGCGGCCACCTGGTGGACATCGCGGCCGCCAGGCACGCGCATCGGCATCTCAGTGACGCGGTGGGCGTGCGCTCGCGCCGCCGACGCTGCCGACGCCGCTCACGCACCCCCCAGTGGCTGGAGGAGCCGAGGACGTCAATAGACGGCCTCCCGGACCTGAAGAGCCACCTTGTGGCCGTCATTTGTCATTCATGGCCTGGGCTCCAAGTAGTTAATGATCTGCTAAAGGCAAAGATATAACATCAGAAAAACAAATAAACCCCAGAAACTATTGAAGCTAAACAAAATCTTAAGAAAGTTGCTAGATCGGCTTATCTAGGACCTGGTTGACTAAAGTAGAGTAACCTTTCTATGGGTGAATAACAAGATGGGAATTAAAAACATATTCCGCATCTGCACATTAAGCAGTTAAAGAATAATAGAGATTTTGCCTATAAAAACGTATTTCTTCCTGCAGAGGTTCACAGGAGTACTAGGAGCATGGAATGTTTTTAAAATCTTATAACAAACTATGAAACAGGTTTTTGTTTTTAAAAAATTTCTGTCCTTTTTCGTTTTATTTAGCAAAAAATAAAAAAAACCAGCAGCTATTAAATAACACCAAAAGAAAGCTCTATTTGTGTGAAAAAAACGATAAAAATTTAATTTGGGTACAGTGTAGCATGACCGCGCAATTGTCATTCAAAGAGTGCGAGCGCTGAAAGCTGAAAATTAGTCTGGGCAGGTGGGTGGTTTAAGTACCCAGTAAGCAAGTGGTTAAGTAGCCTCCCAGCAGGTCTGGCCAGGTGGAGTTGACTGCTGGAATTAGCTCACTGCTGGGAGACACGTGCTGGTGGACAGTGGAACTGCAGCAATCAGCCCAGAGCACCACAGTGCCACCAGCAGGCGAACTCGATCCTAACAAGCCCTTCAATGTCAGTCCTCGGTTGTCCCACTTTCTCTTATCATTGGAAGGATTGACTCCATTATGATGATGGAAAGGATTCTTCACACATAGAAGGACACTATGCACCTGTTCAAGGTCGAGCGGGATGCTTGTAATTGTTCCTGTCACCTATTTTTGTAGTGCTTTAATGTTAACCCCATTGTGTAATATGGACAATATTGCTGTTACACAGTGCTTTTCTTTGTGGTATAAGGCATGAACCTCTTGGTGATATACAGTGCCTTTCAAAAGTATTCACCCCCCTTGGCATTTTTCGTGTTTTGTTTCCTCACAACCTGGAATTAACATTTTGAGGATTTGCATCATTTAATTTACAGAACATACCCACAACTTTTTTATTTTATTTATTTTTATTGTAAAGCAAACAACAAGTAGGACAAAATAACAGAAAAAGTCAGTGTGCATAATTATTCACCCCCTAAAGTCAATACTTTGTAGAGCCACCTTTTGCGGCTATCACAGCTCCAAGTTGCTTTGGAAAAGTCTCTATGAGCTTGCCACATCTTACCACTGGGATTTTCCCCATTCCTCCTTGCAAAACTACTCCAGCTCCTTCAAGTTGGATGGTTTGCGCTCGTGAACAGCAATATTTAAGTCTGACCACAGATTTTCTATTGGATTGAGGTCTGGGCCATGTCTAGGCCATTCCAACACATTTACATTTTTCCCCTTAAACCACTCAAGTGTTGCTTTAGCAGTGTGTTTGGGGCCATTGTCCTGCTGGAAGGTGAACCTCTATCCTAGCCTCAAATCACACACAGAGTGGTACAGGTTTTGCTTAAGAATATCCCTGTATTTAGCACCATCCATCTTTCCCTCAACTCCGACCAGTTTCCCAGTCCCGACTGCTGAAAAATGTTGGATGGTGTTCTTTGGGTGATGTGATGTGTTGGGTTTGCGCAAGACATAGCGTTTTCTTTGATGACCAAAAAGTTACATTTTAATCTCATCAGACCAGAGCACCTTCCTCCATACATTTTGGGAGTCTCCCACATGCCTTTTCGCAAACTCAAAACATGACATTTCGTTTTTTGGCCATAAAGCCCAACTCTATGAAGCGTACGACTTATTGTCGTCCTATGTACAGATACTCCAGTCTTTGCTGTGGAACTCTGCAGCTCCTCCAGGGTTACCTTAGGCCTCTGTGCCGCCTCTCTGATTAATGCCCTCTTTGCCCGGTTCGTGAGTTTTGGTGTGCGGCCGTCTCTTTGCAGGTTTGTTTTTGTGCCATGTTCTTTCCATTTGGTTATGATAGATTTGATAGTGCTCCTAGGGATCATCAAAGATATGGATATTTTTTTATAACCTAAGCCTGACTTGTACTTCTCAACAACATTGTCCCTTACTTGTTTGAAGATTTTCTTGGTCTTCATGGCAGTGTTTGGTTAGTGATGCCTCTTGCTTAATTGTTCCAGCCTCTGGGGCCTTTCATTATATGTAATGACAGATCATGTGACACTTAGATTGCACACAAGTGGACATCATTTCACTAATTATGTGACTTCTGAAGGTAATTGGTTGCACGAGAGCTTTTTATGGGCATCAAAACAAAGGGGGTGAATACATACGCACATGCCAATTATCAGTTTTTTATTTCTGAAAAATTGTTTTATGTATATATTTTTCTAATTTTACTTCACCAGCTTAGACTATTGTGTTCTGATCCATCACATATAATTCAGATAAAAAAAAAAAAACATTGAACTAAAGACTGTAAAGTAACAAAACAGGTAAAAAGCCAAGGGGGTGAATACTTTTGCAAGGCACTGTATGTATCTTATGCCATTTATTATTGCTTCATAGTACACTTGTTATAGCTAGGGATGAGTCGAACACCCAAGGGGATATGTATCAATGCAAAACAAAGTTTTAAAAACTGCAGTTTTTCGGGAGCAGTCATTTTAATGATGCATAAAGTGAAAAAAAAAAGTGAAATATTACTTTAAATATCGTACCTGGGGGTGTCTAAAGTATGCCTATGAAATGGCACGTGTTTTCCTGCACAAAATGAAATTTCTAAAGGAAAAAAAGCCATTTAAAACTGCTTGCGGCTTTAATGTAATGTCTGGCCCCAGTAATATGGATGAAAATCTTTGAGAAAAATGGCATGGCTACCCCACCAGCACCCCCCCCACCCCAGCCCATTACCAGCCCCTTTGGGTCTTGTATGCATATTAAGGGGAACCCCACACACAAAATAAAAAAGGCCCTATATACTCTGAACAGCAGTATACAGGCGGTGCAAACAAGACAGGGACTGTAGGTTTGTTCTTAAGTAGAATCTGTTTGTAATTTTGAACAGGTACATTGTTTAAGTGTAGCTCCAGCCAAAAAATCTATTTTTAAGCTTTTTGGAAAACATAGGGAAGGGTTATCACCCCTGTAACATTTGTTTTGCTGTCTGTACCCCTTGTTCAGAACATTTCACCTCACTTTCCGTCCCAATGACAAACGTTTTTGAAAAGTGGGGTTTTTATTGAAACAAGGATTGGTGATAAAGCATCAGTAGAGAGGAGACACCTTTTTCCCATATTAACTTTTACAGGAGAGAATTTCCCTTCCTAGAGGTAGATTTCCTCTCACTTCCTGTTGTCTCCTTCCGTTTGCAAGTAGGAGTCGTTTGTAAGTTGGATGTTTGAAAGTAGGGGCCTGCTGTATATACTCTGCTGAAATTTGCCCCTTTCATGTTGGTGTTGCCACAACACTGTGAGCCCTTACAGTTATTCTTGGTGTGCGCTGGAACACCCTGCTGTGAACTATTATATCAGGAATTGTATTTACATGCCATTGTTGAACAGTGGTAGGAAAAATTGGGCCTTTGGTGGTGGTGCTGGTGCCACAACACTGTAAGCCCTCACAGTTACTCTTGGTGGGCGCATGAATGGGCCCTGCTCTGAATTATTAGATCAAGAATTGTAATTACATGCCCCTGTTAAACAGGGGCAGAAAAATTGGGCCTTAGGCACTGGTGCCACAACACTGCAACCCCTCACAGATACTGAACTTGGAGCACAGCAATGAGCCCTGTTGCAAAGTATTGCATCAAAAATTGTAATTACACGCCCCTGTTAAACAGGGGCAGAAAAATTGGGCCTTAGGCACTGGTGCCACAACACTGCAACCCCTCACAGATACTGAACTTGGAGCACAGCAATGAGCCCTGTTGCAAAGTATTGCATCAAAAATTGTAATTACACGCCCCTGTTAAACAGGGGCAGAAAAATTGGGCCTTAGGCACTGGTGCCACAACACTGCAACCCCTCACAGATACTGAACTTGGAGCACAGCAATGAGCCCTGTTGCAAAGTATTGCATCAAAAATTGTAATTACACGCCCCTGTTAAACAGGGGCAGAAAAATTGGGCCTTAGGCACTGGTGCTGGTGCCACAACACTGCAACCTCTCCCAGATACTCTAGTGGGAGTGCAGGAATGAGCCCTGCTGCAAAGCATTGCATCAAAAATTGTAATTACATGCACCTGTTAAACAGGGGCTGAAAAATTGGGCCTTAGCCACTGGTGGCGGCACCCAGAAACAAAAATGTTCTTCCAAGCTATCATCAAGAATCGGATCATTGAGGAGGAGGAGGATAGTCAGTCAACAAAACAGGACAGTCACTCAGCATCAGCATCCGTCTTGAAGGGATGTGACATTTGAAAATAAATTATTCTGTTATATCAGCTTCAGGTGCTTGGTAGCTGGTGGTGATCCAAGACTGGTTCATCTTTATAAAGGTCAGTCGATGAACCGAGTCGGTGGACAGGCGCACCCTGTGATCCATGACAAAGCCTCCAGCAGCACTGAATGTGCGTTCCGAAAGAACGCTGGATGCAGGACAGGCCAGTAGCTCAATTGCATACTGTGCAAGCTCTGGCCAGTGATCCATCCTCAACACCCAGTAAGCCAGAGGATTTTCGGTGGGAAAGGTGTCCAAGTCTGACCTTGCCCCTAGGTATTCCTGCACCATGTATATCAGACGCTGGCGATGGTTGCTGGAACCGATCATACCTTGGGGCTGCGGACTAAAAAATTGTCTGAACGCATCGGTCAGACGGCCACCTTCTCCACCGCTCCTTCTGCTACTGACCGAAGCCTCAGCAACTCGTTGTCCAGGACCAGGAGTTTGTAACCTCCCAGTCTCTGGGAACGCATTGCACAGACCTTTCTGCAAGGCCTCCCGGAGATGTCTCATCCTCTGCTCCCTCTGCGACGGCAAGATAAGGTCCGCAACCTTACCCTTGTACCGTGGATCAAGGAGAGTGGCCAGCCAGTAATGGTTCCTCTCCTTTATCCGAAGAATACGAGGATCCTTCCGCAGACTTTGCAGGATCAGGGAGGCCATGCAGCGTAGGTTAGCTGAGGCATTCGGTCTGGAGTCCTCTGGGTCACTAAGGACGACATGATCCGCAGCCGACTCCTCCCAGCCACGTACAAGTCCACGGGTTTATTGGGACTGTAAATCATCCCTAAAAGACTGCTGCTGTTGATGCTGAGTGCCATGCTCCACCTCCATGCTGACACAATCCTCCTCCTCCTTGTCCTCTTCCTGTGTGATGGGTGGGACAGAAGGAACACTGTCTGGGTAAAGGGGGCCTTGAGAGGCAAGGAAGTCCTCCTCTTCCTGCCTCTGTTCTGCCTCAAGTGCCCTGTCCATTATTCCACGCAGCGTATGCTCCAACAGGTGGACAAGAGGTACAGTGTCACTGATGCATGCACTGTCACTGCTCACCATCCTCGTGGCCTCCTCAAATGGTGCCAGGACAGTGCATGCATCCCTGATCATGCCCCACTGGCGTGGTGAAAAAAAAACAAGCTCCCCTGACCCTGTCCTGGTGCCGTAGTCGCACAGGTACTCATTGATGGCCCTCTGCTGCATGTGCAAAGTTGAGTTCCACCTGGTGGTCATGTCACATATAAGGCGGTTCTTGGGCAGGTTCAACTCCTTTTGCAGCTCAGCCAGCCGAGCACTGGCATTATATGATCTGCGGAAATGCACACAGACTTTCCTGGCCTGCCTCAGGACATCCTGTAAGCCCGGGTACCTGCCCAAGAACCGCTGCACCACCAGGTTAAGGACGTGAGCCACACAGGGCACATGGGTCAGTTGTCCCTGTCGGAGGGCGGAGAGGAGGTTGGTGCCATTGTTGCAAACCACCATTCCTGCCTTAAGTTGGCGTGGCATCAACCACCTCTCGGCCTGCCCCTGCAGAGCAGACAGAACCTCTGCCCCAGTGTGGCTCCTGTCCCCCAAACACACCAGCGCAAGCACGGCATGGCATCTTTTTGCCTGCGTACTTGCGTAGCCCCTTGAACGCCTACGGAGCACTGCTGGTTCCGAGGACAAAGCACAGGAAGAGGCCATGGAGGAAGAAGAAGAGGAGGGGGTGGAGGAGAGAGGTGTGTCACAACCAGTAGTAGCATTTGGAGGCGTGGCAGCGGAACAACCTCCAACACTACTGCACCTTGTCCTGCATCCTTCCCAGCTGCCAAAAGAGTGACCCAATGGGCCGTGAAAGAAAGGTAACGTCCCTGTCCATGCCTGCTAGACCATGAGTCAGCGGTAATATGCACCTTACCACTGACTGCCCTGTCCAGTGAGGCATGGACATTGCCTTCCACATGCCGGTAGAGAGCCGGAATCGCCTTCCGTGAGAAAAAGTGGCGTTTGGGAACCTGCCACTGAGGAACCGCACATTGCACAAACTCACGGAAGGGGGCCGAGTCTACCAACTGAAAAGGTAGCAGTTGAATTGCTAGCAATTTAGCCAAGCTAGCATTCAACCGCTGGGCATGTGGATGGCTGGGAGTGAACTTCTTTCGACGGTCCAGCAGCTGGGGCAGGGAAATTTGCCTGCTAGAATCGGACGTCTGTGTACTGCTAGCAGAGTGCCCGCAAGTACTTGGCTGTGACACACCTAATTCTACACCTTCATTCCTCTCAGTTCAGGTTTCAATAGAGAAATAAAGGTAAAGTGGGGTTGGAGATCCCAGCTGATGAGGAGCAAGGAGAGGTCCGCTTTGTTCTTTGGTGTGGGTCTTTAAGATACGCTTGCCAACGAGCTGCATGGCAGGTCAACATATGTCTGGTCAAGCATGTGGTGCACAAGCGGCTGATGTTTTGGCCACGCGAGATACGCTTCAGACATATGTTGCAAACAGCAGCGGTGCGGTCTGATGTACTCGACTCAAAAAAGGCCCACACCAAAGAACTTTTGGAATAACGGGCAGAGGCAGCGCCCGGCACAGGCGGAGCTCTGCGTTGTGATTCAGTCGGTGTGCTGCCCTTACGCTGGCCCCCCGAGGGCATCTTGCCTCGTTGGAGATGTGCCTCCTCCTCATCCTCCTCCTCCTCCTCTCTCCTATCAGGCACCCACGTGGAGTCAGTGACCTCATCATCCCCTCCCTCCTCATCACTGGAGCCAATCAGGCAGTATGCTGCAGCTGCTGGAAAATGACTGCCAGATTGCTGTCTTTCTTGAGCATCCCCTCTCTCTGCTCTCACGCTACTGCCTTCCTCTAGCTGGGTATCATCATCAGATCCTTCAGGTGTATACTGTGCAGGAGGCACACTACGCCCGCTGTAAGTGCTGCAGATGCCTATCTGTGTTACACAACAGGAAAACACAGCAATAAGGGCTAGCTTCAGGTGTATATTTTGCAGGAAGCACACTACGCCCGCTGTAAGTGCTGCAGATGCCTGTTAGTGTAACACAAAAGAAAAAAAAAACACGAGCAATAAGGGCTAGCTTCAGGTGTATAATGTGCAGGAGGCACACTATGCTCGCTGTAAGTGCTGCAGATGCCTGCCTGTGTTACACAACAGGAAAACACAGCAATAAGGGCTAGCTTCAGGTGTATAATGTGCAGGAGACACACTACGCCCACTGTAAGTGCTGCAGATGCCTGCCTGTGTTACACAACAGGAAAACACAGCAATAAGGGCTAGCTTCAGGTGTATAATGTGCAGGAGGCACACTACGCCCGCTGTAAGTGCTGCAGATGCCAGTTAGTGTAACACAAAAGAAAAAAAACCACGAGCAATAAGGGCTAGCTTCAGGTGTATATTGTGCAGGAGGCACACTACGCCCACTGTAAGTGCTGCAGATGCCTGCCTGTGTTACACAACAGGAAAACACAGTAATAAGGGCTAGCTTCAGGTGTATATTTTGCAGGAAGCACACTACGCTCGCTGTAAGTGCTGCAGATGCCTGTTAGTGTAACACAAAAGAAAAAAAACACGAGCAATAAGGGCTAGCTTCAGGTGTATAATGTGCAGGAGGCACACTGCCTGCTGCACAGTATACACCTGAAGCTACCCCTTATTGCTGTGTTTTCCTGTTGTGTAACACAGGCAGGCATCTGCAGCACTTACAGTGGGCGTAGTGTGCCTCCTGCACAGTATACACCTGAAGCTACTCCTTATTGCTCGTGTTTTTTTTCTTTTGTGTTACACTAACAGGCATCTGCAGCACTTACAGTGGGCGTAGTGTGCCTCCTGCACAGTATACACCTGAAGCTACCCCTTATTGCTGTGTTTTCCTGTTGTGTAACACAGGCAGGCATCTGCAGCACTGATGCCGCGTACACACGATCGTGATTCACGGCGGTGAAAACACCGCCGTGAATCAAGACATGAAAAAAAATGAAAAACGAGGGAACGGCATGTTCCCCCACACACGACCGTTTTTCCCGTCATTTTTTTCTTTGTCGAGAAAAACGACCGTGTGTGGGCTCCGTGGCAGTGATTCCCTATGGGAAAACTGCCGCGGAAAAAAATGCTGGAAAAAACGATGAGAAAAATTAGAACATGTTCTAATTTTTCTCATCGTGATTAATGCAGTTTTTCCCGTCGGGAAAACCGGCAAAAAGCCCACAAACGATCGTTTTTCTCGTCCAAAGGAAAAAATTTCATTTTTCCCGACGGGAAAAATGATCGTGTGTACGCGGCATTACAGTGGGCGTAGTGTGCCTCCTGCACAGTATACACCTGAAGCTACCCCTTATTGCTCGTGTTTTTTTTCTTTTGTGTTACACTAACAGGCATCTGCAGCACTTACAGTGGGCGTAGTGTGCCTCCTGCACAGTATACACCTGAAGCTACCCCTTACTGCTTGTGGTTTTTTCTTTTGTGTAACACAGGCAGGCATCTTCAGCACTTACAGTGGGCGTAGTGTGCCTCCTGCACAGTATACACCTGAAGCTACCCCTTATTGCTGTGTTTTCCTGTTGTGTAACACAGGCAGGCATCTGCAGCACTTACAGTGGGCGTAATGTGCCTCCTGCACAGTATACACCTGAAGCTACCCCTTATTGCTGGTTTTCCCATCTCCCTGCAGGCCATTAGAATGTCTGGAAGGCCAACAAGGAGAGGCAGACAGTCATGAGCCAATAAAAGAGGGCAAGCAGGCTCTGTGTCAGGCTCTGTGGGGGCAACAGTGCTGGTCGTGGACGTGGTGCAATGTCATCAGCACGTGGCCATGGGACATGCTTGTCCTTATTTTTGGCAGCTGAACGTGTTGAGCCACCTCATGCTGAAGACTTGGTAGAGTGGATGACCAAGCTCTCCTCATCCTCCTCATCCTCTCTCACCCAGGCTCAGGGTACTGGCAAAGCAGCTGCCAACGCGTCCTCTTCCCTTTTATCAATTTCATCAGTCACTCCTTCCCTAGACCTACCATGTCCTCCTGAGGAGTCCCCCGAACTGTTTGAGCACAGTGCTGGGTACATGCTCCAGGAGGATGCTCAGCGTTTTGAAGGGTCTGATGATGATACACAGTTAGAGGAAGGCAGTAGCGTGAGCGCAGAGAGAGGGGATGCTCAAGAAGGACAGCAATTTGGCAGTCATGTTCCAGCAGCTGCAGCATACTGACAGGTTTGCTCCAGTGATCAAGAGGGAGGGGATAATGAGGTCACTGACTCCACGTGGGTGCCTGATAGGAGAGAGGAGGAGGATGAGGAGGAGGCACATCTCCAATGAGGCAGGATGCCCTCCGGGGGCCAGCGTAAGGGCAGCACACCGACTGAATCACACCACAGAGCTCCGCCTGTGCAGGGCGCTGCCTCTGCCTGTTATTCCAAAAGTTCTTTGGTGTGGGCCTTTTTTGAGTCGAGTGCATCAGATCGCACCGCTGCTATTTGCAACATATGTCTCAAGCTTATCTCGCGTGGCCAAAACATCCGCCGCTTGTGCACCACATGCTTGACCAGACATATGTTGACCTGCCATGCAGCTCGTTGGCAAGTGTACCTTAAAGACCCACACCAAAGAACAGAGCGGACCTCTCCTTGCTCCTCATCAGCTGGGATCTCCAACCCCACTATACCTTCAGTCCTCTCTGAAACCCGCACTGAGAGGAATGAAGGTGTAGAATTAGGTGTGTCACAGCCAAGTACTTGTGGGCACTCTGCTAGCAGTACACCGACATCCGATTGTAGCAGGCAAATTTCCCTGGCGCAGCTGCTGGACCGTCAAAAGAAGTTCACTCCCAGCCATACACATGCGAAGCGGTTGAATGCTAGCTTGGCTAAATTGCTAGCACTTCAACTGCTGCCTTTTCAGTTGGTAGACTCGGCCCCCTTCCGTGAGTTTGTGCAATGTGCGGTTCCTCAGTGGCAGGTTCCCAAACGCCACTTTTTCTCACGGAAGGCGATTCCGGCTCTCTACCGGCATGTGGAAGGCAATGTCCATGCCTCGCTGGACAGGGCGGTCAGCGGTAAGGTGCATATTACCGCTGACTCATGGTCTAGCAGGCATGGACAGGGACGTTACCTTTCTTTCACGGCCCATTGGGTCGCTCTTTTGGCAGCTGGGAAGGATGCAGGACAAGGTGCAGTAGTGTTGGAGGTTGTTCCGCAGCCACGCCTCTAAAATGCTACTACTGGTTGTGACACACCTCTCTCCTCCACCCCCTCATCTTCTTCTTCCTCCATGGCCTCTTCCTGTGCTTTGTCCTCGGAACCAGCGGTGCGCTGTAGGCGTTCAAGGGGCTACGCAAGTACGCAGGCAAAAAGATGCCATGCCGTGCTTGCGCTGGTGTGTTTGGGGGACAGGAGCCACACTGGGGCAGAGGTTCTGTCAGCTCTGCAGGGGCAGGCCGAGAGGTGGTTGACGCCACGCCAGCTTAAGCCAGGAATGGTGGTTTGCGACAATGGCACCAACCTCCTCTCCGCCCTCCGACAGGAACAACTGACCCATGTGCCTTTGTGGCTCACGTCCTTAACCTGGTGGTGCAGCGGTTCTTGGGCAGGTACCTGGGCTTACAGGATGTTCTGAGGCAGGCCAGGAAAGTCTGTGTGCATTTCCGCAGATCATATAATGCCAGTGCTCGGCTGGCTGAGTTGCAAAAGGAGTTGAACCTGCCCAAGAACCGCCTTATATGTGACATGCCCACCAGGTGGAACTCAACGTTGGCCATGCTGCAGCGGCTGCACATGCAGCAGAGGGCCATCAATGAGTACCTGTGCGACTACGGCACCAGGACAGGGTCAGGGGAGCTCAGGTTTTTTTCACCACGCCAGTGGGGCATGGTCAGGGATTCATGCACTGTCCTGGCACCATTTGAGGAGGCCATGAGGATGGTGAGCAGTGACAGTGCATGCATCAGTGACACTGTACCTCTTGACCACCTGTTGGAGCATACGCTGCGTGGAATAATGGACAGGGCACTTGAGGCAGAACAGAGGCAGGAAGAGGAGGACTTCCTTGCCTCTCAAGGCCCCCTTTACCCAGACAGTATTCCTTCTGTCCCACCCATCGCACAGGAAGAGAACGAGGAGGAGGAGGAGGATTGTGTCATCATGGAGGTAGAACCTGGCACTCAGCACCAACAGCAGCAGTCTTTTAGGGATGATTTACAGTCCCAAGAAACCCGTGGACTTGTACGTGGCTGGGAGGAGGTGGCTGCAGATCATGTCGTCCTTAGTGACCCAGAGGACTCCGGACCGAATGCCTCAGCTAACCTATGCTGCATGGCCTCCCTGATCCTGCAAAGCCTGCGGAAGGATCCTCGTATTCTTCGGATCAAGGAGAGGGACCATTACTGGCTGGCCACTCTCCTTGATCCACGGTACAAGGGTAAGGTTGCAGACCTTAACTTGCCATCGCAGAGGGAGCAGAGGATGAGACATCTCCGGGAGGCCTTGCAGAAAGGTCTGTGCAATGCGTTCCCAGAGACTGGGAGGTTACAAACTCCTGGTCCTGGACAACGAGTTGCTGAGGCTTCGGTCAGTCAAAGAAGGAGCGGTGGGAAAGGTGGCCGTCTGACCGATGCGTTCAGACAATTTTTTAGTCCGCAGCCCCAAGGTAGGATCGGTTCCAGCAACCATCGCCAGCGTCTGATTTACATGGTCCAGGAATACCTAGGGGCAAGGTCAGACTTGGACACCTTTCCCAGTGAAAATCCTCTGGCTTACTGGGTCTTGAGGATGGATCACTGGCCAGAGCTTGCACAGTATGCAATTGAGCTACTGGCCTGTCCTGCATCCAGCGTTCTTTCAGAACGCACATTCAGTGCTGCTGGTGGCTTTGTAACCGATCACAGGGTGCGCCTGTCCACCGACTCAGTTGATCGACTGACCTTCATAAAGATGAACCAGTCTTGGATCACCACCAGCTACCAAGCACCTGAAGCTGATGTAACCGAATAATTTTTTTTTAAATGTCACATCCCTTCAAGACTGCTTATGATGATGCTGAGTGACTGTCCTGTTATGTTGACTGACTATCCTCTTCCTCCTCAATGATCCTGCCAATAGCTTGGAAGAACATTTGTGGTTCTGGGTGCTGCCACCAGTGGCTAAGGCCCAATTTTTCAGGCCCTGTTTAACAGGGGCGTGTAATTAAAAATTTTGATGCAATGCTTCGCAACAGGGCTCATTGCTGTGCTCCAAATACAGTATCTGTGATGGGTTGAAGTGTTGTGGCACCAGTGGCTACGGCCCAATTTTTCAGCCCCTGTTTAACAGGGCCGTGTAATTACAATTTTTGATGCAATGCTTTGCAACAGGGCTCAGTGCTGCGCTCCAAATACAGTATCTGTGATGGGTTGAAGTGTTGTGGCACCAGTGGCTAAGGCCAAATTTTTCAGCCCCTGTTTAACAGGGGCGTGTAATTACAATTTTTTTTTTTTTGAAAAAAATGTTTATTGGGTTTTTTACATTACATTAGTGCTTGGTAAATGAATTTCGACTCACATACAGTCATGTAAAATATAAACGAAAAGGAAACAGGAAACAAAGAGGGAGAAGAAAAAAATAAAAATAATAATAATAATAATAATATAGATAAAAAAAAAAAAAAAAAAACCCAAATCAATAGCACAGTGATTACCCGTTTAAAACAATATTACAGCAACAGGATGATAAGGCAGTACAAAACCTAGTGCCTAATAAAAAATAAAATAAAAATGTTATAACCTCGGATATGAAACTGGCTGTAGAAGCAGCGGTGGGTGGAGAAAACAGATGAGGGTCTGAAAGAATCAAGAACGTCAAGGAGCCATGAAGACATGTTTTCATGGTTCAGGGCGGCATAAATGCAGAGGGGTCAGACAGATTCGATAATTTAAGGTTGCCTAGGGAGTTTGTAAGGTCTCGTTTGAGATACCAATCTGTATAGCGGAACGGTTGCATGAGTTTTTGTAGATCCTCTTGGGCGAACGTGTGTTCCATGAATTTCCGCCATCTCGTAAAGAATCGCGAGGTGGAGCGAAAGTTCAACACAATAGTGTCCAACCTTTCCAGATAGAAAAGCGATAAGAGGGCTTTTTTTAACGCCGGTAGTTTTGGCGGTGTTGAGTTGATCCAGTGAGACATGATAGTCCTGCGGGCCACCAGGAGGCAGATATGCGTCCAGTGGGAGATGCGAAGCGGAGTCTTTGTTGGTGGCGTGGATAGGGATGGTTCACTGCCAAATAAACATATAAGGTAATGTCTTGGGATCCGTATTTTAGTGATCTTGTAGATAAAGTTCAGAACAGAGTCCCAGTATGCAATGATGGGTTGGCACTCCCAGAGGCGGCGGTGAAGCAGTGTAGGATGCGGCGTGAAACACCAGGGGCACCGCTCTTGAGCTGGTTCTGCCTTGTTGATACGGAAAGGGTAGTATGCTCTGTGAATAATTTTGAATTGCGTCTCACGCCATGTTTCGGATATGGTAAGTTTGTGAACTTGTCTGTATCCCTCAAGGATTTTCTCCGAAAGGTCTTCGTCCTCAAATATTTGGGACCATTTCTGGAATGGTTTAAGATGGAATTTGGCAGTCTGATGGTCAATAAGGTGAGAGTATAGGCTGGAAATGGAGTAATCGTCTCTGCGTAGTACAGTATCAATGAAGGATTTTCGGAGGGGATCCGTTCCAGGTCTGTAGCATGAGCGTAAATAACTGACCAATTGGTGGTAGAGGAAAACGTGTGTCGCTGGTAGAGAGAATTCCCTTGATAAGGTTCGAAAGGATTTGAAGTCGCCAAGGGTATTGAGGTACATAGAGGTAATGTTGGTAAGACCCTTAGCGCTCCATTGTTCAAAGGCTTTGTGTAGGGTGGAAGGGAGAAACATAGGGTTGCCTAGGATTGGCAGATAGCAAGAAATACTGGAGGGTAACCCCAGTAGTCTCCGCACCTCTCTCCAGGCTATAATTGTGTCCTTGATGAGTATACTCGATCTAAGGTGTATTGGTAGTTTGTTAGGATTTGAGTGGAGAATGGCTGGTAAGGCATATGGAAAGGTTGAGGCACCCTCGAGCATGGTATTGGAGTATCTAGAGCTGCCAGATAACCAGTCAAGGCCCTGCCTGAGTAGGCAGGCGAGATTGTAAAAACGTATACTGGGCAGGCCCGCCCCCCCTTCAGACTTCGGGAGACACAGCTTTTGTAGAGCAATGCGTGATTTTTTGTGAGACCATATAAAGGCAGACAGTGCCCCATGGATTTTTTTAACATCAGAGTGTTTTAATAAAAGAGGTATGGTCTGCATAGGGTAGAGTAGGCGTGCAAACGACACCATTTTAAAAAGGTGACATCTCCCAAAGAGCGAGAGGGGGAGGGCTGCCCATGCTTCCAGCTCCTTTACAACTTTTGATATTAGCGGTGGGAAGTTAAGTGTATATAAAGTGGAAGGTTCTCAGCCGATGTTAATGCCCAGATACATAATTTGTTGCGTTGCTATGGCAAAAGGAGATTGGTGTCGCCATTTGTCAGACATCTTGGGGTGAAGTGATAGAACTTCGCTTTTGTCAAAGTTAATTCGAAACCCTGAGCACTGTCGGAAAGTATGAAAGAGTTGCCGGAGTCTGTCAAAGTCCGTGAGGGGTTGGGTGGAGAATAATAATATATCGTCCGCAAATAGTGCGGAACGGAGAGTTTGGTTGCCTATTGGGATGCCACTGACCCCGTCAGGTGAGTTGAGTAGTCTAGATAAAGGTTCGATAGCGATGTTGAAAAGTAGAGGGGAGAGGGGGCATCCCTGTCTAGTTCCTTTTGTCAGGGGGATCGTATCCAAGATAAAGTCGGGGGTGACCAGACGCGCAGTTGGGAATTCGTACATTCGCTGTAAAAAACGCACAATTGGACCCGAAAAACCAAAGTCCGCCATCACTCCAAATAGCCAGGACCAACTGATATTGTCAAAAGCCTTTTCGGCGTCTAGTGATATTATAGCTATGTCTTGTTCAGGGTTCGATCTAGCATATTCTAGCGCCATCAGAACCTTGCGTATGTTTAGGGTGGCCGAGCGTCCCTGAACAAATCCTGATTGTGCCGGGTGTAACAAAGAGGGGAGTAGGTGGGCTAAGCGTGACACAATTATCTTGGATAGTATTTTGACATCCACATTGATTAATGAGATTGGGCGGTATGATCCTGGAAGTGAGGGGTCCTTACCTTTTTTGGCGATTAGTCTAATGTGTGCCTGTGTTCCTGTAGGGAGATAGGGGCCCCCCTCCCACATGGCTGCATACACATGTTTAAGGGTGTCGGGAATAAAGTCCTTAGTTAGCTTATAAAATTCGGCCGTGTAGCCATCCGGGCCTGGGGCTTTAGCAGACGCCAAAGATTTGATCGTCAGTTGAATATCCTCGACTGTGATGGGCGCGTTAAGAGCAGCTAAATGGTCCTCCTGAAGTTTGGGCAAGCGGATTTTAGCTAGAAGGGCTTCAGCAGTAGGTTGATCATTTGGGTCCGCCGAGTATAGAGTAGTGTAATATTCAGCTAGTAGTTTACTAATTTCGGTAGGTGTGGTAACCAGTGTGCCAGCAGCATTTTTCAGTGCAGAGATATGGGTAGGTCGTCTTTGTCCCATGCAGAGTTTCGCCAATAGTTTGCCCGTCTTCTTACCAAACCTATGAAAGTGTAAATTAGAATAGGAGGTTTTAGTCATTTCTTGCTGCTCAGCCCATAGATCGAATTCTCGTTTGGCTTTTTTCCAGGTGTGTATATTGTCAGGTGTACGGTTAAGTGTAAGTAGTTCGTGTGCCGAACGTAGGGCTTCACTAGCTCGCATGTAGTGTTGTTTGGCATTCCTCTTGAATTGGGTAGTGTAAGAAATAATTTTTCCTCTCATGAAGGCTTTTCCAGCCTCCCAGAAGAGGTTTGGGTCTGTAAGGTGCGTCGCATTAGTTGAGGTATATTCCGTCCACGCTCCATAGAGCGTGTGGCGGAAGTCTTCATTATCTTCTAGGTAAGAAGGGAAGCGCCATATGTGTGAGGGAAAAGAGGGTCGGGCATTGATCAACTGTATGGCGATGGGGCTGTGGTCTGAGATTCTGGCGTCGTTGATTTCTGAGTCTCCTAGCATTGGGAGAAGTGCGGGGGAGGCAAAAAAATAATCGATGCGAGAAAAGGAATTGTGGGGGGGGAGTAGAAGGTATAGTCCCGGTCAGTCGGGTGTGCTAATCGCCATACATCTATCAAGTGCATGGAATCTATGGCTTGTGTCAGGAGTGTCGGGGCCGAAGGTGGCGTAGTATTTCTGGTCCTCCTACGCGTCGTGTCACCTCCTCGGTCAGCTGTTGTGGACATAACTGAATTAAAGTTCCCTCCCACTAAATGTAGAGTCCCCGGGGCAGCCAATATCCAAGCCACCATGTCTTGGAAGAATGAGGTGTCTGGCGAGTTAGGGGCATATATATTAGTGATAGCTACTTCCTTGTTAGCTAAGGTCATGTGTAGCGATATTTTGCGGCCTGTCAGGTCAGTCTTAACGTCCTTAATAGTATGTCTCAGGTGTTTGTGTAGTAAGATGGCAACTCCAGCTTTGCGCCCTACGGCCAGTGAGCCATATACAGTTCCTACCCACATTTTGCGCAAACGGGCCAAATCGTCTGTGGAGAGATGTGTCTCCTGAAGCAGGGCCACATCTGTCCGGAGACGCTTCAAGTGTCTAAGAATGGACATGCGCTTACTTGGAGAGCGAAGCCCCTTAACGTTCCACGATACAATCTTTAGGTGATTCTCATCGGTTGAGGAGGCCATGTCCCGTCTGGAGATACGTATTGAGCTTGAAGTGTGGAATTAAGTCTCCCTTCAGGCATTGCGTCATCAATCCGAGGGTCACCCAAGTATTGCAGGTTTCCTGAGGTTATAGGCATAAAACGGGTAATTAGAAACATTACAAACCTTAAACTAAAACAATAAAAAAACAACATAACATAAGTCCGGTGCAAAAAGCACCTATCAAACAGCAAGGACTTCACTTTTTTCCACATGAGGCTAAAACGCATGGCAGATCCCCCGCCATACGCCTGTTCCATTCCTACGGGTGAAGTGCGAGCTTCAGAGGAGGAAAGGCAATGGGAGGGGAGAAAGGGTGGAGGGGAAAAAGGGGAAGGGAAAGGCAGAGATGAGTGGATGGTTTAGGTTCTGGGAGGTTGCTGTATATGTCAAGGATCATCTCAAGGAGGGAGAAATAGGGATGATGGTACTACCCAATTCCCATGGGCCTCTGCCGAAAGGCAGTCCTTGAGATTTGTTGTCAACGACTGCCAGAACGATCCGCCTGAGGTGTAGAGCGACTTCTTTTGTATGGCGGCTTGGTCGGGCTGCCGTGTTGATTGTGGGATGTAGACGAGGAGGTAGCCGGAGATGAGGAGGATCCTTCCGCTGAGTTGGTGTGTTCCATTTCAGTGCCAGCTGCTGCAAGGTATTGATCTGCTTCATCAGGCGAAGTGAAAGTTAGGTGTTCCCCTAACTGCTTTTGGATACGCAGGGTGGCCGGATACGCCAGGGAGAATTTCACTTGATCGCGGTATAAGGTTGAGCAGATTGTGGAGAACGCTTTACGTTGTTTCATCACCTCGATCGAGTAGTCTGCAAAGAGTAACAGTTTCGTCCCGTCCAGTGATAGGGAGCGCGTGCGGCGGAATGCCTGCATAATGGCGCTTTTGTCAGCGTAGTTCAGATATTTAACGATGACATGTCTGGGTTTGGCGCGACTTTCCATGTACTGACCGATGCGATGGCCGCGCTCAACAATGCAGGGTATGCGGAGTCCCAGTTGTTCAGGAATAACTTTAGCGCATACGTTCACAAGCTGATTGTTAGCTATTGATTCCGGCAGTCCTATGATGCGCAAATTGTTTCTTCTGGAACGATTCTCGAGATCGTCCAACTTGTCCCATAGTTCTCTGTTTTCAGCAGTTATGCGGGCTATTACTGCTGACTGAGCAGTGGTGTCATCTTCCAGGGATGATATTCTGTCCTCCGCTTGTGAAATCCTCTGGGCTTGTGCCTGTACTTCAAGGTGGAGCTGTTCTAGCCCCCTGTGCACAGCAGCATCTACTGTGGCAGCCAGAGTGGGTCCCAGCAGGGCGACTACCTCCTGTGCAATGCCCGCTGGTGATGCAGGATCAATCGCGTGTATCCCTGTAGCAGCGTGTGGCTGTGGGGATTCCCCTATGCAGGGAGCGGCCGCCATTTTGGCTGAGCCTGGAGCCGCGTCTCCCGCGGGGGTGCCGAGGACACTGTTCGAGCGTAGGAACGCTCCACAAAGCGGTCCATATGTGCCTGCCTTGCAGCGGGAATGGATGGGGGACACCCCGAAGCTCTGGCCGGGCTTTATAGCTGAATTCGGGAGGAGGGCGGCGGGAGCTGTGACTAGCTACGGAACCGGAAGTTAATTACAATTTTTGATGCAATGCTTTGCAACAGGGCTCAGTGCTGCGCTCCAAATACAGTATCTGTGATGGGTTGAAGTGTTGTGGCACCAGTGGCTAAGGCCCAATTTTTCAGCCCCTGTTTAACAGGGGTGTGTAATTACAATTTTTGATGCAATGCTTTGCAACAGGGCTCATTGCTGCGCTCCAAATACAGTATCTGTGATGGGTTGAAGTGTTGTGGCACCAGTGGCTAAGGCTCAATTTTTCAGCCCCTGTTTAACATGGTCGTGTAATTACAATTTTTGATGCAATGCTTTGCAACAGGGCTTATTGTTGCACTCCAAATACAGTATCTGTGATGGGTTGAAGTGTTGTGGCACCATGGTTAAGGCCCATTCATGCGCCCACCAAGAGTAACTGTGAGGGCTTACAGTGTTGTGGCACCAGCACTACCACCAAATGCCCAATTTTTCCTACCACTGTTCAACAATGGCATGTAATTACAATTCCTGATATAATAGTTCACAGCAGGGCGTTCCAGCGCCCACCAAGAGTAACTGTGAGGGCTTACAGTGTTGTGGCAACACCAACACCTAAGGGGCAAATTTCTGCAGAGTATATACGGCAGGCCCCTACTTTCAAACATCCAACTTACAAACGACTCCTGCTTGCAAACGGAAGGAGACAACAGGAAGTGAGAGGAAATCTACCCCTAGGAAGGGAAATTCTCTCCTGTAAAAGTTAATATGGGAAAAAGGTGTCTCCTCTCTACTGATGCTTTATCACCAATCCTTGTTTCAATAAAAACCCCACTTTTCTAAAAACATTTGTCATTGGGACGGAAAGTGAGGTGAAATCTTCTGAACAGGTGCACAGACAGCAAAACAAATGTTACAGGGGTGATAACCCTTCCCTATGTTCTCCAAAAAGCTTAAAAATAGATTTTTTGGCTAGAGCTACACTTAAAAAATTTACCTGTTCCAAATTAGAAAAAGATTCTACTTAAGAACAAACCTACAGTCCCTGTCTTGTTTGCACCGCCTGTATACTGCTGTTCAGAGTATATAGGGCCTTTTTTTTATTTTGGGTGCGGGGTTCCCTTAATATCCATACAAGACCCAAAGGGGCTGGTAGTGGGGTGGGGGGGTACCCATGCCATTTTTCTCAATGATTTTCATCCATATTGCCGGGACCAGACATTACATTAAAGCCGCAAGCAGTTTTAAATTACCATTTTTTTCCTTTAGAAATGTCATTTTGTGCAGGGACAGTTCTAAACACGGGAAACACGTGGCACTTCACAGGCATACTTTAGACACCCCCCAGGTACGATATTTAAATGAATATTTCACTTTTTTTTTTCACTTCATTCATTATTAAAATGACTGTTTCCAAAAAACGGACATTTTTAAAACAATTTTTTGCATTGATACATGTCCCCTGGGGCAGGACCCGGGTCCCCAAACCCTTTTTAGGACAATGACTTGCATATTAGCCGTTATAATTAGCACTTTTGATTTAGAACGTTTGCATCCATTGTATTTAATAGGGTTCTAAAGTTTGCGCGAACTTTCGGTCCGTTCGCAAGTTCTGGTGCTAACCGAACCGGGGGGTGTTCGGCTCATCCCTACTCTCTGGTCACTATAATAATAATAATGTTGATCATTCTGTGTAATTATTGTACGTGCGTGTAGTCATGACTGTAAATAAATATTTAGCATTCAAAACAATATTGAACATTGATCGACTAATCTAGAGCAATTAGGTTGATTCTATTAGAATACTATGCAGTGAACAGAAATTAACCTATTTATTTTAGATGTTAGATTATAATTTTTTACCTAAAGTACAGTAGGACTTTACCCAGTTCCTTCATTCAAAACAACCTTCTGGTTGACAACATCCAAGTAGATGTATTAAGTCTGTTTAGATATAGTGGTTCTATCTCTTTCAGATACTGCAACTAAATGTCACAATCTAAGTGCTAAACTAAGGTATAAACAGTCAATAAAGAAGCAAGGCCGTCGCTAGTGTCAAACACCCAGGACATCCAGCCCACATGTCTTGCGGGATGTCCCAGATCCCGACACTATGACTACCAGCAATTTTAATAAAAAAATTGAAGTGCTGCAATGACATTGCACTACAACCACCAACAGCCATTAGCTACCGTGGCAGACCTGCAGCTCAGAGTTGAGGGATACTCATCCTCGGTTCTGATGTGTCACATCAGAACCAATGGAAGAACTAACCTACACTCTGAACTGCCATGGTCAGGTCTGCAAAACTAAGTCTTTGAAGTAGATCAGGTATGCACTCATTTATTGTGTAATCATGTGTACTGGGGGAGTTTGGATGGGGAAGGGGTTTGTGCTAGGGGAGGGAGGTGCAGAAATATGTGTCCTGAGGAAAGAGAGAGAGGTGTACTACAGTAGGAGAAAGATGTATACTGGGTGGGTAAGAGATGTGCGCTGGTGGGAAATATGTTCAGAGGGACTTTTAGCACCCACTGTTAGCACTATTCGGACGTACCCATCATTGAGCATGGGGCACTATGCACCACTTACTCACCCTCCTTTGATTGCTCTTTTTTCACAATTCTAGCAATGCACCTGACTGTTAACAATGCTATATATACATGTTCAGTAAGCATGCACAACTACATATATGTTAGCTAGTAAGACATATTCAGACACTGAAGTTCATAAGAAAGGATTATTTAATTTTAGATGCAATACAATAAAAATTATATCACAAACCAATACATTAAATAAGCAAACTCAATACATAAGTCAATTAAACATAAACAATAGCATAAGTGCTCATATGGTGAATGACATCTGCTTGTAGACAAAATAAGTTGGGCAGGGCGCCCACTGATCATGGAAAACATTGACTTTATAGGCACGTAGATATAAAAATTACAAATTTTAATGTTTCACCTGAATACATTTGATCGATAATTGTATCTATGGTAGAATACAACAAATACAAATATTAAAAAATTAACAGATCATGTGGAGAATTCCAAGGAGAATATCTCAAAATAGAAACTTCCTGCAGTGATGTCGACTAGACAGATACCACGATGAAAAGAGATAGCCCCTTGGATTGGAGTCCACGAGATACTGATGGGATAAAAATTAAACTCAAGCTCTACATGTTTCGCAATGTCAATAGCATCGCTTCCTCAGGAGCTTCTAGATTTTAAAGAGAATACATTTATTAGATAATCAAATAATCAAAATACAGTATAATAAACATAGTCAAAACAATAAAGTTTAATGGGAAAACACTCACCACTTCAGTGGTGCACGTTAAAGAAGTATTTGGACAGTCAGCCCAACCCTAGCTCCGCGGCACCGGCACATGAGAGGATAATGGCCCCAGGTGGATAATGGGACTGGACCCCCCGAACCCTCAGCCACAGGCAGCAAAGCCGCATATATGATGTGGACAGGTATGGGGATGCAAAAAGGTAGCTGTCGTAAAAAAAAGTGCAAAACTGCATCATTGATATGATATGTAAAAAAACGACTTAAAAACCGAACAAGTAAAATTAGAACTTACTTTTTTAGAACATATAGACAGAAAATGGGGGGTCACTTGACCCTACACTGGATGTGGTATAATAAACTTGGATACAGGATTGATGCTGGAATGAGGAAATAACTATATATAATAAATAATCAGTCTAAATTGTCTATTAGGTCTCAATGGCCTAGCAATTAAGGATAGGGCTTTGGGGCATGTATTATATATAATAGAGCTACCAATAACATACCTTACAGATAATGTAATGACCAGGATAATATGGACTTCTGGGCTAAGAAATGAAGCGGTAATATGGCACTAACAAATTTCTTGTATCTGATCCAGATGTGTAATAATACACCACATAGACCATAAAAGGCCGATTGGGTATCTATTGGATCGGGAAATAAAATAGTAACAATGTATCAAAAAATAAACTGACTATGTTTTAAACTAATACTATCTAAAAAAAAATTGCAGTGTATGTATACCTTGTTGTTTGGTGGTTAATGGCCAAGAAACGCCATTGCGAATGATCCCCAAGACTCCACCGCTAGCCTGAACTGGATCTTAGAAAAAGCAAGCAGCCTAGATAAATCTAATAGACAAGGAGTGGAAACAGCATAAGTATACATACATAGGTATGGAGTACAGCATGCGCCAAGTCAGATTCATAAACATGTACATACCCGAAACGGAAACCAAGAATCATCCACATACAGCCAAATTACGTCTGCCAAGTGAGTGGGGCGACTGCACTCCTCAACCACCAGCTGATCTCGGCCCCACTATATAATGCATCTCGCTCAGGAGCGCGCCAGACAACGTCTGACGTCACACGAGCCAGCCAAAAGACGTACCCCACCGCGAGCGTCAGCCGACGCATGCGCACAAGGATTGGTGAAGATCCGAGTGCTAAGGGCGGAAGTACTGAGAGAGACACCAATGGATGGGTCTCTCTCAAGTCAGATCTCCTTAAACATTTGAATGGCCTTAGCATCCCTCCTGATGCCATCTTCGTCACCATTGACCTCTATTTGAGCATTCCTCACAAGTTGGGATTACAGGTCACCAAAATGTTTTTGATGGAACAAGACCACCGAGAGTTGAAGTTCCAGACATTTATCCTTCAGCTCCTGTCCTATATTCTTGAGCACAATTGTTTCTCATTTCTTGGCTCCCACTACCTCCAGGTGCAGGGTGTTGCCATGAGCATTTGTTGCACACCGGCATACGCCAATCTTTACCTGGGGGGGTGGGAGCGGGAGATTTTTTCAAATACGGAATGTCGTCAGTACCTGGACCAGGCCTTGTGATGGTTCAGGTACATTGATGACATATTTGTTATCTGGACGGGCACAGTGTCATCCCTCAATGAGTTCATCTGTTGTTTGAATAATAACAAATTCAATCTTAAGTTCACCTTTGAGTGGCATCAGGATCAAATCTCGTTTTCGGATCTTTCCATCTATCGAGACTCAGATGACAACATAGCAACCAAGCTATTTCGCAAAAGTACGGCAGGTAATACCCTGCTACATGCGAACAGTGGGCACCCCATGTCTTTGATACACAGCATACCTTATGCTCAGTATGTCAGGCTACAAAGGAATTGTACACATGAGGCAGAATTCAGAACACAAGCTAATGAATTACGCATGCGGTTACGCAAACGTGGCTATAGCAAGAGTCTACTTAGAAGGGCTTTTAACAAAGCCATTGGGAAAGAGCGAGTTGTCCTGTTGTACCCTAAACCAAAACAAGATCAAACCCAAATCACCACTAAATTTATTACAAAATATGCTGCCCAGCATGGATCACTCCGCACTTGCATGGAGAAACATTGGCACCTGATCAGTGAGGATCCCATTTTATGCAAGTATGTCAGAAGTACTCCCGAAATAGTGTTCCGGAAAAGCACTTCAATTGGTAACAAACTTACAGCAAGCGAATATAGACCCAAATATGACAATCAGGCCCAGATACGAGGCATTTTTACATGTGGCCAGTGTACATACTGCCCATGGGTTCAGACAGGAGCACGGTTTGTGTTGCCCAATGGAGAAACTTTTCATCCCCAATTCCATGCGACATGCAATACTGAGGGGGTCATCTACCTCATGACTTGCAGGTGTGGGGCGTTCTATGTGGGGAAAACATTTCGCGGATATATGATCATTTATATTACTCACAATATGCAAAGATGCTTACCCCAATTAGTCATCATCTGTGTTTTTACCACAAGTTTGACACTTCTATGGTCAAGTTTTTGGTTTTGGAAGTTGTCCCTAGAGACCACCGGGGGGGGGGGGAATTGGGACAAGCGCATCCTGCAAAAGGAAGCATTGTGGATTGAGCGTTTGGAAGCCACACGACCGCCGGGGATTAATGAGGTTCTCTCATACTGACCCTTCCTTTGAAGGTTCAGCCTGGGGGCGTCCTTTGATCCTTGGAGGAATTTTCTCAGAATGCCTCAAACTGTTTTTTCATCTTAGGTTATCTCATTTTGGGGTCAATAGGACCTGGGGGTGCTTGGCATTTAATAACCAAATATTTCAACTTCATTAGGGGTACTCTCAAGATGACTATTCCAATAGTCACTACTATGAGTTATGTCCCCGAATTTTGGTCAATATTGTTTTATTTACTGTGGGCACAATAATAGGAATCTCTATGCTATTATGCAGATGGCATTGTCGTTCTTTATGCTTACCTTTTGGCATTATTGTCGCCATTTGGCAACTGTCCCTCTTAACTTTAAACCCTGCAACAATTATAGTTATTTTGTTAATATGTTTGTTATAATTATGTAAACCTTTTTTACCTTGCATGCCCGGTGCCCAGCACGGGATCTTTATTAGACCAAGTGCTGGTTTCTGGGCTATACAAACCAAGTTGTTACATTGCTCCATTGCATGCAATTACATTGTATGCGTGTGCAGCGCGGCTTACTAATTTTTTTTATTTTTTTTTTTCACAATCAAGGTTTTATTGAGAGATAATTATTACAAAATAGTAATAACAATAATAGTACAATTGCAATGTGCTGTACTCAACATTTAGTTTCAATTTTCCAATATGCAAAGACAGAAAAACAAATTAAAGAGGTATCGAGTACAGGCATTATAGATAAGGGCATCAGTTCTATCATATTAATCCTCATTTATAGAAAAAAGAAGAGGGTATGAATAGGTAGGAGGGAAAGAGGGTCAGATGTAAAAAGAAAAAGGGGTGAGAGAGAGATGAGGGAGGTGGGGATAAGGGGTAGGGAGAAAGGGGAAGAGGGGTAGGAAGAGCTATTGAGGTGAAGGGCTTCAGGAAGGTGGAAAGTGCAGTATTGATTTATTGTCTGAATGCCTTCTAGTTATAATAATAATAACACAACAGTCCAGAATACATTATGTCACAAAGAACAATATGATTGTGTCAGTATATGGGGGAAGAAAAAGAACTGCTATGATATAACTGGATAGTTTGCCACAAGTGTAAAACTACGAGCATCTTATTTCATCAGAGCTTGGAATTCAGCAGAATACAAGAATAGAACCCAAGGTTGCCAGAGTGCATGGAAATTTTCAGTTGTTTCTCTTTTCATTGCCACAATTTCGTCCATTCTGTGAATGAACATTACCCTGTCCAACAAATCCTTGACCGTCGGTGTGTTAGTGGTTCTCCAGTGCAGTGGAATAAGTGTTTTAGCAGCTGTTAATAGATGCCTTGTTAATGCATTTTTATATTTGCTAATTTTGTGTTTTATCCAAGATTTAACTTGAGACCAATAGTCAAGGATTGGGGGACAACTCCACCAAATGTGCAAAAAGGAGCCGGGCTCCCCATTGCACCGCCAACATTTATCTGATGAGATGTTTGACCACTTTTTGGATTTCACCGGGGTCACATACCACTGGGTTAGCAGTTTATAGGAAATTTCTTGGTACCTTGTGCTCAGAGAGCATTTGTGGGCAAAAATACAAGCCTTGTCCCATTGTATGTTGCTGAATGTAAGACCTAGGTCTGTTTCCCATTTGTTTTTATGTTTGTTGCATCTGTCTGCTTGTGTATGGCCCAGCCAGGAATATGCGAAGGACGTTGTCTTAGAGATCTGGTATCTGGAAAGACAGATATTCTCCAGCTGGGTCAGGTTCTTACAGTATGCATTTTTATGTCTACTGTTGATCAAAAAGTCTTTCAGCTGCAAATAGGGCCAAGGTTTGAGTGATGATTCACCATATTCATTTCTTAGTGCAACTAAAGTTTTGACCTTGTCGTCGTTGAAGCAATGAGTGGCTAGCAATTTACCAGTGGTAGTGGGGATTGGAAGTCTCAGTTGGCCTTCTCCTGGTGGGAAGTCTGGGTTATCTGCAATCGGTGTCAATGGGCCAGGAATTGAGGCTAGTTTGTATGGTGTAGCTATTTTGTGCCAGATATCGAGTATGGCTGCTACAAAGGGATTGGTTATGTTTCTGGTGTATTTGGAAGAGGCTGACCAAGGGAAATATGAGACGTGTTTCTTGTTGTGGTCTCGCTCTAGTTGTATCCAGTCTTTGTGAGTGCCGTGACAGTGCCAGTCTATCAGTCTTGATATATGAGAGGCTATATGGTATTTCTTATAGTCAGGTAAACCTATGCCCCCCTTGCTCTTTGGTAGCGTAAGGAGTTTCAGACTAATTCTCGGTTTCTTCCCAGCCCAAAGGAAGCATCTTTGGATATTTTGTAGCTACGAAAAGAAGGAGGGGGTATCTTAATTGGTAAGGCGTTGAAGAAGTAGAAGAAGTAGAGAAGTAGAGTAGTCTCGGAAGGATAGTCATTTTCAAAATGGACGCTCTACCAAACCATGAAAAGAGCTTGGAGGTCCATTTTTGTAGGTCTGCAGTGATGGAATGTAGTAGGGGAGTAAAGTTTGCTGAGAAGAGACCATCAATAGATGGGGTCAGTTTGATTCCTAAATATTTAAGGGTGTTTGATTCCCATTTAAATTTGTGGTTACTTTTGAGAAGGTCATAGTTTTTGGGGTCTAGATTCAGATTAAGGGCCTCAGATTTTGTTTGGTTGATTTTGAAATTGGAGATGAATCCAAAAGTTTTAAAAATCTCTGTAAGGTTAGGGATAGAAATGTGTGGTTGCGTAATAAAAAAGAGGAGGTCATCCGCATATGCAGCTACTTTGTATTAATTCTCCAGAACAGTAAATCCTCTAATGTCACGTGAGTTGTTTATGGTCCTAAGAAGGGGTTCTAAGGAAAGAATAAAAAGCAAGGGGGAAAGGGGGCATCCCTGACGAGTGCCATTGTGTATTTTGATTGGGTCAGATAGAACGTTATTGATTTTAATTTTTGCTTGAGGGTTGACATAAAGGGATTGAATCCAGTTCATCATGTTCTTTCCAAGACCTATATGGGAGCAAGTAGCCAGCATATAATCCCACGAGACCCTATCGAAGGATCAGTAGACAGGAGAAGGCCCTCGATCTTTGCGCATTTCGCCTGATGTATAAGGTTAAGGGATTTGGTGATATTGTCTTTGGCTTCCCTACCCAGCATAAAGCCAACTTGTTCAGGGCCAATTATTCGGGAGAGTAAAGGTTTCATTCTATTCGCTAGAATTTTTGCCAACAATTTAATGTCGACGTTCAGCAATGAGATTGGCCTAAAATTAGTGCAATCAGAGTGGTCCTTGTCAGGTTTCGGGACTACCGCTATGTGTGCATTAAGTAGTGTGTTGGAGTCATGCTTATTTTTGGACAGGCAATTAAATGCTTTAAGCAGGGGATTTGTTAGAAGGTGAGTAAAAGTCTTGTAATACTGGGATGTAAATCCATCTGGACCTGGGCTTTTCCCTGTTTTCAAGTCTTTGATCGCACCCTGTATCTCGGCTATAGTGATGGGGTCTTCCAGAGAGGAGGTGTCTTCATTAAGAAGGGAGAGTATCTTGCTATTTATTAGGAAGTCCTTGATCATCTCCTCCCTGGGGACCACAATGTGGAGCGGTTTGTGTTGTGTGGGCAGGTTGTAGTGTTTGTCATAGAAATTATAGAATATTTTTGCAATGTTTTCTGGATCGTGTTCTAGTACACCTTGTTTGTTGCGAATGGCATGTGCATGGGTCGCTGACTTAACATCTCTCAGGGCTCTGGCAAGATTCTTACCACTTTTGTCCCCGTGTTCATAAAAAATGTTTTTTTGGGTTTGTAGGTCAAGTATGCGTTTCAGGGATTGCCTGTTGCGGTTGAGTTCTGCTTCTACTTTAGTGGACAGCGATTTTTTATGCTGTAGTTCTAGTCTTGCTATTGTGTTAGATAGTTGGGATATTTCCTTTTCTCTTTCTCTTTTCTTCCTGGCTCCCCATTTAATCATTTCACCCCTTATCACTGATTTATGCGCCTCCCAGTTGTTTAGGGGGTTGGTGTCTGAGTCAAGATTATTTTGGAAGTAAGTCCGAATGGAGTCATGCAGGTTGTCATGGATTGATTGGTCCGTGAGTAGGGCTGCATTGAGTCTCCAGTTAAATGTCGCACTTTTGGGTGGATTAAATTGCATTGTAATTGCAGTAGGGGCATGATCATATAGGGAGACAATACCTATCTCTGCTCTAATCAGGTTGGGGAGATCTCTTTGTGTAATAAAAATTAAGTCGATTCTGGAGTATCTCTTATGGGGGACCGAGAAAAAGGAGTAATCCCTGTCAGTAGGGTGGGTCGATCTCCATGTGTCCACTAATGTCAGGGATTGTAATAATGCCTTGATGCGTTTCAGTATTCTGTATGAGATATGTGAGTGTCCTGTAGATGTGTCATGAAGCGGTGAAAGGGGTACATTAAAATCTCCACCAAGGATAATACAACCTTCTGCAAACCATTTCAGTTCATTTATTATTTTACTGCAGAATGTGATATGAGATTTGTTTGGGGAGTACACATTAGCTAGCGTTATTGGTGATCCTTCCCAAGAGCCTTTTAATATGATGTATCTGCCTTCAGGATCTGTCAGTTGGTATTTGATTTCAAATGGGGCGTTTTTATTAATCAATATTGAGACACCTTTCGTCTTGGCTATGGGATTTGTCGCATGGTAGGCCACATTGTAGAGATGGTCAGTTATTTTGGGGATGTTCTGTCCTTTAAAATGTGTTTCTTGTATGAATACAACCAGGGGTTTGAACTTTCTGAGTTCTTTGAGGAGTTTGGTTAGTTTTTCTGGGATATTGAGACCATTAGCGTTATGTGAGACTATTGTGGGTGAGACACCTAGAAAAGAGTAGGACATTTTGTATGTTCTTTAGCTGTATAGTAAATAGCTCTTAGGTAGGGAGAATTGGGATTTTAGGGAGAAGGGAAGGGGGGGAGAGGTGGGTTTGTGGAAAAGAAAGATTATAATCCTATTGATTATATATTCGTCAGATCCGTTAGACGGGTCTGATGTAACAACAGTTAAATTGAGTCTGAGCCTCAGTTATCTCCTAGAGGGGAGTAGGGCCAGGGGTTACCTGTATTCCAACAAGGAGTAAATCAAAGAAAAAAGCAACGAACAGGGGGGAATACTCAGTAATTGAGGGAACCACTAATGACTCTCGGGGGTAGTGGGAGAAGTCTTTGTGGGCGGAGGCAGTTATCCACAAAAACTGAAGTATATGTAGACGGGGAGGTCTGCGCTGGGGGGGACGGAATATTTGTATCAATTATAAAAGTGCTGTTCTGAGCCTTATAATTTCGGGGTGTACCCAAACCTATAAAAGTAACATAAAAACCTGTAAAATTCTAGATTCTAATAACGATTTGTATCTACTTGTGATAATCAATCAACATTTCTGCAAAGTCTTTTAACTGAATCCCTGGAAGGTCCACACGGAGGACCCAGCGAGACAACCCGAGAGCAGCAACCCCCCTAAGGGGGGGGGCAATCTCCGCGTCATCTCACCGTCTCCTCCCCCAACCCACCTCTATGCATGCCAGGTTTCCCACATTTCTTTATAAACCAAAGGAGCATAGAGCAGGATAATCAGCATGTAGTAACATCTATTCAACTTATGACAGGTAAGTGAACCCATAAAGGTGATGTGGTAGTCCTGAAAAACAAGGATTCTGTCATACACGCGAACATGTCCAACCCTGAGGGTTAAGTGTGTACTTACAGTTCCCGTTATCAGGACACTAAGTCCCTGTCTCATAATGTGGAGAGGCTGCGCAGTGAGAACTCGTTGGGTCGATGTTACGGCCTCTGTCAGCTTGCCTGTGGTACATCCTTTTCATGTAGAAGTAGGAGTGGAGAAACGAACTTAGTTAGTGGGGAACAAACCAAGAAAAAAGTCAGCATTATAATAAGGACCTGGTCTAATTACAAATTGACCAAGTTCCCCGAAGTCTCATCTGGGTTGGATATTAGCATCTTGCGGTAAATGAACTATGATGAGACCCTCAGAGAATGTGTAGGTTGGGATCACCTTCAGTACTTCACTTTAGGCCCCTTGAGTTAGGCTTGAGAAATGGTGTTTGATTCATGGCCTTGTCTGGAAAATGTTAATAACAGCTTTATAGGTATTCCTAAGTAAATGCTGACCTCTAGTGGTGAATGCTACGAATAGCAGCTCTAGTTTTCATACAGAGCAGAGCAGAGAAGTCGAGTGTAAATTAAGTTTGGTATATTTATATGTGTCAGCGTTTTAGTTTGATAGATGTTTGTCTATCTAAAATTCCATTTAGGTATGAATTATTTTTTAACAGAACATAACAAGGGGAACAAGGTAGTTCAACATAGGTGGCGGTTTTAACCAGGTTTGGGCAGCACGTTCCAATTTAGGTGATGGCTAACCTTTATCTGTTGTCTCTCTGTCTGGAGCCTTTAGGGAATGGTGAGTGAAAGCCGCCCTTAAGGGGGCCTTTTCTGGGCTGACCAGGACGAAATGGAGACTTCCCTGGGGATGGGCCAGATGATGCCGACTGGTTATTAATGGTAGGAGGTAGTCTGAATTCCGCATACCAGTCAGGTAGATCAATGGGGTTTATTTGTAGGCCTTCACAGAATCCGCACAGGTCTTCTGGGACTCTCAGTAGGTATTGTTTGCTGTTGTATGAAGCCTGCAGTGCGAAGGGAAATTTCCACCTGTATCTTATTTCCTTCTCTTTCAGGACCTCCAGCAATGGTCTCAGGGCTCTCCTGTTCTTTAGGGTGATTGGTGATGAATCCTGAAACAGTTGTACGTCTGTCTCATTAAAAATGATTTGGTCTCTTGTCCTAGCTTTCTGCAGGATTTCTTCCTTCAGATTGAAATTAGGAAGGCAACAAATCACATCTCTCGGGGGGTTGTTGTCCAGTGCTCTAGGCCTAAGGGCTCTATGCGCTCTATCGAATTCAATAGGCGAGGCCTCTGGCCTATCCAGCAGGCCGTTGAAAATGGAGGCGAGTGCTGGTTTAATTTGATCGGGCAGGATGGTCTCTGGTATACCCCGTACCCTGATATTGTGCCTTCGGCCTCTATTGTCGAGGTCTTCTAAATGCCTATTAGTGTCGATTAGGTGCTGAGAGTGGGATATGGCAATATCATCTAGTCTAGTTAGGGCTCTGTCTCTTCTCTTCCCTGATCTCTCTGCAACCGCCATTTGCTCTGAGAGCCTGAGCAGTTCATTCTTTATGTCAGAAATGGCGATTGAGAAAGAGTTCTTTATGTCAACAGCGATTTCCGTCATTGAGGCATAAGTCAAAGGGCAGTCACCCTGTACAGTACCTCCTATGGAGTCCTCCGACGCGGGCAGGGATATTTCATCATCCTCCATGTCATCTCCTCTGTCCTTCCTCACCACCGGCGCCATCTTGGATTTTCGGCCGCTGCCTGTGTAGCCGAGGTAAGCTTGTTTTTCGGCGTGCCCATCGAGTGTAGGAGTCTCCTATTTGTCCCCCTTGTATAGTATGTGCTCATACTCTTCCGTTTAGAGGCCGATTTAGCACCCGTCCCTTGTCACAGACCAGAGCTCTCTCAAGCTGCGTCCATCCACGCCCCACTCCAAGCCACTCCCCCCGGCTTACTAATTTCAGCACCCGACCATAGGGCTTTGCGGCTTTTTGGCACATTTTGAGGTGAATTGGGACCCCTGGGTTCCGGGCATTAGTAGCGTTACTGCCGCGATGTGGGCGGTATGTGGCTACCCAAGCCATTGGTGGAGAGTAGCGGACTTTCCTCTGGAATGACCGACACACCATTCCACCGATGGCAATTTGAGAGAGACCCATCCATCGGTGTCTCTCTCAGTACTTCCGCCCTTAGCACTCGGATCTTCACCAATCCTTGTGCGCATGCGTCGGCTGACGCTCGCGGTGGGGTACGTCTTTTGGCTGGCTCGTGTGACGTCAGACGTTGTCTGGCTCGATCCCGAGCGGGATGCATTATATAGTGGGGCCAAAATCAGCTGGTGGTTGAGGAGTGCAGTCGCCCCATTCACTTGCAGACGAAATTTGGCTGGATGTGGATGATTCTTGTTTTCCGTTTCGGGTATGTACATGTTTATGAATCTGACTCGGCGCATGCTGTACTCCATACCTATGTATGTATACTTACGCTGTTTCCACTCCTTGTCTATTAGATTTATCTAGGCTGCTTGCTTTTTCTAAGAGCCAGTTCAGGCTAGCAGCGGAGTCTTGGGGATCATTCGCATTGGCGTTTCTTGGCCATTAACCACCAAACAACAAGGTATACATACGCTGCAATTTTTTTTATATAGTATTAGTTTAAAACATAGTCAGTTTATTTTTTGATACATTGTTACTATTTTATTTTCCGATCCAATAGATACCCAATCGGCCTTTTATGGTCAATGTGGTGCATTATTACACATCTGGATCAGATACAAGAAATTTGTTAGTGCCATATTACCGCTTAATTTCTTAGACCAGAAGTCCATATTATCCTGGTCATTACATTATCTCTAAGGGATGTTATTGGTAGCTCTATTATTTATAATACATGCCCCAAAGCCCTATTCTTAATTGCTAGGCCATTGAGACCTAATAGACAATTTAGACTGATTTGTTATTTCCTCATTCCAGCATCAATCCTGTATCCAAGTTTATTATACCACATCCAGCCTAGGGTCAAGTGACCCCCCATTTTCTGTCTATACGTTCTAAACAAGTAAGTTCTAATTTTACTTGTTCGGTTTTTCAGTCGATTTTTGACATATCATATCAATGATGCAGTTTTTGCACTTTTTTTACGACAGCTACCTTTTTGCATCCCCATACCTGTCCACATCATATATGCGGCTTTGCTGCCTGTGCCTGAGGGTTCGGGGGGTCCAGTCCCATTATCCACCTGGGGCCATTATCCTCTCATGTGTCGGTGCCGCGGAGCTAGGGTGGGCTGACTGTCCAAATACTTCTTTAATGTGCACCACTGAAGTGGTGAGTGTTTTCCCATTAAACTTTATTGTTTTGAATATGTTTATTATACTGTATTTTGATTATTTGATTATCTAATAAATGTATTCTCTTTAAAATCTAGAAGCTCCTGAGAAAGCGATGCTATTGACATCGCAAAACATGTAGAGCTTGAGCTTCATTTTTATCCCATCAGTTTCTCGTGGACTCCAATCCAAGGGGCTATCTCTTTTCAGCGTGGTATCTGTCTAGTCGACATCACTGCAGGAAGTTTCTATTTTGAGATATTCTCCTTGGAATTCTCCACATGATCTGTTAATTTTTTAATATTTGTATTTGTTGTATTCTACAATAGATACAATTATCGATCAAATGTATTCAGGTGAAACATTAAAATTTGTAATTTTTATATCTACGTGCCTATAAAGTAAATTTTTTCCTTAAATCCCTTTATTCAATTATCATTAGGACGTGGCACATTTTCTACTAGAGGTGCTGATCACCACCTAAGGGCACTTGTAATCAATTCACACTGATCATGGAAGGCAAGGAGTTACATGTCTAATTTTTCACCCATTGTATAAGTACCTATCAATTCTATTAAATATGTAACACTTGCAGTTTTACACTATGTGGCATGCCTTTATTCTTCTATGGTATCTCTGAGGATTATACAAACCGGATTGTCGTGTGCAGGCAGGCTTTTTGTTCTTGCTGGCTGGGTGCCATTTGAAAAGTGCACAAGTGCTATTGATCTCTTTTTTTGGAGATCACAGATAATCGGTAAGAGGCTGTGATTCTTGTGGTATGGGACACCTAAGGAAGGCACTTGCTTGACTTGTATGTCACATTTAAGGCCGAATGGCACAGACTTTTTCACTTACATTTTCTTGTTCATTTTATGAGCACTTATGCTATTACTAGGCATAATTGACTTATGGAAAAAAGAAATCAAAAAAGCGCAACCCAATGTGAATGATAACAGTGAATCTCTGAAACAATGTGAAATTCCAACCGATATCCCAACCGATATCTCAAAGCTGGAATATAAGTGAAACAAACATATATAAATGGAAAAAGATAAATTGATCAAAATAAAAATAAAACTTATGACATAAAACTCTCAATTGATAAAAGTCCATATGATGTAATATCTATGGGAGACTAGTCCAAAGATGACATATATAGGATTGTTGCCGTGAAGGAATTCCTATGCGGCGGAAGGTGTAATACTCAGACAGGTTGATAGTATAAGCTTCACATCCAATAGTAAGTAAATGGCTTGCTTACCAGATATAAGATGATATTGGGCTCAGGACTAGGCCGACCTGCCTTTACTCGTTCTGTTCTCGGTGTTCACCACACATGGATCGATTGGAAAATCCGGAGGCGGTCACTTTGGCGCTGAATCCCACAGACTGCGGGCACTTCAAAAATCTTTCGCTTGCCGTAAGGTGAGTATTGTGTTTTATATAACTCACGTTTTCCACATACAGAAAGTGGAGATCAGCATCCAGAAGTCAGCAGTCAATTACCAAAGAGAAGGAAGAAGAAAAGATCCTCATGGTGCAGTATTTCTTCATAAAAAATGTATTTATTGCACAGGCTTCATAAAACACTGACATCCATGGAACAGAGACAAATTTTCAAAAACAGCCACGGTTAGCAGCAGCTGACTGGAACGTGATGGTGTCAGAGACTTGTGGCTCCACCCTACATGTTTCCCCGTACAAGGATTCTACTGGGAACGGAGGCTGAGTTTGGAGTTTGCTTAGTTAATTTATTGATTTGTGATATCATTTGTACATGATTGATATAGCCATAAGTTGGTGGAAGTGCACCTAAACCGATTTACCAGTTATAAATTATCTTGTAGTCAGATATTTAATATGCAGCATCCGATCCTTAGTTTTTCACTAAGCACAGAAATATTTTATTTTATATTAATAACAAAAAAAACTAAATGGGACTTTGAGGCACCTTGTTAAAACATGTTTTTAATTCCTTTGGTACAGTCATTACTCTTATGCCATCTCTATTAAAGAGTTTAAGCTACTTTGGGTTCTTATCGCTCGTTTGGCTGGACTTCTCCTGTGGATCACGGGAGTGAAGTTTGTTCTGCACTTCTGTGACCTGTTTTCAGCAGACAGAGCAGGTCCAGGCTGGGGAAATCGCAACAATATGGTCAGGATCTGCCCACAACCCTGGACCGCCACCTGGCTCAGGATCTCAGCAAACTTCTGAGAGCCTGAGCCAGCTGCTCCCACCCCTCCATAGCCCAGTGCTTCAGTGAGCATGGGGGGCAGAGCAGACAGTGGTGACTGACAGTCCTCAGCTCTCTGCTTACAGAGCTCTGAGAACTGAGTGATCAGTGGTGCTTGATCGCTCAGTTCTCAGTCTTAGAGCTAGCGGAGGACAGATACAGCATCAGATCGATGCTGCATCCACCATGGTAAGTATGAAAAAATACTGACCTTCTCTTAAAAAAAGAAGGCTGTACAATTTTAATCAGTTGTTTAAAACACCTTCAAATATATCATCTCTGATTAAGTACCCTCAAGTATCCCAAACAAGGAGACAGATCAACAAGGGATATAGGGGGCATAAGGAACCCCAGACATTTCTGTGAATAATTATGTTAATTATTCAGATAATTTAGAATGATGAGCATAATGAATAATTGGTATATCAAACAACAGCCTTATCCTATAAAAAATGTCCTTCCAATGTATCCTACCTTAATTACGAATATCCCTGATGTCTGGACTGCAGCAAATAACTCCCTATAAACCACTTCACTACATCCTGTTATGTAAAACAGCTGTAATGATATTACACAGGCTGTTAGTATCAATCCTAAAAGTTCCCATTCAGTCTCCTAATATAATAGCTGATATCTCTTACTTCAGTTATTGTTTGAATCTCAAAGGGCTTCAGTGCTGGTGTGTCCTCTGCTCACTGGAGAGAAATGAACACCAAGGAGCAGGTAAAATGTTCACCTTATATATTCTGTCTTTGCCTGTTTACTGTGGCACTTAACCCCACAGACTACACCTACAAATGGTGTCTTCTAGTAAGCAAAGGACACCCCTGAACTGGAGGTATTTGAGATTACCACAATAATTGAGCCAAGAGTAACCCTAGTGTGTAGGCATTTTTGCACAAACATACCCATAGAGAATCAGGGCATATATAATCTGACAAAGAGCAATCACAATCACTTAGTTAGTTAAAAGAAAAAAAAAGAAAAATTAGGATCTCCAACAGGGAAGGTGACATCACAGTAATGAATAATTTACAATACGTTAAAATGTTTGAGAAAAATAAAATAAAAAAATTAATCTAGTGGTATCAAGGTACATGGGCGGAGCCTGGCTGAGCAGACATGCCAGCTTGGAGCTCTGCTCCTGAAGGGATGTTTCTGCTGTATTATACTGTGTCCCGGCTCAGCTTCAATATTTTTACTGGGTCTGCTAATAACCCCCGCCACTTAATGTATTGATTCTTGGGAGTTCTCGTCTGAAAATGAAGCCAAAAAACTACAAGGAAGTGCAGCCTCAGGCGTCAGTCAGAATGGCACTAGCAACATCCCCTCCCCCTGTTACCTCACACCCAATGAAATCCTCTCAGTGCTCTAATGTATCTGCGGCAACATAGGGGGAATATGACTCAGATTCATCTATACAAACTTCAGAAATTACATCTTTTACAGACCCTGCTCATTCTTCTGTTGTGAGGCAATTTGAAAGGCTTCACAAAGCCCTTAAACAGACCTCAGATTATATAACAAACAATCTGACTAGGGAAATCAGAGAACTGGGCCAACGCACTGCAAATCTTGAACTGCGGGTTGATGAACTTGAAACTAACACCCAGGCTTATGCAGTTGAATTTGAAATCTCAAAGAAGAAAACGTAGTCCCTCAATCTCGTTTAGAAAAATACGAAAATAGGGCCCGGCATTCCAATATCCATATACGTTGAATACCTGATCTGTCACTGATTTGCAAGAAACTGTACTATCCCTATATCAAAAAATGCAGCCTTCTTTACCAGTCGAATGAATAGAGATGGACAGGGTTCATGGAACTTTATAAAAAGAAGTGCAGCGCATAAAAACAAAATATACACTAATACTATATTAAAACAGTCCAATATTGGTCCAGCAGAAAAGGAGAGGAGGACTACAGATCCCAGCAATCACCAAGAAGATTCTGTGTGACGAAACACAATTCAGGTAAAGCAATGGTGACAGACCCTCCACCTCCAGAGCAATCGCTTCACTCACCTCAGATATTAGACCACTGAGCTAACAGATGGTCAAATGAACAGATCCCAAAAGGGTATAACATCCAGATGCAGATAGGAACTCCAGTCGATTAACCCAGGGTGTAATAAAGGTGAAACAGAGACAAATCTAAGTGCACACTGTTGGCCAGTTTAAAACGACTTTAATATGACTTTAATATGATAAATTACTATTCACAAACTACTGGTATATAAACTTGCATAATCAAAGTACAAGCTAAATTTTGGGGCATTGAAAAGGTTGATAGACATTAGCAGGGGGGGGGGTGCAATTACATCCGCTGATGACGGAAACCGAAACGTACGTCGAGGTGCACTACAGGTCACGCAACTGACGTCACTTACGGTCCCGCTGGCTGTCTGTTCCAACGAGGTGGAACGCACGCCATCATCCACAGGTCCGGGACTGCCATTCGTCTATTCACGCCTTTACAGCCTCAGTGACGGGTTCGGGGCACTTACCAAGTAAGCGCGGTTTGGCTTTTAAACATTGATTTGTGCAATAAATGGTATCACACTATTTTTGCCTCTCTTCTCTAAATTTGCATACCACCGGAGTTCTCCATATCCCAGTGTTTTACCATCGCCTGCTTAACTGACATCATTTCATTAACACCTAGCAAGTTGATAATTTCAGAAAGCCTGCTTGACCTCTTTTTTAGTTAAAAGGGTCAATATGCTGGGGTAAGCTACCATCTTTACTATAGCACTATCGGGTGTTCACGGTGAAGGTGGATCTGAAAGTCACAAGGATTTACTTGATTAAATACATCACGTATTTGGAAGATTTATGACACATGCAGAGGATTCCTTTTGTTCACCATTGCTGTGGGACTATATTGTGTTCATTTTTTGGACTTTATTGCACATTTATATATTTTTATAGAGTGTGTATATTCATTTGGTGTTTTTTTTCAGTTTGCTTGCTTACATTCTCCTCACTATTTATTAATTTCTGATTTGTGATTCTATTGGTTTAGCATCTACACACTATATAGCACTACTTAGTTAAGGCGGGTGTAATTTATTAATCTAAATATCCATTAGAATTATTCTGATAGATTGTCACTTAGCGCCCTTATCTCTCACTATTTTCACATTGTTTTCAGCTATCACTGAATTTTGAGGTGGAGCTCTTTTTCACCAATTTTTTATTAGTTTGTGCAGGTTTCTTTCTATTAATTACATCCGCTGCCTCAGCCAGAGGGAATCTTTCTGGATATTTGAGGCTAATGAACTCTCTCCTGAAGGGTTAAATACAGGAGACCCATTTTACTGAACAATCTACTCCTAAGTTTTTCAGCTCCAATTATCCACAGGTATATACTGTATATACTAAACAACAAGGTGTTCTTATCACTATTCACTGTCCGTACAACGCCACCATTTGTACTTTCATCTGAAATAAAAGATCCTGAAGGCCGCTACCTCATTCGGCACATTTCTGATGTTGCTATAACCATTGTATCATATTATGCTCCTAATAAAGATCCATTATCATTTCTTTCCCATCTTTTTCATGTAATTGATTCACACAAGTTACAGTCAGGTCCATAAATATTGGGACATCGACACAATTCTAATCTTTTTGGCTCTATACACCACCACAAATTTGAAATGAAACAAACAAGATGTGCTTTAACTGCAGACTTCCAGCTTTAATTTGAGGGTATTTACATCCAAATCAGGTGAACGGTGTAGGAATTACAACAGTTTGTATATGTGCCTCCAACTTTTTAAGGGACCAAAAGTAATGGGACAATTGGCTGCTCAGCTGTTCCATGGCCAGGTGTGTGTTATTACCTCATTATCCCATTTACAAGGAGCAGATAAAAGGTCCAGGGTTCATTTCAAGTGTGCTATTTGCATTTGGAATCTGTTGCTGTCAACTCTCAATATGAGATCCAAAGAGCTGTCACTATCAGTGAAGCAAGCCATCATTAGGCTGAAAAAACAAAACAAACCCATCAGAGAGATAGCAAAAACATTAGGTGTGGCCAAATAAACAGTTTGGAACATCCTTAAAAAGAAAGAACGCACTGGTGAGCTCAGCAACACCAAAAGACCCGGAAGACCACGGAAAACAACTGTGGTGGATGACCGAAGAATTCTTTCCCTGGTGAAGAAAACACCCTTCACAACAGTTGGCCAGATCAAGAACACTATCCAGGAGGTAGGTGTATGTGTGTCAAAGTCAACAATCAAGAGAAGACTTTACCAGAGTGAATACAGAGGGTTCACCACAAGATGTAAACCATTGGTGAGCCTCAAAAACAGGAAGGCCAGATTAGAGTTTGCTAAACAACATCTAAAAAAGCAGGCGGTATCTGGTCACGTGTTTTTTACGCCCACATCCGGCCTGTGTGGCTAGCGGAAGGAGGGAGGTGGAACGCACGCCGTCCATGCAGGTGGACTGATTGCAGCGGACTTTCCCATTCAATTCCTCTGAGAGCCTGCAGCCCCAGTGCCGGGAATAGGCACTTGTGAATGTGAGTAGCCATTTGGCTCTTTTTATGTTTTTTACGAATTAAAAAACAGTTTTACACTATGGAATGTTTCCATCTTGATTTTCCGGTCATGGCTTTATGAGGAGGAAGGATTTTTTCCAGGTCCAATCCATGTGGACAGGCACTACCCTGTACAGGCGAGTTTTGACCTACTTTTTAGTTAAAGTGGTCAACTACCTCTGGTAAGCAGGATTTACTACAGCACGTTGGGTGTACGTTTTTCCTTGGTGAAGGAGCACAATTTACATCACTTCAAGTTTTTGATTGTCAGCACTGAGTTGTCAGCACTGAGTATTGGAGTCACATGAAAACCTGATTTTTTTTTCAGCAGCAAATTTTGGACATCTCTTCTGTTGAACTTTTTAATATATTGGGACACTTATATACAGTATTCAATGTTGCATTTATATAAATTGAGGTATTGGTACATGTATAACTAATTCATCACTATTGGTTTTTTACTTGCACCTATTAGCGCCCCCTAATTTTTTTCTACATATGCACTTCTATACCCTGCCCGCTTACGGGTCTCAGCGCTGAATGGCATACACTTTTTTGACTCCCCAATGAGCGTTGAGAGGTGGCTGGAAGATAATGGGAAATCCTCACAGAAGACGGCAGGGCAAGAAACTGTAGACTAATAGGACGCTGAGGTGGTTGCTTTCCCCCCTTTCCCCCCCCCCCTTTTTTTTTGTTTTTGTTCTTGTCTTTATTTTGTTTTTTTGTTTTCAGATGGGGAGCGGGTGGGGGGAGAGAAGGGAAATACCAAATAAAGCATCAGTAAAAACACTTATTAAAGGAGAAGGGGAGGAGGAGGGGGGAAGGGAAGGAGAAGGGAGAACACTAATTAGACTGAAATGGGGGAGTTTTGATAAATTTAACACAATAATGGGTACAAACATTAAAACACTGGAAAAATATAAAAATAAGTAAATAAATAAAAAGTTAGGGGGGGTGTGAGAATCTTAGAGCAGGGGCACAGAGAGATGTATGACAGTGGGGAGTTGAGAGGGGATGAGTGTAGAGTAGAGGTCATAGGCAAAACCCCAAGGGTAGGCCCAGCTGGGCAGGGAGGGGGGTGGGAAGGGAGGGTAAGAAAGGGGGGGTAGAGGTAAAAGGGGGGAAGGGATAGGGGGAGAGGTAAGGGGAGGAAGGGGAGGGAGAGGGAGCTACATCACAAATGAATATGGGAAAATACCACAAAAAACAACACAAACATCACAAACACAAGGTTCGTTGTATACACATCACAAAAACAAGGGAATTTACTCTGAAGTATACTTAGGCACAACGTAGTTTTCTTGGTATTCCATTAAGGACAGATTAATTTTAGAAGGGTAAAATGAATTTGGAATTATTATTATTTTTTCCCCTTTCTTTCTTTATTGATGACATATGATAATCTTTTATTCTCGTAAGTACAATGTTAATGTGAATAATAAGGGTATAGTTTTAATGACCTGGAATGTTAGGGGTCTAGGGGAAAAGACTAAAAGAAATGCAATGTTTAAATATTTTGATAGAATGAAACCCCAGATCATTTGTTAAAAGGAAACACATATGCGCCCCGACTCTGTCCACCTCCTGCAGTCACGTAGATACCCGACACAATTTCACTCTATGTACACTTCATACTCCAGGGGAGTAAGTGTAATGGTCTCTACGGATATCTCCTTTGAATGCATTCAACAGAGGGCAGGGATGAGCCGAACACCCCCCTGTTCGGTTCGCACCAGAACCTGCGAACAGACAAAATGTTCGTGTAAACTTTAGAACCCTATTAAATACAATGGACTCGAACGTTCGAAATCTAAAGTGTTAATTATAAAGGCTAATATGCAAGTTATTGTCCTAAAAAGTGTTTGGGGACCTGGGTCCTGCCCCAGGGGACATGTATCAATGCAAAAAGAAGTTTTAAAAACGGCCGTTTTTTCGGGAGCAGTGATTTTAATAATGCTTAAAATGAAAAAATAAAAGTGAAATATTCCTTTAAATTTAGTACCTGGGGGGTGTGTATGATATGCATGTGAAGTGGCGCATGTTTCCCGTGCTTAGAACTGTCCCTGCAAAAAATGTCATTTTTGAAAGAAAAAAAATGCATTTAAAACTGACTCGCGGCTATTAATGAATTGTCGGCTCCCGGCAATACATACAAAAGTCATTGAGAAAAAAAAAAAAAAAAAAGCGTGGGGGTTCCCCAGAATTCAATTACCAGGCCCTTCAGATCTGGCATGGATTTTAAGGGGAACTCCACCCCAAGTTTAAAAAAAAAATGGCGTGGAGTCCCCCTAAAAATCCATACCAGACCCCTTATCCGAGCACGCAACCTGGCCGGCCGCAGGGGAAAAGGGGGGGACGAGAGAGCGGCCCCCCTCCCTCCTGAACCGTACCAAGCCACATGCCCTCAACATGGGGAGGATGTCCCCATGTTGATGGGGACAAGGGCCTCATCCCCACAACCCTTGCCCGGTGGTTGTGGGGGTCTGCGGGCGGGGGGCTTATCGGAATCTGGAAGACCCCTTTAACAAAGGGGACCCCCAGATACCGCCCCCCCCTATGTGAATTGGTAACGGGTACATTGTACCCCTACCATTTCACGAAGAAAGCGTAAAAAAAATGTTTAAAAAAACACACAAACACCTTGAAAAAGTCCTTTATTTAAAAAAAATAAATAAATAAACATTCCAGCGGTGAAATCCAGTGTCCCGCGGCGATCCCGATGTCCAGCGCTGTCCTTCATTGGTTGTGCCTGAGCGGACCTGATGGGGAACTCCCTCTCAGTATTTTAAATGTATAGACCCGCCCCTTCTAATGTTCCCCATCAGGTCCGCTCAGCGGACGAGATGCAGAACATGAGAAGGGGCGGGTCTATACATGTATTACCAAAGTGAGAGCAGTTCCCCATCAGGTCCGCCCCCTCGGTATGTCAGACCCGCCTACGTCATTGGCTTGAGCGGGGAACTTCCTTCACTATGTAAATTTAAATTACACAGTGAAGGAAGTTCCCCGCTCAAGCCAATGACGTAGGCGGGTCTGACATACCGAGGAGGCGGACCTGATGGGGAACTGCTCTCACTTTGGTAATACATGTATAGACCCGCCCCTTCTCATGTTCCGCATCTGGTCCGCTGAGCGGACCTGATGGGCAACTTTAGAAGGGGCGGGTCTATACATTTAAAATACTGAGAGGGAGTTCCCCATCAGGTCCGCTCAGGCACAACCAATGACGGACAGCGCTGGACATCGGGATCGCCGCGGGACACTGGATTTCACCGCTGGAATGGTTTTTTTTTTTTTTTTTTTTAATAAAGGACTTTTTCAATGTGTTTGTGTGTTTTTTTAAACATTTTTTTACGCTTTCTTCGTGAAATGGTAGGGGTACAATGTACCCCTTACCAATTCACATAGGGGGGGGGCCGGGATCTGGGGGTCCTCTTTGTTAAAGGGGTCTTCCAGATTCCGATAAGCCCCCCGCCCGCAGACCCCCACAACCACCGGGCAAGGGTTGTGGGGATGAGGCCCTTGTCCCCATCAACATGGGGACATCCTCCCCATGTTGAGGGCATGTGGCTTGGTACGGTTCAGGAGGGAGGGGGGGCCGCTCTCTCGTCCCCCCCTTTTCCCCTGCGGCCGGCCAGGTTGCATGCTCGGATAAGGGGTCTGGTATGGATTTTTAGGGGGACTCCACGCCATTTTTTTTTTAATTTGGGGTGGAGTTCCCCTTAAAATCCATGCCAGATCTGAAGGGCCTGGAATGGATATTTGGGGGAACCCCACGTCAATTTTTTTTTTATTTGCGGCGGGGTTCCCCTTAATATCCATTCCAGACCTGAAGGGCCTGGTAATTGAATTCTGGGGAACCCCCACGCTTTTTTTTTTTTTTTATCAATGACTTTTGTATGTATTGCCGGGAGCCGACAATTCATTAATAGCCGCGAGTCAGTTTTAAATGCATTTTTTTCTTTCAAAAATGACACTTTTTGCAGGGACAGTTCTAAGCACGGGAAACATGCGCCACTTCACATGCATATCATACACACCCCCCAGGTACGAAATTTAAAGGAATATTTCACTTTTATTTTTTCATTTTAAGCATTATTAAAATCACTGCTCCCGAAAAAACGGCCGTTTTTAAAACTTCTTTTTGCATTGATACATGTCCCCTGGGGCAGGACCCGGGTCCCCAAACACTTTTTAGGACAATAACTTGCATATCAGCCTTTATAATTAGCACTTTAGATTTCTCCCATAGATTTTTCGAATTTGCCGCGAACACCCCAATTTGTTCGCTGTTCGGCGAACGGGCGAACAGGCAATGTTCGAGTCGAACATGAGTTCGACTCGAACTCGAAGCTCATCCCTAACAGAGGGTGGACAGAGAAGGTAGATACGTTTTTTTGCTGTGTGAGCTTAACGGGTTAGTGTGCATCATTGCCTCGGTTTATGTTCCTCCACCATTTTCTGCAACCCCTCTTAGAAGCTTGGCGCAATTTATGGCTCTGTCTCCGGATGTCCCGGTACTAGCGCTGGGGGATTTTAATAATACGTTGGATATATCCCTGGATAGAATGTCTTTGACTCCAGGAGTGGCGAGGCGAATGACTGGTAGGACAGCCTTTGCCTCGCTGCTCTTGGAGCTGGGACTCCGGGATGTCTGGCGAGAGAGGCATGCAGAGGACAGAAGTTATTCATGCTACTCCGCTACACATGACGGACTCTCACGTATTGACATGGGACTAGGGAACGAGGCACTTATGCAGCGGGTAAGGGATTCGGCCTATGAGCCACGTGCGCTATCGGATCACTCCCCATTTTGGGTATGGCTGGACGATACGGTGAAGTCGGGCCGCCTGCCGTGGAAAGTGAACCCTTTCTGGCTAACCTTGATCCCATCCCGGGATAAAACGAAGGGGGCAATACGGGAATTCTTGGACTTTAACAGGGGATCGGCTAGTGCAGCGATGGTATGGGACGCACTTAAGGCTTTTGTAAGGGGATGCCTAATTGGAGAGATAACGGGAATTAAAACCTGTGCGAGAGAATGGGAAAGCAGGGTACGGGAAGAAATGAAAATGAGAGAACAGGCTCTGATAGCTGACCCATCTCAGTCTAACCAGGATTCCTGGAAGGAGGCGCAATCTATGTATAACTCGGTTTTATTGACCGCGGCAGAGAAAAGGAGTTATTTTCAGCAACAGAGTTATTTTGAGGAGGGGGAAAATACTGGTTGACTCCTAGCCCTTATAGCGAGAGAGCAGCGGGAGTCCGCTAATATCTCAGCTATAAAGACAGAATCTGGGGAGATACATACGTCTAGTAATGATATATTAGATAACTTCCAGAGGTTCTACAAGGATCTATATTCCTCTAAAACTAGCTATACTCCATCTGACCTGGCTGTGTTTTTGCAAACATGCCCATTTCCACAGCTCTCTGAGGTTGACAGGGAAATGTTAAACTCCCCAATAACATTGAAAGAACTGACGGAGGCATTGGAGGGGGCACCACACCACAAGTCCCCAGGTCCGGATGGGCTGCCGGCTGAGGTGTACTCCCATTATGGGGAGGAACTTCTACCGCCTCTGTTAGAGGCGTTGGCGGAGGCGGCGGAAGTGGGCTTCCTGCCAGATAGTATGCAGGAGGCAACAATAATAGTACTTCCAAAACCGGGGAAGGATAAGCTTATGTTGGACTCATACCGCCCAATCTCCTTATTGAATGCGGACGTGAAGCTTCTGCCCGGTATTTTGGCTAAAAGGCTATCCCAGGTAATTGACAGACTGGTCCACTATGACCAGTCTGGCTTCATACCCACACGTTCCACTGCGGATAATATTAGGCGATTATATATGAATTTGCAGTTGCCGGTGGACAATCCGGGGGGTAGGGCCATTCTGTCACTGGATGCCACAAAGGCGTTTGACAGTGTGGAGTGGCCCTACCTCCTGGAGATACTGGAAAGATTTGGACTGGGGGACGGGTTCATTAAGTGGGTAAAGGTGTTATATTCCAGACCCAGAGCCAGAATCCGAATTAACAATAATATATCCCCCCCATTTGAGTTATATAGAGGTACCCGTCAGGGGTGCCCATTGTCCCCACTGCTGTTCGCCCTGGCAGTAGAACCTCTGGCTATACTGATCCGTAATGCTTCGGAAGTGGTGGGATTCCGCAGGGGTCAGAGGGAAGAAAAAATATCCTTTTATGCGGACAATGCGCTTATATATTTAGGCGACTCTGCCGCCTCGTTGCGGGCAGCGATGCGGACAATCGAGGACTTTGGAGGCTTTTCAGGGTTCACTATTAACTGGTCAAAGTCAATTTTAATGCCTATAGATCAGGAGGTGGAACAGTTACCCGAGGGGGCAGAACAAATATTTATAGCAAAATGTTTTAAATACCTGGGAGTGGTAGTAACACCGGAACCGGCTGAGTATATTCAGTTAAATCTGGGCTAGACAGAAAGTGAAATGCAACAGTTGGTGTAAGCTTCTACTGTCAGTGGTAGGACGAGCAAATTTAATAAAAATGGTGTGGGCCCCGCAGTTACTGTATGTACTCCATAACTCCCCCATGTGGATTTCTAATAAGTGGTTTAAAAAGATTGACACACTGATGCGGGAGTTAATTTGGAAAAAAAAACAGCCAGGATTAGTTTAGCTACCCTGCAGTATGGGAAGGACAGAGGAGGATTGGCAATACCCCACTTCAAAATTTATTTTTTGGCCTCACAGCTCCAGCAGATGAAAGGATGGGGATGGGAGGGGAGGGAAGACCCGATAAGTAAAATGGTGACCGCATCGGCTCCAACATTGGTAGCGGCCTCCCATATGGATAAAAGGAAAAAGAGCATATAGTAATGGGACACAGTAATATGTATAGGTGGATAGGCACAAAAAAAATAAAAATAAATGGAATGTCTCACTGGAAAACATGTAATACTGTAAGTGTCTGCACTGTAAGAATATTTTTTTCTAAATAAAAAGATGATGAATCAAAAACTGTCTAATAGCACTGAACAGAGCCCTGTTCTATCTCTCCCCACGCCGCTATCATACTATTAATAGCCGCTATGGAAAGAGTACTTTATAGTGTGGGGAGGGATTAAGAGCAATGAGCCATGATTGGATACAGTCATCATGACAGCATCCAATCATGGCTCTGATAGTGCGCTGTGCCCTGATTGGGCGAAGCTTTCATTGCTCCCGACAATCAGGGCTTTTAATGCACTGTGCAGCGGCGCTGTGCATTGTGGTCGTTCGGCGGGTCAAACAAATGGTCGAATGCCCCCGATAATTTGGTTGTTCGGAGAATATCCGAACAGCCAAAGTTCGGGCCGAACTCTTGCCGAACCATTTGCCCAACCCTAGTAGGGATTGATCCAAGGGATTGTTTACAGTCCCTGCAATGATAAATTATATTGTCAGTTATTTTTGTTTCTGCTTTTTGATGTATTTCTTGTTTTTTATTCTCAAAACTCTGCATCTTTTTCATGAATATATTTTTGAAAATTCTGTTTAATTCTGACCCATGTTGATAAATGTCTGTAATTTTATTTTGTTACCATTATAGTGTATACTAATAAAACGCTATAAAATGATTGAATAATCATTACCTTATTTAAAATTAAAATGGACTCATTGGTTAATTGTTGTTTTGAGCATTTTGCCATTAAATGAACTTAAAGTAGAACGATAGGCAAAACATTTTTTTTTCATAGTTGAGTAGAGTAAGAGAGGGTTATAACCCCTATCAGACCTTTGTTGCCATCTGTGCCCCATTTTTTTTGCATAGGTTAGGGGAGGGTTATAACCCCTATAAAGTTTATTTTTGCCATCTTTGTGCCATTGGGGAGATTTACTTTCACATCTTGTCCCATAGCCAAACAAGAAGTGTGAGGAAATCCCTGCAAATTAAGGGAAACTCTTGGGGACCCCCAAGTCACCAGAACTAGTGGCCCCATTATAAAATGTCCCCTCTATTACTTTAAAAAAAGCTTTGCTTTTAGTTATACTTTAACTTCCTGCCCTATAGCCAAAACAAAAAGTGAAATTCCTGCAAATGAAGATAATCCCTCATCGTCTTCATTGCAAGATTCCCACTATATTACTTTTCTGGAGACAACCCACAATTTGGGCTTTTCTTTTACTTTAATTTCAATGACAATGGTAAACAGGACAAATAGAGAATGTGAATTTCCCTAATGAGGGCACAGACTGCAATAAAAACATGACAGATTATCTATCCAAAACTAAAGAAAAAAAGCTTTGCCTTTTAGTTCTGCTTTAAGAAACCATATTTTACCAGTGTACAGTCTTTTCAAACTTTTCCTTAATTCCTCGTAATTTGACCTCTTCTGTCAAATTTGTTCTACAGCTTATTTGGCTTATGTATTGTATCTAAATCAATTTCTTGAAAGTTATTAAAAAACACTAGCCATATTTTGGCAAGAGTCCATTTGTGCACTATGGTTAATGGCTTTTTTTTTCTTTTTTTTTATTAATTTCTTGTGAGGCCAGTTTATATATACACTGAAGGCTACTTGTTCCACATTGAAGATCAATGAATAAAGAAATACAAAATAATGATGCACAATTTTCCACGGACAACAATGTTAGTGTGTGTGTGTGTGTATATATATATATATATATATATATATATATATATAAAAGATATCTGTGTATTTATATATATATATATATTACTTTCTTTTTAGCGTTTGTTAAAAGTAGATTCATGATCACAGCTTAAACTTTCCTTTTATATCATCAGCATTGTAATAGCAATACAAACAATGGTTATTACTGACAAGTGCTGAGCCACTGATGGCTACTATTAGTAGCTAATCTACAAATTACTATATTTGTAAAAGATATCTTTTATTTTAGGTATCCATATTTGATACAGAGATAACAACGGTCAATTATTGTGTCTCTCAATCCCATAAACAGTTCTTTTTCTGACCTCATGGGTCTTATTTCCACTCATAAGCAGGGCATGTAGGATATTACCATGGTCCTTGACCTTAAGCTGGACCCAAATCCAACACTGTAAATCTCTCCCCTAGAAGAGATTCTAGCACATATAGAAAGGATGACTACCTTGCTCTCTGAACACCGTTTGGTGAACACTTGGGGAGACCTGAATCCCTGAATGGAAGATTGCACCTATTATTCTGCTCCTCATTTGTTTTTCACATATCAATTACTTTTTTTTTGTTAACCTCCAATTCCTTCCTTCCCTTGGTCCTTCACCTTGGTCCCATGGTCTAACCACTGCCCATTATTTGTACATTGCACTTACCTTGTCCTAGCTCACTGTCTTTTGAATGGCGTATTAATAACTCCTTACTGCCACTTACTTACAACATAGCTTACTCTATTGCCAATGACCTTAAAAGTTACTTTGTATTCAAAGAGAGTTTGGTTTAATCTCTTGTTAATTTATGGGAAGTCCATAAGCAGTAGCGGCTGGTGCTAAAATAATTTGGGGGGCACAAACAAACCCCTCCAGGCAGGTCCGCACTCATCACGGTCACGGCTCTCCTGATACGGCTCCCCTCTGTGGCTTCCTCTTCTGTGTTAACCCGGTCTTCTTTCCAGGTTCCAAATCTTCAGCCTCCTGATTGGCCGGGACGAGAAGATGTAATTCGGAAGTGACGTGATGCCGAATATTGATTCGGTAAAATCAAAAGTGGGAGGGTTCGGGGCACAGTGCCCTGCACTCCAAGGACAACCTAAAACAAGCCAATTAAAGCCTCAAGCTCTAATTACATGCTTGTAAAAAAATAACGGGCATAATAGACACCACCCATTAGTCCGGTGCACCGCAAAGTTCACACACATAGAACAATTTATTTTTAAATAAATGATAATATGACTAACATTTTTTAACTTTAAGATGTTATTTAAGATTTATTTAAAAATAAATTGTTCTATGATTAACTTTCCTATTGGTCAAAACTTGGGGGGGGGGGGGCGGCGCTCCTTATTGACTGGCTGCCACTGTCCATAAGGCCACCATATAGGGCTCTATTATTCAATTAGCCACACATTTCAAGGAAGAAAGGAAAGCTAAAAACATGGTAATAATATTTCAGCTGGCACGTCTGGAATATGATTGGAAGAAACACCCTTCTTCATCTCTCCACAAGCAAGTGAAACTTAATATGCTACTAATGAGACAAGACAAAAAAGCTAATTAAATGCCCAAGTGAAAGGATCTACTCTCATCAGACTACAGCTCTGGATGGGACCATCACAGCAAATCCTGCCACCATTGGAGACCACTTTAGTTTGAATACTATATGACATATATATCTAAAAAGCCTCAATCCTTTCAACCCTCTCTAGCGGACCAACTTCTTGCAGATGTCTCTCTCCCTACCCTTTCAGAGGAAATGATAGTTAAAATGTATACTTATGTCACAATTTCTGAAATATTCCTTGCTATCAAATCTCTTGGTGCTTTATTACAAAACCTATGCGGATATCCATGCACTGCATTTAAATAGCTTATGCAACCATTTAAATTCCCATCCAGATCTTCATCCGATCTCCCTCAAGGTTCACACAGGAAAGTTGCCAAAACCAAAAAGCCCTGCTAACCCATTAGGTGGCTCGGAGTCTCTCTGCCCACAGGAGTCTCGCCTCTGGCTTCACTCCTTCCTGTTTGCATCCCAGCCAGGGATGCAGGAGGGTGGGCTACACACGCGCTGATGATGGGATGATGCGGGACGTGGCTTCGCCCCTTCGGGGCGGGCCTGCGCCTAGCACCTCTCCGTCAGGGAACTCTGAGGCAGATGGTTGCAGCCAATGCGGCGCAATGATCTGCCTCATTGGCCGCAGCTGAGTTGGGCTGCTTATTTAGCCTATTCTCAGCTAGTTAAATTAGCCTTACAGGCTATTTCAACTTCCTGTCGGCACCAGCATTCACATCGCTGGTGTCTTGCTGACAGGACTAGGGATGAGCTTCGTGTTCGAGTCGAACATACGTTCGACTCGAACATCGGCTGTTCGATCGTTCGACGAAGATCGAACGATTTGGGCCGTTCGCGCCAAATTCGAGTGACGTGAACGGCCCACAATGCACTACGCCATCGCAGTGTCATCCAGGCGCTGTGATTGGCCAAGCATGCACTGTGACCCCGCATGCTTGGCCAATCACAGCGCCGGCAGCGAGGAGAGCAATGATTGGCCACAGGCAGGATGCCTGTGGCCAATTATTGCTGAGGGTGTTTAGTACACGCCCCACACTATAAAAGGCCGCCAGCACGGCGGCCTAGTGTAGTGTGTTCCGGAGCAGGGAAAGAGCAGCATAGGCAGGGACAGTGACTTTTATTTCTTTCTTGCTTAACCTGGATTCCTTTAGTTTAGGGAAAGAGAAGGATAGGTAGGGAGAGTGTCAGTGTGTTTTGTGCTTGTGCTATAGTGTGCTTAAAAAAAACATTTTTTCTAGGGACAGAAAACTGTAGGTAGGGAGAGTGTCAGTTTCTTTCACTGTGCAAGTCCTTGTTTCTAGGGACTGGGAAGGACAGTGAGTGAATTCTCCTTGTGCTATAGTGTTCTTAAAAAAAATTTTTTCTAGGGACAGAAAACTGTAGGTAGGGAGAGTGTCAGTTTCTTTCACTGTGCAAGTCCTTGTTTCTAGGGACTGGGAAGGACAGTGAGTGAATTCTCCTTGTGCTATAGTGTGCTTAAAAAAAACATTTTTTCTAGGGACAGAAAACTGTAGGTAGGGAGAGTGTCAGTTTCTTTCACTGTGCAAGTCCTTGTTTCTAGGGACTGGGGAGGACAGTGAGTGAATTCTCCTTGTGCTATAGTGTGCTTAAAAAAACATTTTTTCTAGGGACAGAAAACTGTAGGTAGGGAGAGTGTCAGTTTATTTCACTGTGCAAGTCCTTGTTTCTAGGGACTGGGAAGGACAGTGAGTGAATTCTCCTTGTGCTATAGTGTGCTTAAAAAAAACATTTTTTCTAGGGACAGAAAACTGTAGGTAGGGAGAGTGTCAGTTTCTTTCACTGTGCAAGTCCTTGTTTCTAGGGACTGGGAAGGACAGTGAGTGAATTCTCCTTGTGCTATAGTGTGCTTAAAAAAAAACATTTTTTCTAGGGACAGAAAACTGTAGGTAGGGAGAGTGTCAGTTTCTTTCACTGTGCAAGTCCTTGTTTCTAGGGACTGGGAAGGACAGTGAGTGAATTCTCCTTGTGCTATAGTGTGCTTAAAAAAAACATTTTTTCTAGGGACAGAAAACTCTAGGTAGGGAGAGTGTCAGTTTCTTTCACTGTGCAAGTCCTTGTTTCTAGGGACTGGGAAGGACAGTGAGTGAATTCTCCTTGTGCTATAGTGTGCTTAAAAAAAACATTTTTTCTAGGGACAGAAAACTGTAGGTAGGGAGAGTGTCAGTTTCTTTCACTGTGCAAGTCCTTGTTTCTAGGGACTGGGAAGGACAGTGAGTGAATTCTCCTTGTGCTATAGTGTGCTTAAAAAAAACATTTTTTCTAGGGACAGAAAATTGTAGGTAGGGAGAGTGTCAGTTTCTTTCACTGTGCAAGTCCTTGATTCTAGGGACTGGGAAGGACAGTGAGTGAATTCTCCTTGTGCTATAGTGTGCTTAAAAAAAAACATTTTTTCTAGGGACAGAAAACTGTAGGTAGGGAGAGTGTCAGTTTCTTTCACTGTGCAAGTCCTTGTTTCTAGGGACTGGGAAGGACAGTGAGTGAATTCTCCTTGTGCTATAGTGTGCTTAAAAAAAACATTTTTTCTAGGGACAGAAAACTGTAGGTAGGGAGAGTGTCAGTTTCTTTCACTGTGCAAGTCCTTGTTTCTAGGGACTGGGAAGGACAGTGAGTGAATTCTCCTTGTGCTATAGTGTGCTTAAAAAAAACATTTTTTCTAGGGACAGAAAACTGTAGGTAGGGAGAGTGTCAGTTTCTTTCACTGTGCAAGTCCTTGTTTCTAGGGACTGGGAAGGACAGTGAGTGAATTCTCCTTGTGCTATAGTGTGCTTAAAAAAAACATTTTTTCTAGGGACAGAAAACTGTAGGTAGGGAGAGTGTCAGTTTCTTTCACTGTGCAAGTCCTTGTTTCTAGGGACTGGGAAGGACAGTGAGTGAATTCTCCTTGTGCTATAGTGTGCTTAAAAAAAACATTTTTTCTAGGGACAGAAAACTGTAGGTAGGGAGAGTGTCAGTTTCTTTCACTGTGCAAGTCCTTGTTTCTAGGGACTGGGAAGGACAGTGAGTGAATTCTCCTTGTGCTATAGTGTGCTTAAAAAAAACATTTTTTCTAGGGACAGAAAACTGTAGGTAGGGAGAGTGTCAGTTTCTTTCACTGTGCAAGTCCTTGTTTCTAGGGACTGGGAAGGACAGTGAGTGAATTCTCCTTGTGCTATAGTGTGCTTAAAAAAAACATTTTTTCTAGGGACAGAAAACTGTAGGTAGGGAGAGTGTCAGTTTCTTTCACTGTGCAAGTCCTTGTTTCTAGGGACTGGGAAGGACAGTGAGTGAATTCTCCTTGTGCTATAGTGTGCTTAAAAAAAACATTTTTTCTAGGGACAGAAAACTCTAGGTAGGGAGAGTGTCAGTTTCTTTCACTGTGCAAGTCCTTGTTTCTAGGGACTGGGAAGGACAGTGAGTGAATTCTCCTTGTGCTATAGTGTGCTTAAAAAAAACATTTTTTCTAGGGACAGAAAACTGTAGGTAGGGAGAGTGTCAGTTTCTTTCACTGTGCAAGTCCTTGTTTCTAGGGACTGGGAAGGACAGTGAGTGAATTCTCCTTGTGCTATAGTGTGCTAAAGCATTCCTCATCAACCATCTTTGAAATCCTTGTTTTTTGGACAGTCAGGGAAATTGTCGTTGTGCTATTCTGTGCAAAAGCAATCATCCTGAACCATATTTAGAAATCCTTAAGTAAAGGGACAGAGAAGGACACCTGAAGGTAGCCCTTATTGCTTTTTTCCCATCTCCCTGCAGGCCATCTATTAGAATGTCTGGAAGGCAAACAAGGAGAGGCAGACAGTCAGGAGGCAATAAAAGAGGGCAAGCAGGCTCTGTGTCTGGGGGCAACAGTGCTGGTCGTGGACGCGGTGCATTGTCATCAGCACATGGCCATGGGACACGCTTGTCCTTCTTTTCGGCAGCTGGACATGTTGAGCCACATCATGCCGAAGACTTGGTAGAGTGGATGACCAAGCCCTCCTCCTCCTCCTCACCCTCTCTCACCCAGGCTCAGGGTACTGGCAAAGCAGCTGCCAAAGCGTCCTCTTCCCTGGTATCAATGTCAGACTCATCATCAGTCACTCCTTCCCTAGACCCACCATGTCCTCCTCCTGAGGAGTCCCCCGAACTGTTTGAGCACAGTGTTGGGTACATGCTCCAGGAGGATGCCCAGCGTTTCGAAGGGTCTGATGATGAAACCCAGCTACAGGAAGGCAGTAGGGTGAGAGCAGACAGAGGGGATGCTCAAGAAGGACACCAATCTGGCAGTCATGTTCCAGCAGCTGCAGCATACTGCCAGATTGGCTCCAGTGATGAGGAGGGAGGGGATGATGAGGTCACTGACTCCACATGGGTGCCTAATAGGAGAGAGGAGGAGGAGGAGGCACATCTCCAACGAGGCAGGATGCCCTTTGGTGGCCAGCGTAAGGGCAGTACACCGACGGAATCACACCGCAGAGCTCCGCCTGTGCAGGGCGCTGCCTCTGCCCATCATTCAAAAAGTTCCTTGGTGTGGGCCTTTTTTGAGGCTAGTGCATCAGATCGCACAGCTGCTGTTTGCAACATATGTCTCAAGCGTATATCGCGTGGCCAAAACATCAGCCGCTTGGGTACCACATGCCTGACCAGACATATGTTGACCTGCCATGCAGCTCGTTGGCAAGCCTACCTCAAAGACCCACACCAAAGAACAAAGCGGACCTCTCCTTGCACCGCATCAGCTGGGATCTCCAACCCCACTATAACTTCAGTCCTCTCTGAAACATGCACTGAGAGGAATGAAGGTGTAGAATTAGGTGTGTCACAGCCAAGTACTTGCGGCCACTCTGCTAGCAGTACACCGACGTCCGATTCTAGCAGGCAAATTTCCCTGCCCCAGCTGCTGGACCGTCGAAAGAAGTTCACTCCCAGCCATCCACATGCCCAGAGGTTGAATGCTAGCTTGGCTAAATTGCTAGCGCTTCAACTGCTGCCTTTTCAGTTGGTAGACTCGGGCCCCTTCCGTGAGTTTGTGCAATGTGCGGTTCCTCAGTGGCAGGTTCCCAAACGCCACTTTTTCTCACGGAAGGCTATTCCGGCTCTCTACCGGCATGTGGAAGGCAATGTCTTGGCCTCGCTGGACAGGGCGGTCAGCGGTAAGGTGCATATTACCGCTGACTCATGGTCCAGCAGGCATGGACAGGGACGTTACCTTTCTTTCACGGCCCATTGGGTCACTCTTTTGGCAGCTGGGAAGGATGCAGGACAAGGTGCAGTAGTGTTGGAGGTTGTCCCACCGCCACGCCTCCAAAATGCTACTACTGGTTGTGACACACCTCTCTCCTCCACCCCCTCCTCTTCTTCTTCCTCCATGGCCTCTTCCTGTGGTTTGTCCTATGAACCAGCGGTGCTCCGTAGCCGTTCACGGGGCTACGCAAGTACGCAGGCAAAAAGATGCCATGCCGTGCTTGCGCTGGTGTGTTTGGGGGACAGAAGCCACACTGGGGCAGAGGTCCTGTCTGCTCTGCAGGGCCAGGCCGAGAGGTGGTTGACGCCACGCCAGCTTAAGCCAGGAATGGTGGTTTGCGACAATGGCACCAACCTCCTCTCCGCCCTCCGACAGGGACAACTGACCCATGTGCCCTGTGTGGCTCACGTCCTTAACCTGGTGGTGCAGCGGTTCTTGGGCAGGTACCCGGGCTTACAGGATGTCCTGAGGCAGGCCAGGAAAGTCTGTGTGCATTTCCGCAGATCTTATAATGCCAGTGCTCGCCTGGCTGAGCTGCAAAAGGAGTTGAACCTGCCCAAGAACCGCCTTATATGTGACATGCCCACCAGGTGGAACTCAACGTTGGCCATGCTGCAGCGGCTGCACACGCAGCAGAGGGCCATCAATGAGTACCTGTGCGACTACGGCACCAGGACAGGGTCAGGGGAGCTTGATTTTTTTTCTCCACGCCAGTGGGGCATGATCAGGGATGCATGCACTGTCCTGGCACCATTTGAGGAGGCCACGAGGATGGTGAGCAGTGACAGTGCATGCATCAGTGACACTGTACCTCTTGTCCACCTGTTGGAGCACACGCTGCGTGGAATAATGGACAGGGCACTTGAGGCAGAACAGAGGCAGGAAGAGGAGGACTTCCTTGCCTCTCAAGGCCCCCTTTACCCAGACAGTGTTCCTTCTGTCCCACCCATCGCACAGGAAGAGGAGGAGGAGGAGGAGGAGGAGGAGGAGGAGGATTGTGTCAGCATGGAGGTGGAGGCTGGCACTCAGCATCATCAGCAGCAGTCTTTTAGGGATGATTTACAGTCCCAAGAAACCAGTGGACTTGTACGTGGCTGGGAGGAGGTGACTGCGGATCATGTCGTCCTTAGTGACCCAGAGGACTCCGGAGCGAATGCCTCAGCAAACCTACGCTGCATGGCCTCCCTGATCCTGCAAAGTCTGCGGAAGGATCCTCGTATTCTTCGGATCAAGGAGAGGGACCATTACTGGCTGGCCACTCTCCTTGATCCACGGTACAAGGGTAAGGTTGCGGACCTTATGTTACCGTCGCAGAGGGAGCAGAGGATGAGACAACTCCGGGAGGCCTTGCAGAAAGGTCTGTGCAACGCGTTCCCAGAGACTGGGAGGTTACAAACTCCTGGTCCTGGACAACGAGTTGCTGAGGCTTCGGCCAGTCAAAGAAGGAGCGGTGGGGAAGGTGGCCGTCTGACCGATGCGTTCAGACAATTCTTTAGTCCGCAGCCCCAAAGTATGATCGGTTCCAGCAACCATCGCCAGCGTCTGATAAACATGGTGCAGGAATATCTAGGGGCAAGGTCAGACTTGGAAACCTTCCCCACCGAAAATCCTCTGGCTTACTGGGTCTTGAGGATGGATCACTGGCCAGAGCTTGCACAGTATGCAATTGAGCTACTGGCCTGTCCTGCATCCAGCGTTCTTTCGGAACGCACATTCAGTGCTGCTGGAGGATTTGTCACGGATCACAGGGTGCGCCTGTCCACCGACTCGGTTGATCGACTGACTTTCATCAAGATGAACCAGTCTTGGATCACCACCAGCTACCACACACCTGATGCTGATATAACAGACTAATTGATTTTAACATGTCACATCCCTTCAAGACTGATGCTGATGCTGAGTGCCTGTGCTGTTATGTTGACTGGCTATCCTCCTCCTCCGAGTCCTCAATGATACGATTGATGATGATAGCTTGGAAGATCATTTTTGTTTATGGGTGCCGCCACCAGTGGCTAAGGCCCAATTTTTCAGCCCCTGTTTAACAGGGGCGTGTAATTACAATTTTTGAAGCAATACTTTGCAACAGGGCTCATTGCTGTGCTCCAAGTACAGTATGTGTGAGGGGTTGGAGTGTTGTGCCACCAGTGCCTAAGGCCCAATTTTTCAGCCCCTGTTTAACAGGGGCGTGTCATTACAATTTTTGAAGCAATACTTTGCAACAGGGCTCATTGCTGTGCTCCAAGTACAGTATCTGTGAGGGGTTGCAGTGTTGTGCCACCAGTGCCTAAGGCCCAATTTTTCATCCCCTGTTCAACAGGGGCATGTAATTACAATTATTGATCTAATAATTCACAGCAGGGCCCATTCCTGCACCCACCAAGCAAGAGTAACTCTGAGGGCTTACAGTGTTGTGGCAACACCACCACCACCACCACCACCACGAAAGGCCCAATTTTTCAGCCCCTGTTCAACAGGGGCATGCAATTACAATTCTTGATCTAATAATTCACAGCAGGGCCCATTGCTGCACCCACCAAGAGTAACTGTCAGGGCTTACAGTGTTGTGGCACCAGCACCACCATCAAAGGCCCAATTTTTAGTACCACTGTTCAACAATTATATGTAATTACAATTCCTGATATAATAGTTGACAGCAGGGCGTTCCAGCACCAACCAAGAGTAACTGTGAGTGCTTACAGTGTTGTGCCAACACCAACTAAGGGGCCTATTTCTGCAGATTATATACGGCAGGTCCCTACTTTCAAACATCCAACTTACAAACGACTCCTACTTGCAAACGCAAGAAGACAACAGGAAGTGAGAGGAAATCTACCCCTAGGAAGGAAAATTCTCTCCTGTAAGAATTAATATGGGAGAAAGGTGTCTCCTCTGTACTGATGCTTTATCAGCAATCCTTGTTTCAAGAAAAACACCACATTTTAAAAACAGTTGTCATTGGGACGGAAAGTGAGGTGAAATGTTCTGAACAGGGGCACAGACAGCAAAACAAATGTTACAGGGGTGATAACCCTTACCTATGTTTTCCAAAAAGTTTAAAAATAGATTTTTGGGCTGGAGCTACACTTAAACAATGTACCTGTTCAAAATTACAAACACATTCTACATAAGAACAAACATACAGTCCCTGTCTTGTATGCACCGCCTGTATACGGCTGTTCAGAGTATATAGGGCCTTTTTTATTTTATGTGCGGGGTTCCCCTTAATATCCATACAAGACCCAAAGGGGCTGGTAATGGGCTGGGGTAGGGGGGGGGGGTCATGGGGTAGCTATGCCATTTTTCTTAAAGATTTTCATCCATATTACCGGGACCAGACATTACATTAAAGCCGCAAGCAGTTTTAAATGGCTTTTTTTTCCTTTAGAAGTGTCATTTTGTGCAGGGACAGTTCTAAACACGGGAAACACGTGGCACTTCACAGGCATACTTTAGACACCCCCCAGGTACGATATTTAAAGGAACTTTATGCATCATTAAAATGACTGCTCCCGAAAAACGACCGTTTTTAAAACTTCTTTTTGCATTGATACATGTCCCCTGGTGCAGAACCCGGGTTCCCAAACCCTTTTTAGGACAATAACATGCATAATAGTTGTTATAATTAGCACTTTAGAATTCGAACGTTCGCATCCATTGTATTTAATAGGGTTCTAATGTTCGTACGAACTTTCGGTCCGTTCGCGGGTTCTGGTGCGAACCGAACCCGGGGGTGTTCGGCTCATCACTAGACAGGACCAACAAACTGGTGAATACTCCTCTACATGGTAGGTCTCATCTACTTCTTTACTGCGTCATTTAATAAAAAAAATTATTATATTATTACATACCCACTACCATGTCCCTGTCTTTTTGTCTTCAATAGATGGGAAGCTATTAGTTCAAGGTATCTTGCACCTTTTGGTCGACCCTATGCTGATGGGAGTGATCACTCCAATCAGTGGGAGTTCTCGCAGTCATACTTGGCTCATCTAGCCCTCGCCCTCTAATGCTGGTGTCCTGTTATCTCAGCTTCATTCCACTCCTCTCCACCGCGAAGTAGCAACAGCGTAGGTTTACTTCATCCCTGCCAGTTCCCCCTCGGTATCCAATGATGACCAGCTTATGCATGTGAGTATAGTCTCCTATGCCCATCTCTGTATCTGTATGTATCTGTATGGGTATCCAATCCCATCCAATCCCATGAAAAGGTTGATCAATAATGAAACTGTATTATTGTACTAATGTTTAAATATGTTTACTTTATAGAACATGTATGCTTTAGATGACATTGAGCCTATGAAGAAGGACTTAGGAGTCTGAAACATGTCAGGCGTCATCTTCAACAGCTACGTTCAATAGACCTGTATACTAGAGGGCATTTATAGTATGCCTGTATTTCTGCAACTTGATTTGAACTTTCTGCTGTTTAAATTATCATTTTTCAATAAATAATATTTTTAAATACTCACCTGGTCTGTTCTCAAAAATCTTGAGGGGTTATGCTGTGCCTATGAGCACTAGGTTTTGTTTGCTTGTCTCCTGGATTGGCCAGACCAGGCCATACACGCACTGTCAATCTTCAATTTTTTTGTATATAGCCAAAACCAAACAAAGATCATCTAGACCCCAACAATGTTCATCCCATATCCCTACTTAACCACTAGAACTCTGAAAAGTTTTACCAGGGCATTTGTTTGCTTTTCAGCACATATTTTAACTGGCAATTACACGGTCATGCAACACTGTATGCAAATAAAATTTGTATCTTTTTTTTCACACAAATGGAGCTTTCTTTTGGTAGTATTTGATCACTGTGACAGAACCCACTGTCACTGTGTGTTTTGGAGGGGGCTTGTTGGCTGGCCTCCTACCCAAAGACTATGGCCCAGCAGAGAACAAGAGACTTGGGGACAAAATGGCAATGTAATGAGGTCTCTATGTAAGCTGCATCCCTACCCCCCTCTTGTTACTGTGTTTATTATGTTAGGTCATGGCACGTAGACAAAAGGTGTGGAGACACATCTCAGTGGGGGATGTATAAGGAGGGGCTGACTGCTTATCATAATCCCTTGGTGTGTTTCAACTGTAGTTGTTTGAATATACAAGTGTCGAGTTTCTATTGGTTCTTCCTTGTCCCCTACCCCCTCTATGACAAGGCTAAGGGGAGTGTCTCCATCAAAAAAATGTACAGAGACCCAGACTTTGGGAGCGATGGGGAGTGGCGGCTGGAAGACATCCTGGACTACCAAGATGAGGTGCTGAACCTCCCCGAAGAGGCGTGTGACTTAGAGGAATTGGAGTTCCTGGTCCAGCAGGAATGGGAGCACGAGATTGCCTACAAGAGGCTGTTTGACGGTGATCAGTAGCCCGGCATGGCTCCCGATGCCTGGGACTGTCCGAGGGGGAGGAGGGGACAGTCGTGAAGATGCGAAGGTAATGGGGCCGGGGGTGCCCCTACGTTTTCCTGTCCTAACCGCAACGGAAGAAGCGACAATGATACAGAGGGCAGTGCTAGAATGCCGGAATGCACCGGAGGTTCCCCAGGCAGAGAGGCAAGCTAATAGCATAAAGGTCTCAGAAGGGGGAGTTGAGACGGGCGCCTGAAGGCTGGTAGATGGTGATCAGCAGTAGTGATGAGCCGAACACCCCCGGGTTCGGTTCGCACCAGAACCCGCGAACGGACCGAAAGTTCGTACGAACATTAGAACCCTATTAAATACAATGGATGCGAACGTTCGAAATCTAAAGTGCTAATTATAACAACTATTATGCATGTTATTGTCCTAAAAAGGGTTTGGGAACCCGGGTTGTGCACCAGGGGACATGCATCAATGCAAAAAGAAGTTTTAAAAACGGTCGTTTTTCGGGAGCAGTCATTTTAATGATGCATAAAGTGAAAAAAAAAGTCAAATATTCCTTTAAATATCGTATCTGGGGGGTGTCTAAAGTATGCCTGTGAAGTGCCACGTGTTTCCCGTGTTTAGAACTGTCCCTGCACAAAATGACACTTCTAAAGGGAAAAAAAGCCATTTAAAACTGCTTGCGGCTTTAATGTAATGTCTGGTCCCGGTAATATGGATGAAAATCTTTAAGAAAAATGGCATAGCTACCCCATGACCCCCCCCCCCTACCCCAGCCCATTACCAGCCCCTTTGGGTCTTGTATGGATATTAAGGGGAACCCCGCACATAAAATAAAAAAGGCCCTATATACTCTGAACAGCCGTATACAGGCGGTGCATACAAGACAGGGACTGTAGGTTTGTTCTTATGTAGAATCTGTTTGTAATTTTGAACAGGTACATTGTTGAAGTGGAGCTCCAGCCCAAAAATCTATTTTTAAACTTTTTGGAAAACATAGGTAAGGGTTATCACCCCTGTAACATTTGTTTTGCTGTCTGTGCCCCTGTTCAGAACATTTCACCTCACTTTCCGTCCCAATGACAACTGTTTTTGAAATGTGGTGTTTTTCTTGAAACAAGGATTGCTGATAAAGCATCAGTACAGAGGAGACACCTTTCTCCCATATTTATTCTTACAGGAGAGAATTTTCCTTCCTAGTGGTAGATTTCCTCTCACTTCCTGTTGTCTTCTTGCGTTTACAAGTAGGAGTCGTTTGTAAGTTGGATGTTTGAAAGTAGGGACCTGCCGTATATACTCTGCAGAAATAGGCCCCTTAGTTGTTGGTGTTGGCACAACACTGTAAGCACTCACAGTTACTCTTGGTTGGTGCTGGAATGCCCTGCTGTCAACTATTATATCAGGAATTTTAATTACATATAATTGTTGAACAGTGGTAGTAAAAATTGGGCCTTTGATGGTGGTGCTGGTGCCACAACACTGTAAGCCCTGACAGTTACTCTTGGTGGGTGCAGCAATGGGCCCTGCTGTGAATTATTAGATCAAGAATTGTAATTGCATGCCCCTGTTGAACAGGGGCTGAAAAATTGGACCTTTCGTGGTGGTGGTGGTGGTGGTGGTGTTGCCACAACACTGTAAGCCCTCAGAGTTACTCTTGGTGGGTGCAGGAATGGGCCCTGCTGTGAATTATTAGATCAAGAATTGTAATTGCATGCCCCTGTTGAACAGGGGCTGAAAAATTGGGCCTTTCGTGGTGGTGGTGGTGGTGGTGGTGTTGCCACAACACTGTAAGCCCTCAGAGTTACTCTTGGTGGGTGCAGGAATGGGCCCTGCTGTGAATTATTAGATCAAGAATTGTAATTGCATGCCCCTGTTGAACAGGGGCTGAAAAATTGGGCCTTTCGTGGTGGTGGTGGTGGTGTTGCCACAACACTGTAAGCCCTCAGAGTTACTCTTGGTGGGTGCAGCAATGGGCCCTGCTGTGAATTATTAGATCAAGAATTGTAATTACATGCCCCTTTTGAACAGGGGCTGAAAAATTGGGCCTTTCGTGGTGGTGGTGGTGGTGGCGTTGCCACAACACTGTAAGCCCTCAGAGTTACTCTTGGTGGGTGCAGCAATGGGCCCTGCTGTGAATTATTAGATCAAGAATTGTAATTGCATGCCCCTGTTGAACAGGGGCTGAAAAATTGGGCCTTTCGTGGTGGTGGTGGTGGTGGTGGTGTTGCCACAACACTGTAAGCCCTCAGAGTTACTCTTGGTGGGTGCAGCAATGGGCCCTGCTGTGAATTATTAGATCAAGAATTGTAATTACATACCCCTTTTGAACAGGGGCTGAAAAATTGGGCCTTTCGTGGTGGTGGTGGTGGTGGCGTTGCCACAACACTGTAAGCCCTCAGAGTTACTCTTGGTGGGTGCAGCAATGGGCCCTGCTGTGAATTATTAGATCAAGAATTGTAATTGCATGCCCCTGTTGAACAGGGGCTGAAAAATTGGGCCTTAGGCACTGGTGGCACAACACTACAACCCCTCACAGATACTGTACTTGGAGCACAGCAATGAGCCCTGTTGCAAAGTATTGCTTCAAAAATTGTAATGACACGCCCCTGTTAAACAGGGGCTGAAAAATTGGGCCTTAGGCACTGGTGCCACAACACTCCAACCCCTCACAGATACTGTACTTGGAGCACAGCAATGAGCCCTATGGCAAATTATTGCTAAAAAAATTGTAATTACACGCCCCTGTAAAACAGGGGCTGAAAAATTGGGCCTTAGCCACTGGTGGCGGCACCCATAAACAAAAATGATCTTCCAAGCTATCATCATCAATCGTATCATTGAGGACTCGGAGGAGGAGGATAGCCAGTCAACATAACAGCACAGGCACTCAGCATCAGCATCGGTCTTGAAGGGATGTGACATGTTAAAATCAATTAGTCTGTTATATCAGCATCAGGTGTGTGGTAGCTGGTGGTGATCCAAGACTGGTTCATCTTGATGAAAGTCAGTCGATCAACCGAGTCGGTGGACAGGCGCACCCTGTGATCCGTGACAAATCCTCCAGCAGCACTGAATGTGCGTTCCGAAAGAACGCTGGATGCAGGACAGGCCAGTAGCTCAATTGCATACTGTGCAAGCTCTGGCCAGTGATCCATCCTCAAGACTCAGTAAGCCAGAGGATTTTCGGTGGGGAAGGTGTCCAAGTCTGACCTTGCCCCTAGATATTCCTGCACCATGTTTATCAGACGCTGGCGATGGTTGCTGGAACCGATCATACTTTGGGGCTGCGGACTAAAGAATTGTCTGAACGCATCGGTCAGACGGCCACCTTCCCCACCGCTCCTTCTTTGACTGGCCGAAGCCTCAGCAACTCGTTGTCCAGGACCAGGAGTTTGTAACCTCCCAGTCTCTGGGAACGCGTTGCACAGACCTTTCTGCAAGGCCTCCCGGAGTTTTCTCATCCTCTGCTCCCTCTGCGACGGTAACATAAGGTCCGCAACCTTACCCTTGTACCGTGGATCAAGGAGAGTGGCCAGCCAGTAATGGTCCCTCTCCTTGATCCGAAGAATACGAGGATCCTTCCGCAGACTTTGCAGGATCAGGGAGGCCATGCAGCGTAGGTTTGCTGAGGCATTCGCTCCGGAGTCCTCTGGGTCACTAAGGACGACATGATCCACAGCCACCTCCTCCCAGCCACGTACAAGTCCACTGGTTTCTTGGGACTGTAAATCATCCCTAAAAGACTGCTGCTGGTGATGCTGAGTGCCAGCCTCCACCTCCATGCTGACACAATCCTCCTCCTCCTCCTCCTCGTCCTCTTCCTGTGCGATGGGTGGGACAGAAGGAACACTGTCTGGGTAAAGGGGGCCTTGAGAGGCAAGGAAGTCCTCCTCTTCCTGCCTCTGTTCTGCCTCAAGTGCCCTGTCCATTATTCCACGCAGCGTGTGCTCCAACAGGTGGACAAGAGGTACAGTGTCACTGATGCATGCACTGTCACTGCTCACCATCCTCGTGGCCTCCTCAAATGGTGCCAGGACAGTGCATGCATCCCTGATCATGCCCCACTGGCGTGGAGAAAAAAAACCAAGCTCCCCTGACCCTGTCCTGGTGCCGTAGTCGCACAGGTACTCATTGATGGCCCTCTGCTGCGTGTGCAGCCGCTGCAGCATGGCCAACGTTGAGTTCCACCTGGTGGGCATGTCACATATAAGGCGGTTCTTGGGCAGGTTCAACTCCTTTTGCAGCTCAGCCAGGCGAGCACTGGCATTATAAGATCTGCGGAAATGCACACAGACTTTCCTGGCCTGCCTCAGGACATCCTGTAAGCCCGGGTACCTGCCCAAGAACCGCTGCACCACCAGGTTAAGGACGTGAGCCACACAGGGCACATGGGTCAGTTGTCCCTGTCGGAGGGCGGAGAGGAGGTTGGTGCCATTGTCGCAAACCACCATTCCTGGCTTAAGCTGGCGTGGCGTCAACCACCTCTCGGCCTGGCCCTGCAGAGCAGACAGGACCTCTGCCCCAGTGTGGCTTCTGTCCCCCAAACACACCAGCGCAAGCACGGCATGGCATCTTTTTGCCTGCGTACTTGCGTAGCCCCTTGAACGCCTACGGAGCACCGCTGGTTCCGAGGACAAACCACAGGAAGAGGCCATGGAGGAAGAAGAAGAGGAGGGGGTGGAGGAGAGAGGTGTGTCACAACCAGTAGTAGCATTTTGGAGGCGTGGCGGTGGAACAACCTCCAACACTACTGCACCTTGTCCTGCATCCTTCCCAGCTGCCAAAAGAGTGACCCAATGGGCCGTGAAAGAAAGGTAACGTCCCTGTCCATGCCTGCTGGACCATGAGTCAGCGGTAATATGCACCTTACCGCTGACCGCCCTGTCCAGCGAGGCCAAGACATTGCCTTCCACATGCCGGTAGAGAGCCGGAATAGCCTTCCGTGAGAAAAAGTGGCGTTTGGGAACCTGCCACTGAGGAACCGCACATTGCACAAACTCACGGAAGGGGGCCGAGTCTACCAACTGAAAAGGCAGCAGTTGAAGCGCTAGCAATTTAGCCAAGCTAGCATTCAACCGCTGGGCATGTGGATGGCTGGGAGTGAACTTCTTTCGACGGTCCAGCAGCTGGGGCAGGGAAATTTGCCTGCTAGAATCGGACGTCGGTGTACTGCTAGCAGAGTGGCCGCAAGTACATGGCTGTGACACACCTAATTCTACACCTTCATTCCTCTCAGTGCATGTTTCAGAGAGGACTGAAGTTATAGTGGGGTTGGAGATCCCAGCTGATGCGGTGCAAGGAGAGGTCCGCTTTGTTCTTTGGTGTGGGTCTTTGAGGTAGGCTTGCCAACGAGCTGCATGGCAGGTCAACATATGTCTGGTCAGGCATGTGGTACCCAAGCGGCTGATGTTTTGGCCACGCGATATACGCTTGAGACATATGTTGCAAACAGCAGCTGTGCGATCTGATGCACTAGCCTCAAAAAAGGCCCACACCAAAGAACTTTTTGAATGACGGGCAGAGGCAGCGCCCTGCACAGGCGGAGCTCTGCGGTGTGATTCCGTCGGTGTACTGCCCTTACGCTGGCCACCAAAGGGCATCCTGCCTCGTTGGAGATGTGCCTCCTCCTCATCCTCCTCCTCCTCCTCTCTCCTATTAGGCACCCACGTGGAGTCAGTGACCTCATCATCACCTCCCTCCTCATCACTGGAGCCAATCTGGCAGTATGCTGCAGCTGCTGGAACATGACTGCCAGATTGGTGTCCTTCTTGAGCATCCCCTCTGTCTGCTCTCACGCTACTGCCTTCCTCTAGCTGTGTTTCATCATCAGACCCTTCGAAACGCTGGGCATCCTCCTGGAGCATGTACCCAACACTGTGCTCAAACAGTTCGGGGGACTCCTCAGGAGGAGGACATGGTGGGTCTAGGGAAGGAGTGACTGATGATGAGTCTGACATTGATACCAGGGAAGAGGACGCTTTGGCAGCTGCTTTTCCAGTACCCTGAGCCTGGGTGAGAGAGGATGAGGAGGAGGAGGAGGGCTTGGTCATCCACTCTACCAAGTCTTCGGCATGATGTGGCTCAACATGTCCAGCTGCCGAAAAGAAGGACAAGCGTGTCCCATGGCCATGTGCTGATGACAATGCACCGCGTCCACGACCAGCACTGTTGCCCCCAGACACAGAGCCTGCTTGCCCTCTTTTATTGCCTCCTGACTGTCTGCCTCTCCTTGTTTGCCTTCCAGACATTCTAATAGATGGCCTGCAGGGAGATGGGAAAAAAGCAATAAGGGCTACCTTCAGGTGTCCTTCTCTGTCCCTTTACTTAAGGATTTCTAAATATGGTTGAGGATGATTGCTTTTGCACAGAATAGCACAACGACAATTTCCCTGACTGTCCAAAAAAACAAGGATTTCAAAGATGGTTGATGAGGAATGCTTTAGCACACTATAGCACAAGGAGAATTCCCTCACTGTCCTTCCCTGTCCCTAGAAACAAGGATTCGCACAGTAAAAGACACTGACACTCTCCCTACCTATAGTTTTCTGTCCCTAGAAAAAATGTTTTTTTAAAGCACACTATAGCACAAGGAGAATTTCACTCACTTTCCTTCTTTGTCCCTAGAAACAAGGATTATCACAGTGAAAGAAACTGACACTCTTCCTTCCTATAGTTTTCTGTCCCTAGAAAAAAATGTTTTTTTAAAGCACACTATAGCACAAGGAGAATTTCACTCACTTTCCTTCTTTGTCCCTAGAAACAAGGATTATCACAGTGAAAGAAACTGACACTCTTCCTTCCTATAGTTTTCTGTCCCTAGAAAAAAATGTTTTTTTAAAGCACACTATAGCACAAGGAGAATTCCCTCACTGTCCTTCCCTGTCCCTAGAAACAAGGATTCGCACAGTAAAACACACTGACACTCTCCCTACCTATAGTTTTCTGTCCCTAGAAAAAATGTTTTTTTAAAGCACACTATAGCACAAGGAGAATTCCCTCACTGTCCTTCCCTGTCCCTAGAAACAAGGATTCGCACAGTAAAACACACTGACACTCTCCCTACCTATAGTTTTCTGTCCCTAGAAAAAATGTTTTTTTAAAGCACACTATAGCACAAGGAGAATTCCCTCACTGTCCTTCCCTGTCCCTAGAAACAAGGATTCGCACAGTAAAACACACTGACACTCTCCCTACCTATAGTTTTCTGTCCCTAGAAAAAATGTTTTTTTAAAGCACACTATAGCACAAGGAGAATTCCCTCACTGTCCTTCCCTGTCCCTAGAAACAAGGATTCGCACAGTAAAACACACTGACACTCTCCCTACCTATAGTTTTCTGTCCCTAGAAAAAATGTTTTTTTAAAGCACACTATAGCACAAGGAGAATTCCCTCACTGTCCTTCCCTGTCCCTAGAAACAAGGATTCGCACAGTAAAACACACTGACACTCTCCCTACCTATAGTTTTCTGTCCCTAGAAAAAATGTTTTTTTAAAGCACACTATAGCACAAGGAGAATTCCCTCACTGTCCTTCCCTGTCCCTAGAAACAAGGATTCGCACAGTAAAACACACTGACACTCTCCCTACCTATAGTTTTCTGTCCCTAGAAAAAATGTTTTTTTAAAGCACACTATAGCACAAGGAGAATTCCCTCACTGTCCTTCCCTGTCCCTAGAAACAAGGATTCGCACAGTAAAACACTGAAGGATTTCAAAGATGGTTGATGAGGAATGCTTTAGCACACTATAGCACAAGGAGAATTCCCTCACTGTCCTTCCCTGTCCCTAGAAACAAGGATTCGCACAGTAAAAGACACTGACACTCTCCCTACCTATAGTTTTCTGTCCCTAGAAAAAATGTTTTTTAAAGCACACTATAGCACAAGGAGAATTCCCTCACTGTCCTTCCCTGTCCCTAGAAACAAGGATTCGCACAGTAAAACACACTGACACTCTCCCTACCTATAGTTTTCTGTCCCTAGAAAAAATGTTTTTTTAAAGCACACTATAGCACAAGGAGAATTTCACTCACTTTCCTTCTTTGTCCCTAGAAACAAGGATTATCACAGTGAAAGAAACTGACACTCTTCCTTCCTATAGTTTTCTGTCCCTAGAAAAAAATGTTTTTTTAAAGCACACTATAGCACAAGGAGAATTCCCTCACTGTCCTTCCCTGTCCCTAGAAACAAGGATTCGCACAGTAAAACACACTGACACTCTCCCTACCTATAGTTTTCTGTCCCTAGAAAAAATGTTTTTTTAAAGCACACTATAGCACAAGGAGAATTCCCTCACTGTCCTTCCCTGTCCCTAGAAACAAGGATTTGCACAGTAAAACACACTGACACTCTCCCTACCTATAGTTTTCTGTCCCTAGAAAAAATGTTTTTTTAAAGCACACTATAGCACAAGGAGAATTCCCTCACTGTCCTTCCCTGTCCCTAGAAACAAGGATTCGCACAGTAAAACACACTGACACTCTCCCTACCTATAGTTTTCTGTCCCTAGAAAAAATGTTTTTTTAAAGCACACTATAGCACAAGGAGAATTCCCTCACTGTCCTTCCCTGTCCCTAGAAACAAGGATTCGCACAGTAAAACACACTGACACTCTCCCTACCTATAGTTTTCTGTCCCTAGAAAAAATGTTTTTTTAAAGCACACTATAGCACAAGGAGAATTCCCTCACTGTCCTTCCCTGTCCCTAGAAACAAGGATTCGCACAGTAAAACACACTGACACTCTCCCTACCTATAGTTTTCTGTCCCTAGAAAAAATGTTTTTTTAAAGCACACTATAGCACAAGGAGAATTCCCTCACTGTCCTTCCCTGTCCCTAGAAACAAGGATTCGCACAGTAAAACACACTGACACTCTCCCTACCTATAGTTTTCTGTCCCTAGAAAAAATGTTTTTTTAAAGCACACTATAGCACAAGGAGAATTCCCTCACTGTCCTTCCCTGTCCCTAGAAACAAGGATTCGCACAGTAAAACACTGAAGGATTTCAAAGATGGTTGATGAGGAATGCTTTAGCACACTATAGCACAAGGAGAATTCCCTCACTGTCCTTCCCTGTCCCTAGAAACAAGGATTCGCACAGTAAAAGACACTGACACTCTCCCTACCTATAGTTTTCTGTCCCTAGAAAAAATGTTTTTTAAAGCACACTATAGCACAAGGAGAATTCCCTCACTGTCCTTCCCTGTCCCTAGAAACAAGGATTCGCACAGTAAAACACACTGACACTCTCCCTACCTATAGTTTTCTGTCCCTAGAAAAAATGTTTTTTTAAAGCACACTATAGCACAAGGAGAATTTCACTCACTTTCCTTCTTTGTCCCTAGAAACAAGGATTATCACAGTGAAAGAAACTGACACTCTTCCTTCCTATAGTTTTCTGTCCCTAGAAAAAAATGTTTTTTTAAAGCACACTATAGCACAAGGAGAATTCCCTCACTGTCCTTCCCTGTCCCTAGAAACAAGGATTCGCACAGTAAAACACACTGACACTCTCCCTACCTATAGTTTTCTGTCCCTAGAAAAAATGTTTTTTTAAAGCACACTATAGCAAAAGGAGAATTCCCTCACTGTCCTTCCCTGTCCCTAGAAACAAGGATTCGCACAGTAAAACACACTGACACTCTCCCTACCTATAGTTTTCTGTCCCTAGAAAAAATGTTTTTTTAAAGCACACTATAGCACAAGGAGAATTCCCTCACTGTACTTCCCTGTCCCTAGAAACAAGGATTCGCACAGTAAAACACACTGACACTCTCCCTACCTATAGTTTTCTGTCCCTAGAAAAAATGTTTTTTTAAAGCACACTATAGCACAAGGAGAATTCCCTCACTGTCCTTCCCTGTCCCTAGAAACAAGGATCCGCACAGTAAAACACACTGACACTCTCCCTACCTATAGTTTTCTGTCCCTAGAAAAAATGTTTTTTTAAAGCACACTATAGCACAAGGAGAATTCCCTCACTGTCCTTCCCTGTCCCTAGAAACAAGGATTCGCACAGTAAAACACACTGACACTCTCCCTACCTATAGTTTTCTGTCCCTAGAAAAAATGTTTTTTTAAAGCACACTATAGCACAAGGAGAATTTCACTCACTTTCCTTCTTTGTCCCTAGAAACAAGGATTATCACAGTGAAAGAAACTGACACTCTCCCTACCTATAGTTTTCTGTCCCTAGAAAAAATGTTTTTTTAAAGCACACTATAGCACAAGGAGAATTTCACTCACTTTCCTTCTTTGTCCCTAGAAACAAGGATTATCACAGTGAAAGAAACTGACACTCTTCCTTCCTATAGTTTTCTGTCCCTAGAAAAAAATGTTTTTTTAAAGCACACTATAGCACAAGGAGAATTTCACTCACTTTCCTTCTTTGTCCCTAGAAACAAGGATTATCACAGTGAAAGAAACTGACACTCTTCCTTCCTATAGTTTTCTGTCCCTAGAAAAAAATGTTTTTTTAAAGCACACTATAGCACAAGGAGAATTCCCTCACTGTCCTTCCCTGTCCCTAGAAACAAGGATTCGCACAGTAAAACACACTGACACTCTCCCTACCTATAGTTTTCTGTCCCTAGAAAAAATGTTTTTTTAAAGCACACTATAGCACAAGGAGAATTCCCTCACTGTCCTTCCCTGTCCCTAGAAACAAGGATTCGCACAGTAAAACACACTGACACTCTCCCTACCTATAGTTTTCTGTCCCTAGAAAAAATGTTTTTTTAAAGCACACTATAGCACAAGGAGAATTCCCTCACTGTCCTTCCCTGTCCCTAGAAACAAGGATTCGCACAGTAAAACACACTGACACTCTCCCTACCTATAGTTTTCTGTCCCTAGAAAAAATGTTTTTTTAAAGCACACTATAGCACAAGGAGAATTTCACTCACTTTCCTTCTTTGTCCCTAGAAACAAGGATTATCACAGTGAAAGAAACTGACACTCTTCCTTCCTATAGTTTTCTGTCCCTAGAAAAAAATGTTTTTTTAAAGCACACTATAGCACAAGGAGAATTCCCTCACTGTCCTTCCCTGTCCCTAGAAACAAGGATTCGCACAGTAAAACACACTGACACTCTCCCTACCTATAGTTTTCTGTCCCTAGAAAAAATGTTTTTTTAAAGCACACTATAGCACAAGGAGAATTCCCTCACTGTCCTTCCCTGTCCCTAGAAACAAGGATTCGCACAGTAAAACACACTGACACTCTCCCTACCTATAGTTTTCTGTCCCTAGAAAAAATGTTTTTTTAAAGCACACTATAGCACAAGGAGAATTCCCTCACTGTCCTTCCCTGTCCCTAGAAACAAGGATTCGCACAGTAAAACACACTGACACTCTCCCTACCTATAGTTTTCTGTCCCTAGAAAAAATGTTTTTTTAAAGCACACTATAGCACAAGGAGAATTCCCTCACTGTACTTCCCTGTCCCTAGAAACAAGGATTCGCACAGTAAAACACACTGACACTCTCCCTACCTATAGTTTTCTGTCCCTAGAAAAAATGTTTTTTTAAAGCACACTATAGCACAAGGAGAATTCCCTCACTGTCCTTCCCTGTCCCTAGAAACAAGGATCCGCACAGTAAAACACACTGACACTCTCCCTACCTATAGTTTTCTGTCCCTAGAAAAAATGTTTTTTTAAAGCACACTATAGCACAAGGAGAATTCCCTCACTGTCCTTCCCTGTCCCTAGAAACAAGGATTCGCACAGTAAAACACACTGACACTCTCCCTACCTATAGTTTTCTGTCCCTAGAAAAAATGTTTTTTTAAAGCACACTATAGCACAAGGAGAATTCCCTCACTGTCCTTCCCTGTCCCTAGAAACAAGGATTCGCACAGTAAAACACACTGACACTCTCCCTACCTATAGTTTTCTGTCCCTAGAAAAAATGTTTTTTTTAAAGCACACTATAGCACAAGGAGAATTTCACTCACTTTCCTTCTTTGTCCCTAGAAACAAGGATTATCACAGTGAAAGAAACTGACACTCTCCCTACCTATAGTTTTCTGTCCCTAGAAAAAATGTTTTTTTAAAGCACACTATAGCACAAGGAGAATTTCACTCACTTTCCTTCTTTGTCCCTAGAAACAAGGATTATCACAGTGAAAGAAACTGACACTCTTCCTTCCTATAGTTTTCTGTCCCTAGAAAAAAATGTTTTTTTAAAGCACACTATAGCACAAGGAGAATTCCCTCACTGTCCTTCCCTGTCCCTAGAAACAAGGATTCGCACAGTAAAACACACTGACACTCTCCCTACCTATAGTTTTCTGTCCCTAGAAAAAATGTTTTTTTAAAGCACACTATAGCACAAGGAGAATTCCCTCACTGTCCTTCCCTGTCCCTAGAAACAAGGATTCGCACAGTAAAACACACTGACACTCTCCCTACCTATAGTTTTCTGTCCCTAGAAAAAATGTTTTTTTAAAGCACACTATAGCACAAGGAGAATTCCCTCACTGTCCTTCCCTGTCCCTAGAAACAAGGATTCGCACAGTAAAACACACTGACACTCTCCCTACCTATAGTTTTCTGTCCCTAGAAAAAATGTTTTTTTAAAGCACACTATAGCACAAGGAGAATTTCACTCACTTTCCTTCTTTGTCCCTAGAAACAAGGATTATCACAGTGAAAGAAACTGACACTCTCCCTACCTATAGTTTTCTGTCCCTAGAAAAAATGTTTTTTTAAAGCACACTATAGCACAAGGAGAATTTCACTCACTTTCCTTCTTTGTCCCTAGAAACAAGGATTATCACAGTGAAAGAAACTGACACTCTTCCTTCCTATAGTTTTCTGTCCCTAGAAAAAAATGTTTTTTTAAAGCACACTATAGCACAAGGAGAATTTCACTCACTTTCCTTCTTTGTCCCTAGAAACAAGGATTATCACAGTGAAAGAAACTGACACTCTTCCTTCCTATAGTTTTCTGTCCCTAGAAAAAAATGTTTTTTTAAAGCACACTATAGCACAAGGAGAATTCCCTCACTGTCCTTCCCTGTCCCTAGAAACAAGGATTCGCACAGTAAAACACACTGACACTCTCCCTACCTATAGTTTTCTGTCCCTAGAAAAAATGTTTTTTTAAAGCACACTATAGCACAAGGAGAATTCCCTCACTGTCCTTCCCTGTCCCTAGAAACAAGGATTCGCACAGTAAAACACACTGACACTCTCCCTACCTATAGTTTTCTGTCCCTAGAAAAAATGTTTTTTTAAAGCACACTATAGCACAAGGAGAATTCCCTCACTGTCCTTCCCTGTCCCTAGAAACAAGGATTTGCACAGTAAAACACACTGACACTCTCCCTACCTATAGTTTTCTGTCCCTAGAAAAAATGTTTTTTTAAAGCACACTATAGCACAAGGAGAATTCCCTCACTGTACTTCCCTGTCCCTAGAAACAAGGATTCGCACAGTAAAACACACTGACACTCTCCCTACCTATAGTTTTCTGTCCCTAGAAAAAATGTTTTTTTAAAGCACACTATAGCACAAGGAGAATTCCCTCACTGTCCTTCCCTGTCCCTAGAAACAAGGATCCGCACAGTAAAACACACTGACACTCTCCCTACCTATAGTTTTCTGTCCCTAGAAAAAATGTTTTTTTAAAGCACACTATAGCACAAGGAGAATTCCCTCACTGTCCTTCCCTGTCCCTAGAAACAAGGATTCGCACAGTAAAACACACTGACACTCTCCCTACCTATAGTTTTCTGTCCCTAGAAAAAATGTTTTTTTAAAGCACACTATAGCACAAGGAGAATTCCCTCACTGTCCTTCCCTGTCCCTAGAAACAAGGATTCGCACAGTAAAACACACTGACACTCTCCCTACCTATAGTTTTCTGTCCCTAGAAAAAATGTTTTTTTAAAGCACACTATAGCACAAGGAGAATTCCCTCACTGTCCTTCCCTGTCCCTAGAAACAAGGATTCGCACAGTAAAACACACTGACACTCTCCCTACCTATAGTTTTCTGTCCCTAGAAAAAATGTTTTTTTAAAGCACACTATAGCACAAGGAGAATTCCCTCACTGTCCTTCCCTGTCCCTAGAAACAAGGATTCGCACAGTAAAACACACTGACACTCTCCCTACCTATAGTTTTCTGTCCCTAGAAAAAATGTTTTTTTAAAGCACACTATAGCACAAGGAGAATTCCCTCACTGTCCTTCCCTGTCCCTAGAAACAAGGATTCGCACAGTAAAACACACTGACACTCTCCCTACCTATAGTTTTCTGTCCCTAGAAAAAATGTTTTTTTAAAGCACACTATAGCACAAGGAGAATTTCACTCACTTTCCTTCTTTGTCCCTAGAAACAAGGATTATCACAGTGAAAGAAACTGACACTCTCCCTACCTATAGTTTTCTGTCCCTAGAAAAAATGTTTTTTTAAAGCACACTATAGCACAAGGAGAATTTCACTCACTTTCCTTCTTTGTCCCTAGAAACAAGGATTATCACAGTGAAAGAAACTGACACTCTTCCTTCCTATAGTTTTCTGTCCCTAGAAAAAAATGTTTTTTTAAAGCACACTATAGCACAAGGAGAATTCCCTCACTGTCCTTCCCTGTCCCTAGAAACAAGGATTCGCACAGTAAAACACACTGACACTCTCCCTACCTATAGTTTTCTGTCCCTAGAAAAAATGTTTGTTTAAAGTACACTATAGCACAAGGAGAATTCCCTCACTGTCCTTCCCTGTCCCTAGAAACAAGGATTCGCACAGTAAAACACACTGACACTCTCCCTACCTATAGTTTTCTGTCCCTAGAAAAAATGTTTTTTTAAAGCACACTATAGCACAAGGAGAATTTCACTCACTTTCCTTCTTTGTCCCTAGAAACAAGGATTATCACAGTGAAAGAAACTGACACTCTTCCTTCCTATAGTTTTCTGTCCCTAGAAAAAAATGTTTTTTTAAAGCACACTATAGCACAAGGAGAATTCCCTCACTGTCCTTCCCTGTCCCTAGAAACAAGGATTCGCACAGTAAAACACACTGACACTCTCCCTACCTATAGTTTTCTGTCCCTAGAAAAAATGTTTTTTTAAAGCACACTACAGCACAAGGAGAATTCCCTCACTGTCCTTCCCTGTCCCTAGAAACAAGGATTCGCACAGTAAAACACACTGACACTCTCCCTACCTATAGTTTTCTGTCCCTAGAAAAAATGTTTTTTTAAAGCACACTATAGCACAAGGAGAATTCCCTCACTGTCCTTCCCTGTCCCTAGAAACAAGGATTCGCACAGTAAAACACACTGACACTCTCCCTACCTATAGTTTTCTGTCCCTAGAAAAAATGTTTTTTTAAAGCACACTATAGCACAAGGAGAATTCCCTCACTGTCCTTCCCTGTCCCTAGAAACAAGGATTCGCACAGTAAAACACACTGACACTCTCCCTACCTATAGTTTTCTGTCCCTAGAAAAAATGTTTTTTTAAAGCACACTATAGCACAAGGAGAATTCCCTCACTGTCCTTCCCTGTCCCTAGAAACAAGGATTCGCACAGTAAAACACACTGACACTCTCCCTACCTATAGTTTTCTGTCCCTAGAAAAAATGTTTTTTTAAAGCACACTATAGCACAAGGAGAATTCCCTCACTGTCCTTCCCTGTCCCTAGAAACAAGGATTCGCACAGTAAAACACACTGACACTCTCCCTACCTATAGTTTTCTGTCCCTAGAAAAAATGTTTTTTTAAAGCACACTATAGCACAAGGAGAATTTCACTCACTTTCCTTCTTTGTCCCTAGAAACAAGGATTATCACAGTGAAAGAAACTGACACTCTTCCTTCCTATAGTTTTCTGTCCCTAGAAAAAATGTTTTTTTAAAGCACACTATAGCACAAGGAGAATTCCCTCACTGTTTTTCCCTGTCCCTAGAAACAAGGATTCGCACAGTAAAAGACACTGACACTCTCCCTACCTATAGTTTTCTGTCCCTAGAAAAAATGTTTTTTTTAAAGCACACTATAGCACAAGGAGAATTTCACTCACTTTCCTTCTTTGTCCCTAGAAACAAGGATTATCACAGTGAAAGAAACTGACACTCTTCCTTCCTATAGTTTTCTGTCCCTAGAAAAAATGTTTTTTTAAAGCACACTATAGCACAAGGAGAATTCCCTCACTGTCCTTCCCTGTCCGTAGAAACAAGGATTCGCACAGTAAAACACACTGACACTCTCCCTACCTATAGTTTTCTGTCCCTAGAAAACATGTTTTTTTAAAGCACACTATAGCACAAGGAGAATTCCCTCACTGTCCTTCCCTGTCCCTAGAAACAAGGATTCGCACAGTAAAACACACTGACACTCTCCCTACCTATAGTTTTCTGTCCCTAGAAAAAATGTTTTTTTAAAGCACACTATAGCACAAGGAGAATTCCCTCACTGTCCTTCCCTGTCCCTAGAAACAAGGATTCGCACAGTAAAACACACTGACACTCTCCCTACCTATAGTTTTCTGTCCCTAGAAAAAATGTTTTTTTAAAGCACACTATAGCACAAGGAGAATTCCCTCACTGTCCTTCCCTGTCCCTAGAAACAAGGATTCGCACAGTAAAACACACTGACACTCTCCCTACCTATAGTTTTCTGTCCCTAGAAAAAATGTTTTTTTAAAGCACACTATAGCACAAGGAGAATTCCCTCACTGTCCTTCCCTGTCCGTAAAAACAAGGATTCGCACAGTAAAACACACTGACACTCTCCCTACCTATAGTTTTCTGTCCCTAGAAAAAATGTTTTTTTAAAGCACACTATAGCACAAGGAGAATTCCCTCACTGTTTTTCCCTGTCCCTAGAAACAAGGATTCGCACAGTAAAAGACACTGACACTCTCCCTACCTATAGTTTTCTGTCCCTAGAAAAAATGTTTTTTTAAAGCACACTATAGCACAAGGAGAATTTCACTCACTTTCCTTCTTTGTCCCTAGAAACAAGGATTATCACAGTGAAAGAAACTGACACTCTTCCTTCCTATAGTTTTCTGTCCCTAGAAAAAATGTTTTTTTTAAAGCACACTATAGCACAAGGAGAATTCCCTCACTGTCCTTCCCTGTCCCTAGAAACAAGGATTCGCACAGTAAAACACACTGACACTCTCCCTACCTATAGTTTTCTGTCCCTAGAAAAAATGTTTTTTTAAAGCACACTATAGCACAAGGAGAATTCCCTCACTGTCCTTCCCTGTCCCTAGAAACAAGGATTCGCACAGTAAAACACACTGACACTCTCCCTACCTATAGTTTTCTGTCCCTAGAAAAAATGTTTTTTTAAAGCACACTATAGCACAAGGAGAATTCCCTCACTGTCCTTCCCTGTCCCTAGAAACAAGGATTCGCACAGTAAAACACACTGACACTCTCCCTACCTATAGTTTTCTGTCCCTAGAAAAAATGTTTTTTTAAAGCACACTATAGCACAAGGAGAATTCCCTCACTGTCCTTCCCTGTCCCTAGAAACAAGGATTCGCACAGTAAAAGACACTGACACTCTCCCTACCTATAGTTTTCTGTCCCTAGAAAAAATGTTTTTTTTAAAGCACACTATAGCACAAGGAGAATTTCACTCACTTTCCTTCTTTGTCCCTAGAAACAAGGATTATCACAGTGAAAGAAACTGACACTCTCCCTACCTATAGTTTTCTGTCCCTAGAAAAAATGTTTTTTTAAAGCACACTATAGCACAAGGAGAATTCCCTCACTGTCCTTCCCTGTCCCTAGAAACAAGGATTCGCACAGTAAAACACACTGACACTCTCCCTACCTATAGTTTTCTGTCCCTAGAAAAGATGTTTTTTTAAAGCACACTATAGCACAAGGAGAATTCCCTCACTGTCCTTCCCTGTCCCTAGAAACAAGGATTCGCACAGTAAAACACACTGACACTCTCCCTACCTATAGTTTTCTGTCCCTAGAAAAAATGTTTTTTTAAAGCACACTATAGCACAAGGAGAATTCCCTCACTGTCCTTCCCTGTCCCTAGAAACAAGGATTCGCACAGTAAAACACACTGACACTCTCCCTACCTATAGTTTTCTGTCCCTAGAAAAAATGTTTTTTTAAAGCACACTATAGCACAAGGAGAATTTCACTCACTTTCCTTCTTTGTCCCTAGAAACAAGGATTATCACAGTGAAAGAAACTGACACTCTCCCTACCTATAGTTTTCTGTCCCTAGAAAAAATGTTTTTTTAAAGCACACTATAGCACAAGGAGAATTTCACTCACTTTCCTTCTTTGTCCCTAGAAACAAGGATTATCACAGTGAAAGAAACTGACACTCTTCCTTCCTATAGTTTTCTGTCCCTAGAAAAAAATGTTTTTTTAAAGCACACTATAGCACAAGGAGAATTCCCTCACTGTCCTTCCCTGTCCCTAGAAACAAGGATTCGCACAGTAAAACACACTGACACTCTCCCTACCTATAGTTTTCTGTCCCTAGAAAAAATGTTTTTTTAAAGCACACTATAGCACAAGGAGAATTTCACTCACTTTCCTTCTTTGTCCCTAGAAACAAGGATTATCACAGTGAAAGAAACTGACACTCTTCCTTCCTATAGTTTTCTGTCCCTAGAAAAAAATGTTTTTTTAAAGCACACTATAGCACAAGGAGAATTCCCTCACTGTCCTTCCCTGTCCCTAGAAACAAGGATTCGCACAGTAAAACACACTGACACTCTCCCTACCTATAGTTTTCTGTCCCTAGAAAAAATGTTTTTTTAAAGCACACTATAGCACAAGGAGAATTCCCTCACTGTCCTTCCCTGTCCCTAGAAACAAGGATTCGCACAGTAAAACACACTGACACTCTCCCTACCTATAGTTTTCTGTCCCTAGAAAAAATGTTTTTTTAAAGCACACTATAGCACAAGGAGAATTCCCTCACTGTCCTTCCCTGTCCGTAGAAACAAGGATTCGCACAGTAAAACACACTGACACTCTCCCTACCTATAGTTTTCTGTCCCTAGAAAAAATGTTTTTTTAAAGCACACTATAGCACAAGGAGAATTCCCTCACTGTTTTTCCCTGTCCCTAGAAACAAGGATTCGCACAGTAAAAGACACTGACACTCTCCCTACCTATAGTTTTCTGTCCCTAGAAAAAATGTTTTTTTAAAGCACACTATAGCACAAGGAGAATTTCACTCACTTTCCTTCCCTGTCCCTAGAAACAAGGATTATCACAGTGAAAGAAACTGACACTCTTCCTTCCTATAGTTTTCTGTCCCTAGAAAAAATGTTTTTTTTAAAGCACACTATAGCACAAGGAGAATTCCCTCACTGTCCTTCCCTGTCCCTAGAAACAAGGATTCGCACAGTAAAACACACTGACACTCTCCCTACCTATAGTTTTCTGTCCCTAGAAAAAATGTTTTTTTAAAGCACACTATAGCACAAGGGGAATTCCCTCACTGTCCTTCCCTGTCCCTAGAAACAAGGATTCGCACAGTAAAACACACTGACACTCTCCCTACCTATAGTTTTCTGTCCCTAGAAAAAATGTTTTTTTAAAGCACACTATAGCACAAGGAGAATTCCCTCACTGTCCTTCCCTGTCCCTAGAAACAAGGATTCGCACAGTAAAACACACTGACACTCTCCCTACCTATAGTTTTCTGTCCCTAGAAAAAATGTTTTTTTAAAGCACACTATAGCACAAGGAGAATTCCCTCACTGTCCTTCCCTGTCCCTAGAAACAAGGATTCGCACAGTAAAAGACACTGACACTCTCCCTACCTATAGTTTTCTGTCCCTAGAAAAAATGTTTTTTTAAAGCACACTATAGCACAAGGAGAATTTCACTCACTTTCCTTCTTTGTCCCTAGAAACAAGGATTATCACAGTGAAAGAAACTGACACTCTCCCTACCTATAGTTTTCTGTCCCTAGAAAAAATGTTTTTTTAAAGCACACTATAGCACAAGGAGAATTCCCTCACTGTCCTTCCCTGTCCCTAGAAACAAGGATTCGCACAGTAAAACACACTGACACTCTCCCTACCTATAGTTTTCTGTCCCTAGAAAAAATGTTTTTTTAAAGCACACTATAGCACAAGGAGAATTCCCTCACTGTCCTTCCCTGTCCCTAGAAACAAGGATTCGCACAGTAAACCACACTGACACTCTCCCTACCTATAGTTTTCTGTCCCTAGAAAAAATGTTTTTTTAAAGCACACTATAGCACAAGGAGAATTCCCTCACTGTCCTTCCCTGTCCGTAGAAACAAGGATTCGCACAGTAAAACACACTGACACTCTCCCTACCTATAGTTTTCTGTCCCTAGAAAAAATGTTTTTTTAAAGCACACTATAGCACAAGGAGAATTCCCTCACTGTTTTTCCCTGTCCCTAGAAACAAGGATTCGCACAGTAAAAGACACTGACACTCTCCCTACCTATAGTTTTCTGTCCCTAGAAAAAATGTTTTTTTAAAGCACACTATAGCACAAGGAGAATTTCACTCACTTTCCTTCTTTGTCCCTAGAAACAAGGATTATCACAGTGAAAGAAACTGACACTCTTCCTTCCTATAGTTTTCTGTCCCTAGAAAAAATGTTTTTTTTAAAGCACACTATAGCACAAGGAGAATTCCCTCACTGTCCTTCCCTGTCCCTAGAAACAAGGATTCGCACAGTAAAACACACTGACACTCTCCCTACCTATAGTTTTCTGTCCCTAGAAAAAATGTTTTTTTAAAGCACACTATAGCACAAGGAGAATTCCCTCACTGTCCTTCCCTGTCCCTAGAAACAAGGATTCGCACAGTAAAACACACTGACACTCTCCCTACCTATAGTTTTCTGTCCCTAGAAAAAATGTTTTTTTAAAGCACACTATAGCACAAGGAGAATTCCCTCACTGTCCTTCCCTGTCCCTAGAAACAAGGATTCGCACAGTAAAAGACACTGACACTCTCCCTACCTATAGTTTTCTGTCCCTAGAAAAAATGTTTTTTTAAAGCACACTATAGCACAAGGAGAATTTCACTCACTTTCCTTCTTTGTCCCTAGAAACAAGGATTATCACAGTGAAAGAAACTGACACTCTCCCTACCTATAGTTTTCTGTCCCTAGAAAAAATGTTTTTTTAAAGCACACTATAGCACAAGGAGAATTCCCTCACTGTCCTTCCCTGTCCCTAGAAACAAGGATTCGCACAGTAAAACACACTGACACTCTCCCTACCTATAGTTTTCTGTCCCTAGAAAAGATGTTTTTTTAAAGCACACTATAGCACAAGGAGAATTCCCTCACTGTCCTTCCCTGTCCCTAGAAACAAGGATTCGCACAGTAAAACACACTGACACTCTCCCTACCTATAGTTTTCTGTCCCTAGAAAAAATGTTTTTTTTTAAAGCACACTATAGCACAAGGAGAATTCCCTCACTGTCCTTCCCTGTCCCTAGAAACAAGGATTCGCACAGTAAAACACACTGACACTCTCCCTACCTATAGTTTTCTGTCCCTAGAAAAAATGTTTTTTTAAAGCACACTATAGCACAAGGAGAATTTCACTCACTTTCCTTCTTTGTCCCTAGAAACAAGGATTATCACAGTGAAAGAAACTGACACTCTCCCTACCTATAGTTTTCTGTCCCTAGAAAAAATGTTTTTTTAAAGCACACTATAGCACAAGGAGAATTTCACTCACTTTCCTTCTTTGTCCCTAGAAACAAGGATTATCACAGTGAAAGAAACTGACACTCTTCCTTCCTATAGTTTTCTGTCCCTAGAAAAAAATGTTTTTTTAAAGCACACTATAGCACAAGGAGAATTCCCTCACTGTCCTTCCCTGTCCCTAGAAACAAGGATTCGCACAGTAAAACACACTGACACTCTCCCTACCTATAGTTTTCTGTCCCTAGAAAAAATGTTTTTTTAAAGCACACTATAGCACAAGGAGAATTTCACTCACTTTCCTTCTTTGTCCCTAGAAACAAGGATTATCACAGTGAAAGAAACTGACACTCTCCCTACCTATAGTTTTCTGTCCCTAGAAAAAATGTTTTTTTAAAGCACACTATAGCACAAGGAGAATTTCACTCACTTTCCTTCTTTGTCCCTAGAAACAAGGATTATCACAGTGAAAGAAACTGACACTCTTCCTTCCTATAGTTTTCTGTCCCTAGAAAAAAATGTTTTTTTAAAGCACACTATAGCACAAGGAGAATTCCCTCACTGTCCTTCCCTGTCCCTAGAAACAAGGATTCGCACAGTAAAACACACTGACACTCTCCCTACCTATAGTTTTCTGTCCCTAGAAAAAATGTTTTTTTAAAGCACACTATAGCACAAGGAGAATTCCCTCACTGTCCTTCCCTGTCCCTAGAAACAAGGATTCGCACAGTAAAACACACTGACACTCTCCCTACCTATAGTTTTCTGTCCCTAGAAAAAATGTTTTTTTAAAGCACACTATAGCACAAGGAGAATTCCCTCACTGTCCTTCCCTGTCCGTAGAAACAAGGATTCGCACAGTAAAACACACTGACACTCTCCCTACCTATAGTTTTCTGTCCCTAGAAAAAATGTTTTTTTAAAGCACACTATAGCACAAGGAGAATTCCCTCACTGTTTTTCCCTGTCCCTAGAAACAAGGATTCGCACAGTAAAAGACACTGACACTCTCCCTACCTATAGTTTTCTGTCCCTAGAAAAAATGTTTTTTTAAAGCACACTATAGCACAAGGAGAATTTCACTCACTTTCCTTCTTTGTCCCTAGAAACAAGGATTATCACAGTGAAAGAAACTGACACTCTTCCTTCCTATAGTTTTCTGTCCCTAGAAAAAATGTTTTTTTTAAAGCACACTATAGCACAAGGAGAATTCCCTCACTGTCCTTCCCTGTCCCTAGAAACAAGGATTCGCACAGTAAAACACACTGACACTCTCCCTACCTATAGTTTTCTGTCCCTAGAAAAAATGTTTTTTTAAAGCACACTATAGCACAAGGGGAATTCCCTCACTGTCCTTCCCTGTCCCTAGAAACAAGGATTCGCACAGTAAAACACACTGACACTCTCCATACCTATAGTTTTCTGTCCCTAGAAAAAATGTTTTTTTAAAGCACACTATAGCACAAGGAGAATTCCCTCACTGTCCTTCCCTGTCCCTAGAAACAAGGATTCGCACAGTAAAACACACTGACACTCTCCCTACCTATAGTTTTCTGTCCCTAGAAAAAATGTTTTTTTAAAGCACACTATAGCACAAGGAGAATTCCCTCACTGTCCTTCCCTGTCCCTAGAAACAAGGATTCGCACAGTAAAAGACACTGACACTCTCCCTACCTATAGTTTTCTGTCCCTAGAAAAAATGTTTTTTTAAAGCACACTATAGCACAAGGAGAATTTCACTCACTTTCCTTCTTTGTCCCTAGAAACAAGGATTATCACAGTGAAAGAAACTGACACTCTCCCTACCTATAGTTTTCTGTCCCTAGAAAAAATGTTTTTTTAAAGCACACTATAGCACAAGGATAATTCCCTCACTGTCCTTCCCTGTCCCTAGAAACAAGGATTCGCACAGTAAAACACACTGACACTCTCCCTACCTATAGTTTTCTGTCCCTAGAAAAAATGTTTTTTTAAAGCACACTATAGCACAAGGAGAATTCCCTCACTGTCCTTCCCTGTCCCTAGAAACAAGGATTCGCACAGTAAAACACACTGACACTCTCCCTACCTATCCTTCTCTTTCCCTAAACTAAAGGAATCCAGGTTAAGCAAGAAAAAAATAAATGTCACTGTCCCTGCCTATGTTTCTCTTTCCCTGCTCCGGAACACACTACACTAGGCCGCCGTGCTGGCGGCCTTTTATAGTGTGGGGCGTGTACTAAACACCCTCAGCAATAATTGGCCACAGGCATCCTGCCTGTGGCCAATCATTGCTCTCCTCGCTGCCGGCGCTGTGATTGGCCAAGCATGCGGGGTCACAGTGCATGCTTGGCCAATCACAGCGCCTGGATGACACTGCGATGGCGTAGTGCATTGTGGGCCGTTTGCGTCACTCGAATTTGGCGCGAACGGCCCAAATCGTTCGATCTTCGTCGAACGATCGAACAGCCGATGTTCGAGTCGAACGTATGTTCGACTCGAACACCGAGCTCATCCCTAATCAGCAGCAAGTCCAGAGTATCGCATCCGGTGCCCCAGCAGAAGCGCTGGCTATGAGGCAGAGCGCCGCTGGTCTCTACCCACCCTCACAGTCAGATACAGAGAGTCCGAGAGATGATCTCTGTGAGCTGTTTCCCCAACAGCACATATCCCCACCGGGAGTGGAGAAAGCAATCCTCCCTCCCCGGAAATTGGACACTACCCCAATTTTCATCCCCCCAGTAGAATAGCTGGCTACGGGCAGAGTGCCGCTGGCCTCTGCCCACCCTCAGAGTTATATCCAGGGAGTCCGAGGGATGATCTCAGTGAGCTGTTTCCCCAGCAGCAGATATCCCCACTGGGAGTGGATAAAGCAATTCTCCCTCCCCAGGACTTGGACACTACCCAAGTGTTTATCCCCCCAGCAGAAGCGCTGGCTACGGGGCAGAGTGCCGCTGGCCCCTGCCCAGCCCTCAGTATGTTTTTGGAACTCTACCTTTGTATATGTCCCCCCCAGCAGAAGCGCTGGCTACAGGGCAGAGTGCTGTTGGTCTCTGCCCAGCATCAGAAAAAGAGACTGAGAGTCTGGGAGATAGTCCCTGCAAGATACCTCCCCAGTGGCTGGTAACTACACCGGGAGTAAAGCAAGTACCTCTTCCTCCCCAACAGCTTAGCACTACCAGCCTATGTTCCCTACCAGCTAAAGCATTGGCATCAGGGCAGAGGGTTATTCACCTCTCCCCAATACCTGAAACCTAGCACCGGATCACGGGAGTGCGGACAGCCGGTCCTGCTTTGCAGCGGCTGTTTTTATTCACGGGAGACCGTATGTGCGGTTTTGCTCCCCAGCGTCATACTATTCCTTTTGCTGTTTGCCTGGGGTGGGAGTTTGTGACTAATGCAGGTCCAGACCAGTTGAGGGTCAGGGACCTGGTAAGTCTGTTTTTAAAAGGGAAGAAATGTGATAGAACCCACTGTCACTGTGTGTTTTGGAGGGGGCTGTTGGCTGGCCTCCTACCCAAAGACTATGGCCCGCCAGAGAACAAGAGACTTGGGGACAAAATGGCAATGAAATGAGGTCTCTATGTAAGCTGCATCCCTTCCCCCCCACCTGTGTTACTGTGTTTAATTATGTTAGGTCATGGCACGTAGACAAAAGGTGTGTAGACACATCCCAGCAGGGGATGTGTAAGGAGGGGCTGCCTGCTTATCATAATCCCTTTCTGTGTTTCAACTGTAGTTTCTGTTTCAAAGTACTCGTGTTGAGTTCCCATTGGTTCTTCCTTGTCCCCCTACCCCCTCTATGACAAGGCTAAGGGGAGTGTCCCTAACTGTGTTTAACCACTTAACGACCGCCCACTGTAAATATACGTCGGCAGAATGGCACCGACAGGCACAATCACGTATATATACGTGATTGCCTTTGTATAGTTGGGGGGTCCGATCGGACCCCCCTTCTTTACAGTGAGCGGTCGTTTTACCTTCGGGAGCGATCCGGCATGAGGGGACGGCCGTTCGATTCCGGCCACCCCCTCTCGATCGCTCCCGGCGAATGAGAGAGCTTCCCCTGCCTGCCAGGAAGGAGGAAGTGATGTCATCTCTCCTGGGGCGCTCACATATACCGAGCGTCGTACAGGAGAAGATGCCAGGTTAGTACACACAACACTACACTGACACCAGGACACATAGGCACATAAATCGCCCCCCCAGATCACCCCCCAGCCCCCCCCCAGCCCCCAGTCACAGTGTCACTGATTGCAGTGACCATTTATTTAGTGATCACTGCAATCAGTGACATTTGTGACTGTAAAAGTGTCACCAAAGTTTAGTCTTAGGTCCAGTGTAGCCCCCTAACCCCCCCTAATAAAGGTTTAACCCCCTGATCACCCCCCAGATAACCCTTTCACCCCCTATCACCACTGTCACTAAGCAATCATTTTTCTGATCGATGTCTTAGCGTCGGTGATGCTGATCGGTAGCCAGTATTTTTTTTTAGGTTCGCCGCAGGTTTTTATAGCGTCGGGTACCCCCATATATTACCTAATAAAGGTTTAACCCCCTTGATCACCCCCCAGGTAACCCTTTCACCCCCTAGCACCGCCGTGGCTATGCGATCATTTTTCTGATCGATGTCTTAGCGTCGGTGATGCTGATCGGTAGCCAGTAATTTTTTTTAGGTTCGCCGCAGGTTTTTATAGCGTCGGGTACCCCCATATATTACCTAATAAATGTTTAACCCCCTTGATCGCCCCCCCAGGTAACCCTTTCACCCCCTATCACCACTGTCACTAAGCGATAATTTTTCTGATCGATGTCTTAGCGTCAGTGATGCAGATCGGTAGCCAGTAATTTTTTTTAGGTTCGCCGCAGGTTTTTATAGCGTCGGGTACCCCCATATATTACCTAATAAAGGTGTAACCCCCTTGATCACCCCCCAGGTAACCCTTTCACCCCCTAGCACTGCCGTAACTATGCAATCATTTTTCTGATCGATGTCTTAGCGTCGGTGATGCTGATCGGTAGCCAGTAATTTTTTTTAGGTTCGCCGCAGGTTTTTATAGCGTCAGGTACCCCCATATATTATCTAATAAAGGTTTAACCCCCTGATCGCCCCCCAGGTAACCCTTTCACCCCCTATCACCACTGTCGCTAAGCAATCGTTTTTATGATCGTTGTCTTAGTGTCGGTGATGCCGATAGGTAGCCAGTAATTTTATTTTAGGTTCGCCGTCAGGTTTTTATATAGCGTCAGGTACCCCCATATATTACCCTAATGAAGGTTTTAACCCCCTAATTGCCCCTAGTTAACCCTTTCACCAGTGATCATCATATAAGTGTTACGGGTGACGCTGGTTAGTTAGTTTGCTTTTTATAGTGTCAGGGCACCCGCCGTATATAACCCAATAAAGGTTTAACCCCCTGATCGCCCGGCGGGTGATATCAGTTAGGTTTTAGCGTCAGAGAGGGTCTGCGTCACACCCCAGGCAGCGTCAGGTTAGTGCCAGTAACGCTAACACCCACGCGTAAAGCATACACCCCCCTTAGTGGTATAGTATCTGATCAGATCAATATCTGATCTGATCAGATCTATACTAGCGTCCCCAGCAGTTTAGGGTTCCCAAAAACGCAGTGTTAGCGGGATCAGCCCAGATACCTGCTAGCACCTGCGTTTTGCCCCTCCGTCCAGCCCAGGCCACCCAAGTGCAGTATCGATCGATCACTGTCACTTACAAAACACAACAAACATAACTGCAGCGTTCGCAGAGACAGGCCTGATCCCTGCGACTCCAGTGCTGTAGGAGGTAATTTCACCACCACAGTTAAAAAAAAAAAAGCATATATGCCGAAGCATTGGGGCAGCAGGAGCGGAGGAGCGATTTTGCTCCTAATGCCGCGTACATACGGTCGAAATTCCGACGGAGGCTTGCCCGTGGAAAAGTCTGACCATGTGTACGCGGCATAACTTTTGCAAGAAGATGCCCCCATGCTTCGGCATATATAAATGGTGCATGTATGCCCATCATTAGAAGTGGGTGGATGAAGGGCAGTATTCTAATGGTGGGCATACCCACCGATCAATCTTTTTTTTTCGTTCAGCCAACAGGCTGCGTGAAAAAAAAGATTACAATACATGTCCAACAAGGACCAGCAACGTACTGGTATGTTGCTGGACTTTGAATGTTTATACCAGAATGATGCCTGCGGGTTTAGGTATCATCTTGGTATCATTCTTTTCAGCCAGCGGCCGGCTTTCATGTAAAAGCAATCCTAGTGGCTAATTAGCCTCTGGACTGCTTTTACAAGCAGTGGGAGGGAATGTCCCCCCCCCCGGATATAAAAAGCGCCATTGGGAAATTGGGAAAGCATTTTATCACACCGATCTTGGTGTGGTCAGATGCTTTGAGGGCAGAGGAAAGATCTAGGGTCCAATAGACCCCAGTTTTTTCCAAAAAGAGTACCTGTCATTACCTATTGCTATCATAGGGGATATTTACATTCCCTGAGATAACAATAAAAGTGATAAAAATAAATAAATATGGAAGCAACAGTTTAAAAATAAAATAAAAAAGCAAAATTAATAATAAAAAAAAAAAAAGAAAAAAAAAGCACCCCTGTCCTGCCCTGCTCTTGCCCAATGGCGAACGCAAGCGTCGGTCTGGCGTCATATGTAAACAGCAATTGCACCATGCATGTGAGGTATCACCGCGAAGGTCAGATTGAGGGCAGTAATTTTAGCAGTAGACCTCCTCTGTAAATCTAACGGGGTAACCTGTAAATGCTTTTAAAGGCTTTTAAAAATGTATGTAGTTTGTCGCCAATGCGCGTTTGTGCGAAATTTTAAAGCATGTCGTGTTTGGTATCTATGTACTCGGCCTAAGATCATCTTTTTTATTTCATCAAACATTTGGGCAATATAGTGTGTTTTAGTGCATTAAAATTAAAAAAGTGTATTTTTTCCCCAAAAAATGCGTTTGAAAAATCGCTGCGCAAATACTGTGTAGAAAAAAAAATGCAACACCCACCATTTTATTCTGTAGGGCCTTTGCTTTAAAAATATATATAATGTTTGGGGGTTCAACATAATTTTCTTGCAAAAAAAAATATGTTTTCATGTAAACAAAAAGTGTCAAAAAGGGCTTTGTCTTCAAGTGGTTAGAAGAGTGGATGTAAGCTTCCTAATGTTGTGTATAAAATGCCAGAACAGTTCAAAACCCCCCAAATGACCCCATTTTGGAAAGTAGACACCCCAAGCTATATACCGAGAGGCATGTCGAGTCCATGGAATATTTTATATGTTGACACAAGTTGCGGAAAAAATATATATATTTTTTTTTTTTGCACAAAGTTGTCACTAAATGATATATTGCTCAAACATGCCATGGGCATATGTGGAATTACACCCCAAAATACATTCTGTTGCTTCTCCTGAGTACGGGGATACCACATGTGTGAGACTTTTTGGGAGCCTAGCCGCGTACGGGACCCCAAAATCCAAGCACCGCCTTCAGGCTTTCTAAGGGTGTCAATTTTTGATTTCACTTCTCACTGCCTATCACAGTTTCGGAGGCCATGGAATGCCCAGATGGCACAAAACCCCCCCAAATGACCCCATTTTGGAAAGTAGACACCCCAAGCTATTTGCTGAGAGGTATTGTGAGTATTTTGCAGATCTCGCTTTTTGTCACAAAGTTTTGAAAATTGAAAAAAAAAAGGAAAAAAAAAATGTTCTTTCTTCATTTTCAAAAACAAATGAGAGCTGTAAAATACTCACCATGCCTCTCAGCAAACAGCTTGGGGTGTCTACTTTCCAAAATGGGGTCATTTGGGGGGGGTTTTGTGCTATTTTGGTATTTTATGGCCTTCAAAACTGTGATAGGTAGTGAGGAGTGAAATCAAAAATTTGCGCCCTTAGAAATCCTGGAGGCGGTGCTTGGTTTCCGGGGTCCCGTACGTGGCTAGGCTCCTAAAAAGTCCCACACATGTGGTATCCCCGTACTCAGGAGAAGCAGCAGAATGTATTTTGGGGTGCAATTCTACATATAACCATGGCATGTGTGAGCAATATATCATTTAGTGACAACTTTTTGTAATTTTTTTTTTTTTGTCATTATTCAATCACTTGGGACAAAAAAAAAAATATTCAATGGGCTCAACAGGCCTCTCAGCAATTTCCTTGGGGTATCTACTTTCTAAAATGGGGTAATTTGGGGGGGTTTTGTGCTATTTTGGCATTTTATGGCCTTCAAAACTGTGATAGGTAGTGAGGAGTGAAATCAAAAATTTGCGCCCTTAGAAATCCTGAAGGCGGTGCTTGGTTTCCGGGGTCCCGTACATGGCTAGGCTCCTAAAAAGTCCCACACATGTGGTATCCCCGTACTCAGGAGAAGCAGCAGAATGTATTTTGGGGTGCAATTCCACATATAACCATGGCATGTGTGAGCAATATATCATTTAGTGACAACTTTTTGTAATTTATTTTTTTATTTTTATTTTTTGTCATTATTCAATCACTTGGGACAAAAAAAAAAAAATATTCAATGGGCTCAACATGCCTCTCAGCAATTTCCTTGGGGTGTCTACTTTCTAAAATGGGGTCATTTGGGGGGGGGGGGTTTGTACTGCCCTGTCATTTTAGCACCTCAAGAAATGAGATAGGCAGTCATAAATTAAAAGCTGTGTAAATTCCAGAAAATGTACCCTAGTTTGTAAACGCTATAACTTTTGCGCAAACCGATAAATATACGCTTATTGACATTTTTTTTTACTAAAGACATGTGGCTGAATACATTTTGGCCTAAATGTATGACTAAAATTGAGTTTATTCGATTTTTCTTATAACAAAAAGTAGAAAATATCATTTTTTTTCAAAATTTTCGGTCTTTTTCCGTTTATATCGCAAAAAATAAAAATCGCAGAGGCAATCAAATACCATTAAAAGAAAGCTCTATTTGTGGGAAGAAAAGGACGCAAATTTCGTTTGGGTACAACATTGCATGTCCGCACAATTTACAGTTAAAGCAGCGCAGTGCAAAATTCTGAATTCACCTCTGGTCCTCTAGCTACCAAATGGTCCGGGGCTTAAGTGGTTAAAAGTGTATGTTTTGTACCTAAATAAACAGTTTGTGCTCTGCATGTTTAACCTTCAACACCTGTTTGGTTTGCCTCGTGATTGGGGGGGGTTAAGGGCTGGTTATGGTGAGTCTGCCGGCTGCAGGTGCATTTGGAGAACAGGAGTAGTGATGAGCCGAACACCCCCGGGTTCGGTTCGCACCAGAACCCGCGAACGGACCGAAAGTTTGCACAAACTTTAGAACCCTATTAAATACAATGGATGCGAACGTTCAAAATCTAAAGTGCTAATTATAACGACTATTATGCATGTTATTGTCCTAAAAAGGCTTTGGGAACCCGGGTTCTGCACCAGGGGACATGTATCAATGCAAAAAGAAGTTTTAAAAACTGCAGTTTTTCTGGAGCAGTCATTTTAATGATGCATAAAGTGAAAAAAAAGTCAAATATTCCTTTAAATATCGTACCTGGGGGGTGTCTAAAGTATGCCTGTGAAGTGCCACGTGTTTCCCGTGTTTAGAACTGTCCCTGCACAAAATTACATTTCTAAAGGAAAAAAAGCCATTTAAAACTGCTTGCGGCTTTAATGTAATGTCTGGTCCCGGTAATATGGATGAAAATCTTTAAGAAAAATGGCATAGCTACCCCATCACACACCCCCCCCCCTACCCCAGCCCATTACCAGCCCCTTTGGGTCTTGTATGGATATTAAGGGGAACCCCGCACACAAAATAAAAAGGGCCCTATATACTCTGAACAGCCGTATACAGGCGGTGCATAAAAGACAGGGACTGTAGGTTTGTTCTTATGTAGAATCTGTTTGTAATTTTGAACAGGTACATTGTTTAAGTGTAGCTCCAGCCAAAAAATCTATTTTTAAGCTTTTTGGAAAACATAGGGAAGGGTTATCACCCCTGTAACATTTGTTTTGCTGTCTGTGCAGTGTGCACCTGTTCAGAACAGTTCACCTCACTTTCCGTCCTAATGACAAATGTTTTTTGAAAATTTGGGGTTTTTATTGAAACAAGAATTGGTGATAAAGAATCAGTGGAGAGGAGACACTTTTTTTCCCATATTAACTCTTACAGGAGAGAATTTACCTTCCTAGGGGTAGATTTCCTCTCACTTCCTGTTGTATCCTTCCGTTTGCAAGGAGGAGTCGTTTGTAAGTTGGATGTTTGAAAGTAGGGGCCTGCCGTTTATACTCAGCTGAAATTTGCCCCTTACATGTTGGTGTTGCCACAACACTGTGAGCCCTCACAGTTACTCTTGGTGGGCGCATGAATGGGCCCTGCTGTGAATTATTAGATCAAGAATTGTAATTGCATGCCCCTGTTGAACAGGGGCTGAAAAATTGGGCCTTTGGTGGTGGTGGTGGTGGTGGTGTTGACACAACACTGTAAGGCCTCACAGTTAGTCTTGGTGGGCGCAGGAATGGGCCCTGCTGTGAATTATTAGATCAAGAATTGTAATTACATGCCACTGTTAAACAGGGGCAGAAAAATTGAGCCTTAGGCACTGGTGCCACAACACTGCAACCCCTCACAGATACTGTACTTGGAGCACAGCAATGAGCCCTGTTGCAAAGTATTGCATCAAAAATTGTAATTACACGCCCCTGTTAAACAGGGGCTGAAAAATTGGGCCTTAGCCACTGGTGCTGGTGCCACGACACTGCAACCACTCCCAGATACTCTAGTTGGAGTGCAGGAATGAGCCCTGCTGCAAAGCATTGCATAAAAAATTGTAATAACATGCCCCTGTTAAACAGGGGCTGAAAAATTGGGCCTTAGCCACTGGTGGCAGCACCCAGAAACAAAAATGTTCTTCCAAGCTATCATCGTCAATCGGATCATTGAGGAGGAGGAGGATAGTCAGTCAACATTACAGGACAGTCACTCAGCATCAGCATCAGTCTTGAAGGGATGTGACATTTGAAAATAAATTAGTCTGTTATATCAGCTTCAGGTGTTTGGTAGCTGGTGGTGATCCAAGACTGGTTCATCTTTATGAAGGTCAGTCGATCAACAGAGTCGGTGGACAGGCGCACCCTGTGATCCATGACAAATCCTCCAGCAGCACTGAATGTGCGTTCTGAAAGAACGCTGGATGCAGGACAGGCCAGTAGCTCAATTGCATACTGTGCAAGCTCTGGCCAGTGATCCATCCTCAAGACCCAGTAAGCCAGAGGATTTTCGGTGGGGAAGGTGTCCAAGTCTGACCTTGCCCCTAGGTATTCCTGCACCATGTATATCAGACGCTGGCGATGGTTGCTGGAACCGATCATACCTTGGGGCTGCGGACTAAAGAATTGTCTGAACGCTTCGGTCAGACGGCCACCTTCCCCACTGCTCCTTCTTTGACTGACCGAAGCCTCAGCAACTCGTTGTCCAGGACCAGGAGTTTGTAACCTCCCAGTCTCTGGGAACGCATTGCACAGACCTTTCTGCAAGGCCTCCCGGAGTTGTCTCATCCTCTGCTCCCTCTGCGACGGTAAGATAAGGTCCGCAACCTTACCCTTGTACCGTGGATCAAGGAGAGTGGCCAGCCAGTAATGGTCCCTCTCCTTGATCCGAAGAATACGAGGATCCTTCCGCAGACTTTGCAGGATCAGGGAGGCCATGCAGCGTAGGTTAGCTGAGGCATTCAGTCCGGAGTCCTCTGGGTCACTAAGGACGACATGATCCACAGCCACCTCCTCCCAGCCACGTACAAGTCCACTGGTTTCTTGGGACTGTAAATCATCCCTAAAAGACTGCTGCTGATGATGCTGAGTGCCAGGCTCCACCTCCATGCTGACACAATCCTCCTCCTCCTCTTCTTCCTGTGCGATGGGTGGGACAGAAGGAACACTGTCTGGGTAAAGGGGGCCTTGAGAGGCAAGGAAGTCCTACTCTTCCTGCCTCTGTTCTGCCTCAAGTGCCCTGTCCATTATTCCACGCAACGTATGTTCCAAGAGGTGGAAAAGAGGTACAGTGTCACTGATGCATGCACTGTCACTGCTCACCATCCTCGTGGCCTCCTCAAATGGTGCCAGGACAGTGCATGCATCCCTGATCATGCCCCACTGGCGTGGTGAAAAAAACCCGAGCTCCCCTGACCCTGTCCTGGTGCCGTAGTCGCACAGGTACTCATTGATGGCCCTCTGCTGCGTGTGCAGCCGCTGCAACATGTCCAACGTTGAGTTCCACCTGGTGGGCATGTCACATATAAGGCGGTTCTTGGGCAGGTTCAACTCCTTTTGCAGCTCAGCCAGGCGAGCACTGGCATTATAAGATCTGCGGAAATGCACACAGACTTTCCTGGCCTGCCTCAGGACATCCTGTAAGCCCGGGTACCTGCCCAAGAACCGCTGCACCACCAGGTTAAGGACGTGAGCCACACAGGGCACATGGGTCAGTTGTCCCTGTCGGAGAGCGGAGAAGAGGTTGGTGCCAAACTACCATTCCTGGCTTAAGCTGGCATGGCGTCAACCACCTCTCGGCCTGCCCCTGCAGAGCAGACATAACCTCTGCCCCAGTGTGGCTCCTGTCCCCCAAACACACCAGCGCAAGCACGGCATGGCATCTTTTTGCCTGCGTACTTGCGTAGCCCCTTGAACGCCTACGGAGCGCCGCTGGTTCCGAGGACAAAGCACAGGAAGAGGCCACGGAGGAAGAAGAAGAGGAGGGGGTGGAGGACAGAGGTGTGTCACAACCAGTAGTAGCATTTTGGAGGCGTGGCGGTGGAACAACCTCCAACACTACTGCACCTTGTCCTGCATCCTTCCCAGCTGCCAAAAGAGTGACCCAATGGGCCGTGAAAGAAAGGTAACATCCCTGTCCATGCCTGCTGGACCATGAGTCAGCGGTAATATGCACCTTACCGCTGACCGCCCTGTCCAGCGAGGCCAAGACATTGCCTTCCACATGCCGGTAGAGAGCCGGAATCGCCTTCCGTGAGAAAAAGTGGCGTTTGGGAACCTGCCACTGAGGAACCGCACATTGCACAAACTCACGGAAGGGGGCTGAGTCTACCAACTGAAAAGGCAGCAGTTGAAGCTCTAGCAATTTAGCCAAGCTAGCATTCAACCTCTGGGCATGTGGATGGCTGGGAGTGAACTTCTTTCGACGGTCCAGCAGCTGGGGCAGGGAAATTTGCCTGCTAGAATCGGACGTTGGTGTACTGCTAGCAGAGTGCCCGCAAGTACTTGGCTGTGACACACCTAATTCTACACCTTCATTCCTCTCAGAGCAGGTTTCAGAGAGGACTGAAGGTATAGTGGGGTTGGAGATCCCAGCTGATGCGGTGCAAGAAGAGGTAAGCTTTGTTCTTTGGTGTGGGTCTTTAAGGTAGGCTTGCCAATGAGCTGCATGGCAGGTCAACATATGTCTGGTCAAGCATGTGGTGCCCAAGCGGGTGATGTTTTGGCCACGCGATATACGCTTGAGACATATGTTGCAAACAGCAGCTGTGCGATCTGATGCACTCGACTCAAAAAAGGCCCACACCAAAGAACTTTTTGAATAACGGGCAGAGGCAGCGCCCTGCACAGGCGGAGCTCTGCGGTGTGATTCCGTCGGTGTGCTGCCCTTACGCTGGCCCCCCGAGGGCATCCTGCCTCGTTGGAGATGTGCCTCCTCCTCATCCTCCTCCTCTTCCTCCTCTTCTCTCCTATTTGGCACCCACGTGGAGTCAGTGACCTCATCTTCCCCTCCCTCCTCATCACTGGAGCCAATCTGGCAGTATGCTGCAGCTGCTGGAACATGACTGCCAGATTGGTGTCCTTCTTGAGCATCCCCTCTCTCTGCTCTCACGCTACTGCCTTCCTCTAGCTGGGTATCATCATCAGACCCTTCGAAACGCTGGGCATCCTCCTGGAGCATGTACCCAACACTGTGCTCAAACAGTTCGGGGGACTCCTCAGGAGGACATGGTTGGTCTAGGGAAGGAGTGACTGATGATGACATTGATACGAGGGAAGAGGACGCTTTGGCAGCTGCTTTGCCAGTACCCTGAGCCTGGGTGAGAGAGGATGAGGAGGATGAGGAGGGCTTGGTCATCCACTCTACCAAGTCTTCGGCATGATGCGGCTCAACACGTCCAGCTGCCGAAAAGAAGGACAAGCGTGTCCCATGGCCACGTGCTGATGGCGATGCACCGCGTCCACGACCAGCACTGTTGTCTCTAGACACAGAGCCTGCTTGCCCTCTTTTTTTGGCTCCTGACTGTCTGCCTCTCCTTGTTTGCCTTCCAGACATTCTAATGGCCTGCAGGGAAATGGGAAAAGCAGCAATACAGGCTAAGTTAAGGTGTAATATGGTCAGGAGGCACACTCCGCCCACTGTAAGTGCCGCAAAATCCTGTTGGTGTAACACACCAGGAAAAAGCAGCAATACAGGCTAAGTTAAGGTGTAATATGGTCAGGAGGCACACTCCGCCCGCTGTAAGTGCCGCAAAATCCTGTTGGTGTAACACACCAGGAAAAAGCAGCAATACAGGCTAAGTTAAGGTGTAATATGGTCAGGAGGTACACTCCGCCCGCTGTAAGTGCCGCAAAATCCTGTTGGTGTAACACACCAGGAAAAAGCAGCAATACAGGCTAAGTTAAGGTGTAATATGGTCAGGAGGCACACTCCGCCCGCTGTAAGTGCCGCAAAATCCTGTTGGTGTAACACACCAGGAAAAAGCAGCAATACAGGCTAAGTTAAGGTGTAATATGGTCAGGAGGCACACTCCGCCCGCTGTAAGTGCCGCAAAATCCTGTTGGTGTAACACACCAGGAAAAAGCAGCAATACAGGCTAAGTTAAGGTGTAATATGGTCAGGAGGCACACTCCGCCCACTGTAAGTGCCGCAAAATCCTGTTGGTGTAACACACCAGGAAAAAGCAGCAATACAGGCTAAGTTAAGGTGTAATATGGTCAGGAGGCACACTCTGCCCGCTGTAAGTGCCGCAAAATCCTGTTGGTGTAACACACCAGGAAAAAGCAGCAATACAGGCTAAGTTAAGGTGTAATATGGTCAGGAGGCACACTCCGCCCGCTGTAAGTGCCGCAAAATCCTGTTGGTGTAACACACCAGGAAAAAGCAGCAATACAGGCTAAGTTAAGGTGTAATATGGTCAGGAGGCACACTCCGCCCGCTGTAAGTGCCGCAAAATCCTGTTGGTGTAACACAACAGGAAAAAGCAGCAATACAGGCTAAGTTAAGGTGTAATATGGTCAGGAGGCACACTCCGCCCGCTGTAAGTGCCGCAAAATCCTGTTGGTGTAACACACCAGGAAAAAGCAGCAATACAGGCTAAGTTAAGGTGTAATATGGTCAGGAGGCACACTCCGCCCGCTGTAAGTGCCGCAAAATCCTGTTGGTGTAACACACCAGGAAAAGCAGCAATACAGGCTAAGGTAAGGTGTAATATGGTCAGGAGGTACACACCGCCCGCTGTAAGTGCCGCAAAATCCTGTTGGTGTAACACACCAGGAAAAAGCAGCAATACAGGCTAAGTTAAGGTGTAATATGGTCAGGAGGCACACTCCGCCCGCTGTAAGTGCCGCAAAATCCTGTTGGTGTAACACACCAGGAAAAAGCAGCAATACAGGCTAAGTTAAGGTGTAATATGGTCAGGAGGCACACTCCACCCGCTGTAAGTGCCGCAAAATCCTGTTGGTGTAACACACCAGGAAAAAGCAGCAATACAGGCTAAGTTAAGGTGTAATATGGTCAGGAGGCACACTCCGCCCGCTGTAAGTGCCGCAAAATCCTGTTGGTGTAACACACCAGGAAAAAGCAGCAATACAGGCTAAGTTAAGGTGTAATATGGTCAGAAGGCACACTCCGCCCGCTGTAAGTGCCGCAAAATCCTGTTGGTGTAACACACCAGGAAAAAGCAGCAATACAGGCTAAGTTAAGGTGTAATATGGTCAGGAGGCACACTCCGCCCGCTGTAAGTGCCGCAAAATCCTTTTGGTGTAACACACCAGGAAAAAGCAGCAATACAGGCTAAGTTAAGGTGTAATATGGTCAGGAGGTACACTCCGCCCGCTGTAAGTGCCGCAAAATCCTGTTGGTGTAACACACCAGGAAAAAGCAGCAATACAGGCTAAGTTAAGGTGTAATATGGTCAGGAGGCACACTCCGTCCGCTGTAAGTGCCGCAAAATCCTGTTGGTGTAACACACCAGGAAAAAGCAGCAATACAGGCTAAGTTAAGGTGTAATATGGTCAGGAGGCACACTCCACCCGCTGTAAGTGCCGCAAAATCCTGTTTGTGTAACACACCAGGAAAAAGCAGCAATACAGGCTAAGTTAAGGTGTAATATGGTCAGAAGGTACACTCTGCCCGCTGTAAGTGCCGCAAAATCCTGTTGGTGTAACACACCAGGAAAAAGCAGCAATACAGGCTAAGTTAAGGTGTAATATGGTCAGGAGGTACACTCCGCCCGCTGTAAGTGCCGCAAAATCCTGTTGGTGTAACACACCAGGAAAAAGCAGCAATATGGGCTAACTTCAGGTGTATAATGTGCAGGAGGCTTAGCAACAATGACACTGACACTGTCCCCTGCCTATCCTTCTCTCTCCCTGCACACAAGGTTTATCAAAGTATATGACACTGACACTCTCCCTGACTATCCTTCTCTCTCCCTGCACACAAGGTTTAGCAAAGAATATGACACTGACACTGTCCCCTGCCTATCCTTCTCTCTCCCTGCACACAAGGTTTATCAAAGTATATGACACTGACACTCTCCCTGCCTATCCTTCTCTCTCCCTACACACAAGGTTTAGCAAAGAATATGACACTGACACTCTCCCTGCCTATCCTTCTCTGTCCCTACACACAAGGTTTAGCAAAGAATAGATTTGACACTGTCCCTGCCTATCCTTCACTTTCCCTGCTCTGGAACACACTACACGAGGCCGCCACGCTGGCGGCCTTTTATAGTGTGGGGCGTGTACTAAACCCCCTCAGCTATAATTGGCCACAGGCATCCTGCCTGTGGCCAATCATTGCTCTCCTTGCTGCCGGCGCTGTGATTGGCCAAGCATGCAGGGTCACAGTGCATGCTTGGCCAATCACAGCGCCGGGATTACACTGCGATGGCGCAGTGTATTGTGGGCCGTTCGCGCCACTCGAATTTGGCGCAAACGGCCCAAATCGTTCGTTGTTCGCCGAATGCGCGAACAGCCGATGTTCGAGTCGAACCTATGTTCGACTCAAACACCGAGCTCATCCCTAAACAGGAGACAGAGGTCTGGTGGAGGTGCCCAGCCGGGGTATCCGAGATCCGTCAAAATCACCACTAGGTTTTTTTATTATAGAAATGAAAAAAAATAACAAAAATTAAAACAAAGAATATCGTCTACTTTCTGTTATAAAACATACCCAATAAAATTACATTTTTTCTACAAGTCTGGTAAAAACCTAACTGCATTTTTGGGGACACTATACTATTGGGGACACTAGTATAGTTCTGATCATGATCAAGATACTGTGATCGGTGACTTAAAGTGCGACTGTGATTTTGGGATGGGCAATCTAATGATAAGTGAAAATTACTGGGAGGGATAGTAAATGACTAACTGACACTGATGACGTTAGTGACACTAATGCAGTGATCAATGATAATACTGTACACTGTACTAATGGTACTGGCTAGGAAGGGGTTAACATCAAGGGTAAATGAAGGGATTAACTGTGTGCCTAACAACTGTATTGTGTGCTGCTTTTACTAACAGATCTGTCTGCTTTTTCTCCCTGAAATCAGATTGCTATCTGTACACAGAATTCTGTGTGTTTGTCAACACAGAACTCTGTGTTGTGATCGGTCACAACTGATCATCCGGTTTCATCCATAAATCAATGGCTGAAATATGGTGACAAATTTGGGCTGTGTCCAATCACAGCATGGGTCAGAAGAAGGCATTCACATGCGTGTCCCCAAACCAGGAATTACACACCTACGTACAGATATTTCGCTGAGCCGCCCGCTCGCAGTGCATCTTCTGTGAGTGGGTCAGCAAGAGGTTAATATAGATATCAAATTACTAGCCAAAGTATCAGCTATTGGCATAAATTCCCTACTTACCACTCTGCAAGGATTAGGTGGGTTCTATTCTAAATAGACAAGCCCCTGATAACACCTGTAAGGTTATCCACCTAATAGACCCTCTCCATCATAATAAAGTACATGGCATGTTATTATTGCTTAACATACATAAAGCCTTTTATACTATCTCTTGGGATTATTTTCCATACATATAGCATATAGCGCACTTTATCAGAATAAATGCCATTATCCATGGCCTGCAGTTTGGCTGACACACTTATTAAGTCAGTCTTTTCACTGACAATCTATTACTGTCTCTGACCCAACCTATCATATCTTTGCCAAATCTTTGCTCAGATTTCTAATCTGTATACTAATGAGGAAAAATCAGTGGTCCTTAATATTTTCTTATCTAGTCCAACGCTTGAAATGCTTACATTTTCATTCAAATTCACCTGGGCCGATAAACAAACAAAACATCTAGGTATCCTGCTCGCCCCACATTATTCAGATTTACACTTAGCTAATTATCTCCTGACTATCCACTATATCAAAACCCAAATACCATCCTGGACCAGGCACTCCATATCATGGATGGGGAGGATCAACTGAATTAAAATGAATGTTCTCCTAAATACCTTATACCTTTTTACACCCTTACACTTCCGGTCCCCTCATTCACTTTTAAAAAAGCTTCCAAAATGTTGTGTCCTTCATTTGGCATAACCACAAACCTAAAATCCAGTCAAACTATGTATATTTTAGATGTCAAGGAGGCCTAGGTGTTCCATTTTTTTTTTAAGTATTACAAAACTGCCCAAATAACTCCTCCTATATCCTTATATTCTGCTAATGAGGCTTCTTTATGTGTGTAATTGGAAGCTATTTCCTGTGCCTCTATAAATCTCAAATCATTACCTTGGTCACCTCCTAACATGTAGTCATCTACAATAAGTCCTTTGAAGAAACATACTCTGAAAGTTTGGGATGTCCTCAAATATTCTATCAATTTACTTTCTGCTCACTTTCCTCAACTTCCTCTGATGGACAATCCACTTGAATCTCCTACTGCCTTTCATTGGTGGACCACACATAGCCTCAATACAGTCTCCTCTCTCCTGGAGAAAGCTGGTATCCTCCCATGGACAGTCATCCCAGAAAGATTAAAAGCCCTGTTCTTTAAATCTTTAAAGCGGAGGTCCGCCAATTTATTTATTTTTTTAAAGTCAGCAGCTACAAATACTGAAGCTGCTGACTTTTAAAATAAGGACCCTTACCTGTCCAGCGCTCCCGCGATGTCGGCACCTGAAGCCGATCTCTGCCTCGGCTCTCGGATGCTGCCGCTGCCATCTTCGGTAAGGGAATCAGGAACTGAAGCCTTGCGGCTTCACTTCCTGGTTCCCTACTGCACATGTGCGTCTCGCGCTGCGCAATGCCACTGGTCCCTGCTGTCTTCTGGGACCCGTGTGTCTCCAAGAAGACAGCGGGGGGCGCTGGACGTGGTGGAGATTCCCGCAGATAATGCAGGGGTCTATGCCCAGAAGTGGGTGCAAATACCTGTCTTAGACAGGTATCTGCTCCCCCCTCCCCCCTGAAAGGTGCCAAATGTGACACCGGAGGGGGGGAGGAATCCGGACAGCGGAGGTTCCATTTTTGTGTGGACCTCCGCTTTAACCTCTTTCCAAAATTTGGTGTTTACAAGTTAAAAACATTTTTTTTGCTATAAAATTACTTAGATCCCCCAAACATTATATATATATATATATATATATATATATATATATATATATATATATATATTCTAACACCCTAGAGAATAAAATGGTGGTCGTTGCAATACTTTTTGTCACACCCTATTTGCGCAGCTCACACTTTTTTCGGGAAAAAAAAAACACTTGTTTGAATTAAAAAAGACAACAGTAAAGTTAGCCCAATTTTTTTTTATATTGTGAAAGATAATGTTACGCTGAGTAAATTGATACCCAACAAAGTTGCGCCCGCTCGTGGAATGGCGACAAACTTTTACCCTTAAAAATCTCCATAGGCGACGTTTAAACAATTCTACAGGTTGCATGTTTTGAGTTACAGAGGAGGTCTAGGGCTAGAATTATTGCTCTTGCTCTAAGAATCGCGGCAAAACCTCACATGTGTGGTTTGAACACCATTTTCATATGTGGACGAGGCTCACATATGCATTCGCTTCTGTGCGCAAGCTCGTCGGGACAGGGCACTTTAAAATTTGTTTTTAAATTCTCCTTAATTTTACTATCATTTTTTTAGAAAAATAATAATAATTGAAGTCGCTTTTATTTCAATTACAAGGAATGTAAACATCCCTTGTAATAGAAAAAAGCATGACAGGTCCTCTTAAATATGAGATCTGGGGTCAAAAAGACCTCAGATTTCATAATTAGACTAAAATGCAATAAAAAAATAAATATTTTATGTCATTTAAAAAACAATGTCCCTTTAAGAGCTATGGGCAGAAGTGACGTTTTGACGTCACTCGCCTCCATACCCAGCCAGGGACAGGACCGGTTCGCCTCCCTCCCGCCGCTCTCCGGTGCCCTCCGCTGCTGACCGAAGCCGTCAGCAGCGGAGGGCACCGGAGAGCGGCGGGAGGGGGGCCTCTCCCGCCACAGATAAAAGTGATCTGGTGGCAAATCCGCCACAGAGACCACTTTGATCTTGAAGCGGACCGCCCGCTGAAGAAGAAGATACCGGGTAGATAGCTGCTACCATAACAACGCTATTTCTCTTCAAAGTAGCGACGTATTCCTGCGGCGGGCGGTTCGTAAGTGGTTAAGTACACCCAAATTAGACATTGGATTGTTTCTCTCATACAAGATAAGAACCTTTCTACCACCCTGGCTACATTTTAGCAGTTTTGCCGCCTACCATCACCAACTGCACACATACAGTCATGGCCAGAAATATTGGCACCCCTGCATTTCTGTCAGATAATGCACCACTTCACCCAGAAAATTGTTGCAAATGTTTAGGCATTCTCATGTTTCTTTCCTTTGTTTGTATTGGTAGGACACCAAAAAGTTGAGAAACAAAAAGCCAAATCTGACACATTCCAAGCAAAACGCCAACAATTGACTGGACAAAATTATTGGCACCCTCAATTGAATATACACCTTAGAAAAAAGAACTGAAATCGTTTGCATCCTGTAACCATCAATATGCTTCTTGCACATCTCTGCTGGAATTTTGGACCACTCTTCTTTCGCCAACTGCTCCAGGTCTCTCAGATTGGAAGGGTTCCTTTTCCCAAGTGCTGTTTTAAGATCTCTCCAAATGTGCTCCATGGGATTTAGATCTGAACTCATTGCTGGCCAGTTCAGTACTTTCAGAACTCTCCAGTGCTTTGTCCTAAACCATTTCTGGGTGCTTTTTGATGTGTGCTTTTTGATGTGTACTTTTTGATGTGTGATATGATGTGTGCATGTGCTTTTAGATGTGTGCCATGACCTCTGATGGAGATCCAACTTTTTGACACTGGGCCCCACATTGCACCCCAGAATTCTTTAGTATTCTCCAGATTTCATAATACAATGCACGGGGTCAAGGCATCCAGTGCCTGAGGCAACAAAGCAACCCCAAAACATCAGTGAACATCCACCATGTTTGACTGTAGGGGCTGTGTTCTTTTCTTTAAAGGCCTCATTTATTTTTCTGAAAGCAGTAGAATGATGGACTTTACCAAAATGCTGTAATTTTGTTTCGTCTGTTCACAGCACATTCTCTCAAAGGGATTTTGGCTTCCTCAGGTAAGTTTCTGGCATTTTATTGTTTCTGTGTCATCAGTGGGGTCCTCCTGGGTCTCCTACCTTAGCATCCATTTTCATTCAGATGGCAACATATAGTGCAAGTGTCCGGTCACCTGTGGCCAGATGACAGATGCACACCGTTGGGGATCAGGAGTGCACCACAAGGTAGAGAACCCTATGGCTGACTGCTGCGGATGGGACACTGGGTGGTTGTGGAAAGTGGGACCAGTGGAGCACAACAGGGATCCACAGGGAGCTAGAGCCCAAGATTCCCCAGGGCGTGGAGTCTAAGATCCATCAGGTTTTCACCAGAGCCCCTAGTGGTGAGGATGGCCTACGCTGCAGCTGGGTCCAGGTCGCGGCCCCCAGAGTCCCCTATCTCACGCTCCGTAGGGTAAAGAGGATAGAGGGGAAGCAGCAGCACAGGATACAAGAATAGTGAGGGGAAAAGCCAAGGTCAGGGCAACAAGCAGACACAGATAAATGAAGGACAAGCCAAAGGTCAAGGTTACTAGCAGACAGGGATAGTCGGGAACAAGCCAATATCGGAACTCAGAGACAGACGTAGCACACGGCAGGCAGGAACCCAAACACACAATGCTTAACAAACACGTTGATCAGCGCAGCTGTCTTGCAGTGCACAGGTTAATATAGTGTTCCCTGATAGGGCCTGGGGTGGAGCATACTGGGAGGAGAGATTATAAAAGCAGCCAGGTGAGAGAGTCTGGCCTCTAAGGTGAACACATGAAGAGGAAGGTAAGATGGCAGACAAACATTACTGCATATCCATGACAGCAAGGTCAGCTTGAATTTGTTTGGAAGTATATCCACCATTTGAACAATCCTTCAATGCAATTTTTGATCAATTTTTTTCTTTCATCCATGTCCAGGGAGATTAGCTACAGGGCCATGGGCTGTAAACCTCATGACAATGTTGCGCACAGTGGACACAGGAACATTAGGATCTCTGGGGATGGACTTGTAACCTTGAGATTGTCCATGCTTTTCCACAATTTTTGTTCTCAAATCCTCAGACAATTCTTTGCTGCTCTTTCTCTTCTCCATGCTCCATGTGACACACAGACACACACAACAGAAAGGTTGAGTACATTTTTCACCCTTCTAACTGGTTGCCTGTGTGATTTCTATATTGTCAACACCTGTTAATTGTTACAGGTGAGTTTAATTACAGATTACAGGAGCATCACAAACTATTAATAATTATAACCTAACCCTGACTTGTACTTCTCAACAACATTATCCCTTACTTGTTTGGAGAGTTCCTTGCTCTGCCTGGCAGTGTTTGGTTAGTGGTGCGTCTTGCTTAGGTGTTGCAGCCTCTGGGGCCTTTCAAAAAGGTGTGTATATGTAATGACAGATCATGTGACACTTAGATTGCACACAGGTGGACATCATTTCACTAATTATGTGACATCTGAAGGTAATTGGTTGCACCAGAGCTTTTTATGAGCTTCATAACAAAGGGGGCTAATACATACGCACATGCCAATTATCAGTTTTTTATTTCTGAAAAATAGTTTTATGTATATTTTTTTCTAATTTTACTTCACCAACTTAGACTATTGTGTTCTGATCCATCACATATAATTCAGATTAAAAAAAAACCCATTGAACTAAAGGCTGTAATGTAACAAAATAGGTAAAAAGCCAAGGGGGTGAATACTTTTGCAAGGCACTGTAACCTCACTGAACTTTCCCTTTAAGAATAAATATGTTGCTTGCATAGAGCAGGTCAGTTATTTTCATGGGTTTAAAGATGTAATGGAAATCACATTTAGTGAACAGAAATAATCAATAGATCACAGCCACATACAGTACAGAACACAATACTTAATTTATTCTGCTCAGCAGCGTCTTTTGCATGTTGAAGTGACTATTAATGCAGGTCAATGAGGATTTCCAAAACACGTTGTTGTGTGCAATTTTTTTTTTTTTTTTTTAAACAATTACACTTAAGGGATTTCATGGGGAGCTGAAGAGTAACTGTTAGGTGAATCAATTGATACACTTCAACTTAAACCTTAAATGAACACTTCAACCATTGCTTTAAGTGTATTTCTTTCCTTTCTGTTCCAAGTGTGATTACTTCATACAAAAGAACTTTATTATGCTACAATCCAACTAATATCATTGTGGTACTTCAGAATCTGAGAGCTCAAGAGATGAGTTCTCTGCCACTGGCACTAGTTCAGGAAGCCTGGTGAACTAAATTGATTTTTTTTTATAGCTGCGCTGGAGAACATTTAATGAATTTGTTAGTAGCTTCTGTCTGCTTAAAACTTTCATGAATACTTGCACCTGGTGTGATATCAGCTAATAAAAATTACAAGTAGAAGGAATTGCAGACTATTTTAATTTCCTAAACAACCCATTTGTATTTTATGAATCTTTACTTCAGAAAATCTTTGACAGGTAAAATAGACTAGAAAATACATCTTATGCAGCAATCGTTGCCTGTAAATATGTATGTTATACTTTCATATTACATTTACTAGGTATTCCTATTTATGTCCATTCTGTACAGAAAAGGTACACTTTATTAAAAAAAATATATATATATATATATTGTTTTGCATACATCAAACAGTCTGAGATATTCCACTTATGTTTTTCTAACAATTTCAGCATCAAAACATAGGCTGACTGTGCCTGTTAGGTGTAGAACTCTTAAAATTGAAAAGGTCACTATTACAATCTAGAATAATGTAGAGTTTAAATATTGTACAATCTGGCACATAACTAAATTAATTCTTCCCTACTAGGGATGAGCCGAACACCCCCCGGTTCGGTCGCTTCCAGAACATGTGAACGGACCGAAGGTTCGCGCGAACTTTCGAACACCGTTAAAGTCTATGGGACTCGAACCTGAGAAATCAAAAGTGCAAATTTTACAGGCTAATATGCAAGTTATTGTCCTAAAAAGGGTTTGGGGTCCCGGGTCCTACCCCAGGGTACATGTATCAATGCAAAAAAAAAGTTTTAAAAACGTCAGTTTTTTCAGGAGCAGTGATTTTAATGATGCTTAAAGTGAAAATATAAAAGTGAAATATTCCTTTAAATATCGTGCCTGGGGGGTGTCTATAGTATGCCTGTAAAGTGGCGCGTGTTTCCCGTGTTTAGAACTGTCCCTGCACAAAATGACATTTCTAAAGGAGTAAAAGTCATTTAAAACTGCTTGTGGCTTATATGGATGAAAATCATTGAGAAAAATGGCATGGGTACCCCCCCAGACTATTACCAGCCCATTTGGGTCTTGTATGGATATCAAGGGGAACCCCACACTCAAATTAAAAAAGGAAAGGCGAGGGGCCCCCAGGCCCTATATACTCCGAACAGCAGTATGCAGGCGGTGCAAACAAGACAGGGACTGTAGGTTTGTTCTTAAGTAGAATCTGTTTGTAATTTTGAACTGGTACATTTTTAAAGTGTAGCTCCAGCCAAAAAATCTATTTTTAAGCTTTTTGTAAAACATAGGGAAGGGTTATCACCCCTGTAACATTTGTTTTGCTGTCTGTGCACCTGTTCAGAAAATTTCACCTCACTTTCTGTCCCAATGACATTTGGATTTAGAAAATTTGGTTTTTTTAAGGAAACAAGGATTGGTGATAAAGCATCAGTGGAGAGGAGACACCTTTTTCCCATATTAACTCTTACAGGAGAGAATTTCCCCTCCTAGGGGTAGATTTCCTCTCACTTCCTGTTGTCTCCCTCCGTTTGTAAGTAGGAGTCGTTTGAAAGTCTGATGTTTCCCCAGAGATACTCCGAGTATATCTCCCCCTCGGAGCTTCCCAACTAACTGGTAGATGGGTCCGTGCACACGCCCTGTACCCGGGCCCCTCCACCCCCTCACTGATACCAGTTCAATCAATCCCATTATATCGGGACCGTCCTAAAAGTTCAAGATATCCCTGAGTTCCCCACTCCAATTCCCTAAGCCCCCGACGCTCTTCTCTTCTATTCACCAAGTATCTAAGTCTTCTAATTGTACCATCCAAAAACCTTTTTTTTTTAGATTAAAGTGCCCCCTATATCCTCCCCCCATACTATAACTTATTATACTAGCATATATACTTTTCCCCCCCACAACAGAAAATAGTTTCTTCCACATGCACATATTTACTTATACAACACGTCTAACATATACCATAAGCCCCGGCCATCTCACCCCTTACATCAATTAACCTGGGTTTTTAATCCCCTAAAAGAAAAAATATAAAAAAAAATTCAGTCCCATTGCCATATACCAATTTTATCCCACCATTCCAATAAGAGAAGGGGGGAGGGAAAGGGAGAAAAAAAAACCCACATCCCTTCTTAGGAGCTTCATTCAGTAAATCATCTGTTGGGCCATCTCATCTTTTAAGTGGGTCTATATCTTCCTTAACGATTTCTGCGTTGGCCCCTAGTGGAAACTTGTTGCCACTGTTCAGGCCGCTGTATGGGAATCCCTACTTTATGTGTCCTCCAATCTACAAATTCTACTAATGGGAGATCCAATGTTTCCACAAAAAAAGTTGCTGTTCTGCCATTCCTAGAGGCCGTCAAACTAAATGGAAACCCCCTGCGATAGTAAACCCCATTTGCACGCATGGCTTCTAACAGGGGCCGAACTGCTCAGCGTTGGTACAGGGTCCTGCGTGTTAAGTCTGGGTACAATAATAGATTCGTACCATCAAGGGAGATTTCAGGACTACTGCGGGCCATTTTCATAATAGTTTCCTTTACTGCATATTTGTGCAATCTACATATAACATCCCTGGGTTTCTCCATATTTGGAGTAGTGTACGTGGGGACTCGATGTACCCGATCTATTTCAATACATTCAGGCGTGGAGGCCCCCATAATCTGACCAAATACTTTTTGGACTACTGAGGCTAGTTCGGCTGTTTGAATTGTTTCGGGTAGCCCTTTTATTCGGATGTTCTGCCTTCTGTCTCTATTCTCAAAGTCGTCCAATTGATCCTTGTATGAGTTTAGGGCATCCTCATGCTCTTTAATAGAGTCTTGAACCTCCGCCACTACCTGTACCATTACAACTTGGCTCTCTTCCACACTTTCCACCCTATGCCCCAGTGCCCGTGTTGTCTTCTCTAAAGTCATCTACCGCTTGCTGGCAGGACTGCTCCACTGCACTAATTAGCTGTTGAATGTCAGTCTTTGTAGGAAGGGCCCTCAGTAGTTCCCTAATTTCCCTGATTTCCATCGCTGTATCCCCCTCCCTTAACGCGGGGTCCGCTTCTCACATTCTTCCAGGGGGGGCTTGTGGCCTGTGGATTCAATTTCTCTCCTTGTGTCTTAGAGCTATGACTGAGACCAGCCATTGCTTGGTTCTCCTCCTCCACTGCCAGTTCCTCCTCCAATGTCGGGGTTCCTCTCCCCACTGTTGCCGGGCCCCCTTTGGGGATAATGTCATTCCATTTGAGAGTTCAGGGGGGCTATCTTGGACAATTTCTGCCCTTTCCATAATGGGGCTCCCCTCTTCATGAATCAGACAGCCTTGTCCCTGCACTGCAGTTTCTTTTCCCTCACTCGGGGGGTATTGTTCTATATTAGGGGTGTCCCTCTCAGGAAGCTTCCTCCCCATCCTATTGTTGGTGATCCTCTCCCATACTCTGCATGGGCTCGTCCAGCTGCTTGGACACCACGACTTGGTGTCAAGGATTTAAAGTCCGATCGTTTCCCACTATCTCCCTTAATGTCCATATCCCCACATCTCCTCTCTTCCTGTTTTCCTATATGCAGTCCCTGCTCTGCCGGGGGGGACATGTAAGCTCGTATTCCTCCTGTCTCGTTCCAACTTCCCTTAGCCGGCTGCTGTTGTCGGCGTGTAGTCATTGCTGATGTCAATGTTTCATAAATAGCACCTATATCATCTTTGTGTTCTTGCGTGGAAACCTAGTCATTCCAAAAATATTTCCCACCCATTTTTTAGTTTCCAACAGAAATAGATATTTTCCACCAGTTTGCAGTCTTTTTTTTTAGGTTTTAAATTCCAACAGAAATTCAGACTGGGTTTTTAATCAGTCTACAATCACTGCTCAATACGTGCAAGTAACTTGAAACTTGTGTGGGAACCTCTCATAGAAAAATGGGCAAATATAACAATCACTTTATTTAAATACACAGTCTCCTGTCATTGCACTGTCATTGTTCACTCAGTTTTACATTCTGTTGATACAGAGGCAATATCCTACTGAGCCGCTAGGGGGAGTGTAAGCACGTCCAATGCACAAGGGGAGCACAGTTCAAAGGCTATTCAGACAGATACAGTTTTCTGTGATCGTAGTTTTGTGACTCACCCCTCTGATGTTTCCGGTAGCGATTTCTGGTTTCTGGTATTCAGAAGGCTGGGTGGATGGATGGCTGGCGACTTGCGAAGGACACACCGTACTGCTCAGGTAGGGGAGGGGGGAGGAGATCTTCTCTTCAACTAACTATCCAGAGGTTGAAGGCGATCTCACGCAGATCTCAGCAGACAATGCCCACCACTCGGGAGATGGGGGGGGCGGGGGGATGCCTCTGGTGCTAAATTCCAACAGTAGTGCCCACAGTAGCGGTAGTGGTATGGCTCTCGATCACCTCACAGCCCCCACTCTGCCCCGTCAGCCTGCTGATCCCCGCTGAACTGTACATTGCACTTGAGAAAAGTTGCTCCTGAAGCAGGAAAGACTGTGGGGAGAAAGGTTCAACTGCTCTGCTGCACTTTCCACTCTGGAGGCTCGGAGTACCCTGCGGGGGGGGGGGATTTGTATGGAGCTGGGTGTTCAAATCGGCACCTGGTCGGGGCGAGGAGAGTCATCCCCTCAGCGTTACATCTCGAGGGGAAGGTTCAGCGGGCCTCGGGCTAGCAGCAGCAGCAGCACCTGTGTGACGCCCACATCAGGCTCCTCCCTCATCCACCTCACTTTCTGTCCCAATGACAATTGGATTTAGAAAATTTGGGTTTTTTAAGGAAACAAGGATTGGTGATAAAGCATCAGTGGAGAGGAGACACCTTTTTCCCATATTAACTCTTACAGGAGAGAATTTCCCCTTCTAGGGGTAGATTTCCTCTCACTTCCTGTTGTCTCCCTCCGTTTGTAAGTAGGAGTCATTTGAAAGTCTGATGTTTGAAAGCAGGGGCCTGCCCTATGTACTCTGCAGAAATTTGGGCCTTAGGTGTTGGTGTTGCCATAACACTGTAAGCCCTCACAGTTACTCTTGGTGGGCGCTGGAACGCCCTGCTGTGAACTATTATATCAAGAATTGTAATTACATGCCCCTATTGAACAGTGGCAGAAAAATTGGGCCTGTGGTGGTGGTGGAGGTGCTGTGCCACAACACTGTAAGCCCTCACAGTTACTCTTGGTGGGCGCAGGAACAGGCCCTCCTGTGAAATATTAGATCAAGAATTGTAATTACATGCCCCTGTTGAACAGGGGCAGAAATATTGGGCCTTAGGCACTGGTGCCACAACACTGCAACCCCTCACAGATACTATAGTTGGAGAGCAGGAATGAGCCCTGCTGCAAAGTATTGCAGCAAAAATTGTAATTACACGCCCCTGTTAAACAGGGGCAGAAAAATTGGGCCTTAGCCACTGGTGGCGGTGCCCAGAAGGAAAAATGTTCTTACAAGCTATCAACATGAACATTGAGGAGGAAGAGTATAGTCACTCAGCATAACAGGATAGTCACTCAGCATCAGCATAGGCAGTCTTGAAGGGATCTCACATTCAAAAAAATATTCGGTTACATCAGCATCAGGTGCTTGGTAGCTGGTGATCCAAGAATGATTCATTTTTATGAAGGTCAGCCGATCGCCCGAGTCGGTGACACAGGCGCACCCTGTGATCGGTTACAAAGCCTCCAGCAGCACCGAATGTGCATTCCGAAAGAACGCTGGATGCAGGACAGGCCAGTAGCTCAATTGCATACTGTGCAAGCTCTGGCCAGTGATCCATCCTCAAGACCCAGTAACCCAGAGGATTTTCGGTGGGAAAGGTGTCCAAGTCTTATCTTGCCCCTAGGTAATCCTGCACCATGTGAATCAGACGCAGGCGATGGTTGCTGGAACCGATCATACCTTGGGGCTGCGGACTAAAAAATTGTCTGAACGCTTCTGTCATGGATATGCAGTAATGTTTGTCTGTCAGCTTATATAAAAATAATAGTGCAGCGCAATAAATGTCCATATATTGATGAACAATGATGAAAAAGCTGAACTGAAGAAATATAATGGTAATCTTCTTCATGCAGTATATGACTTGTGCATCCAATATAAGGAAAACCTGCTTACCGGAACAGATGGACCTTTTGAATGAACAAGAGATCAAATACGCTTGTTTTCCACCATGAGGGGAAGAAGATCTCAGATGTAAAAGGATCCAGCAATGTGGTAGGCACAACATCAAATAGAGATATGTGAAGAAAAAGGGGTTGGAGACATTCTAAGTGTAGACTGATATTTAATAATCCAAAAGGTAGCATAAAACACAGGCTAAAAATAGGCAAAAAAAAAAAAAAACCAAGGCCGCTGGGCACTGATGTACTATGGTAAGATCCGGAGGATCATATGACAGTCCATAGTATATAGCAGCTGTTGATAACAAAGTAATGACAGGTGACACACTAAGCACTTCCAGCAAATTGTGCGTGGTACAGTGGCTGGCTCAGGGAATCACAGCTATTGATAGCAGGATACAAAAATGAGTGACACACTGGGCACTAGCAGCAGGATGTGCGTGGTAGAGCGGATGGCTCAAACACTGAGTCATTAGCAGTGGATGAAGAAAACGAACAGTCATATGAAAACAAGCGGCGGTGCTAAGCCGCAAACACAGCCTGGGACAGACGCGGGTGACGTCACCGAGGTAAGCTCCATCCCTCTTTCTACCAAAACCCATCCTACCCAATCCTTATAATAATCAATTTCCCTCCGCCCCCACACACTCCCTCCCCTCTCCATGTCCCCCCTCCGTGACAGAGGAGGCCAGGGAGAGAAACAAAACAAGAGAGGGAGGGAGAGGGGGAAGAGGAAAAAAAAAGGGGGGGGAAGAAGGAGAAAGTCCACTATCAACCTATTGAAATGTAATGAAATGTAAACTTCCCTTTTTAATTAAACTATTTAACTATATAACTATATAGCTCCCATTGTAAGTGTCTTTATTTTACTACTATTCATACTGCCAATAATCTCTTCCCAGTTTCAGAGTTCTTAAATCTGATCCAACTCAACCAAGTTTGTTTATGTTGGTTTTCCTTATTCTTAGCTGAGAAGACAAGGTCCTCCATAGCTTCTATTTCTAGAATCCCATTTAACCACTCCGTAATTGATGGGGGTCGAGATTCTCTCCAGTGCAATGGGATCCCTGCTTTAGCTGCGTTAATCATATGACATATTACTGATCTTCTATAAATTTGAACGGGAATCTGTGAACAATGAAGGAGGAGGAATGCCGGGTCGTCAGGTATTAATAAATCTGTTATGTCTTGTATAATTTTTTGAATATCAAGCCAATATTGTCTTATTTTCCTACAGGTCCAAAATATATGTACCAACGTTCCGCTTTCTTCTCCACATCTCCAACACTTGTCTAAATTTTCATTTGAAAATTTATTCAGTCGTACGGGGGTATAATACCACCGTGTCAAAAGTTTATAGTTAGACTCCTGAGTCTTGCTACTTACTGAAGAATTAAAAGTCAAATAAATAATTTGTTTACTTTGCATCGGGGTGAAAGTTCTCTTTAGATCTCTCTCCCATTTACTAAAGCACGGCATTGAATAGTCCTCAATGGGAATATTTAACAACTTGTACATCTTAGAGATCCCATGAGATAATGGTTCTTTCTCGTTACAATATGATTCAAAGGTTGTTAGTTGACGTTGAAAATTTATAGAGGGTCCCAGGGATCTCATGAAGTGGCTAATTTGGAGGGCTTGCCATAAGTTAATTTCAAATAGACCTCCTATTTGAATTAGTGTTTTAACAGTTGGCCACGTTTCAGATTTAAGAAAGTGTGAAACTTGATATATACCCTTATCTTTAAGATTTTGAAACGCTCCGACTTCCATACCTGGAGTAAAACTTGGATTTCCCAAAATAGGGTATAGAGGTGTTTGTCTTGATGAAAACATAGGTACTTGACAGATCTTTGCTGTTATCCGTAGTGTCGTTCCAATTAGGGGGTGTTTCTTAAGGGAAATTGCTAAGTGCATAAAACACCATGGGGCTCTACCTAGAGGAATGAGACTCATCTGTTGTTCCAACTCTACCCTTCTCTTAACCACTTAACGACCGCCCACTGTAAATATACGTCGGCAGAATGGCACTGACAGGCAGAATCACGTACATATACGTGATTGCCTTTGTATAGTTGGGGGGTCCGATCGGACCCCCCTTCTTTACAGTGGGTGGTCGTTTTACCTTCGGGAGCGATCCGGCATGAGGGGACGGCCGTTCGATTCCGGCCCCCCCCTCTCGATCGCTCCCGGCGAATGAGAGCTTCCCCTGCCTGTGTACTGTTTACACAGGCAGGAGGAAGTGATGTCATCTCTCCTGCGGCGCTCACATATACCGAGCGCCGTACAGGAGAAGATGCAGGTTAGTGCACACAACACTACACTGACACCAGGACACATAGGCACATACATTGCCCCCCCCAGGCGCCCCCAGACACCCCCAGATCACCCCCCAGCCCCCAGTCACAGTGTCACTGATTGCAGTGACCATTTATTTAGTGATCACTGCAATCAGTGACATTTGTGACTGTAAAAGTGTCACTACATTTAGTTTTAGGTCCAGTGTAGCCCCCTAACCCCCCCTAATAAAGGTTTAACCCCCTGATCACCCCCCAGATAACCCTTTCACCCCCTAGCACCGCCGTCGCTAAGCGATCATTTTTCTGATCGATGTCTTAGCGTCGGTGATGCTGATCGGTAGCCAGTAATTTTTTTTAGGTTCGCCGCAGGTTTTTATAGCGTTGGGTACCCCCATATATTACCTAATAAAGGTTTAACCCCCTTGATCGCCCCCCAGGTAACCCTTTCACCCCCTATCACCACTGTCACTAAGCGATAATTTTTCTGATCGATGTCTTAGCGTCGGCGATGCTGATCGGTAGCCAGTAATTTTTTTTAGGTTCGCCGCAGGTTTTTATAGCGTCGGGTACCCCCATATATTACCTAATAAAGGTTTAACCCCCTTGATCACCCCCCAGGTAACCCTTTCACCCCCTAGCACCGCCGTCGCTAAGCGATCATTTTTCTGATCGATGTCTTAGCGTCGGTGATGCTGATCGGTAGCCAGTAATTTTTTTTAGGTTCGCCGCAGGTTTTTATAGTGTCGGGTACCCCCATATATTACCTAATAAAGGTTTAACCCCCTTGATCGCCCCCCAGGTAACCCTTTCACCCCCTATCACCACTGTCGCTAAGCGATCATTTTTCTGATCGCTGTCTTAGCGTCGGTGATGCAGATCGGTAGCCAGTAATTTTTTTTAGGTTCGCCGCAGGTTTTTATAGCGTCAGGTACCCCCATAAATTATCTAATAAAGGTTTAACCCCCTGATCGCCCCCCAGGTAACCCTTTCACCCCCTATCACCACTGTCGCTAAGCGATCGTTTTTATGATCGTTGTCTTAGTGTCGGTGATGCCGATAGGTAGCCAGTAATTTTTTTTTAGGCTCGCCGTCAGGTTTTTATATAGCGTCAGGTACCCCCATATATTACCTAATAAAGGTTTTAACCCCCTAATTGCCCCTAGTTAACCCTTTCACCAGTGATCATCATATAAGTGTTACGGGTGACGCTGGTTAGTTAGTTTGCTTTTTATAGTGTCAGGGCACCCGCCGTATATAACCCAATAAAGGTTTAACCCCCTGATCGCCCGGCGGGTGATATCAATTAGGTTTTAGCATCAGAGAGGGTCTGCGTCACACCCCAGGCAGCGTCAGGTTAGTGCCAGTAGCGCTAACACCCACGCGTTAAGCATACACCCCCCTTAGTGGTATAGTATCTGAATAGATCAATATCTGATCTGATCAGATCTATACTAGCGTCCCCAGCAGTTTAGGGTTCCCAAAAACGCAGTGTTAGTGGGATCAGCCCAGATACCTGCTAGCACCTGCGTTTTGCCCCTCCGTCCAGCCCAGGCCACCCAAGTGCAGTATCGATCGATCACTGTCACTTACAAAACACAACACACACATAACTGCAGCGTTTGCAGAGACAGGCCTGATCCCTGCGACTCCAGTGCTGTAGGAGGTGATTTCACCACCACAGTTAAAAAAAAAAGCATATATGCCGAAGCATGGGGGCAGCAGGGGCGGAGGAGCGATTTTGCTCCTAATGCCGCGTACATACGGTCGAAATTCCGACGGAGGCTTGCCCGTGGAAAAGTCTGACCATGTGTACGCGGCATAACTTTTGCGGGAAGATGCCCCCATGCTTCGGCATATATAAATGGTGCATGTATGCCCATCATTAGAAGTGGGTGGATGAAGGGCGGTATTCTAATGGTGGGCATACCCACCGATCAATCTTTTTTTTCGTTCAGCCAACAGGCTGCATGAAAAAAAAGATTACAATACATGTTCAACAAGGACCAGCAACGTACTGGTATGTTGCTGGACTTTGAATGTTTATACCAGAATGATGCCTGTGGGTTTAGGTATCATCTTGGTATCATTCTTTTCAGCCAGCGGCCGGCTTTCATGTAAAAGCAATCCTAGTGGCTAATTAGCCTCTGGACTGCTTTTACAAGCAGTGGGAGGGAATGTCCCCCCCGGATATAAAAAGCGCCATTGGGAAATTGGGAAAGCATTTTATCACACCGATCTTGGTGTGGTCAGATGCTTTGAGGGCAGAGGAAAGATCTAGGGTCCAATAGACCCCAGTTTTTTCAAAAAAGAGTATCTGTCATTACCTATTGCTATCATAGGGGATATTTACATTCCCTGAGATAACAATAAAAATGATAAAAAAATAAAATAAAATATTGGAAGCAACAGTTTAAAAATAAAATAAAAAAGCAAAATTAATAATAAAAAAAAAAAAAAAAAGCACCCCTGTCCTGCCCTGCTCTTGCCCAATGGCGAACGCAAGCGTCGGTCTGGCGTCATATGTAAACAGCAATTGCACCATGCATGTGAGGAATCACCGCGAAGGTCAGATCGAGGGCAGTAATTTTAGCAGTAGACCTCCTCTGTAAATCTAACGGGGTAACCTGTAAAGGCTTTTAAAGGCTTTTAAAAATGTATGTAGTTTGTCGCCAATGCGCGTTTGTGCGAAATTTTAAAGCATGTCGTGTTTGGTATCTATGTACTCGGCCTAAGATCATCTTTTTTATTTCATCAAACATTTGGGCAATATAGTGTGTTTTAGTGTATTAAAATTTAAAAAAGTGTATTTTTTCCCCAAAAAATGCATTTGAAAAATCGCTGCGCAAATACTGTGTAGAAAAAAAAATGCAACACCCACCATTTTATTCTGTAGGGCCTTTGCTTTAAAAATATATATAATGTTTGGGGGTTCAACATAATTTTCTTGCAAAAAAAAATATGTTTTCATGTAAACAAAAAGTGTCAAAAAGGGCTTTGTCTTCAAGTGGTTAGAAGAGTGGATGTAAGCTTCCTAATGTTGTGTATAAAATGCCAGAACAGTTCAAAACCCCCCCAAATGACCCCATTTTGGAAAGTAGACACCCCAAGCTATATACTGAGAGGCATGTCGAGTCCATGGAATATTTTATATGTTGACACAAGTTGCGGAAAAAAGACAATTTTTTTTTTTTTTTTTTGCACAAAGTTGTCACTAAATGATATATTGCTCAAACTTGCCATGGGCATATGTGGAATTACACCCCAAAATACATTCTGTTGCTTCTCTTGAGTACGGGGATACCACATGTGTGAGACTCTTTAGGTTCCTAGCCGCGTACGGGACCCCAAAAACCAATCACCGCCTTCAGGCTTTCTAAGGGTGTAAATTTTTGATTTCACTTCTCACTGCCTATCACAGTTTCGGAGGCCATGGAATGCCCAGATGGCACAAAACCCCCCCAAATGACCCCATTTTGGAAAGTAGACACCCCAAGCTATTTGCTGAGAGGTATTGTGAGTATTTTGCAGATCTCGCTTTTTGTCACAAAGTTTTGAAAATTGAAAAAAAAAAGAAAAAAAAAATGATCTATCTTCATTTTCAAAAACAAATGAGAGCTGTAAAATACTCACCATGCCTCTCAGCAAACAGCTTGGGGTGTCTACTTTCCAAAATGGGGTCATTTGGGGGGGTTTTGTGCTATTTTGGCATTTTTGTATTTTTATTTTTTTGTCATTATTCAATCACTTGGGACAAAAAAAAATATTCAATGGGCTCAACAGGCCTCTCAGCAATTTCCTTGGGGTGTCTACTTTCTAAAATGGGGTCATTTAGGGGGGTTTTGTGCTATTTTGGCATTTTATGGCCTTCAAAACTGTGATAGGTAGTGAGGAGTGAAATCAAAAATTTGCGCCCTTAGAAATCCTGAAGGCGGTGCTTGGTTTCCGGGGTCCCGTACGTGGCTAGGCTCCTAAAAAGTCCCACACATGTGGTATCCCCATACTCAGGAGAAGCAGCAGAATGTATTTTGGGGTGCAATTCCACATATAACCATGGCATGTGTGAGCAATATATCATTTAGTGACAACTTTTTGTAATTTTTTTTTTTTTTGTCATTATTCAATCACTTGGGACAAAAAAAAAATATTCAATAGGCTCAACATGCCTCTCAGCAATTTCCTTGGGGTGTCTACTTTCTAAAATGGGGTCATTTGGGGGGGTTTTGTACTGCCCTGTCATTTTAGCACCTCAAGAAATGAGATAGGCAGTCATAAATTTAAAGCTGTGTAAATTCCAGAAAATGTACCCTAGTTTGTAAACGCTATAACTTTTGCGCAAACCAATAAATATACGCTTATTGACATTTTTTTTACTAAAGACATGTGGCTGAATACATTTTGGCCTAAATGTATGACTAAAATTGAGTTTATTCGATTTTTCTTATAACAAAAATTAGAAAATATCATTTTTTTTCAAAATTTTCGGTCTTTTTCCGTTTATATCACAAAAATAAAAATCGCAGAGGCAATCAAATACCATTAAAAGAAAGCTCTATTTGTGGTAAGAAAAGGACGCAAATTCCGTTTGGGTACAGCATTGCATGTCCGCACAATTTACAGTTAAAGCAGCGCAGTGCAAAATTCTGAATTCACCTCTGGTCCTTTAGCTACCAAATGGTCCGGGGCTTAAGTGGTTAAAGTTAGCATGTCTGCACCAATCTACCAATCTCAGTAGGTGCACAGCACAATAATATTTTGTTACATCAGGTACGGCAATCCCCTCAAAACTCTTGGGCAAGGTCAAAAGATCACGCTTAATCCTAGGCCGTTTTCCTGCCCAAATAAATTTCATAAAAAGTGCACGTACCTGGTGTAAGAAAGCCTTAGGAAATGTAATTGGCAGTGCCTGGAGTACATATATAATTTTTGGGAGAATGGACATTTTTATAATATTAATACGGCCAAACCATGAGTGTAGACCATATTGCCATTCATCCAAAAGTGATCAAATTAAATTATATACCGGAGGGAAGTTTACCTTAAAAATATCTTCTTCCTTTGCAGGTATATTTATACCCAGATACTTAAGTGACTTTCCCCATTTAAAACCAAAATTTAACTGAATAGTATTTCGTAACTGAGGCAACATAGCCACACTCATAGCTTCTGATTTACTATGATTTATTTTTAAGTTGGATAGAGAGCCGTATTCCTCAATTTCTCGTACTAAGTTAGGTAGAGGGGTGTGTGGATGTGACATAGAGAACATTAGGTCATCCGCATAAGCAGAAATCTTATACTGGCCCTTTCCTACCTGTAATCCCCGTATATCTGGATTTTGACGAATTTTGTTTAATAAAGGTTCTAATGAAAGGGCAACGAGTAGGGGAGATAGAGGGCGGGTTCCATTTGTGACTCTGAAAGGCCTTGAAAAGACCCCATTAACCCTTACCGTAGCTTGGGGAATCGTATAAACACTTGTGATCCAGCCGATTATACGCTCCCCCAGATCAACCTGTTTCAACACCTCAAAAAGGAACCGCCAGCTAACCCTATCAAATGCTTTCTCAGCATCAGTGTTCAAAAACACACAAGGTGTATTTGTCTTATTAGCATAATGAACCAAATTAAGCACCTTTGTTGTATTGTCCCTCCCCTCCCTAGTAGGTACAAAACCTACTTGATCCAAGTCTATTAAATAGGGGAGCCATGGTTGAAGTCTGGTCGCCAATATTTTGGTAAAAAGTTTTAAATCCACGTTGAGTAATGAGATGGGCCTGTAACTCCCACACTCCGCCGGGTCTTTCCCCTCTTTGGGGACAACAGTAATATGGGCACTAAGCGTATCCCGGGGGAAAGCGGAAGTCAGGCCCACCGCATTAAGGACCTTTATCAACTGGTTACTCAGTATCTCAAAGAATTCTTTTATAGTAGTTTATGCTAAAACCATCAGGGCCAGGGGATTTTCCATATTTAACTCTTTTTAATGTCTCATTCAATTCTTCAACAGTGATAGGTTTTTCTAAATTTCAACGAGTTGGGGAAGGTAGCCTGGTGAGGCCGGTTGATGAGAGATATTCTTCTATTGAAGAAATTTGGGTAGGGGTTTGTGCCAGGTTATAAAGGGTAGAATAGTATTCTCCAAAAGTCTGGGCAATATCTCCTGGTATTTGTATTAAATGTCCCTCTCTTCCTTTTATTTGTGGTATATACGTTAAACTACTTTTTTCTTTAAGTTTCCCTGCTAGCAACCTGCCACATTTATCTCCCAATTCATAGTTTATTTTCTTACCTCGTTGAATTAAAACTTTAGCTTTAAACCGTAAGATATCAGTTAACTGTCTTCTCAGGTGACCTAATTCCCTTCCTACTAAAGAGGTTTGGTTATTTTTATGTTGCATTTCCAAAACTTGAATTTGCTCAAGTAGGACCCTGATCTGGTTCTCTCATTTCTTTTTCAAAATTGATCCATGTTTGATCAAAATCCCTCTAATCACTGTCTTATGTGCCTCCCACACCATACACGGGTCACTCTCCGGGGTATTGTTTATTTGAAAGTATGATATCATTTCTTTAATTACATCTTCTCTTACTTCCAAGTTCTGAAGTAGACTTTCATTCAATCGCCAGTTTCTTTCCCGGGAGTTAGCCGTATTGGAGAGGGAGATACACAAGGAAATCAGGGCATGGTCAGACCAAGTTATATTTCCGATAGTAGTTTCTAAAATAGATGGTAATAAAAAGTGTGGTATCAAAAACATATCTATACGGGAATATACTTGGTGAGGGTTAGAAAAAAAGGTATAGTCTCTTTCTTCTGTATGGAAAATCCTCCAGGCATCTATTAATTGTAATTCATGCATCTTTCGTAATATACTTCTTCTGATACCTCCTGGGGTTGACGATAACCCTCGAGGAGGTATCTATTCTAGGATCTAGGACAATGTTAAAGTCACCTCCAATAATCAATTTACCCTCTACAAATTTCTCTAAGTCCGAAAGAGTTTTCTTAACAAAAATATCTTGGTGTGTATTCGGAGCATAGAGTGTAGCAAACGTCACTTTCGTACTGCCAATGCAACCCTTAAGGAAGAGAAATCTCCCATTGGGGTCAACCCATTTATCTACCAAAGTCCAAGGGATCAAGTTAGAAATAAGTATAGAGACCCCCTTTGATTTTGCTTGTTGGTTTGGTGCATGATAAACACATGGGAAAAATCTATTTTGAAGAAATGGGAGCCCCCCCCTTCCCTGAAGTGCGTCTCTTGAATGCTACGTCCGTTTCCGATCGCTTCAGATCATTCAAAAGTATCTTTCTTTCTCCGGGACATTGAGTCATTTAACATTCAAAGAAGTAAACTTAATTTTCTCCATCTCCCCTTCCGAAAAAACAAAAAACAAAACCCCAACCCTAATAACACCCCACCTGTTTCCCTCCCACTATACCCTTTGAGCCCCTCCGGGGACACACCCTTTGCTGAACCTTACCAAAAAAAAAAGGCATAGTGGGTGTAAACCTAGTAAACCTAGTTGGGGGCTAGGTCCAAGAGGGCTGAGGATCTTCGGGTTTCCCTCCCCTCCCCCCAGCAGAAAATTCTAATTTGCCATTAACATACAGAATCTATTTTATCCAGATTATCCCAGAGACCCTTTGTGTCCAAAAAATAATAATTTATTTCCATCTCTATTCAATCCCCCATTTCCCCCTCCACCCCCCAACCTCCTACCAAGTTTCCCACTCCCTACCCCACGTACCCCACATATGTACCCAGAAGGGTTAAACTCTGCCCTTCTGTCATTTGTAGGTATTCATTTATAGCTTGTTTAGCTTATTTAGCTAATGGCTTATAACTTATTTAGGGGGAAGAGGGATAAAAAAAAAAAAAAAATTCCCTTCTTTTCCTCCTTTCTTCCCTCCTTTCCTTCCCTTCCCTCTTCTTCCCCCTTTTCCTTTAAAAAAAAAAAAGAATAAGGGCAGAAAACAATATAAACCCATCAACTCCATTCAATATACAATAGATAGTCCATACTGCTAGCTACATTCTACTAAGTACCCCCTCCCTCCCCCCCCACACCCCCAAACCACAATGTGTTAAAGGATACTTTATTCGTAAAAAAAAAAGAAAAGGGTAAACTGATTATAAGCTAAGAGGCACATTCAAGGTGGGGAGAGGGGGGGGGAGCCAGCACAGTCATCTAGTTGAGAAACCAACTGTCCCTCGAAAAAAATAAAAATAAATTCCATTTATAACTTTCAAGACAAAAGGTATCTCCATAACCATAAGACGGGAAGGAGAAGTTAGGGAGACGGGGAGGAGGAAAGGAACAGGTAATAAGAAATAGAGAGGACGGTAACTAAACAACGGGGGGGAGGAAAGATGGAGGGGTGTCCAAAACCCCAAAGGTAAAAAAGAAAAAAAACAAAGAGAGGAGAAAAAAAGAAGATGGAAGAAAAGAAAGAATAAAAAGAATAACACGGCCCTGGGGACATGGACCTATCTTATGTCCTTATTCCTGTACTTAGACAGATGCCTGCTTATCCATTTAAAGGAGCATCCATTATCTGCCCTTCTCCGGACTTCTGTATTGGTAGGACCTTAGTCTCAAATAAGTTTATTTTGCGTTTTGATGATCCTGGAATATATTGCAGCCAGTCGGGAACTTCAAACGCCTCAATCTCCATAAATTCAAACAGGTCAGGTAAGTCTGTTAAATATCGTAAAGAAAATGACCGCATGTTTTTCTTTACAATAAGAGAGAATGGGTATCCCCAGCGATAAGGAACCCCCGACTTTTTAATTTCTTCTAAAAGAGGACGCAGCATTGCTCTGCGTTGTAAAGTAGACCATGAGAGGTCAGGCATTATCTTTATCTGGGCTCCCTCATACAAAGTTTCCCCAGACTCCCAAGCTTGACGGTTTATCATCTCTTTATGGGCATATCGGTGAAAGCAGCATATCACATCCCTAGGTCTAGTTGATTCTGTTGGACGAGGCCCCAAAGATCTATGTAGTCTTTCAAACTCAAAGGTCTGAGGGAGAGGAGGGTAGCCAGCTGCATACAAATCGCATGAATAGTCTCTTGTAGCTTCTCTCTCTCGATAGTCTCAGGGCCCCCCTAAACCTCAGGTTCTTACGACGGCTATGGTCCTCAATTTCCTCAAGCTTCAATTGTACTGCATTGGTTTGAACTAAATGATGCGTCTGCTTTTGTTCTAAATGTATAATGCGCTCCTCTAACGAATTTTACCGTGTTTCATCTCTATTTATTTTTTCTGTTAAAGACAGTATATCCCCTCTTATTACTTCCATCTCTTTACGATGTATATCCTCTACACGGTTTATCATTGCCTCCATATCTTCCTCAACTCGTATTACAAACATCTCCATGTCTGCCCTAGATGGAAGTGCCTGCAAATCTTCATGGGTTGGGAGTGCTTGAATTAAAGTCCTAATATCTAATTCCTGCTCTCCAGGGCATGGGCATGGGGATATTATTTTCGGGCTCACCTGTTCCGCTTGTGGATCCATCCTGGTCAAAGTTGGTACCTCTATTATTTCAGAAAAAGGCGGCTCTGTAAGGTCCTTTTGCTCTCCTTTCTCCCCTTTCTCACTCTTCTCCGTTTGCACTGAGCCGGTCTCTGCGGGAACACTTCGCTCCCACCTCGCACTCTGCGTGAACTGCTCTAAGTGCGCTCCCGTATCTGTGCCCGTACAGTGTGAGAGGAGAGGGGAGGGAGCGGATCATGTCAGCTCCCTCCCCCATGTCAGATCATGTCAGCTGTGGGCTGGATCTGTGACAATTGCAGTCACAGATCCAGCAATCCATCCATCCTTGCTCAGCCATCCCTGCGCAATACTCTGCAAAATACTCTGCGCAATACTCTGCAAAATACTCTGCAATACCCTGGTGCAATACTCTGCAATACCCTGGTGCAATACTCTGCAATACACTGGTGCAATACTCTGCAATACCCTGGTGCAATACTCTGCAATACCCTGCGCAATACTCTGCAAAATACTCTGTAATACCCTGCACAATACTCTGCAATACCCTGGTGCAATACTCTGCAATACCCTGCGCAATACTCTGCGAAATACTCTGCAATACCCTGGTGCAATACTCTGCAATACCCTGGTGCAATAATCTGCAATACCCTGAGCAATACTCTGCAATACCCTGCGCAATACTGTGCAAAATACTCTGCAATACTCTGCAATACCCTGCGCAATACTCTGCAATACCCTTCGCAATACCCTGCAATACCCTGCACAATACTCTGCAATACCCTGCGCAATACTCTGCAATACCCTGCGCAATACTCTGCAAAATACTCTGCAATACCCTGCGCAATACTCTGAAATACCCTGCATAATACTCTGAAATACCCTGCACAATACTCTGCAATACCCTGCACAATACTCTGCACAATACTCTGCAATACCCTGCACAATACTCTGCAATACTCTGCACAATACTCTGCAATACCCTGCACAATACACCCTGCGCAATACTCTGCAATACTCTGCGCAATACCCCCTGTGCAATACCCCGTGCAATACCCTGCCATACTCCGCAATGCCCTGCAATACTCCGCAATGCCCGGCAATACTCCGCAATGCCCGGCAATACTCCGCAATGCCCGGCAATACTCCGCAATGCCCGGCAATACTCCGCAATAACCACTTCCCGCCCGCCGGCCGTCATATGACGTCCTTGACTTTGTGCGGGGATATCTGAATGATGGGTGCAGCTACAGGCATCGTTCAGATATTAGCTTTTTCAGCCGGCGATTCCCTACACCATAACAACAATCATGGCGGCTGTTCCACCGCTTGATCATTCTTACGGGAGGCGAGAGGGGATGTCCCCCCCCCGCCACCCTCCGGTGCTTCTACCGACTCACCGCTATGATCGAAGCCAGGATTGTTTTTTTTTGTTTTGTTTTGTTTTTTTTCAGGCTTCCCAGCCTAGAGGTGAGATGTGGGGTCCTATTGACCCCATATCTCAATGTAAAGAGGACCTGTCATGCCATATTCCTATTACAAGGGATGTTTACGTTCCTTGTAATAGGTATAAAAGTGATCAAAAAAAATTTGGGGGTGGAAAAACATGTCAAACTAAAATAAATAAAGTAAAATGAACAATAAAAAAATATATATTTTTTTTAACCACTTAAGCCCCGGACCATTTGGTAGCTAAAGGACCAGAGGTGAATTCAGAATTTTGCACTGCGCTGCTTTAACTGTAAATTGTGCGGACATGCAATGTTGTACCCAAACGAAATTTGCGTCCTTTTCTTCCCACAAATAGAGCTTTCTTTTAATGGTATTTGATTGCCTCTGCGATTTTTATTTTTTGCGATATAAACGGAAAAAGACCGAAAATTTTGAAAAAAAATGATATTTTCTACTTTTTGTTATAAGAAAAATCGAATAAACTCAATTTTAGTCATACATTTAGGCCAAAATGTATTCAGCCACATGTCTTTAGTAAAAAAAATGTCAATAAGCGTATATTTATCGGTTTGCGCAAAAGTTATAGCGTTTACAAACTAGGGTACATTTTCTGGAATTTACACAGCTTTTAATTTATGACTGCCTATCTCATTTCTTGAGGTGCTAAAATGACAGGGCAGTACAAAACCCCCCCAAATGACCCCATTTTAGAAAGTAGACACCCCAAGGAAATTGCTGAGAGGCATGTTGAGCCCATTGAATATTTTTTTTTTGTCCCAAGTGATTGAATAATGACAAAAAATAAATAAAAAATTACAAAAAGTTGTCACTAAATGATATATTGCTCACACATGCCATGGTTATATGTGGAATTGCACCCCAAAATACATTCTGCTGCTTCTCCTGAGTACGGGGATACCACATGTGTGGGACTTTTTAGGAGCCTAGCCACGTACGGGACCCCGGAAACCAAGCACCGCCTTCAGGATTTCTAAGGGCGCAAATTTTTGATTTCACTCCTCACTACCTATCACAGTTTTGAAGGCCATAAAATGCCAAAATAGCACAAAACCCCCCAAATGACCCCATTTTAGAAAGTAGACACCCAAAGGAAATTGCTGAGAGGCCTGTTGAGCCCATTGAATATTTTTTTTTTGTCCCAAGTGATTGAATAATGACAAAAAAAAAAAAATACAAAAAGTTGTCACTAAATGATATATTGCTCACACATGCCATGGTTATATGTGGAATTGCACCCCAAAATACATTCTGCTGCTTCTCCTGAGTACGGGGATACCACATGTGTGGGACTTTTTAGGAGCCTAGCCACGTACGGGACCCCGGAAACCAAGCACCGCCTCCAGGATTTCTAAGGGCGCAAATTTTTGATTTCACTCCTCACTACCTATCACAGTTTTGAAGGCCATAAAATGCCAAAATAGCACAAACCCCCCCCAAATGACCCCATTTTGGAAAGTAGACACCCCAAGCTGTTTGCTGAGAGGCATGGTGAGTATTTGACAGCTCTCATTTGTTTTTGAAAATGAAGAAAGATCTTTTTTTTTTTTTCTTTTTTTTTCAATTTTCAAAACTTTGTGACAAAAAGCGAGATCTGCAAAATACTCACAATACCTCTCAGCAAATAGCTTGGGGTGTCTACTTTCCAAAATGGGGTCATTTGGGGGGGTTTTGTGCCATCTGGGCATTCCATGGCCTCCGAAACTGTGATAGGCAGTGAGAAGTGAAATCAAAAATTGACACCCTTAGAAAGCCTGAAGGCGGTGCTTGGTTTTTGGGGTCCCGTACGCGGCTAGGCTCCCAAAAAGTCTCACACATGTGGTATCCCCGTACTCAGGAGAAGCAACAGAATGTATTTTGGGGTGTAATTCCACATATGCCCATGGCATGTTTGAGCAATATATCATTTAGTGACAACTTTGTGCAAAAAAAACAAACAAAAAATATTATTTTTTCCGCAACTTGTGTCAACATATAAAATATTCCATGGACTCGACATGCCTCTCAGTATATAGCTTGGGGTGTCTACTTTCCAAAATGGGGTCATTTGGGGGGGTTTTGAACTGTTCTGGCATTTTATACACAACATTAGGAAGCTTACATCCACTCTTCTAACCACTTGAAGACAAAGCCCTTTTTGACACTTTTTGTTTACATGAAAACATATTTTTTTTTGCAAGAAAATTATGTTGAACCCCCAAACATTATATATATTTTTAAAGCAAAGGCCCTACAGAATAAAATGGTGGGTGTTGCATTTTTTTTTTCTACACAGTATTTGCGCAGCGATTTTTCAAACGCATTTTTTGGGAAAAAATACACCTTTTTTAATTTTAATGCACTAAAACACACTATATTGCCCAAATGTTTGATGAAATAAAAAAGATGATCTTAGGCCGAGTACATAGATACCAAACACGACATGCTTTAAAATTTCGCACAAACGCGCATTGGCGACAAACTACATACATTTTTAAAAGCCTTTAAAAGCATTTACAGGTTACCCCGTTAGATTTACAGAGGAGGTCTACTGCTAAAATTACTGCCCTCGATCTGACCTTCGCGGTGATACCTCACATGCATGGTGCAATTGCTGTTTACATATGACGCCAGACCGACGCTTGCGTTCGAAATTGGGCAAGAGCAGGGCAGGACAGGGGTGCTTTTTTTTTTTTATTATTAATTTTGCTTTTTTATTTTATTTTTAAACTGTTGCTTCCATATTTATTTATTTTTATCACTTTTATTGTTATCTCAGGGAATGTAAATATCCCCTATGATAGCAATAGGTAATGACAGGTACTCTTTTTTGAAAAAACTGGGGTCTATTGGACCCTAGATCTTTCCTCTGCCCTCAAAGCATCTGACCACACCAAGATCGGTGTGATAAAATGCTTTCCCAATTTCCCAATGGCGCTTTTTATATCCGGGGGGGACATTCCCTCCCACTGCTTGTAAAAGCAGTCCAGAGGCTAATTAGCCACTAGGATTGCTTTTACATGAAAGCTGGCCGCTGGCTGAAAAGAATGATACCAAGATGATACCTAAACCCGCAGGCATCATTCTGGTATAAACATTCAAAGTCCAGCAACATACCAGTACGTTGCTGGTCCTTGTTGGACATGTATTGTAATCTTTTTTTTCATGCAGCCTGTTGGCTGAACGAAAAAAAAAGATTGATCGGTGGGTATGCCCACCATTAGAATACCGCCCTTCATCCACCCACTTCTAATGATGGGCATACATGCACCATTTATATATGCCGAAGCATGGGGGCATCTTCTCGCAAAAGTTATGCCGCGTACACATGGTCAGACTTTTCCACGGGCAAGCCTCCGTCTGAATTTCGACCGTATATACGCGGCATTAGGAGCAAAATCGCTCCTCCGCTCCTGCTGCCCCAATGCTTCGGCATATATGCTTTTTTTTTTAACTGTGGTGGTGAAATCACCTCCTACAGCACTGGAGTCGCAGGGATCAGGCCTGTCTCTGCGAACGCTGCAGTTATGTGTGTTGTGTTTTGCAAGTGACAGTGATCGATCGATACTGCACTTCGGTGGCCTGGGCTGGACGGAGGGGCAAAACGCAGGTGCTAGCAGGTATCTGGGCTGATCCCACTAACAGTGCGTTTTTGGGAACCCTAAACTGCTGGGGACGCTAGTATAGATCTGATCAGATCAGATATTGATCTGATCAGATACTATACCACTAAGGGAGGTGTATGCTTCACGTGTGGGTGTTAGCGCTACTGGCACTAACCTGACGCTGCCTGGGGTGTGACGCAGACCCTCTCTGACGCTAAAACCTAACTGATATCACCCGCCGGGCGATCAGGGGGTTAAACCTTTATTGGGTTATATACGGCGGGTGCCCTGACACTATAAAAAGCAAACTAACTAACCAGCGTCACCCGTAACACTTATATGATGATCACTGGTGAAAGGGTTAACTAGGGGCAATTAGGGGGTTAAAACCTTTATTAGGTAATATATGGGGGTACCTGACGCTATATAAAAACCTGACGGCGAACCTAAAAAAAAATTACTGGCTACCTATCGGCATCACCGACACTAAGACAACGATCATAAAAACGATTGCTTAGCGACAGTGGTGATAGGGGGTGAAAGGGTTACCTGGGGGGCGATCAGGGGGTTAAACCTTTATTAGATAATATATGGGGGTACCTGACGCTATAAAAACCTGCGGCGAACCTAAAAAAAATTACTGGCTACCGATCAGCATCACCGACGCTAAGACATCGATCAGAAAAATGATCGCATAGTGATAGCGGTGCTAGGGGGTGAAAGGGTTACCTAGGGGGTGATCAAGGGGGTTACACCTTTATTAGGTAATATATGGGGGTACCCGACGCTATAAAAACCTGCGGCGAACCTAAAAAAAATTACTGGCTACCGATCAGCATCGCCGACGCTAAGACATCGATCAGAAAAATTATCGCTTAGTGACAGTGGTGATAGGGGGTGAAAGGGTTACCTGGGGGGGCAATCAAGGGGGTTAAACCTTTATTAGGTAATATATGGGGGTACCCGACGCTATAAAAACCTGCGGCGAACCTAAAAAAAATTACTGGCTACCGATCAGCATCACCGACGCTAAGACATCGATCAGAAAAATGATCGCATAGCGACGGCGGTGCTAGGGGGTGAAAGGGTTACCTGGGGGGTGATCAAGGGGGTTAAACCTTTATTAGGTAATATATGGGGGTACCCGACGCTATAAAAACCTGCGGCGAACCTAAAAAAAATTACTGGCTACCGATCAGCATCGCCGACGCTAAGACATCGATCAGAAAAATTATAACTTAGTGACAGTGGTGATAGGGGGTGAAAGGGTTACCTGGGGGGCGATCAAGGGGGTTAAACCTTCATTAGGTAATATATGGGGGTACCCGACGCTATAAAAACCTGCGGCGAACCTAAAAAAAATTACTGGCTACCGATCAGCATCACCGACGCTAAGACATCGATCAGAAAAATGATTGCTTAGTGACGGCGGTGCTAGGGGGTGAAAGGGTTATCTGGGGGGTGATCAGGGGGTTAAACCTTTATTAGGGGGGGTTAGGGGGCTACACTGGACCTAAAACTAAATGTAGTGACACTTTTACAGTCACAAATGTCACGATTTATGTGCCTATGTGTCCTGGTGTCAGTGTGCTGTTTTGTGTACTAACCTGCATCTTCTCCTGTACGGCGCTTGGTATATGTGAGCGCCCCAGGAGAGATGACATCACTTCCTCCTTCCTGGCAGGCAGGGGAAGCTCTCTCATTCGCCGGGAGCGATCGAGAGGGGGTGGCCGGAATCGAACGGCCGTCCCCTCATGCCGGATCGCTCCCGAAGGTAAAACGACCACCCACTGTAAAGAAGGGGGGTCCGATCGGACCCCCCAACTATACAAAGGCAATCACGTATATGTACGTGATTCTGCCTGTCGGTGCCATTCTGCTGACGTATATTTACAGTGGGCAGTCGTTAAGTGGTTAAGCGCCCCTGTCCCCGTGAGCTCGCATACAGAAGCGAACGCATACGTAGGTCCCGCCCACATATGAAAACGGTGTTCAAACCACACATGTGAGGTATCGCCGCGAACGTTAGAGCGAGAGCAATAATTATGGCCCTAGACCTCCTCTGTAACTCAAAACATGTAACCAGTAAAAATATTTAAAACGTCGCCTATGGGGATTTTTAAGTAGCGAAGTTTGACGCCATTCCACGAGCGTGTGCAATTTTGAAGGGTGACATGTTAGGTATCTATTTACTTGGCGTAACTTCATCTTTCACATTATGTAAAAACATTGGGCTAACTTTACTGGTTTTTTTTTTTTTTTAGCACAAGACATTTTTTTTCCGTAAAAAAACACGTTAAAAAAATTGCTGCGCAAATATTGTGCGAGATAAAAAGTTGCAACGACCACCATTATATTCTCTAAGGTCTTTGCTAAAAAAAAATATATAATGTTTTGGGGTTCTATGTAATTTTCTAGCAAACAAATGATGATTTTTACATGTAGAAGAGAAATATCAGAATTGGCCTGGGTGCTCCAGAACGCCTGAAGGTGCTCCCTGCATGTTGGGCCTCTGTATGTGGCCACGCTGTGTAAAAGTCTCACACATGTGGTATCGCCATACTCGGGAGTAATAGCAGAATGTGTTTTGGGGTGTAATTTGTGGTATGCATATGCTGTGTGTGAGAAATAACCTGCTAATATGACAATTTTGTGAAAAAAAAAAAAAGAGAAAAAAAAAATCTTGATTTTGCAAAGAATTGTGGGAAAAAATGACAACTTCAAAAAACTCACAATGCCTCTTTCTAAATACCTTGGAATGTCTTCTTTCCAAAAAGGGGTCATTTGGGGGGTATTTGTACTTTTCTGGCATGTTAGGGTCTCAAGAAATGAGATAGGCCGTCAGTACTTCAGGTGTGATCAATTTTCAGATATTGGCACCATAGCTTGTGGACTCTATAACTTTCACAAAGACCAAATAATATACACCAATTTGTACTTATTTTTACCAAAGATATGTAGCAGTATAAATTTTGGCCAAAATTTATGAAGAAAAAATAGTAATTTGCTAAATTTTATAACAGAAACGAAAAAAATATTTTTTACAGAATTTTCAGTCTTTTTTCTCTTATAGCGCAAAAAATAAAAAACCCAACGGTGATTAAATACCACCAAAAGAAAGCTCTATTTGTGTGAAAAAAAAGACAAAAAATTCATATAGGTACAGTGTTGTATGACTGAGTAATTGTCATTCAAAATGTGAGAGCACCGAAAGCTGAAAATTGGTCTGGTTATTAAGGGGGTTTAAGTGCCCAGTGGTCAAGTGGTTAAGGAAGAGAAATCTCCCATTGGGGTCAACCCATTTATCTACCAAAGTCCAAGGGATCAAGTTAGAAATAAGTATAGAGACCCCCCTTGATTTTGCTTGTTGGTTTGGTGCATGATAAACACATGGGAAAAATCTATTTTGAAGAAATGGGAGCCCCCCTTCCCTGAAGTGCGTCTCTTGAATGTATGCTACGTCCGTTTCCGATCGCTTCAGATCATTCAAAATTATCTTTCTTTTCTCCGGGACATTGAGTCCTTTAACATTCAAAGAAGTAAACTTAATTTTCTCCATCTCCCCTTCCGAAAAAAAAAAAAAAAAAAACAACCCTAATAACACCCCACCTGTTTCCCTCCCACTATACCCTTTGAGCCCCTCCGGGGACACACCCTTTGCTGAACCTTACCAAAAAAAAAAAAAAAAAGGCTCAGTGGGTGTAAACCTAGTTGGGGGCTAGGTCCAAGAGGGCTGAGGATCTTCGGGTTTCCCTCCCCCCAGCAGAAAATTCAAATTTGCCATTAACATACAGAATCTATTTTATCCAGATTATCCCAGAGACCCTTTGTGTCCAAAAAATAATAATTTATTTCCATCTCTATTCAATCCCCCATTTCCCCCTCCACCCCCCAACCTCCTACCAAGTTTCCCACTCCCTACCCCACGTACCCCACATATGTACCCAGAAGGATTAAACTCTGCCCTTCTGTCATTTGCAGGTATTCATTTATAGCTTGTTTAGCTTATTTAGCTAATGGCTTATAACTTATTTAGGGGGAAGAGGGATAAAAAAAATAAAAAAATCCCTTCTTTTCCTCCTTTCTTCTCTCCTTTCCTTCCCTTCCCTCTTCTTCCCCCTTTTCCTTTAAAAAAAAAAGAATAAGGGCAGAAAACAATATAAACCCATCAACTCCATTCAATATACAATAGATAGTCCATACTGCTAACTACATACTACTAAGTCCCCCCTCCCTCCCCCCCCACACCCCCAAACCACAATGTGTTAAAGGATACTTTATTTGTAAAGCTAAGCTAAGAGGCACATTCAAGGTGGGGAGATGGGGGGGAGCCAGCACAGTCACCTAGTTGAGAAACCAACTGTCCCTCGAAAAAAAAAAATCCATTTATAACTTTCAATACAAAAGGTATCTCCATAACCATAAGACGGGAAGGAGAAGTTAGGGAGACGGGGAGGGGGAAAGGAACAGGGAATAAGACATAGAGAGGACGGTAACTAAACAACGGGGGGGGAGGAAAGATGGAGGGGTGTCCAAAACCCCAAAGGTAAAAAACAAAAAACAAAGAGAGGAGAAAAAAAGAGGATGGAAGAAAAGAAAGAATAAAAAGAATAAAAAAAAAAAAAAGATGGAACTAGCCAGGAGCACCGAACACAAAAAAAAGAAGAAGGAACACGGCCCTGGGGACATGGACCTATCTTATGTCCTTATTCCTGTACTTAGACAGATGCCTGCTTATCCATTTAAAGGAGCATCCATTATCTGCCCTTCTCCGGACTTCTGTATTGGTAGGACCTTAGTCTCAAATAAGTTTATTTTGCATTTCGATGATCCTGGAATATATTGCAGCCAGTCGGGAACTTCAAACGCCTCAATCTCCATAAATTCAAACAGGTCAGGTAAGTCTGTTAAATATCGTAAAGAAAATGACCGCATGTTTTTCTTTACAATATGAGAGAATGGGTATCCCCAGCGATAAGAAACCCCCGACTTTTTAATTTCTTCTAAAAGAGGACGCAGCATTGCTCTGCGTTGTAAAGTAGCCCATGAGAGGTCAGGCATTATCTTTATCTGGGCTCCCTCATGCAAAGTTTCCCCAGACTCCCAAGCTTGATGGTTTATCATCTCTTTATGGGCATATCGGTGAAAGCAGCATATCACATCCCTAGGTCTAGTTGATTCTGTTGGACGAGGCCCCAAAGATCTATGAAGTCTTTCAAACTCAAAGGTCTGAGGGAGAGGGGGGGTAGCCAGCTGCATACAAATCGCATGAATAGTCTCTTGTAGCTTCTCTCTCTCGATAGTCTCAGGGACCCCCCTAAACCTCAGGTTCTTATGACGGCTACGGTCCTCAATTTCCTAAAGCTTCAATTGTACTGCATTGGTTTGAACTAAATGATGCGTCTGCTTTTGTTCTAAATGTATAATGCGCTCCTCTAACAAATTTAACCGTGTTTCATCTTTATTTATTTTTTCTGTTAATGACAGTATATCCCCTCTCATTACTTCCATCTCTTTACGATGTAAATCCTCTACACGGTTTATCATTGCCTCCATATCTTCCTCAACTCGTATTACAAACATCTCCATGTCTGCCCTAGATGGAAGTGCCTGCAAATCTTCACGGGTTGGGAGTGCTTGAATTAAAGTCCTAATATCTAATTCTTGCTCTCCAGGGCAAGGGCATGGGGATATTATTTTCAGGCTCACCTGTTCCGCTTGTGGATCCATCCTGGTCAAAGTTGGTACCTCTATTATTTCAGAAAAAGGCGGCTCTGTAAGGTCCTTTTGCTCTCCTTTCTCCCCTTTCTCACTCTTCTCCGTTTGCACTGAGCCGGTCTCTGCGGGAACACTTCGCTCCCACCTCGCACTCTGCGTGAACTGCTCTAAGTGCGCTCCCGTATCTGTGCCCGTATCACATGACCCACTCTCCACCTCGCGGGTCTGCGCAGCTGTAACTGCACGAGTGTGGGGGAAAAATCTCTGAATCTCCGGCTGTGGAAGCTGCTGAGCCTGGGCTGAGGTATTGAGTGGCTTCGGAAGTTTGTTACCCGCTTTGGCCATCGTATCCCCATTACTTTGTTATCAACAGCCGCTATATACTATGGACTGTCATATGATCCTCCTGATCTTACCATAGTACATCAGTGCCCAGCGGCCTTTGTTTTGTTTTGTTTTTTGTCTATTTTTAACCTGTGTTTTATGCTACCTTTTGGATTATTAAATATCAGTCTACACTTAGAATGTCTCCAACCCCTTTTTCTTCACATATCATCTCTATTTGATGTTGTGCCTACCACATTGCTGGATCCTTTTACATCTGAGATCTTCTTCCCCTCATGGTGGAAAACAAGCGTATTTGACCTTTTGTTCATTCAAAAGGTCCATCTGTTCCGGTAAGCAGGTTTTCCTTATATTGAATGAACAAGTCATATACTGCATGAAGAAGATTACCATTATATTTCTTCAGTTCAGCTTTTTCATCATTGTTCATCAATATATGGACATTTATTGCGCTGCACTATTATTTTTATATATTCTGTTTGGGTTATTGTGTGATCTACCTATTGGTGTTCAGCTGCATCAGTTTCATTAGTCATATGTGCGCTGATTGCTTTTTATACTATTGTCTGTCAGCTTACCTTTCCTCCTCATGTGTTCACTTAGAGGCCAGACCCTTTCACCTGGCTTCCTTTATAATCTCCTCCCAGCCTGACTCCACCCCAGGCCCTATCACAGAACACTATATTAACCTGTGCACTTCAAGCCTGCTTTGCTGATCAACGTGTTTGTTTAAGCATTGTGTGTTTGGGTTCCTGCCTGCCGTGTGCTACGTCTGTCTCTCTGTTACGATATTGGCTTGTTCCCGACTATCCCTGTCTGCTTGTGACCCTTGACCTTCGGCTTGTCCTTCGTTTATCCTTGTCTGCTTGTGACCCTTGACCTTGGCCTTTCCCCTCTCAATTCTTGTATCCTGTGCTGCTGCTTCCCCTCTTTCCTCCTTACCCTACAAGGCGTGAGCTAGGAGACTCGAGGGGTCGCGACCTGGACCTAGCTGCAGCGTAACATCCTCACCACTAGAGGCTCTGGAGAAGACCTGCTGGGTCTTAGACTCCGCGCCCTGGGGAATCTCGGCTCTAGCTTCCTGTAGGATCCTGGTTGTGCTCCTCTGGCCCCGCTTTCCACAACCACCCAGTATCCTATCCGCAGCAGTCAGCCATAGGGTTCACTACCTTGTGGTGCACTCCTGACCCCCAAGGTGTGCATCTGTCATCTGGCCACAGGTGACCTGACAGCATCGGTCAGACGGCCACCTTCTCCACTGCTCCTTCTGTGACTGACCGAAGCCTCAGCAACACATTGTCCAGGACCAGGAATTTGTAACCTCCCAGGTACTGGAAACGCGTTGCACAAATCTTTCTGCAAGGCCTCCCGAAGATATTTGATCCTCTGCTCCCTCTGAGACGGCTGGATAAGGTCGGCAACCTTACCCTTGTAACGTGGATCAAGGAGGGTTGCCAGCCAGTAATGATCCCTCTCCTTGATACCACAAATACAAGGATCCTTTCACAGGCTTTGCAGGATCAGGAAGGCCATGCAGCATAGGTTTGCTGAGGCATTCGGTCCGGAGTCCTCTGGGTCACTAAGGACGACATGAACCGCAGCCACCTCCTCCCAGCCACGTACAAGTCCATGGGTTTCTGGGGACTGTAAATGATCCCTTGAAGACTGCTGCTGATGCTGAGTGCTAGGCTCCACTTCCATACTGACACAATCCTCTTCCTCCTCAGCCTCTTCCTGTGTGATCGGCGGGCCCGCAGGAACACTGTCTGGATAAAGGGGGCCTTGAGAGATAAGGAAGTCCTCCTCTTCCTCCCTCTGTTCTGCCTCAAGTGTCCTGTCCATTATTCCACGCAGCATGTGCTCCAACAGGGGGACAAGAGGGACAGTATCACTGATGCATGCACTGTCACTATCCTCGTGGCCTCCTCAAATGGTGACAGGACAGTGCATGCATCCCTGATCATAACCCACTGGCGTGGCAAAAAAAACAAGCCCCTTTGACCCTGTCCTGGTGCCATAGTCGCACAGGTACTCATTGATGGCCCTCTGCTGCGTGTACAGCCGCTGCAGCATGGCCAACATTGAGTTCCACCTGGTGGGCATGTCACAGATTAGGCGGTTCTTGGGCAGGCTAAATTCCTTTTGGAGGTCAGCCAGCCGAGCACTGGCATTATATGACCGGTGGAAATGCATACAGACTTTCCTGGCCTGCCTCAGGACATCCTGTAAGCCCGGGTACCTGCCCAAGAACCGCTGCACCACCAAGTTAAGGACGTGAGCCGAACAGGGCACATGGGTCAGCTGTCCCTGTCGGAGGGCAGAGAGGAGGTTGGTGCCATCGTCGCAAACCACCATTCCTGGCTTAAGCTGGGGTGGCATCAACCACCTCTGAGCCTGCCCTTGCAGATCTGACAGAATCTCTGCCCCAGTGTGGCTCCTGTCCCCCAAGCACACCAGATCAAGCACCGCATGGCACCTTTTTGCCTGTGTAAATGCATAGCCCCTTGAACGCCTACGGAGCACCGCTGGTTCCGAGGACAAATCAGCAGAGGGAGAGGCCATGGAGGAAGAAGAAGAGGAGGGGGTGGAGGAGAGAGGTGTGTCAGAATCACCACTAGTAGCATTTTGAAAGCGTGGTGGCGAAACAACCTCCAACACTACTGCACCCTGTCCTGCATCCTTCCCAGCTGCCAGCAGAGTCACCCAGTGCGCCATGAAAGATGGGTAACATCTCTGTCCATGCCTGCTGGATCATGAGTCAGTGGTAATATGCACCTTACCACTGACTGCCCTGTCCAGCGAGGCCAAGACATTGCCTTCCACAAGCTGGTAGAGAGCCGGAATCGCCTTTCATGAAAAAAGTGGCTTTTGGGAACCTGCCACTGAGGTACCGCACATTCCACAAACTCACGGAAGGGGGCAGAGTCTACCAACTGAAAAGGCAGCAGTTGATGTGCTATCAATTTAGTCAAGCTAGCATTCAACCGTTGGGCATGTGGATGGCTGGGAGCGAATTTCTTTTGCCGCTGTAGCAACTGGGGCAAGGAAATTTGACTGGTACAATCGGACGTTGGTGTACCAATAGCAGATTGCCCGCAAGTACTTGGCAGTGGCACACCCAATTCTACACCTTCATGCCTCTCAGTGCAGGTTTCTGAGAGGACTGAAGGTATAGTGGGGTTGGAGATCCCAGCTGATGAGGAGCAAGGAGAGGTCCGCTTTGTTCTTTGGTGTGAGTCTTTTATGTATGCTTGCCAATGGACTGCATGGCAGGTCGACATATGTCTGGTCAAGCATGTGGTGCCCAAGCGGCTGCTGTTTTGGCCATGATTGATACGCTTCAGACATATGTTGCAAATAGCAACGGTGCGATCTGCTGCGCACGTCTGAAAAAAGGCCCACACCAAAGAACTTTTGGAAAAACGCGCAGAGTGAGCAGCGTCCTGCACATGCGGAGCTCTGCGGTGTGATGCAGTCGGTTGGCTGCCCTCAATCTGGCCCCTGGAGGGCATCCTGCCTCGTTGGAGATGTGCCCACTCCTCCTCTCTCCTATCAAGCACCCACGTAGAGTCAGTGTCCTCATCGTCCCCTCCCTCCTCATCACTGGAGCAAACCTGGCAGTATGCTGCAGCTGGGGGAACATGACTTCCAGTTTTTTGTCCTTCTTGGGCACCCCCTCTGTCTGGGCTCACGTTACAGCCTTCCTCAAGCTGGGTACCATCATCGGAGCCTTCAAAACGCTGCACATCCTCCTGCAGTATGTACCCAACACTGTGGTCGAACAGTTCGGGGGACTCCTCCATGCATGATAGTGAGGCTAGGGAAGGAGTAACTGATGACCTCGAGCCAATGGAATAGGCTGCTTTGGCACCTGCATTGGCAGCCAAGGTAGCCTGGGTGACAGAGGATGAGGAGGATGAGGATGGCTTGGTCATCCACTCTACCAACTCTTCTGCATGTTGCGGCTGAACACGGCAAGCTGCCGAAAAAAAGGACAAGCGTGCCCCGCGGCCACGTGCTGATGAGGATGCACCGTGTCCATGACCAGCACTGTTGCCTCTAGACACAGAGCCTGCTCCCTCTTTTATTGGCCTGTGAGTGGCTGCCCCTCCTTGTTGGCCTTCCAGACATACTGTATTTGATGTATTGGAATAGGTACACAAGGAATGGCCTGCAGTCTGCTTTAACTGCACACTGTGCCCAGTATACAGTACACTGACTTAATATACTGCAGCTTAGCTCAATCAACTGCCTGCCTGTATTAGGAAGAGAACAGGAATGGTCTGCAGTCAGGTATACTTGCACACTGTACCCAGTATACAGTACACTGACTTAATATACTGCAGCTTAGCTGGTGTTCTCTAATAAAAGGCATCTGCAGGAGTTAGTGGGTGTTGTGTCCCTCCAGCACAGCACAGTATACACCTGTATCTACATTTTATTGCTGGTGTTCTCTAATAAAGGCATCTGCAGGAGTTAGTGGGTGTAGTGTCCCTCCAGCACAGCACAGTATACACCTGTATCTACCCTTTATTGCTGGTGTTCTCTAATAAAGGCATCTGCGGGAGTTAGTGGGTGTTGTGTGCCTCCAGCACAATATACACTACTCAAATTCCTGGTTTTCCCATCTCCCTGCAGTCCATTACTATATCTGGAAGGCCAACAAGAAGAGGCAGACAGTCAGGAGCCAATAAAAGAGGGCAAGCTGGCTCTGTGTTTAGAGACAACAGTGCTGGTCGTGGACGCAGTGCATCGTCATCAGCACGTGGCCATGGGACACGCTTGTCCTTATTTTCGGCAGCTGGACGTATTGAGCCGCATCATGCCGAAGACTTGGTAGAGTGGATGACCAAGCCCTCCTCATCCTCCTCATCCTCTCTCACCCAGGCTCAGGGTACTGACAAAGCAGCTGCCAATGTGTCCTCTTCCCTCGTATCAAGATCATCATCAGTCACTCCTTCCCTAGACCCACTGTGTCCTCCTGAGGAGTCCCCCGATCTGTTTGAGCACAGTGTTGGGTACATGCTCCAGGAGGATGCCCAGTGTTTTGAAGGGTCTGATGATGATACCCAGCTAGAGGAAGGCAGTAGCGTGAGCGCAGAGAGAGGGGATGCTCAAGGACAGCAATCTGGCAGTCATGTTCCAGCAGCTGCAGCATACTGCCAGATTGAAGAAGAAAGAAGTTACCGCTCAGACGTGGCTGTTGATCTGCTCACTGGATCCGAAACCGTGGGTGCAGGCGACTGCATATAACAATGCAGAAACTAAAGAAAAGCTATGATTAAGCACTGATTTGCAGTGTGAAACATGTCAGCTCCTCTTGCTGTTTTTTGCTGTCATATGTGTTGATGTGACCTTGTTTTTTTAAATAAAGAACCAACAAATTTTTTGGAGTGCGGCTGTCCAAGCTTTTCTTTAGATACTGCCAGATTGGCTCCAGTGATGAGGAGGGATGGGATGATGAGGTCACTGACTCCACATGGGTGCCTGATAGGAGGGAGGAGGAGGATGAGGAGGAGGCACATCTCCAACGAGGCAGGATGCCCTCCGGGGGCCAGCGTAAGGGCAGCACACCGACTCAATCACACCGCAGAGCTCTGCCTGTGCAGGGCGCTGCCTCTGTCCGTTATTCCAAAAGTTCTTTTGTGTGGGCCATTTTTGAGTCAAGTGCATCAGATCGCACTGCTGCTATTTGCAACATATGTCTCAAGCGTATCTCGCATGTCCAAAACATCAGCCGCTTGGGCACCACATGCTTGACCAGACATATGTTGACCTGCCATGCAGCTCGTTGGCAAGCGTACCTTAAAGACCCACACCAAAGAACAAAGCGGACCTCTCCTTGCTCCTCATCAGCTGAGATCTCCAACCGCACTATACCTTCAGTCCTCTCTGAAACCTGCACAGAGAGGAATGAAGGTGTAGAATTAGGTGTGTCACAGCCAAGTACTTGCGGGCACTCTGCTAGCAGTACACCGACGTCCGATTGTAGAAGGCAAATTTCCCTGCCCCAGCTGCTGGACCGTCGAAAGAAGTTCACTCCCAGCCATCCACATGCCCAGCGGTTGAATGCTAGCTTGGCTAAATTGCTAGCACTTCAACTGCTGCCTTTTCAGTTGGTAGACTCTGCCCCCTTCCATGAGTTTGTGCAATGTGCAGTTCCTCAGTGGCAGGTTTCCAAACGCCACTTTTTCTCACGGAAGGCGATTCCGGCTCTCTACCGGCATGTGGAAGGCAATGTCCATGCCTCGCTGGACAGGGCAGTCAGTGGTAAGGTGCATATTACCGCTGACTCATGGTCCAGCAGGCATGGACAGGGACGTTACCTTTCTTTCACGGCCCATTGGGTCACTCTTTTGGCAGCTGGGAAGGATGCAGGACAAGGTGCAGTAGTGTTGGAGGTTGTTCCGACGCCACGCCTCCAAAATGCTACTACTGGTTGTGACACACCTCTCTCCTCCACCCCCTCCTCTTCTTCTTCCTCCATGGCCTCTTCCTGTGCTTTGTCCTCGGAACCAGTGGTGCTCCATAGGCGTTCAAGGGGCTACGCAAGTACGCAGGCAAAAAGATGCCATGCCGTGTGTTTGGGGGACAAGAGCCACACTGGGGCAGAGGTTCTGTCAGCTCTGCAGGGGCAGGCCGAGAGGTGGTTGACGCCACGCCAGCTTAAGCCAGGAATGGTGGTTTGCGACAATGGCACCAACCTCCTCTCCGCCCTCCGACAGGGACAACTGACCCATGTGCCCTGTGTGGCTCATGTCCTTAACCTGGTGGTGCAGCGGTTCTTGGGCAGGTACCCGGGCTTACAGGATGTCCTGTGGCAGGCCAGGAAAGTCTGTGTGCATTTCCGCAGATCATATAATGCCAGTGCTCGGCTGGCTGAGCTGCAAAAGGAGTTGAACCTGCCCAAGAACCGCCTTATATGTGACATGTCCACCAGGTGTAACTCAACGTTGGCCATGCTGCAGCGGCTGTACACGCAGCAGAGGGCCATCAATGAGTACCTGTGCAACTACGGCACCAGGACAGGGTCAGGGGAGTGCAGGGTTTTTTCACCACGCCAGTGGGGCATGATCAGGGATGCATGCACTGTCCTGGCACCATTTGAGGAGGCCACGAGGATGGTGAGCAGTGACAGTGCATGCATCAGTGACACTGTACCTCTTGTCCACCTGTTGGAGCATACGCTGCGTGGAATAATGGACAGGGCACTTGAGGCAGAACAGAGGCAGGAAGAGGAGGACTTCCTTACCTCTCAAGGCCCCCTTTATCCTGACAGTGTTCCTGCTGGCCCGGCTATCGCAAAGGAAGAGGAAGAGGAGGAGGAGAAGGAAGATTGTGTCAGCATGAAGGTGGAGCCTAGCACTCAGCATCAGCAGCAGTCTTCAAGGGATCAATTACAGTCCCAAGACACCCATGGACTTGTACATGGCTGGTAGGAGGTGGCTGCGGATCATGTCGTCCTTAGTGACCTAGAGGACTCCGGACCAAATGCCTCAGCAAACCTACACTGCATGGCCTTCCTGATCCTGCAAAGCCTGTGGAGGGATCCTCGTATTCGTGCTATCAAGGAGAGGGACCATTACTGGCTGGCCACTCTCCATGATCCACGGTACAAGGGTAAGGTTGCAGACCTTATCTTGCCGTCGCAGAGGGAGCAGAGGATGAGACATCTCCGGGAGGCCTTGCAGAAAGGTCTGGGCAACGCGTTCCCAGAGACTGGGAGGTTACAAACTCCTGGTCCTGGTCAATGAGTTGCTGAGGCTTCGGTCAGTAGCAGAAGGAGCGGTGGAGAAGGTGGCCGTCTGACCGATGCGTTTAGACAATTTTTTAGTCCGCAGCCCCAAGGTATAATCGGTTCCAGCAACTATCGCCAGCGTCTGATATACATGGTGCAGGAATACCTAGGGGCAAGGTCATACTTGGACACCTTTCCCACCGAAAATCCTCTGGCTTACTGGGTCTTGAGGATGGATCACTGGCCAGAGCTTGCACAGTATGCAATTGAGCTACTGGCCTGTCCTGCATCCAGCGTTCTTTCGGAACGCACATTCCGTGCTGCTGGAGGCTTTGTCATGGATCACAGGGTGCGCCTGTCCACCGACTCAGTTGATCGACTAACCTTCATAAAGATGAACCAGTCTTGGATCACCACCAGCTACCAAGCACCTGAAGCTGATGTAACAGAGTAATTTATTTTGAAATGTCACATCCCTTCAAGACTGCCTATGCTGATGCTGAATGACTGTCCTGTTATGTTGACTGACCATCCTCCTCCTCCTCAATGATCCGATTCCTGATGATAGCTTGGAAGAACATTTTTGTTTCTGGGTGCCGCCACCAGTGGCTAATGCCGCGTACACACAATCGTTTTTAATGTCATTTTCAAAAACGACGTTTTTCTCGACGTGATTTTTCTTGTTTCCTCTCAAGCCTGTCTTGCATACACACGTTCATTTAAAAAAAAACGCTCAACCAAAGCGCAGTGACGTACAACACGTACGACGGCACTATAAAGGGGAAGTTCCGTTCGAATGGCGCCACCCTTCATGTTAGTAAAGTTTGTTGAGCGACGATCCGCGCTTTTCAGCCTTGTGCTTTTCAGTCCGTTACAGCGTGACGAATGTGCTATCTCCATTACGAACGCTAGTTTTACCAGAACGAGCGCTCCCGTCTCATACTTGATTCTGAGCATGCGCGTTTTTTTTCCCCTCGTAAAAGCATACACACTACCGTTTTTCACGTCGTTAAAAAAACGACGTGAAAAACGACGTGAAAAAATAGAGCAGGTTCTCATTTTTTTTAGGCCATTTTTCACATCGTTAAAAATGCTCTGGAGCCTACACACGATCGTTTTTAATGCCCAATTTAAAAAATTGCATTTTTAACGTCGTGAAAAACGGTCGTGTGTATGCGGCATTAGGCCCAATTTTTCAGCCCCTGTTTAACAGGGGCATGTAATTACATATTTTTTATGCAATGCTTTGCAGCAGGGTTCATTCCTGCACTCCAACTAGAGTATCTGGGAGAGGTTGCAGTGTCGTGGCACCAGCACCAGTGCCTAAGGCCCAATTTTTCAGCCCCTGTTTAACAGGGGTGTGTAATTACAATTTTTGATGCAATACTTTGCAACAGGGCTCATTGCTGTGCTCCAAGTACAGTATCTGTGAGGGGTTGCAGTGTTGTGGCCGCAGTGCCTAAGGCCCAATTTTTCAGCCCCTGTTTAACAGGGGCGTGTAATTACAATTTTTGATGCAATACTTTGCAACAGGGCTCATTGCTGTGCTCCAAGTACAGTATCTGTGAGGGGTTGCAGTGTTGTGGCACCAGTGCCTAAGGCCCAATTTTTCTGCCCCTGTTCAACAGGGGCATGTAATTACAATTCTTGATTTAATAATTCACAGCAGTGCCCATTCCTGCGCCCACCAAGAGTAACTGTGAGGGCTTACAGTGTTGTGGCAACACCACCACCACCACCACCACCAAAGGCCCAATTTTTCTGCCTCTCTTCAACAGGGGCATGCAATTACAATTCTTGATCTAATAACTTATAGTAGGGCCCATTCATGCGCCCACCAAGAGTAACTGTGAGGGCTGACAGTGTTGTAGCACCAGCACCACCACCAAAAGCCCAATTTTTCCTACCACTGTTCAACAATGGCATGTAATTACAATTCCTGATATAATAGTTCACAGCAGGGCATTCCAGCGCCCACCAAGAGTAACTGTGAGGGCTCACAGTGTTGTGGCAACACCAACATCTAAGGGGCAAATTTCAGCAGAGTATATACGGCAGGCCCCTACTTTCAAACATCCAACTTACAAACGACTCCTACTTGCAAACGGAAGGAGACAAAAGGAAGTGAGAAGAAATCTACCCCTAGGAAGGGAAATTCTCTCCTGCAAGAGTTAATATGGGAAAAAGGTGTCTCCTCTCTACTGATGCTTTATCACCAATCCTTGTTTCAATTAAAACCCCACTTTTCCAAAAACATTTGTCATTGGGACGGAAAGTGAGGTGAAATCTTCTGAACAGGTGCACAGACAGCAAAACAAATGTTACAGGGGTGATAACCCTTCCCTATATTTTCCATAAAGCTTAAAAATATATTTTTTGGCTGGAGCTACACTTAAACAATGTACCTGTTCAAAATTACAAACAGATTCTACTTAAGAACAAACCTACAGTCCCTGTCTTTGCACCGCCTGCATACTGCTGTTCAGAGTATATAGGGCCTGGGGGCCCCACGCCTTTCCTTTTTTAATTTGGGTGCGAGGTTTGCTTTAATATCCATACAAGACCCAAATGGGCTTGGGGGGGGGAGTACCCATGCCGATTTTCTCTATGATTTTCATTCATATTGCCGGGACCACACATTACATTAAAGCCGCATCAGTTTTAAATGACTTTTTTTTCCTTTAGAAATGTCATTTTGTGCAGGGACAGTTCTAAACACGGAAAACACTTGCCACTTCACAGGCATACTTTAGACACCCCTCAGGTACAATATTTAAAGGAATATTTCATTTTTTTCACTTTAAGCATCATTAAAATCACTGCTCCCGAAAAAATGGCCGTTTTCATAACTTCTTTTTGCATTGATACATGTCCCATGGGGCAGGACCCGGGTCCCCTAACCCTTTTTAGGACAATAACTGACATATTAGCCTTTAAAATTAGCACTTTTTATTCCGAACGTTCGAGTCCCATAGACTTTAACGGGGTTTGATAGTTCGCGCAAACTTTCGGTCCATTCGCAGGTTCTGGTGCGAACCGAACCGGGGGGTGTTCGGCTCATCCCTACTGATCACCGTTCCCGATCACAGGGAAATGTAGATCAGTGACATGTCACTAGGCAGAACAGGGGATTGCCTTGTTTACAAAGGCATCCCCCTGTTCTGCCTTTGCCGACCGCAATCGCGGGCCACCCGGGAACATCGAGTTCCCGGGACCCGCGAGCACACTCACAAGGCACGCGGCGGGCGCGCCAGCTAGGCAGCAAATTTAAAGGGCCGCACAGGTACGCCCATTTGCCTGCCCGTGCCATTGTGTTGACGTATATGTGTGTGCAGCGGTCGGCAAGTGGTTAATATAGAGGACTTCAGGATTATTATCTACAAATGTTATCTCTGGTGTTGGCCTAACCGGGACCTCTACTGATTTGGTTTAGTCCCAGCCACTTAAACTCAGTCTAGGACAGCAAACAGAAATTGTCACTAAAGTGTTAGTTTCAGACACAGTTCCTACCAATCTTTTGGGAGCTGACATTTTGAACCAAATTTTAGCAAATATAGACTACACTCCTACAGGAGTCCAAGCGGTCAGTAGTCTGTCAGGAGAGGTTTTAAATTCTGCCTGTGGAGCATTTTTAATCCAAGACTCCACTCTGCCATTTCCACCAGAATTGGAAGTGATTCCTGCTGATTTATGGGCCACCAGCAAATATGATGTAGGTCTGCTGGACTGCACCCCAGTTATGATAAAAATTAAACCAGGAGCCCATCTCCCACAGGTTAAACAGTACCCACTGAGTATTTCTCAGACTGAGGGGATACAGGATCAGATCACTTAACTGAAAGCAGCACGGGTTGTACCAATTAAGTCCCAAGCCAATACACCCCTGTTTGCAAAGAAGCCAGACAAGAATGGTGGGCAAGTAACATACGGCATGGTGCATAATTTGGGAGCCATTAACAATATAATTAAGGCAGGTACCTTCAGATTGTGACACACACATTTTCGTAGATGGTTCCAGATTTTACACTGATGATGGTCAGCCACACACAGGGTTTGCTGTAACCACTACAGACACTATTTTACACCAGGAAGCATTGATACCCCAGATGTCAGCACAGAAAGCTGAGTTGTGTGCTGTAGTCAAAGCATGTCATCTCCTAGAGAATCAAAGGGGAAACGTTTACACTGACAGTGGATAAACAATTGGAATAGCTCCAAATTTTGGCTCAGGAAGCGGAGTTGTGTGCTGTAGTCAAAGCATGTCATCTCCTAGAGAATCAAAGGGGAAACGTTTACACTGACAGTGGATAAACAATTGGAATAGCTCACAATTTTGGCCCTATTTGGAAAGCACCAAACTTTCTGACTAGTGCAGGGAAGCCAGTGAGACATGCAAAACTCATAGAGCAGCTATTTGAGGCCTTTTAGAAACCAGCAGAAGTTGCCACCTTGAAGGTAAAAGGACATGCAAGGGAAAATGACATGACAGCCAGAGGAAATGCCAAGCGGCAAAGGATGCTCCCCCTATTGCATTTGGAGTCACACCCACTGTAGGGGTCGCCCAGGTAGTCTGGAAAGATTCCCCTCATCAAGAGCAGTGGGTTATAGAAACTTTAATTCAGTTGCAGAACCAGGCCCCGATGAAGAGAAGGATAATTGGATCAAATGTAATGATACCCAAAATCAGCAGGGCCTGTGGAGCGCTACCCAGGAGTTTGTACCCAGTTTTAGCACAACTGGCACATGGCGTCAGTCATCTTGCTTATGGCGCGATGGAGGCACTTACTGACTGCTATTGGATAGCACCTGGATTTAGTGCACTCGCAGCTACGTTTTGTGTTTCATGTCTCACTTGTGCTCTGTTCAATGCAGGGAGGACTGTCCATGTTCCCCAAAAGCAATCTCCTAAGCCAGATTTCCCTTTCCAAAGAATTCAAATAGACTACATTCAGGTGCCCAGAATAGGCACCTATGAGTACGCTCTAGTGTGTGTTGATATGTTTTCAGGTTGGCCTGAGAGCTGGCCGGTAGCTAAAGCAAATGAAAAATCAACAGCAAAGAAAATTTTGAATAAAATTGTTTATAGATATGGAGTTTCTGAAACTATTGAGCGTGACAGAGGAACCCATTTTACTGGGGAAGTAATGAAAGAGGTACAGTAAGCCCTTCACACACAGCAAGCTTTCCATACACCTTATCCACAAATAGTGGTAAAGTTGAGAGACTTACCGGAATTTTGAAAAACAGATGTGCAAAAATTAAAGCAGATACAGGAAAAGGATGGGTGGAAGCTTTGCCATTAGCCCTATATTCTGTACAAACTATCCCTAAACAACCACATGGGCTGTCCCCCTATGAGATTTTATTTGGAGGGCCACCCAAAACAGTTGCAGGCTTCTCACTCTAGTCTGTTAGAATAAGTTCAGATTTTGCAAAGAACATTGAATAAAATACATGAAGGTGTTTATAAATCTATCCCCGACCCAGAATCTGTTTCAGGTATTCAGAGAATCCAACCAGGTGACTGGGTGGTGGTCAAAGCGACACATCAGAAAGCCACTAGAACCAACATTTTAAAATCGTGAAGTGATTATATCCTTTAAAAAAATGATGATGATGTTTCTTTTCTTTTTGTTGTTTGTGAGAACTGAAACATGGAATTTTTTTTTTTTTAAAACAGCTTACCTGTAAAATCCTTTTCTTAAGAGTACATCACAGGACACAGAGGCTTAGATAATTACTTAGTGGGTTAGATAGTCACCATCAGGTGATCAGACACTGGCAACCCTAATTACAAGGCAAGTTCCTCCCCTATATAACCCCTACCATATGGATAGCACCTCAGTTTTGTAGCAAAGCAATAAGTGTCCCAACGTATAATCCCGAAGAGGGGAGGGAGCTCTGTGTCCTGTGATGTACTCTCAAGAAAAGGATTTTACAGGTAAGCTGTTTTAAAAAATCCTATTTTCTTGATCATACATCACAGGACACAGAGGCTTAGATAATTACTTAGTGGGATATCCTATAGCAATGCCCAAATTGAGGGGAGGGAGACACAGATCAGAAACAAAGACCGCCATCGGACAAGAGGACCTACACTGCTGCCTGCAGTACACTGCGCCAGAAGGCGGCATCCTAATGCCCTCTCACATTCACTTAGTAAAACTTAGTTTATGTATGGACCAAAGACCAAGTAGCAGCCTTGCAGATCTGAGCCATGGAGGCCTGGTGATGCACTGCCCATGAAGCACTAACTGCTCTAGTCGAGTGCGCTTTAACCTGTAAAGAAGGAATCTTCTTTTCCGAAGCATTGGCCTGAATAATGACTTGCCGGATCCACCTTGAAATAGTGGACTTCGACACTGCCTGGCCCTTCCTCGGGCCTTCTGGCAGAATAAATAGACAATCAGTCTTACGTGTCTGAGCCGTAGCTTGCAGATAAATTTCTTCCGCGGACTGCGGATCTGGAAAAAAGGACGGCAGGACTACATCTTGATTCAGATGGAAGCCTGAAACCATTTTCGGTAAAAAAGCTGGGTGAGGTCGCAACAGCACCCTGTCTTCATGAATAATCAAGTATGGCTCTTTACAAGAAAGAGCTGCCAACTCCGATACCCTCCTTGCTGAGGATATGGCTACAAGAAACACCAGTTTCTTTGTTAAAAGAATCAAAGAAGCATGGTGCAATGGTTCAAACGGCTGTTTCTGCAAAACAGATAAAACTAAATTTAAGTCCCATGGGCACATAGGAGGCTTAACTGGTGGATTCAAGTGCAGCGCTCCCTGAACAAAAGCCTGGATCAGGGAATGAGAGGCAAGCGGTCTCTGAAAATATACAGACGAGATCTGGCCCTTAATAGTACTCAAGGCCAGCTTCATTTCTACGCCTAACTGAAGAAAGGCCAGAATCCTGCTAATGGCATAGTTTCTAGGATGCCACCTTCTGGATTCACACCAGGAAAAATATGCCTTCCAGATTCTGTAGTAGTTGAGCCTGGAGGCCGGCTTTCTGGTGTTACCCAGAGTAGATAAGACTGGACCAGAGAGACCACGACTCTTCAGAATGAGGGTCTCAACAGCCAAGCCGTCAAATTTAGACTTTGTAAGGCAGGATGGAATATTGGACCCTGTAAAGAGCAGATCTGAGTGGAGCGGAAGAACCCAAGGGTTCCCCTCTGCCATCTTCATGATCTCCGCATACCAGGATCACCTGGGCCAAGCCGGGGCTACCAGAATCACCGGCTTTCTTTCTCTCCTGACTCTCTGAAGGAATCTTGGAGGGAACGCATAAATTAGAGAATATTTATCCCATGGAATAGTTAAGGCATCCGATCCTTGTGCCAACTGATCTCTTGTCCTTGACACAAAGTTGTCCAGCTTTGTGTTGAACCTGGAGGCCAACAGGTCTACATCTGGGGTACCCCATTTCTGACATATGGCCTGAAATATGTTGGGGTGTAGAGACCATTCTCCTGGACTCAGCTGCTGGCGGCTTAGAAAATCCGCCTGCCAATTTTCCACCCCTGGAATGAAGACTGCAGACAGACAGGGAACATGCATTTCCGCCCAAGAAAAAATGTGATTCACCTCTCTTTGGGCATCCAGACTTCTGGTGCCTCCTTGGTGATTGATATAAGCCACAGCTGTGGCATTGTCGGACTGTATCCGGACAGGACAACCCCGAAACCTGTAAGTCCAAACCCTGAGGGCCAGACGAATTGCCTGCATCTCCAGAATATTGATGGGCAAGAGCTCTTCGGTTCTGGACCATCTTCCTTGAGCAGAAGCTTCTTCCAGAACTGCCCCCCAGCCTATAAGGCTGGCGTCTGTGGTTACGATCTTCCAAGTAACCGGAATAAAGGATTTTCCCTTTAACAGACTCTGATGGAGCAACCACCAATTGAGGCTCTGTTGAACCTGCGGTGACAGGTGCATTGGAAGGTCCAATGCCTGAATCTTTCTGTTCCAGGCGGACAGAATGCTGTTCTGCAAAGGCCTTTAATGAAATTGGCCGTAAGGAATGGCCTCGAATGAGGCTACCATTTTCCCTAATAATCTCATGTATAGACGAATGGAAGAATTCGTCCTTGCTTTGATCATACGGACCAACTTCTTTATGGCTTTGACTTTTGACTCGGGTAAGAATACCCTGCTCTGGATCGTGTCTATGATGCCCAAATACTCCAGCCTTCTTTGGGGCTTTAACAAGGATTTTTCTAGATTGAGGACCCAGCCTAGGGACTCTAAATATTTCACTGTGCTGAGCACATTGCTGTCTAGGCATGCTATGGACTAATCTATGAGCAGCAGATCATCCAGATAAGCTGTTACCACTATGCCCTGTGCCCTTAGCTTTGCCAGGGTCGGGGCTAGCACCTTTGGGAACACTTGAGGTGCGTTAGCCAGACCGAATGGTAGGTCCACAAATTGAAAGTGGTGCTGATCCACAGCAAACCTTAGAATCTTTGGTGAGCGGGGAAGATTGACAAATGTAGATATGCATCTTTGATGTCTATTGATGCCATGAACTCTCCTCCCTGAAAGGTGGAGACTACTGAACGGACAGACTTCATGTGGAAGGAGCGAATGTTCAGAAATTGATTCAAATCTTTCAGATCCAGAATAAGCCATTCCTGTTTGGTTTTAGAACCGTAAAGAGGTTTGAGTAGAACTCTGAGCCTTGCTCCTCTGGGGCTACTTCTATGATGACCCCTTGGGCCAACATTTTAGAATAAAATGGGTTGGGACTTTATATGAGACCATGGCTATCCAGCACTTTATATTCCATTTCACTGTAATTACTTTCACCCATTTTGGCCCCTGTACACCTCACCTGGTATTCCTTCTTTCTTATACCTAAATATAGCCTGCTGTAGTGGTTTTGTTTTGACACCTGCCTTGGTCTTCAGTTCAATTACACTTGGGTATTCATACAACTATCCTTCACTTTCACCACTTTTTCTTTCTTTATAAATTAAGCATATCACCCTCATGCTCATTATCCTATTACTTAGTACTATATAATATTATATATTATTATTTATTACAGATGCCCTACCGGGCTCCTACTCACCCACAGTGTTGACACAAGGAGGGGATTCTCTTTGTGCTTCGCCCTCTCACATTCTAATTGGATTGCCTTGCCGCCGCACTTCTACCGCCTCAGCTCCCGGGGGATCTGTTCCTCACCCCTTGGTACATCCAAACTTGAACACTAGCAGATACCCTCTTTTTTAATACTTTTACAATTCTACTACATACCCACAGGTAAAAGTGTTAGGATTACAGTTATTGTTTCCCCTCTTCCTGCCTTAGTTAATTACCATTAACTAAGATTATTATCTATTATACATTATAGGTGTCCCCAATTAACTGCTCCTGATGAGTGGATACAACTCCACGAAACGCGTAGAGCTTTCATATTTGATGTCGCATCACAGCAACCATATGGTCACCATGGCAATTAATTGCTTAAGTCAGCAATTTTTATTATATGCTACCATGTCTTGTTTTTGGGTTTACTGCCGATATCGAGGTTAATCATGTGTTACTTTGTATATTATACTACCATTTTTACTATAATGTGATACACTAATCATGTTCTATTTTACATTGTAGCATACTTATTGATTTAATATCGATGTCACTCCATGCAATATTCCCCAAAATTATGTCAATAAAATATCTGTTTACTTTATATTGACTGACTCATCCTGCCCCAGTAAAGGTCTTCTCTTTTCTGGATTTTTGGAGATACTTGATCTCAGAAAACGGGATGGCGGAAGTTCTTGGAACTCTAGCTTGTAGCCTAGAGATACCGTGGAGATGACCCATTTGTCTTGAACCTCTTCCCGCCAGGCATCTGCAAAGGGCAGCAGCCTTCCCCCTACTCGGCCGAGCAGGGGGCGTCCCTTCATAGGGAAGTTCTGCTTAGTAGCTCTTGAACCCCAAGATTTTCTCTTCCCTTGGGATTGGCTCTGGGCCTTTCCCCTAGTATTGGACTGGGGAGGCCATCGCCACTGCCTGAAAGTCGAAGCTACAGGGGCTGGGGAAAGAGAACGTTTAAATGAGGGACGTTTACTCTTCTTCTTAACCGGCAACAATGTGGATTTGCCTCCGGTAATCTTTTGGATATATTTGTCCAAGTCATCTCCAAACAGGCGTTCCCCATAAAAAGGGAACGCTGCAGAGTATCTTTTGCAAGAAACCTCGGCTTCCCAATGCTTTAGCTAAAGAGACCTGCGCATGCATACCAGCAGGAGATTTAGGCGGGATGCTTGCTGAACAGAGTCCATAATCGCATCAACCGCAAAACACAGGGCCTTAGGAAGGTCTGCATAAACCTCAACTTCCTCTGCAGGGAGGAGGTTAACCACCTGTTTCATTTGTTCCTTGAGGAACTGATATATGCCAATCGCTGCAACTGCAGGTTGGACTGCAGCACCGGCCATAGAGAAGGAGGCTTTAAGCAAAGATTCCAGATTTTTATCAGTTGGATCTTTGAAACCCGAGCATTGTCCACAGGATTTTTTCACACAAGAAATAGCCGTGTCTATAGCAGGCACCCCCCATTTCTTGGTGAATCCTTCTTCCACTGGGTAAAGGAGAGAAAACATCTTTTGGAGGAGAAAACTGTTTATCTGGGTGAACCCAGTTGTCATACATCAACTTTTCCAATAAAGGATGAGTTGGGAAGGGATATACAGCCTGTGGGAATTTCCGGGATTCCAAGGAGAACCCAGAAGGCATGGCAGCTTCAGCAGAAGGCAATTAGTATGTGGTACGCACCATCTCTGTAAATTATTGCACCTGCATCTTAAGCGCCTGAGAGGTAGAAAAGATCCTTTCCACATCCTTTGAAACCTCAGACTGGTCATGATTCCCCTCTACAGATAGGGATATTTCATTATCCGAATGTTCCTCTGATAAGGAACCGAGAGCAGAGGAAGGGAACCTACCCCGCTTTCTGACATCTTTTATGGAGGTTGCGATTAATGAAGCAATCCTTCCTTCCAAGCCATCCAAGGCAGCCTTCATAGTGTCTTCAGTGACATATACAGGAGCTGCGACATTAGGAGAGGCTGCAAAGCCTGACAGGGCTACAGATTCATCCTGTGAGGCTGCTACTAGTCTGTCAGGGGGAGATAGTAATCTGCCAGCATGTGCAGAGCCCTTAGCACTAGGCGGGGATCTGTTTGTGCCTCCCTTACCTGCCCCTGAACGCCTCTTACTGGGAAACATAGCCTAATCTGCAAAGCAGAGGCTTTTGTTTGCTCCGTATCCTCAGCTCCCGAGCTGGATGCACTACACGGCCGCCATCTTGATATCCAGCATTTGGTAATTCATTTCAGCCCATCGGTAAGTATGAGGTCCCTCTTCAGACCTCTCTTGCCAATCATTCTGCCTGCCCCCATTTATTAACAACATACATCTATTGATTTTATCACTTACATTGCAGATACAACATTCATGCATCCGCCCCTGAAGAAGCGAGCAGGATCTCGCGAAACTAGTAGGGCTTCATTGATGCTTGTTTTATGCCTATACATGCTGGGTATTATCGATGTCTGCATTATGTCTACATATTTCCCTGTTTATATGTATGCACATTTTATTTCCTTATTGTATATGTGTATCCACTGGCCCAGCAACTTTCAAGTTTTACTGTTGCTCATTGATGTATAGCAGGGGTCTCCAAACTATGGCCCTCCAGTTGTTCATAAACTACAATTCCCATCATGCCTAGTCATGTCTGTGAATGTCAGAGCTTTACAATGCCTCATGGGACATGAAGTTCCGCAACAGCTGGAGGGACAAAGTTTGGAGATCCCTGATGTAAAACATTTGTAATAAATCTTTATATATTTACTTTCATCTGTGCTGTGTACATTGGCTATTATGCTGGGTAGCTCACAATCATTGTTGTTGCCGCTTCGTTACATAACACTTTGAAACAAATACATTTATTTTGTCTCATTGTTCGCTGTGAACATTGGCTAAACCTCTCTCACCTCATTCAAAGTCCCAGGGCAACCTCTTTTGTCTTTTTGCTTACTGGGAGACATAGCCTAAGCTGCAAAGCAGAGGTACTAGTACAAGTGCAACCACCGTTGTGCTCTAGTCTTACAATACATATATATTAGGTCACTGCACAACCTGATGCCGAGTAGGTATCTTAGGTATGCCTGGATCCTATCCACTGAGATGCTTACAGCCAACAGCTCTGTGTCCCACCGCTTACAGAAGGCTCTGGCGTGCTGGGCTTTTAAACCATGCCGCTTTGGCGCCTGTGCAGTGATGCGCCGTGCACGCACACGCACGCGCAACCACGTCTCTACCCTGCATTCCCCTGCACATCTGTACAGTCAAAAAGCATGCCCCAGTGCGCACGAATGTGCGTGCGACTATCATGGCAGCGACCAGGAGCGAGGAGGGAGACAGAAGACCCCTGGAAAACTTCATGGAACCTGTGAGGTCTCTCTACTATGAGTTGTGGCAGAGCCTGCAACGGAGGAGGTGAGCGGTTTCTTAATAATAGACGAACTTCACTGAGCGTGCACCTGGATGGCATGTAAGTATACACCAGGTATGTTTACTTACTCCCTCTGGTGATGGAAACCAGGTAAGACATACAACTACTCACAGAAGATAATACTTAAAAAAAAATATCTTCACTTACCTTATCCCCACCCCAGGAAAACTGTTGAGAACAACAGATCCAACCTTCACCCATCATGGTGGGTAGTGTTGTGCCAACCTTCAGGGTTCTGGGTCACTATTTAAAGGAACCTCTTCCCTGGACCTGTAGAAGACTCTGCCAGGAGCTTTTTGTGCCACTTAGATTGGGTACACCAAAGACTGTATCCCCGAGCCCAGACCTCAGAAGAGAGACATTACAGGCAAACCTTGTTTCTTCTTTACACGAGGCCCAGGTACCATTCATTTTAGTTTAGTAATAGCCCGAGTCATAGATCCGGTTATATAGCTCCTAGGCCTCCGCAGAGACCATTAAACAGAACTTTCTTCTTAGCACATGTACAACGTGACCAACCACCTTAGACAGTAGCAAAAAAACTGAGGTGCTCTCCATATGGGAGGGGATAAATAGGGGAGGAACTCGCCTTGTAATTAGGGTTGCCAGTGTCCGATCACCTAATGATGACTATCTAACCCACTAAGTAATTATCTAAGCCTCTGTGTCCTGTGATGTATGATCAAGAAATAACCCTTTCATCCAAATGTTAAAATTGTATGCAATCCATAGCAACGTTAGTAACTGCTGGGTGTGTTCTCACTTACATCCCCAAACAGGGACAATACCCATGATAGCAATGCCTCTCAACTTCACTGATCTAAACAGGACCAGAATAAATGGCTCATGCATAGTCTCCACAGATAATGAGCATAGATCAGTAACTTGGATGGTTTCAAAACAGATAGACACTCCACGGATTTGTATAAACATTACATGCCCATTTAACACTAAATGTACACGGTTGGGCAATTCAGTTTGCACTGGAGCAAAGATTACAGTTTATGGAGTAAACTATGGTCAATATTATTATATCCCAGATCCAGAACTAAATAGAACCCTTTATAGTACAAATTGCTCACAGTTCCCAATATGTGAAAATATTGGTTACCTGAGATTCCATGTTATTGCTTCCAGTTTTTTAGAAGCAGGTATACCATCCATATGTAGAGGGTTATTTTATATATGTGGAGATAAAACTTATGCCTGGCTTCCTACTAATATTACATGTACATGTTATATTGGGCAGTTAGCACCTGCTTTGGCTGTTTGCAAAGATACAGTGTACATGAAATAGTTCAATTCTAGTGGGGAATGGAAGAAATTGCCACCATCCCTAATATTGAACACAGAAAACAGCAAAAAACCCTCTGGCAGGAATTTTTTAGGGCAATGACTCCAAAAATAAGTATGCTAAATAATTAAATGTAGAAAATATAAGTTTAATAGTTCACGATCTAAAAGCATAGACACAACAAAAGCTGTATCAACAATTTACAAATGAAGATTGACATAACATGTACTGTAACATATAACATGATATAACATTGATATAACATGATATAACATGTTATTGATAATAGGATCACAAGGGAACCACTAATTTACATCACTCTTTTACAAATGAACAGAGTGATACCCGTACTCAACACGTATCAAGGTTATTTGTTTTTCCTCTTCATCAGGAAAAAGTGGTGTGAAGATTTATGATATCTACAATTCATAGAAAGTATAAAAAAGTAAAGAGTATACGCATACAAATATTTAGACAAAAGATTGTCTACAGACAAGCAATTTATATATTGACAACATTGTCTACTGACCATATATAGGCAGGTATTTTTGGTATGTCACATCAATAATTTATTAAAAGAAACAAGGAGATATGGCTATTGCTAGCCCCACAGGCAAAGCCGCCACAGCGACGGTCAAAAGGGGGGCAGATACAGGGGGAGAAACCCGACCCAAAGCTAGACACTCCGCAGCACAATGGAGGGAACCCAGATCTGTCAGTAAACATAAGAATAAGTATAGAATTAGTGGTAAGTATAGATGCTCATTTTAATGACATGCATGTATATAATGATAAAGGGATAGAAATAGATTATATTTTTAATGTGGTATCTAAACCTACCTCACCTAAAAGGGGTACTCAGTATAAAAACTGAAAAAGGTTCCAAAGTGGAGAATCCAAAAGCCAATAGATGAAAAATTGCTATTGCTGATCTATAATTGGTAATAGTAAAATATTTTGTAAGCACTGCACAAGTTTATATATATATATATATATATATATATATATATATATATATATATATATATATACACACACACACACATGCTTGTGCTATTTCTATGCTACTCAACTAAAGGGCAAAAGAGCTAGATGTGTATATATGTAGAGAAAAATAAATAAATATATATATATATATATATATAGCTATGCTTACTTAGGGATTGGTACTGCAAAAGAGCGATATCCACTGAGACGAATACCTGGAAAATCCCCATTATAGGTATATGTCTATATCTTGAATTATTAAAATATGCCTAAAAAAAGCAAGTAAAGGACAAAAAATTATTATCAGGATCAAAGGTTCACTGCATATATAGTATGGTCCCTGCACACAAAGTGCTCAAAGGACCTCTCCATATGCGACCAAAGATACAGTGCGACCAGATCAAAATCCAGAATACCCTTTAGCGTTCAAAAGAGAGCTGTTCACTGAAGGTGACATGACATGGTCAGGACAGGATGGGGAATTGAAGCAATGAAAATAATAAATAATTACGCTAGAATTGTAGATAAGATTATTAACCTTACTAACACTGATATAGGTTTATTAACCGCTTTCGGACCGCCAGCCATTGTTTTATGTTGTATTTTGAAGAGGAATACCGTTGTTATGGCAGCAGCTAGTATCCTCTTCAGGCAGTCCTCTTTCCGATAAAAGTGGTCTCTACAGTAGATTAACCGCAAGATCACTTTTATCGGTGGCTGGAGAAGGGCCCCCCCTGTTGCCTCTCCCCGGTGCCCTCCGCTTACTAGAGCCGTCGGTAGCTGCGGAGGCGGTCACGTCCTGTCACGTCAGTGGTATGGAGATGAGTGAGGGGAAGATGGCCCCTACTAGGGATGAGCTTCGAGTTCGAGTCGAACTCATGTTCGACTCGAACATTGCCTATTTGCATGTTCGCCGAACAGCGAACAATTTGAGGTGTTTGCGGCAAATTCAAAAAGCCGCGGAACACCCTGTAAAAGTCTATGGGAGAAATCTAAAGTGCTAATTTTAAAGGCTTATATGCAAGTTATTGTCATAAAAAGTGTTTGGGGACCCGGGTCCTGCCCCAGGGGACATGTATCAATGCAAAAAAAAGTTTTAAAAACGGCCGTTTTTTCTAGAGCAGTGATTTTAATAATGCTTAAAGTGAAACAATAAAAGTGAAATATTCCTTTAAATTTCATACCTGGGGTGTGTGTATAGTATGCCTGTAAAGTCACGCTTGTTTTCCATGCTTAGAACTGTCCCTACACAAAGTGTAATTTATGAAGGAAAAAATGTCATTTAAAACTCACTCGCGGCTGTAATGAATTGTCGGCTCCCGGCAATACATACAAAAGTCATTGATAAAAATAAAAAAAATGCATGGGGGTCCCCCAAAATTCAATTACCAGGCCCTTCAGGTCTGGTATGGATATTAAGGGGAACCCTGCCGCAAATAAAAAAAAAATGCGTGCGGTTCCCCCCAAATATCCATACCAGACTCTTTATCTGAGCACGCAACCTGGCAGGCCACAGGAAAAGAGGGGGAGGGGGAACGAGAGAGCGCCCCCCTCTCCTGAACCGTACCAGGCCACATGCCCTCAACATGGGGAGGATGTCCCCATGTTGATGGGGACAAGGGCCTCATCCCCACAACCCTTGCCCGTGGTTGTGGGGGTCTGCGGGCAGGGGGCTTATCGGAATCTGGAAGACCCCTTTAACAAAGGGGACCCCCAGATCCCGCCCCCCTATGTGAATTGTTGAGGAGTACATTGTACCCCTACCATTTCACGAAGAAAGTGTAAATAAAAATATAAAAAAACACACAGACACCTTGGAAAAGTCATACACCTTGGAAAAGTCCTTTATTAAAAATAAAAAAATAAAAAAATAAAAACACATTCGAGCGATGTAATCCAATGTCCCGCGGCAATCCGATGTCCAGCGCTGCAGTCTCCACTCGAAACGTCATTGGCTGAGCGGACCTACACTGCGGAGGAAGTTCCCCATCAGGTCCGCTCAGCCAATGGCGTAGGCAGGGTCTGAGGTATGAGGGGGCGGGGGCGCCCTTGTATCTCAGACCCCGCCTACGTCATTGGCTAAGCGGACCTGATGGGGAACTTCCTCTTCAGTGTAAAAAAAATGAATAGACCCGCCCCTTCTCACATTCCCCATCAGGATTACATTGCTGGAATGTGCTTTTTATTTTTTATTTTTAATAATGGACTTTTCCAAGGTGTCTGTGTGTTTTTTTTTTACATTTTTTTTACACTTTCTTCGTGAAATGGTAGGGGTACAATGTACCCCTTACCAATTTATATGGGGGGCGGGATCTGGGGGTCCCCTTTGTTAAAGGGGTCTTCCACATTCTGATAAGCCTCCTGACCGCAGACCCCCACAACCACCGGGCAAGGGTTGTGGGGATGAGGCCCTTGTCCCCATCAACATGGGGACATCCTCCCCATGTTGAGGGCATGTGGCCTGGTACGGTTCAGGAGGGGGGGCGCTCTCTCGTCCCCCCCTCTTTTCCTGTGGCCTGACAGGTTGCATGCTCGGATAAAGGGTCTGGTATGGATTTTTGGGGGAAATCCACGCCATTTTTTTTATTTTGTAGTGGAGTTCCCCTTAAAATCCATACCAGACCTGAAGGGCCTTGTAATTGAATTTGGGGGGACCCCCACGCATTTTTTTTTATTATCAATGACTTTTCTCTGTATTGCCGGGAGCCGACAATTCATTATAGCCGCGAGTGGTTTTAAATGGCTTTTTTTCCTTCATAAATGACATTTTGTGCAGGGACAGTTCTAAGTAGGGCTGGGCGATTTTCCCCCCAAAAAAAATCGGCGATTTTTTTATAAAAAACTCGATTTACGATTCGATTTTTTTTTTTTATTATATTAATTAAAGTGCATCAACAAACAAAATTGCAAAGGCAAACCCTTTCTCTAACTGCAAAGTCAGTGTGCAACAAACACACAATATATTCCAGCGCTCATGGAACATACATTATTAACTATTGAAAACTCTTGAAACTCTGTGTGTGATTCCTTCTATCCCAGCCTTGCTGCGATCCTGGCTCTGCATCCTTTTGGGTTGGAGGGCCCTCCACACGCTGGTCTGCCTGTTGTCCATCATTCAAGGTACTGTGCTCACACTGAGATCATGCCACAGACTTTTTGACTTTTTTAACCCCTCCTTGCTCCACGGATGTCACTGCAAGTTTAACAAGTTTGTCACCACTGGCAACTGGAGAGTTAAGATTCATTTGCCCTCTGCACATTTGGGATTGGATCCCTCTCTTTATTGTGATAAATGGACTAAGCTTTTTTATCAATTCTTCAAGAGTTTTCAATAGTTAATAATGTATGTTCCATGAGCGCTGGATTATATTGTGTGCATGTTGTGTATTTTGTACTTCTGGGTACGGATTTTTTCTTGCTGCGCTGGATCCTGTTTTTTCCCCCTTTTGGATACTTTGTACTTCCCAAAATATTTGGGATTTTTTTCTTATTATTATTATTATTATTATCATCCATTATATTTTTTTCTTTATCCACCAATTTAGCGCTTGTGACCTTTTGTTGTTTTTTGCAGTGTGCAACAAAGATTGTTAAACATCCAAATTATTAATACTGTATTTGGTTTTAGCTAATAAAACAACAAAAAATCCTGAGGTTACTCTTAGTTGAATTGAACTGTGTCCATGCCTTACTGTACCCTTGTCTCACTGTGCCCGTGTCTCACTGTGCCCATGCTTCAATCACTGTGCCCGTACCTGATGCAGATTTTCATGGTATACGGATTTTACTGCTACACCGGTGGCCATTCCAGTATTCAAAAGCCGCGCCTCCTCCTCGTCTGTGATAGGCGGAACACTCAATTTCCCAGCATTCAGTGTTCCGCCTATCATGGTCATCCTCATAACACAGACGAGGATGAGAGGATGTCCGTGATAGGCTGAATACTGCCTGCTGTGAAATTGAGTGTTCCGCCTATCACAGACGACGAGGACTCGGGAGGCGCAGCTTTTGAACACTGCAATGGCCGCCGTCTGTCTGCATGACACGCTGATCAGGTAGGCAGACGGCGGCTGCAGCGAGTAGATGTAATTGAGGTAACGCTGTCCAGTGCCATTCCGGATACGCCCCCTGCAGTCCTGCTACGGAAACTTTGAAGGGAAAAAAAAAAAATCTAAAAAAATCGATTTTCTTCAAAACTGAATCGATTTGAGCTCAAAACTCGATTCAAGATTAAAATCGATTTTTTTCCCAGCCCTAGTTCTAAGCAAGGGAAACAAGCGCTGCTTTACCAGGCCACATGCCCTCAACATGGGGAGGAAGCTTTGGGGGTCTGTGACCCCTCAAAGCACCATGTCCCCATGTTGATGGGGACAAGGGCCTCATCCCCACAACCCTTGCCCGGTGGTTGTGGGGGTCTGCGGGCAGGGGGCTTATCGGAATCTGGAAGACCCCTTTAACAAAAGGGACCCCCAGATCCCGCCCCCCCCTATGTGAATTGGTAAGGGGTACATTTTACCCCTACCATTTCATGAAGAAAGTGTAAAAAAAAAGTAAAAAAAAATAAAAAGAAGAGACACCGTTGGGAAAACTCCTTTATTAAGAATAAAAAAAATAAAAAACCCATTCCAGCGATGTAATCCAGTGTCCTGCGGTGATCCGATGTCCAGCGCTGCAGTCTCGACTCCCCACGAAACCTCATTGGCTGAGCGGACCTGATGGGGAACTTCCTCCACATTGTAATAAATGAATAGACCCCCGCCCCTTCTCACGTTCCCCATCAGGTTCGCTCAGCCAATGCATCGCTGGAATGGGTTTTTTATTATTTATTTTTTTATTTTTAATAAAGGACTGTTCCCAACGGTGTCTGTGTGTTTTTTTTTACTTTTTTTTTACACTTTCTTTGTAAAATGGTAGGGGTACAATGTACCCCTTACTAATTCACATAGAGGGGGCCAGGATCTGGGGGTCCTCTTTGTTAAAGGGGTCTTCCAGATTCCGATAAGCCCCCTGCCTGCAGACCTCCACAACCACCGGGCAAGGGTTGTGGGGATGAGGCCTTTGTCCCCATCAACATGGGGACATGGTGCTTTGAGGGGTCACAGACCCCCAAAGCATCCTCCCCATGTTGAGGGCATGTGGCCTGGTACAATTCAGGAGGGGGGGCGCTCTCTCATCCCCCCTCTTTTCCTGCGGCCTGCCAGGTTGCGTACTCAGACAAAGGGTCTGGTATGAATTTTTGGGGGGAACTCCACGCCATTTTTTAAAAAAATTTGGGGTGGAGTTCCCCTTAGAATCCATACCAATGACTTTTCTCTGTATTGCCGGGAGCCGACAATTCATTATAGCCGCGAGTGCTTTTAAATGGCTTTTTTTTCTTCAGAAATGACATTTTGTGAAGGGACAGTTCTAAGCACGGGAAACAAGCGCTGCTTTACAGGCATACTATTCACCCCCCCAGGTATGAAATTTAAAGAAATATTTCACTTTTATTGCTTCACTTTAAGCATTATTAAAATACACTGCTCCCGAAAAAACGGCCGTTTTTAAAACGTTTTTTTTGCATTGATACATGTCCCCTGGGGCAGGACCCGGGTCGCCAAACACTTTTTATGACTATAACTTGCATATAAGCCTTTAAAATTAGCACTTTAGATTTCTCCCATAGACTTTTACAGGTTGTTCCGAGGCTTTTCGAGTTTGCCGCGAACACCCGAAATTGTTTGCTGTTCGGCGAACGTGCGAACAGGCAATGTTCGAGTCAAACATGAGTTCGACTCGAACTCAAAGCTCATCCCTAATTGGGAGTAAAAAACGCTCATATAGAGCATTTTTTGTACAAAGCCTAGATGAGTTAAGAAAAGCATTACATTTTTTCTGCCAGTGAGCTCCAATCAGAAACGCGAACCAGACGTTTTTTTTTTCCTGTCTCAAAATATGCCTCTAATCGTTCTAATATGCATGGACACATAGGATAACATTAAGCTGCTTCTACAGGCAGAACACAAAACTTCTGTAGAAGCAGCGTTTTCTATGCCAGTGTGCATGGAGCCTATGGGTTGTATACATAGTGATGGAATAAAATAGTCAATAGCTGGATATACTGTTGTGTGCTGTCTGCTGCTTTTGGCACATTATTACATCATGATGATGAAAGGCATCTGCCTGATGACATATATTAGGATATCATATGTACAAAGACATATTTGAAATTGATCCCAAACATTTTTTATAATTTTATACAAATATATTGTGAAATAAAAGATGATGTTTTAAAGCGGAGTTCCTAAAAAAAATAAAAATAAAAGTCAGCAGCTACAAATACTGCAGCTGCTGACTTTTAATAATCAGACACTTACCTGTCCCAGGGTCCAGTGATGCAGGGGAATGAAGCCCCGCTCATCTCCCCCTCCTCTCCGTGGTGCCAGCATTGTTACTGTTGGTGCCCGGCTGTGACTTCATAGCCGGGCACGCACTGCGCATGCGCGAGCCGCACTGAGCACTGTGACTGGCCGAGCAATCATCTGGGACCTGTAACCTGTCCCAGATGATTGCCGAGAGGGAGGGGGGAGAGGTGAACTTCCATCTGGCGCCGCGGAGCCCCGGGAGGAAGTGGGAGCTGGAACCCTCTAAAAAAAGTTTTTCTGCTCCCCCCCAAGAAAATGACATGTCAAATGTGGCACCTTCCCTTAAAGCGGAAGTTCCATTTTTGGGTGGAACTCCGATTTAAGGAATTTTTAACCTTGTAGTTCTCTATACCTGGGTTGCCCCACATAATTCCAGCAAATAAAGGAGTCAAAAGGTATTAGAACCCCATTTTGTGAATGGCTTTTGATAGCTGCTAATCGCCTATTTTGGGTCAATGAAAGAATAAGGTGGGTACAGCGTACACGTTCCAGATGCTAGGATGAATTCATACCAGCAAACGATGAGAAATTAAAGTTTTTATTTTTACATGTTTATCCAGCTGCATCTATAAATCTTGATTATATGAAAATGAGAGGTGAGAACGATTTCAGTGCGTATTCGATTTTGGGTGTAACATAAGGAAATGATTCTGGATGGCTGCACTTCCAATAATCCTTTTTATTGAAGCTTCATATGACAAGTGGTTGACAGATGGAGCAGGGGACAGAGAGATAGATGTGTTTCGCGCAAATGTTAGAGCTTAGTCATTACTTATTGGAACTAGTCACCAAATACACCTATATACTTCTCTAGTGTGTTATCATTAGGTTACAGGTGAACTAACCAATTAAAAACAGTAGCTGGTACCACAAAGAAAACCCAGAGTACACGGTACTAAAACTCAAATCTTGTGTGAAGAGTTCGGTCTAGATCCACTGCCATAAAAAATCTGATACACTTTTTTTTTTTTGCTTAATAGATTTTTTGCAACCTTCCTTTAGTGCATCTCCTGCAACCTATTAGTGCATGTTTACCTTCCCGTGTCTCAATGGATCTCCTGCAGCTTTATATAGCCAGTGACGTTCATCTGAGGCTATACACATATATACTGTATACATTTTGAGAATATGTCAGTATTGGTCCTCATGATGTTCTTTTTTTTTTTTTTTTTTTTCATCTTTCCTTTTTTTTTTTTATTCTTTATTTTATTTTATCAAGATTTCTTTTTTTTTTTAAATATTCTTTATTTATATTTCAAAAAGGGATACATACAATACATCGTTTATACATTTTCCATTACATTTCTATTCATATTATTTTCCTTATCCCATTCCATTAATTAGATCCTCTCACCTCTAAACCTCAATGTCAATGGGTTCCCTTCCCTTTTGGCCTTCACGTGTCTCCCCGTGACAGGAGGGACACATAAAGTTCCTTTCCTCTATTAAACGTCTTTGATTCTCACGCCCTTGTTTTCTTCTCCCTTACATTTTTATCCATTCCCCCTCTACCTCCCTCCCAAATCAAACCCCAAAAAAGAAAGAAAGAAAGAAAGGAAAAGAAAAAAAAAAAAAAAAAAAAGAAAAAAAATTAAATAGATAAGTAGATAACTAAATAAATCTCTCTCTCCCCTCCTCACCCCAACCTCCTCCCCCGTTAGGTAAACCATAACCTCCTCAATACTTCTCTGGCTAGGTGGACGAACTTACTTCCCCATTAATCTTTTCCCTTCTTCTGTCTGCGTAAATTTTTCCCATGTTGACCAGATTTTAATATGTTGCTCTTTTCTGTCTTGGGCCGAAGCCACCAACTCCTCTATCGCCCCCACTTGTCTGACCCTGTTGAGCCATTCTGCGATTGTTGGAGGGCTAGAGCTTTTCCAGCATCTCGCTATACACGCCTTAGCCTCATTGACCAAGTGACATAATACTGACTTTTTATAGGTCTGTGTGGGTATTTGCGTTATATGCAATAGGAAAAAACCCGGATCGTCCGGCACCGGGTAAGGCTCAATTTTTTGAGCGATCCTTCCTACCTCTAGCCAGTATTGTCTGATCTGAGGGCATGTCCAATATATATGGAACAAAGTTCCCCGCTCCCCCTTACATCACCAGCACTGATCTGATGCATCAGGGTAGAACCTGCCTAATTTTGATGGTGTATAATACCACCTCATCAGTAGTTTATAATTTAATTCTTGCATTTTAGTGCATATTGATGAGTTTAATGCCAAATATATTATCTTCTGGTATTGAGCTGGTGTAAAGGTCTTATTTAGGTCCCTTTCCCATTTTCTAAATACTGGCAGCTCAAAATTCTCTGGTGGGGTCATTAACATCGTATATATTTTAGATATTATTCGGTTGGTGGGTTCCTTCTCCTCACAGTATGTTTCAAACCTGGTTAGTTCCCGTTTAAAATTACTCATTGGGCCCAATGTCTCCAGGTAGTATCGAAGTTGTATTGCCTGCCAGTGTTCTACTTCAAATTGACCTCCTGATTTCGTCAGGTCTACCATTGTGGGCCAAGTTTCGGATTGCATAAAATGCGATACCTGAGTATAGCCCTTCTCTCGAAGTCTCCGAAATGCTCTTGTCTCCATCCCTGGATCAAAGCTTGGGTTTCCCAATATTGGATATAATGGGGAATGTCTTGATGAGTATTTAGGGTTCAGACATATTTTTGCCCCTATAGATAATGTTGGTCCTATCAAAGGGTGTTTTTTAAGTGAGTCAGGTAACCTTGAATAACACCAGAGTGCCCTGCTCAAAGGCACCTGGCTAAATTCTTGCTCCAGTTTTATCCATAGTTTGAATTCTACATGTCTGCACCAGTCTATGACCCTTCCCAAATGGACTGCTTGGTGGTATTTAGACACGTCTGGGACTGCTAAGCCCCCATGGCATTTGGGGAGGGTCATTTGACTTCTGCTAATCCTTGGTCGCTTGTTGGCCCATATAAACTTAGTGAAAAGTGCATTTACTTGCCGAAAGTAGGCCCTATTAATTCCTATTGGTACAGCTTGGAATAGGTACAAGAATTTTGGCAGAATGTTCATTTTGATGGCGTTACATCGGCCGAACCATGAATGGAATCCTTGTTTCCATTTGTCTAATAGGGAGCTAACTGCATTATATAGTGAGGGGAAGTTTGCAGCAAAAACCTTCTCTAGTCTTGATGGTATATTTATTCCTAGATATTTTAGTGACGACCCTACCCGTTTAAAGTTGAAATTGGGTTGTATGTTTTGCTGGACTTCTGGGGGGAGGGCTACCCCCATCGCTTCCGATTTTGCGTAATTAATTTTTAAATTTGCTAGTCTCCCATATCCTTCTATTTCCTTCATCAGGTTTGGCAGTGAAATGTGAGGTTGTGATAGGGAGAACATCATATCATCTGCATAGGCAGATATTTTATATTCTTGGGCACCTATTTGGAGACCCTGAATATCTGAATTTTGCCGAATCCTATTCAGTAGGGGTTCCAGGGAGAGAGAAAACAGCAACGGAGAGAGTGGGCACCCTTGGCGCGTTCCATTTAAAATTTTAAATATCTCCGAATAGACTCCATTCACTTTTACCGAGGCCTGGGGTGTAGCATACACCCCGGCTATCCAGCTCCGCATATGTTCTCCCAATCCCATTTGCCTCAATACTTCGAACATAAATCGCCAACTAACCCTGTCAAACGCTTTCTCCGCATCGGTACTCAAAAAAATACAGGGCGTTTTTGATATGTTAGCATGGTGTACCAGATTGAGGACTTTTACGGTATTGTCCCTGGCCTCCCGGGTTGGGATAAACCCAACCTGGTCTTGATGTACCATTTGATTCAAAAGCGGCTGAAGACGGGAGGCAAGTATTTTAGTGAAAAGTTTTAAATCTGTGTTTAACAATGAGATCGGGCGGTAGCTCCCGCACTCCGCCGGGTCCTTCCCTTCTTTCGGAATAACCGAAATATATGCCATAAGGGCATCCGGCGGCAGTGCGGGGGCCCGGCCGATCCCATTGAATGTCTTTGTCATGTACACCCCTAGTATTGGGAGAAAATATTTGTAGTATTGGATAGTAAAGCCATCTGGGCCCGGTGCCTTCCCTCGTTTAACTGTTTTTATCACTGTCTCTAGTTCCCCCACTGAGATAGGTATCTCCAATTTATTACGGTCCGCTGGTGGCAAACAAGGTAGATGTGCTGATAGAAGGTATTCTTCCATTGTGGCCTGAGACGTCTGAGTTGGGGTCAGGTTATAGAGGGATGAATAGTATTCTCTAAATCTCTGGACAATATTTTTAGGAAGTGAAATCAGTTGTCCATTTTTTCCCTTTATATGGGGTACGTATACTGTCTTCCCTTTCTCTCTAAGTTTCCCTGCTAATATTTTACTACATTTTTCCCCAAGTTCATAGGTTACCTTTTTCCCTATTTGTATTGCCGCTTCTGCTTTGTATCTAAGTAGCTCTGTCAGTTGTCTCCTCAGATGGGCCAGTTCTATCCCCACTGACGGCATCTGTATTTTCTTATGTTGTACCTCTAGTGCCTGGATTTCTCTTAACAGTTTAGCTATTTTTCTTTCTCGTGCTTTTTTTAATCGGGAGCCATGTTTTATTAATACCCCTCTCATTACTGCCTTATGCGCCTCCCATATCATTCCCGGGTCACTCCCCGGGGTGTCATTCGTCAGGAAATATGCCTCCATTTCTTTTGCTACATCTTCCCGAATTTCGGGGATCTGCAGTAGGCTCTCGTTCAGACGCCAACGCCACTCCGGTGCGGTAGATGAGTCAGACAGCACAATATGTAGCGTCACTGGCGCGTGATCTGACCATGTTATATTCTCAATTTTTACTTCCTTCACCGCCGTCAACAGATAGTGTGGCACCATGAAGAGATCTATACGGGAGTACAGTTGGTGAGGGTTGGAGAAGAATGTATAGTCCCTTTCCCCTACATGTAGTAATCTCCAAACGTCTACCATCTGCAGGTCCCGCAACTTCTGCAGAATATTCTTCCGGACCCCCCCTGGTGTGGATGAGGTCCCCGTTGATGTGTCAACCTTAGGTTCCAATGTTATGTTAAAATCTCCCCCTAGGATCAGCTTCCCTTCTGCAAACCCCGCCAGTTTATCCAAAGTTTTGCTCAAGAAGGCGTCTTGATGTATATTTGGTGTGTAAACAGTTGCCAGTGTCACCTTTGTACTTCCAATCTGTCCCTTTAAGAATAAGAAACGACCCTCTACGTCTACTATTTTGTCCACCAGGGACCAAGATATTCTATTGGAAATTAGGATTGACACCCCTTTTGACTTTGATATCTGACTACATGCGTGGTATGTACATGGATAAAACCTATTTTGTAGGTATGGTAGTCCGCCCATCTTGAAATGTGTCTCCTGCACGAATGCTACATCTGAGCGGGCTCGTTTTAACTCGCTCAGGAGCATTCTCCTCTTTTCTGGGACGTTAAGTCCTTTAGCGTTGATGGTAGTTATCCTTATTTCCTCCATCCCGGTAGATTCAGAGGGTGAAGCACGGAGAGAGAGAAGAAAAAAAAAAAAAAAAAAAGAAAATTGCAAACCCCCCCCCTTTCCAATCCCCCCCCCCTGAATATTCAACTAACCCCTCCCCCCTTACCCCCACCCCAAAGGGAGGCACCCACTTCTGAACCTTTACCCTTATTTTATTTTATCAAGATTTCAATTATGTTACATCAATACATTTCCATTGATCCAGCCAAGATAATATACATACAGAAATAATACTGAGTACTAAGAGATTCTTGGCTCTTCTCCTTATACTCACATTTCTAAAATCTCAATTCACCCCCCCCCCCCTTTCCCCTTTGTATCCCCCTCCCCCCTTCTACCTCTTATTTTCTACCCTTTCTCTACTACTTTCTCAGATTTTCTACATAGCTCCATGTTTTCTTAAAATCTTTCCAACATTCCCACTTGTTTTTAAATCCTTTTTTTTTCCTCCTCTATGCCGTACTTCAGTCCCTCCATACTGTATGTTTCTTCCACGGAATCTACCCACTCCCATATAGATGGGCTTTCCACTTTTCGCCATTTTTTTGGGATCAACCTTTTGGCCGTGTTTAATAAATGTGGGATCAGTGAATCTTTATACTGTTTCATTCCTCCATCACCTCCATGGAATAGAACTATCCAAGGATCCTTTTTAATCTCCTTCTCTGTAATTATTTTTATCATTTCCAGTATCTTTTCACAATATGTTTGAATTTTAGGGCATTGCCACCATATGTGGGCCATTGTTCCCCTCCCCCCACATTCTCTCCAACATTCTGCCTTCTGTTCTACTTGAAATTTACTCAATTTATCTGGTGTGGCATACCAGCCTGTAATACATTTATAGTTCATCTCTGCGGTCCTGCTGTCCATGGCAGACGAGTGGGCCAATTTTATTATTCTCTCTATAGTCCTTTTATCCCTACATGTTCCCAATTCTCTTTCCCATTTCTTTATAAATGGGGGCATCACCAGTTCATCCACTGTCATCAGTAATTTATAAAGTTTTGATATAGTTCCTGTTAGGTTATCGGCCATACAGAGCCGTTCCAACGTCGTAAGTTCCTCCCCAGACCTAATTGGCTGGGGGAGGCTTTGTACAAAGTGGGTCAACTGGTGGTACCTCCATTCATCTACTATCATTAATTCCCTATTGTGTCTCAATTCTTGAAGTGGTATGATTTTCCCTTTTTTTATTATATCTCTTAACTGTGCTCTCTCTTTTTTAATCCAATTTCCTCCCACTATTTTTTTTCCCGGTGCAAAATATTCATTTTCTTTTAATTCTATAAGGGGAGAGTTATATTCCCTATCTATTTGTTTATGTAGTCTATCCCAAATTTTCAGTGCTATTCGTGTCATAACGTGAGTGTTTTCACCTAGTGCTCTAAACTGGGGGGGGGGGGGGTTCCATATTACACCTCCTAATTGTGTGTTTGCCATTGCCTTTTCAATTTTTACCCACCTTTTTTCATGCCTATCTTTGGCCCACTCCACTACCTGGGACAGCACCACCGCGTCATAATATTTTTTAATGTCTGGCACTGCCAGCCCTCCATGTTTTTTTTCCTGTTTTAATACAGAGAAGGAGATTCTATGTTTTTTATTATTCCATACAAAGTTCATTTTTTTTTTTTATTACAAACGTTTTTTATTGAGAGAAGACAATAAAGTAGTACATACATCTGAAAATCTGCGTATCACATAGTACAGGTTGAAATATAATCATAAATGTCAACGCAGTGACAAAAAAGGAGACAGAAAGAAAAAAACAACAAAAAATTTTACTTTGAAGCATCTGAGAAAAGCCATAGCGGATTACAGAGAACCTACAGGAAACATAGTCTTACATATGAGGTATAACAGAGAGTGGGAGTAGTAGCCTCCCGTGGACTAAAGCTGTTGGGGAGTCTGCGTCAGCAGCTAAGATTGTGGCAATAGAATATGCCTATGATTAGCATCTTTTTTAATACTCTGAAGTACGGTTGAGGTATTGCAACTGGTAACATCTGGAACTTATACAAGATTTTCGGCAGCAGGACCATCTTTAAGATGTTAATTCTTCCTATCCATGATATCGGGCGGTTTATCATTTTTCTAATTTCACTTTTTATTTCATTTAACAGAGGGATATAATTTATCTTGTATATTTTTTTTATTGAGTTGGCAAGTTTTACCCCTAGGTACTTAAGTTCCTTCTGCCAAGGAAAGTTGTACTCTTTTCTTAAGCTCTGTTCTTCTACCTTTCCAATATTGACATTTAGAATCTCAGTTTTAGGTATATTGATTTTAAAGTTTGATATTTCTCCATATTGTTTAAGTGTTTTGAGTAAATTCGGTAATGTGGTCCTGGGATTATTAATAAAGAACAAGACATCGTCCGCAAAAGCTGCGAGTTTGTGTTCGTCTTCCTCCAATCTAATCCCTTTAATGTCTGGGTTGTTCCGTACCGTCGCAAGTAAAGGTTCTAGGGACAGCACAGATAAGAGGGGGGACAGGGGGCATCCCTGCCTTGTCCCATTTTTCATCTCGAAAGCTTGAGACAGTGTGCCATTTATTTTAACCCTACCCATAGGATGTTGGTACAATGTTTTAATCCACTGTATCATCCTGGCTCCCAGGCCCATAGTTTCCAGGGTTTGTATCATGAGTCCCCAGTCTACCCTGTCGAATGCCTTCTCTGCATCTACCGACAGGAGTAGACTTGGGGACCCATTCTCTTTTATTTTCTGGAGGAGGAACAATGCTCTCACACCACTGTCCCTCCCCTCCCTACCTGGGATGAATCCCACCTGATCCAGATGGACCAGTGTGGGCATCCATCCCTTCATTCTTTCTGCCAGGACTTTCGCATATAATTTTACATCCGCATTTAATAGCGAGATTGGTCTGTATCCGGAGCATAATCTTTCATCTTTCCCCTCTTTTAATATAACCGTTATTATGGCCACTGAGGCTTCCCTTCCCATTTCATAGTCCGTCCCTAATCCATTCATGTAGTTGCATATCCTGGGTACCAGTATCTCCTTACATTTTTTGAAGTATAGAGCTGTAAACCCGTCGGGGCCGGGACTTTTCCCTAGGGCTGAGTCTTTTAGTGCCTTATTTATTTCTTCTTCCGTTATGGGTTTATCTAATGCTGTTCTTTCCTCTTCGTTAATCCTATGCAATCCCGCCTTATTTAAAAATTCTTTAATTTTCAGTTGTTTCTCTCCTACTCCCCATCTGTTCTGCTCCACTGAGTACAGCCCCTCATAGTAGTTTTTAAATGCATCTGCTATATCCTTAGTTCTATATACTTCCTCTCCGTTCTTTTTTTTAATCTTTTCTATGAAATTTCTAGTCTTTTTATTTTGTACCATCCTTGCAAGGAGTTTACTGGACTTATTCCCCCACTTATATCTTTCTTTTGCTATGCGATGTAGTTTTATTTTTGTCTCTTGCTCCATTAGTTCTTTAAGTTCATCCCTTTTCATCACTAGTTCATGGTATAACTCTTGTTGTTGCCCCTGTTGTTTTTTATGTTCTTGCTCAATTTTGAATATTTCTTCTATTAACTCATTAAATTTTCTGTTTCTCTCTTTTTTTTTCCTTGCCCCTTCCGAGACCAAAATCCCCCTAATATAGGCTTTATGTGCCTCCCATAAAGTTCCCCCCGATATCCCTTCCGTATCGTTTACCTGGAAGTAATACTCTAATTCCTCTTTCACCCTCTTTAATCCTCCTTCATCCCGGAGCAATTCCTCGTTTAAACGGCAAGTATAGGGTTGTCTATGATATTCGGGTACTTTTAGTTTCATGCTTACTGGGGCATGGTCAGAGAGTGAGGCAATTCCTATATTTGATTCCATGACCATATCCAGCATTCTATGTTCAACCATTATGTGGTCTATCCTCGAGTACGTCCCGTGCACAGGGGAGAAAAACGTATAATCCTTTGATTTTGGATGCATAATCCTCCATATATCAACCATCTAACTGCTATGCATTTTTTGTTTTATCCTTGTTAATTGTACGTTATTTGTCCCCTGTGTCCGGGACGTACTATCTACGGCCGGATCCAAACAAAAGTTCATATCTCCCATCAATATTATATATCCCTCCCCAAAATCCTTCAGTTTCCCCAGAGTCTCAATAAAGTAATTAATGGGGTTCACATTTGGGGCGTATATATTCGCCAGGGTGCATTTCATTTCCCCCAACTTCCCCTTTAGAAAAATATATCTACCATCTTTGTCCGTCATTCTTTCCTCCAATGTGAACCTCATTTCCCTTGAAAACCCTATTGCGACCCCCCTTGCCCTTTTTGAGATAGTATCTCCATAGAACCAATTCGGAAAATTGGGTGAGTGTAATTTAATATTTGATTCTAGGGTCAGATGGGTCTCCTGTCGGAAGACTACATCTGCTCTATGATATTTAAGCTCTCTTAAGACCTTATGTCTTTTGGTAGGTATATTGAGCCCTCTCACATTATAGGACAGGAAATTTATTGCTGTCATATCTGTCTTTCATCCCCTTTTCCCTTTCTTTTTTGTAGCGTCAAAAAGGTAGAATCCCCTCCTTTCTCCCCATTGCAAAACCCCTCTCCCTTCCCCCTAATCCCCCCTCCCCCCACCCCCCACCTTCCCCATTACTAATCCCTTCCCTCCTCCCCCCATTTCCCTTTTGGCCCATTATTGGCCTTAGAACCATCAATGATCTTTCCTCCTGGTTCTCCCATTTTAGAGGTGCAACTCTGAGGGTGAGGGTGAGGTGGTCCGGAGACGCTGCATGGTGGGCCGGTCTACCCTTTCCCACCTCCTACACCTCCCCCCCCCTCCCTCTCCTCCCTCTCCCACCCCCCGCCCCCTCCAAAGTACCCCCTCATATCCCCCCCCTTCCTGAGCATCTTATGATGCTGATTTTAATTATCTTTTTCTATCCATCCAGGTAAGTCTGGAACCTGCAAATCTAATTTATTACAGAATCCCACAAGTTCCTCGGGGAACCTTAATCTTGCTGATTTTCCCTCTTTCTGGCCTATAAGACAGGCCGGGAATCCCCAGTTATATTTGATATTCTGTGTCTTCATTTGCTCCAGGAGTGGCTTCAGTAATCGCCTCCTTGCCAATGTCTCGGATGCTAGGTCTGTGAAGATCTGAAGCTCCTTTCTTTGGAATTGGATAGGGGATTTTCCTCTTGTTTTCGTTAAGATTTCTGCTTTTTCTTCATAATTCCGGAACCTTACAATAAAGTCTCTTGGCCAATCGTTTTCTCCATTTCTTGGTCTACCAATGTGATGCACTCGCTCTATTTTAAGGGGGTCTTCTACTCCTATGTCCAATATGGGCTTAAATATTATATTCATAATTTTCTTCAGATCTTCCCCTTTTTCCTCTGGTAAAGAGCGAATTCTTAAGTTCTGTCTTCTGTTTCTGTTCTCTTGGTCTTCTAATCGATATAGGATAATTTTCTGATTGTATTGTAGTATTTTATTCTGCTTCCTTAATTTACTTAGTTCCCGGTCCTGTTTATCCGCTCTTTCTTCCGTCTCCTCTACTCTTGACAAGAGATGTCCGAAGTCTGTTCTTAAAGTATTGATTTCTACTTTTATTGCGTTTTCCAGTTTCGTCAGCATCTCAGTCATTTCTCCTTTTGTAGGGATTTGTGCGTCTGCCCATTGCTCCTCTGCTCTACTTGTTTCACTTTCTGTTGTTTGATCTCCTTTAAATCGATCTGTTGTTCCTCCTCCCTTCTTCTCCATACTTCTTGCCCCCCTTTCTGTTTTTTTGTCACCTTTATCCTGCTTTTGTGCTCCTGTTACTGGGCTCTTTGAGCTTGCCTCCTGGGTCATGTACTGTTTGATTGTACTGTTTGCTGTACTATTCCTAGGAGTCTTGGGGGCCGTCCCCCTCGTGGTTTTACTCATCTTGTTTTGAGTAGCCGGCCTTATTCGTCTCCCCAGTTTTACTTTTTAATTTAATGTTATATCCTTCTTCTTTTCGGGGTGAGTCTGTTGTACTCTCCCCTAGGATTACAACCTTACTAAGAAGGGCCTGTGTTCATCGGGTTTTTTTCCAGACCACGGGGTTCCTCTTTAGGGGAGCAGGAAAAAAAGTTAGGGAAGAGGGGGTGGGGTAAAGGACTTCAGTATATATATATATATATATATTCCCGTTTAAAGGAGGGATAGAGGAGATGATGAAAAAAAGAGCATCCTATAGACAAGGGCCAAAAAAAAAAAAAAAAAAAGGGGGGCGGTATCCTCTGTGCAGGAGTTTGACCAAATTGGTATATGGTCTACTCTTTATTTGACCCAGAGTCTCTAGGCGTCTATGCGCACCTTCCCGCACTTTTGGGTTCACTCAGAGTCCTTTTCAGAGTCCCTTCAGTTATTTTCATTATTATTCAGTGTATGTATCAGATACTTTCTGAATTACTTGACCTCCCCTCTCTTCCCCTCACAGCATCAAACACTGTCAGACCTTGGGTTAATCCAAAAGGCGCTGAACTGCGTTTTTAAATATACTTTATTTATTTCCAAGCAGAGGTTTGCTTCATTTTGTTTTGTTCCTATATAGCTGAATATCCAAGTATATCGCCTCTTTCACCTCCCCCTCTATGTATGTTTTCTATTCGTGCCTATTTATTTCATATGTAGTCCATTAGTTTTATCTACATCCATGTGTCTCAGGCAAACATTTTTCATATTTTCATATTAACGGAAGAAAATCAGTGGATATGAACAGATCTCTCGGTACAATGTTTACTTTTCACAAATCCTGTCATATACACATTTCTGGTTTCACCTGGTTCTTTTCACCTATACCGTAGGTAGGAATAAACTGTTCATAAACTGTTCATTGTTGGCACTTAAATAGGCTTATAGCACCAGCCCTGGGCTTATGTATCAGGTGTTGCTTTGTTACTTTAGCATTAGCATTAGCATTTACATACATTGGCATATCCACTTGTTCCCTTTTGCTACAGTCTTCTAAGCAGAGGCACAGGCACAGGTTTAGCTGTTTTTAATCAATTTTACCTTATCTTCTCTGTTCATCTGGGAAGATTTCTCACCTATCCCTGTGTACTTTCCTGTGGATCCTGTGTGTCCGCCTATTATCAGGCTTCCGATGCTGTATGGAATGCTCCGGGGGGGAGGGGATGGAGGCGATGGAGGCTATGGAGGTATTGGAAGGGGTGCCATAGGGGGGTCCACGGAGTACGGCGGCATTGGATCTAAGCTACTGCTGTGCCTGCTACATTCAGGCTTGCCGTCCGGGAGAAGGAGGGGGGGAGATCAGAGCTCAGAGCTTCATCCGTCTAGTAGCAGCCTCTCACGCTGCAAAATCTCCACGGTTCCATCCGAGCTCTCCCTGCACGTCTCCCTCACCCAGCTGCAAGGTCAGGCCACTCCCTCATAGTGAGAGCGTCACGTTCTCATGTTCTCGCATCCATCACCCTGCTCAGTGTTCCTCCTCATGATGTTCTAACACTGCTTTTAATATTATTTGTTTTTAACATAAACTTGATTGTGTATATGTATACATATATGCATGTCTGTTTTAAATATTATTTTGTATATGTTGTTGTTGTTGTTACTATACAATGATTTTAAATGATGTGTCGAGTTTTCTCTGAGTTCAATTGGTGTATCAGATTTTTTATGGCAGTGGATCTGGACTGGTCGGGTTTTCTTTGTGGTACCAGCTGAGTACAGTTTTTAATTGGTTAGCTTACCTGTAACCTAATGATGACACATTCGAGCAGTATATAGGTGTTTGTGGTGACCAGTTCTAATAGGTAATGACTAAGCGCTAACATTTGCACGAAACACGTCTACCTCTTTGTCCCCTGCTCCATCTGTCAAACACTTGTCATATGCAGCTTCAATAAAAAGGATTAATGGAAGCACAGCCGTCCGTAATCATTTCCTTATGTTACACAGCATGCGAGGTGGGCTAGCACCTGACTAGTGTGTGGCGATTATCCAGACTCACTCCCCTGGAGAGGCTTTTTTTAGTTTTATTAGGTTTTGGGCATCATGATTTACAATAGATTAACAATGAGGGACTTTTTAGGGGGTTTGTTTTTTTATTAATAAAGAAATATATTTGTCTCCTTCTAGGTAATTTTTTTTTAAAATGAGTAGGGGTACTATGTTGCGGTCATGGGTTTCTCCCCCACAACCCTCTTAAGGCAGGGGTTTTACACAAAAGAAAAGTGCCTCAATGTAAATCCATACTCAATCACGTCATCAAGCGATGTAGATCCATTTCAACCACAATGCCCGCTGACCTGCCAAAAGAAAAAGACCTGCTGACAGTAGACAAACTTCTGTTCTTACTGCTTCACTCACCCCAAATGACAAAGCCAGCAGATGCCAACTGTTATAAACAAATAGGCATGGCCTTGCAGCTGGCATCATTGACCATATAGGGGAAATAACAGAGTTTCATGGATAGAAAATGCAGAGATAAATACACATAATATAACTAGATTATGTCCAATTTTATGGATATAATTAAAAAAATAATTAATTTCTATTTTTAATTCTGCCTATAAAAATTTACATCATATAGTTCTATTGTAACTATGGACCCCAACAAATCCGATGGATTCATGAGAATACAACTGAAAATGTGCTACCCAATTCAGATTACTAAAGCGTGGGGCTAATATCAGCCTCAATATCAAATAATAAATGCATCAGCTCCCATAAAATGCCCTATAGTGCACTTAATACTTAAAAATGAACACAAGATGGCTCTATATTATTATCTAAAATTAATAAACATCATGCATATGTGAGAATAGTGCTTCAGTCATTGATAAGGAACAAACATACAATTAATCATGCATAAATAAAATAGTGGTTGTGTAACAACAAATGTCCCAAGCAGTGTTGATATAAGTCCAATATTTATAATTCATTGCTCTGTTCAGCCCTTTATACTCCACTCCACTAAAGTGCTTCACACAGCAACCAATCTGTGCTGGCCCAGGTGTTTTACGTAAGAAATGCTCACTCACCAGATTGCTATGACCACTTATATAGTAAGCAGGTCATAGTGCGCTTGATAGTACAACAAATGACTCCAATTACCCAGTATCTTTTGCCTCCACCAGTCAGGGAAACTGAAACGCAGAGCTCCTTCACTCTTCCATAACTCAGAGAAACCAACAAAGACCAGCAAAAATGAACTTCATTGCACATTGTTGATTATGGATAAAACATATAAAAAATGTAACTATCCCACTCACTTTGTTTTGGCACAGATTGGCACACGATATGGTTAGCCACAATAGTTAAAGGAAGGGCAGACACTTCGCTCATTCCTGGAGACAGCGTACGTTCCAAAGCCTGAAAATGACATCACTGGAAGTGACAACTAAAAGTCCCACCTCTACTCGTTTCTTTGATCCACCCATCCATAATACATTCCAAAGGGGAACCATTGAGAGCGTGCTGACCAGCTGCATCATTGTCTGGTATGGGAACTGCAGTTCTGCTGACTGCAAGACTCTGAGCGGCTAGTGAAGATGGCTGAAAAGATTATTGGTGTCTCTCTCCCCTCCATCTTGGACATTTTCCATACACGATGCTCCAGCAAAGCTATTAGTATTGTGAAGGATCCCACCCATCCCTCCCACAGTCTCTTCCAGCTCTTGCCATCACGTAGAAGGTACCAGAGTATCAAAACCCTGTCAACAGTTTTTTCCCCCAGGCTGTGAGAGCCCTCAACTCCAATCCTCTTTGAAACCTCTTCTACAACCTATATATTGTGACCAGGAACGTCTCACTTCCCCTCCTTTTTACTCTTTAACCACTTCAATACAGGGCATTTTCACCCCCTTCCTGCCCAGACCAATTTTTAGTTTTCAGCGCTGTCGCACTTTGTATGACAATTGAGCGGTCATGCAACACTGTACCCAAATGAAATCTTTATGTTTTTTTCCCCACAAATAGAGCTTTCGTTAGGTGGTATTTGATCACTTCTGCTATAAACAAAAGAAGAGCGACAATTTTGAAAAAAACACAATATTTTAAACTTTTTGATTTAATAAATATCACAATTTAAAAAAAAAAAAAAAAGATTTCCCTCAGTTTAGGCCGATACGTATTCTTCTACATATTTTTGGTTAAAAAAAACGTAATAAGCGTATATTGATTGATTTGCGCAAAAGTTATAGCGTCTACAAAATAGGGGATAGATTTATGGCATTTTTTTTTTTTTTACTAGTAATGGCGGCGATCTGCGTTTTTTTTTTGTGACCGTGACATTGCGACATACATGTCGGACATTTTTGAGACGTTTTTGGGACCATTCACATTTATACAGTGATTAGTGCTATAAAACTGCACTGATTACTGTGTAAATGTGACTGGCAGGGAAGGGGTTAACACTAGGGAGCGATCAAGGGGTTAAATATGTTCCCTAGGAAGTGATTCTAACTGTAGGGGGAGGGGACTCACAAGGGGAGGAGACCGATCTGTGTTTCTCTGTACTAGGAATAGGGATGAGCTTTGTGTTCCAGTCGAACACACGTTCGACTCGAACATCGGCTGTTCGATCGTTCGACGAAGATCGAACTTTATGGGCCGTTCGCGGCAAATTCGAGTGACGCGAACGGCCCACAATACACTGCGCCATCGCAGTGCAATCTAGGCGCTGTGATTGGCCAAGCATGCACTGTGACCCCGCATGCTTGGCCAATCACAGCGCCGGCAGCGAGGAGAGCCATAATTGGCCACAGGCAGGATGCCTGTGGCCAATCATAGCTCAGGGGGGTTTAGTACACACCCCACACTATAAAAGGCCGCCAGCGCGGCGGCCTTGTGCAGTGTGTTCCAGCGTGCAGGGAAAGAGCTACATAGACAGGGACAGTGTGTTCTACGTTGTGTTCTTTTCTCAGGCATCTGCAGGAGTTGCTGTTCATTGCTGTTGTCTAAGCTAGATAGGCAGGCAGGGACAGTGTGTTCTTTTCTCAGGCATCGGCAGGAGTTGCTGTTCATTGCTGTTCTCTAAGCTAGATAGGCAGGCAGGGACAGTGTGTTATTTCCTCAGGCATCTGCAGCAGTTAGTGGGTGTTGTGTGCCCCAGCACAGTATACACCTGTATATACCCATCATTGCTGTTCTCTAAGCTAGATAGGCAGGCAGGGACAGTGTTCTTTTCTCAGGCATCTGCAGGAGTTGCTGTTCATTGCTGTTCTCTAAGCTAGATAGGCAGGCAGGGACAGAGTGTTCTTTTCTCAGGCATCTGCAGCAGTTAGTGGGTGTTGTGTGCCCCAGCCCAGTACACACCTGTATATACCCAAAGAATAAAAAAGAACAAGTGCGCTAATGTGAATTGACTAATAATCAAAAATTATGAATCCACACATATATTGAATAAATAAAGTCCAACAGTGATAACAATGAATGTGTCCTGTAAAAATGAATATATCCTAAATAAGTCCCATCAAAAATCAGCAATGAAGGGAAGCCGTGAAGAGGTGAACCGCAAAAAGTTTGAAATTCGGTGCATGCACACCCGTGTCCACCACCAACAATCAAGCTGCTTACCAGAGGTAAGAAACAAATGAGCCCATCAGCAATCCCAGGGGGAGATCCAAAGAAATCCAGATAAACTTTGCAAAGTTCCAACGTCACTTGATAGGCAGTGGATACAGCAAAGATTTCCCAAGGAGAGAGAGGAGGCTCAATAGTGCATTACCCAATGTAAAATTTATTTTTTAAAATGGGTTTAAAAACACTTACACAATGTACAATTTAAAGAACATAACAACCGGCCGGTCCGCCGTACCTGTCCCGTAGTGATGACGTCAGCACGCACACCTCCCGACGTACGTTTCGTGTTCCTACACGTCGTCTTGGGGATCAGGTGACGTGCTGACGCATCACAAGATATAGGAAGAAGGAAGCCAGGCCTGGCTCTGAGCGGCCAATGGAGCTGCGGCAATTACACCGAACCTCCACACCGCCTACAAGGCCCGGCCCAGAACCAAGCCTCGCTCTAAGCGGCCAATGGAGTCATGGCAGTTATACCAAGCCTCCACGCCACCCACAAGGCCCGGCCCAGAACCAAAATAAGACCAAGCCTCACTTTGAAGTACAGGCAGCGGTATATAAATGGGCAAATGTAACCCCAAATATATTCTAAATAAGAGGGTACCACATAAAATGACATCTAGGTGATAAAACCCAATGGAAATTAACCATGTCGTGTAAGTGGACAAGTTTAATGCCTAATATGAAAGAACATCCACATGTCCACCACAGCACGGTATACCATTTGAACCTAAAAATGAAAAAGGTATATTATGAAAAATATATACATATGTGTGTGTCATATGAAAACACACGTATGTATAAATATATTGAAAAAGATTTTAAAAAGGATTTATATCATTTCTTCTCATATGAGGAAAGAATCCTTTATAAAATATCATGTATGATGGAGGTCAAAAAAAGACAAAAAAATATACCTCCACCAAACCTGATAATAAAGGAGAAGGGGGGGGGTGTCATTCTGGCACGTAAGGGCCCACTGGGGGTCCATATTATGACAAAACTACACACATAAAAATGTATATTGGTAGACAGTTCAAATCAACAAAATGCCAGACCTCACATAGCTCTCAGATATATGGACATAGCCCCCACTCGCACCAAACTAAGAGTTATCGATGAAAGCGTTGAGGTCTACCTCAACGTTCATCCCAAACGGTACATAACTCTTCAGTTTGTGGATCCAGGACATCTCTAGTCTAGAAATACTTCTAATCATAGAGTCTCCTCTCCATCTGGTAGAATATTTATCAATCCCCAGAAAGATCGTATTAGTGGGGTCTTTAGCATGGATCTCTAAATAGTGCCGGGATACTGGGTGTTTTGGGAAACCTGTGAGGATATTTGTGATATGTTCATTCAATCTAACACGGAGAGGTCGCTTGGTCCTGCCCACATATTGAAGCCCACAATTGCCCATTTATATACCGCTGCCTGTACTTCAAAGTGAGGCTTGGTCTTATTTTGGTTCTGGGCCGGGCCTTGTGGGCGGCGTGGAGGCTTGGTATAACTGCCATGACTCCAAACTTTTTGCGGTTCACCTCTTCACGGCTTCCCTTCATTGCTGATTTTTGATGGGACTTATTTAGGATATATTCATTTTTACAGGACACATTCATTGTTATCACTGTTGGACTTTATTTATTCAATATATGTGTGGATTCATAATTTTTGATTATTAGTCAATTCACATTAGCGCACTTGTTCTTTTTTATTCTTTTGTATACTTTATATGTTATCACATATCACAGGTGCTGCTGTATATTTATTTATGGTACTGGCTAGCGCGGTTTATTGCTTTAATTTTTTACACCATTGTATTTTTTGATATTTGCACTGCAGCTTGCTCATACAGTTCATTTTGTATTATATAGAATTTGTTTACCATTCATATTATCACAAACTCTATCCTCTAAATAATCCGTCCCACATTCAGGGGTGATGGATATTTTTGAGTTTAGAGCCACTAGAGTGGTTAACACCGAGGGTGTGTTTGAGGCTTTTTCTAATGAGGGAGGCGACCTTGGGGGCATGTTTATGCGTCTTAAGAATCTCATGATTTCAGAGACGCACACCTAATGGGATATCGCCTATTTGGAAACATATGTTAAAAACAAGATGGTTCCACGCAGTCTCAGGTGGGAAGTAAGTCCACAGAAAGGAGAAACACAATTAGAGGAATGGTTCAGGTATTTCAATACAGCTGGGATCAATTTCCTCCAGTTTCTCATTGAGAGGAAAAACATCAAATTGGCCCGGTTGGACGAGGAGATTAAGGTCCTAAAGGAACAACTCACCCCATTTAACGGGACCAATGAATATAAGGAGAGGTCATTACCACTTTTAAAAATATTAGAGAAAGAGGAGAGGGAACAGAAATTAAAAAAAAAGAAAAAGTACAATCGGGATTTGGTTGACTATCAGAATAGCATCGTATTTGATTGGCAAAAGAAACTTTTAGCCGAACAGCCTGCTCCTATAAGTCAAGAGATGGAGGTTATTACTCAGGCTACTGTGAACAGTGGGAACATTGGTTCATCTGTTCCTAACCCTCAATTTGTCAATAAACATTTAACAGGGGGTCGCACACAAGCCCCACAAAAGGGGAGGCGGGGTTCATACCAGTCACCCTCCAGACAGGGTGGGGGGGTAGGGGATTACCCTCACAGGCTCCCAAACCTCCACGTCCCTTTCGTAGACCAGGACCCCAGGGCCAATCTCAGGGCCAACAGGGGCGTGGTTATGGCCATGGCCCTACAGGATTTAATCAGCCTCGGCCACCCTATATACCTAATCAGGGGAATAAATATAGGAATGCACCACCGTACCCACAAAATCCCAATCAGGGATGGGCTCAGGGGTATTATAAAGGTCCCCATTCTAGTTACGGTTTGGGCCATTTGGAAAAAGAGGGTGCTACATCCTACCATTTCCAACCCCCAGGTCCGTCCACGTACAGGGATGATTACGAATACAATGTGGATGTATCGAACAATTTTTTTCCCCTCAGTGACCGATATGGCCCCCTATCCGACCATGGGAATGATTACCAGAGTCAGATACAGCACTCTGGTGCCACACATCATGAGATCTGTGACAATCCCGGTCCATCTGGACAGGAGGGACATAATTGGGGTTTTCACAAATTGGGCCAAGGCACAAAAAGGTTGTGCGACGCACGAGAGGAACTAGAGGGGGGGTTAGGGCTAGAAACAAAAAGACAAAAATCATAAGGGGCTCAGGAATTTTTAATTTAAGTTCTGTTATTCTAACTGATGCAGAACAGAGTGTACTCGATAAGGGTCTTAAATATGTCCCCCCATGTAGGCTGAATAAATTCCAGACCTATATGGATGTTCATCGATTTATCAGGAGAGTCAGCATTAAACGCCATTTTTTATGCAATCCCATTGGGACAAATAATGACTTGACACCTGGGTTTACCCACTCGGGACTATCCAATGCTTCTCTGTTTAACCCTCCCGGAGCATTGGCTCCTCCTCTTAAAGTATTCAGGGATGTGGTTCTTAGGGATTTGGACCAGTTGCCACTTAAAAAAGTACACTCCGATAGGACTCTCACTGAAGGCCTTGATTCTCTTTGCAAAAATAGAGATCTTGTCATTAGGCCTGCGGACAAAGGGGGGGGGGTATCATCATCTTAGACAAGGCTGATTACCTCTCTGAGATGTTCCGGATTGTCAATGATCGGGACACATACACTCCCTTACCCTCTGACCCAAAGGCCCTTTACACTAGAGAGCTATCAGTATTGGTCCAAAGAGGTCTTGATCTTGGGATATTGAATAGAAAGGAGAGTGAGTATTTGGTGCCTAGGGCGCCACGTACACCTGTTCTCTATTATCTTCCCAAGATACACAAAAATGCCACCCACCCCCCGGGACGGCCTATTATTAGTGGCATCGATTCCATCACGTCCCGGGTAGGACGTTACATTGATGGCTTTTTACAACCGTTAGTTTCGATGATGCCCTCGCATCTTAAGGACTCACGCCAGGTTATTAATATCATGACTGGAATTACCCCCAAAAACAATATGTGGTTGGTAACGGCGGACGTTACGTCCTTATATACCATTATTCCCCACAATTTGGGTTTATTTGCAGTAGAATACTACTTGAGGCGTGACTCTGGATTGTTTGATGAACAGATTTCATATATCCTTGAACTATTAACATTTGCTGCTTCTAGGAGTTATTTCTGGTTCAACAACCAATTCTACAGGCAGGATAGAGGTGTGGCTATGGGGGCAAAGTATGCCCCCAGCCTGGCCAACCTCTTCATGGCCCTATGGGAGGAGGACGTCGTCTATGTCCAACGCCCGCCCCAACTTATGTTGTGGGCGAGGTACATTGATGATGTCCTCCTCCTGTGGGATGGAGAGCGCCAGGATTTGGATGTCTATATGGAGCACCTCAACAATAACACTAGGGGTATTGTTTTGAATTTTGAGGCAAGTCAGGAGGAGATTCATTTTTTGGATTTAAAGATATGTATTAAGGATGGCTCCTTCACTACCTCCACCTTCTTTAAAAATACTGATAGAAATTCATATATACCTATCAATAGCTGCCATCATCCATCATGGCTTAAATCCGTACCGAAGAGCCAATTCATTAGGCTGAAACGGAACTGTACAGACCATAAGGAATTCCTAACACAGGCTCAGATTTTGTTTGGTCGATTTGTGGAAAAAGGGTATTCCAATGACTCACTTACTCATACCTTAAACAAAGTGGCATTGTTGGATAGGAAAGACCTATTGGCTGAGAAGCCTAGGTCTCAATCAAGAGTACCATCCATCCCATTTGTTACCACCTATTCAGCCCAATATAGGGGCATTAAACAGTTGATTAAAAAACATTGGCATATACTTACCAATGATCCTGTTTTACATGAAGTATTACCTGTTCATCCTCAGGTCGTATACAAAGGTGCACCCTCCATACGTGGGAGAGTGGCACCTAATATACTAGATCCTCCGTCGGTGCATAAGACCTTTCTTGATCAGTTGGTAGGCTTCTATCAGTGTAGGAGGTGCAGAGTATGTTTGTTGAGCGGATGTACCCATAGGCGTACCAATACGTTTAAATCCACTGTAACTAATGTTGAGCATAAAATATTGCCTTTCATTACTTGCTCCACGGAGAGGGTCGTATATCTCCTGCAATGCCCATGTGGGCTTCAATATGTGGGCAGGACCAAGGGACCTTTCCGTGTTAGATTGAATGAACATATCACAAATATCCTCACAGGTTTCCCAAAACACCCAGTATCCCGGCACTATTTAGAGATCCATGCTAAAGACCCCACTAATACGATCTTTCTGGGGATTGATAAATATTCTACCAGATGGAGAGGAGACTCTATGATTAGAAGTATTTCTAGACTAGAGATGTCCTGGATCCACAAACTGAAGAGTTATGTACCGTTTGGGATGAACGTTGAGGTAGACCTCAACGCTTTCATCGATAACTCTTAGTTTGGTGCGAGTGGGGGCTATGTCCATATATCTGAGAGCTATGTGAGGTCTGGCATTTTGTTGATTTGAACTGTCTACCAATATACATTTTTATGTGTGTAGTTTTGTCATAATATGGACCCCCAGTGGGCCCTTACGTGCCAGAATGACACCCCCCCCTCTTCTCCTTTATTATCAGGTTTGGTGGAGGTATATTTCTTTGTCTTTTTTTGACCTCCATCATACATGATATTTTATAAAGGATTCTTTCCTCATATGAGAAGAAATGATATAAATCCTTTTTAAAATCTTTTTCAATATATTTATACATACGTGTGTTTTCATATGACACACACATATGTATATATTTTTCATAATATACCTTTTTCATTTTTAGGTTCAAATGGTATACCGTGCTGTGGTGGACATGTGGATGTTCTTTCATATTAGGCATTAAACTTGTCCACTTACACGACATGGTTAATTTCCATTGGGTTTTATCACCTAGATGTCATTTTATGTGGTACCCTCTTATTTAGAATATATTTGGGGTTACATTTGCCCATTTATATACCGCTGCCTGTACTTCAAAGTGAGGCTTGGTCTTATATTGGTTCTGGGCCGGGCCTTGTGGGCGGCGTGGAGGCTTGGTATAACTGCCATGACTCCATTGGCCGCTTAGAGCGAGGCTTGGTTCTGGGCCGGGCCTTGTAGGCGGTGTGGAGGTTCGGTGTAATTGCCGCAGCTCCATTGGCCACTCAGAGCGAGGCCTGGCTTCCTTCTTCCTATATCTTGTGATGCGTCAGCACGTCACCTGATCCCCAAGACGACGTGTAGGAACACGAAACGTACGTCGGGAGGTGTGCGTGCTGACGTCATCACTTACGGGACAGGTACGGCGGACCGGCTGGTTGTTATGTTCTTTAAATTGTACATTGTGTAAGTGTTTTTAAACCCGTTTTAAAAAATACATTTTACATTGGGTAATGCACTATTGAGCCTCCTCTCTCTCCTTGGGAAATCTTTGCTGTATCCACTGCCTATCAAGTGACGTTGGAACTTTGCAAAGTTTATCTGGATTTCTCTGGATCTCCCCCTGGGATTGCTGATGGGCTCATTTGTTTCTTACCTCTGGTAAGCAGCTTGATTGTTGGTGGTGGACACGGGTGTGCATGCACCGAATTTCAAACTTTTTGCGGTTCACCTCTTCACGGCTTCCCTTCATTGCTGATTTTTGATGGGACTTATTTAGGATATATTCATTTTTACAGGACACATTCATTGTTATCACTGTTGGACTTTATTTATTCAATATATGTGTGGATTCATAATTTTTGATTATTAGTCAATTCACATTAGCGCACTTGTTCTTTTTTATTCTTTTGTATACTTTATATGTTATCACATATCACAGGTGCTGCTGTATATTTATTTATGGTACTGGCTAGCGCGGTTTATTGCTTTAATTTTTTACACCTGTATATACCCGTCATTGCTGTTCTCTAAGCTAGATAGGCAGGCAGGGACAGTGTGTTCTTTTCTTAGGCATCTGCAGGAGTTGCTGTTCATTGCTGTTCTCTAAGCTAGATAGGCAGGCAGGGACAGTGTGTTCTTTTCTCAGGCATCTGCAGGAGTTGCTGTTCATTGCTGTTCTCTAAGCTAGATAGGCAGGCAGGGACAGGGTGTTCTTTTCTCAGGCATCTGCAGCAGTTAGTGGGTGTTGTGTGCCCCAGCACAGTATACACCTGTATATACCCGTCATTGCTGTTCTCTAAGCTGGATAGGCAGGCAGGGACAGTGTGTTCTTTTCTCAGGCATCTGCAGGAGTTGCTGTTCATTGCTGTTCTCTAAGCTAGATAGGCAGGCAGGGACAGTGTGTTCTTTTCTCAGGAATCTGCAGCAGTTAGTGGGTGTTGTGTGCCCCAGCACAGTATACACCTGTATATACCCATCATTGCTGTTCTCTAATAAAGGCATCTGCTGTAGTTAGTGGGTGTTGTGTGCCCTAGAACAGTATACACCTGTATATACCCGTCATTGCTGTTCTCTAATAGGGATGAGCTTGGTGTTCGAGTTGAACATAAGTTCGACTCGAACATCGGCTGTTCGACCGTTCGGCGAACATCGAACGATTTGGGGCGTTCGCGCCAAATTCGAGTGACGCGAACGGCCCACAATACACTGCGCCATCGCAGTGCAATCCCGGCGCTGTGATTGGCCAAACATGCACTGTGACCCCACATGCTTGGCCAATCACAGCGCCGGCAGCTAGGAGAGCCATAATTGGCCACAGGCCTGTGGCCAATTATAGCTCAGGGAGTTTAGCACACGCCCCACACTATAAAAGTCCGCCAGCGCGGCGGCCTTGTGTAGTGTGTTCCGGCGCAGGGGAAGAGTTACATAGGCAGGGACAGTGTCAGTGCTATTTGTACCTCAAACTTGTGTGTAGGGAGAGAGAAGGATAGGCAGGGAGAGTGTCAGTGTCATATTCTTTTCTAAACCTTGTGTGCAGGGAGAGAGAAGGATAGGCAGGGGACAGTGTCAGTGTCACATTCTTTGCTAAACCTTGTGTGCAGGGAGAGAGAAGGATAGGCAGGGAGAGTTTCAGTGTCATATACTTTGATAAACCTTGTGTGCAGGGAGAGAGAAGGATAGTCAGGGGACAGTGTCAGTGTCACATTCTTTGCTAAATCTTGTGTGCAGGGAGAGAGAACGATAGGCAGGGAGAGTGTCAGTGTCATATACTTTGATAAACCTTGTGTGCAGGGAGAGAGAAGGATAGGCAGGGGGCAGTGTCAGTGTCATATTCTTTGCTAAACCTTGTGTGCAGGGAGACAGAAGGATAGGCAGGGAAAGTGTCAGTGTCATATACTTTGATAAACCTTGTGTGCAGGGAGAGAGAAGGATAGGCAGGGGACAGTGTCAGTGTCATATTCTTTGCTAAACCTTGTGTGCAGGGAGAGAGAAGGATAGACAGGGAGAGTGTCAGTGTCATATACTTTGATAAACCTTGTGTGCAGGGAGAGAGAAGGATAGGCAGGGGACAGTGTCAGTGTCATTGTTGCTAAGCCTCCTGCACATTATACACCTGAAGTTAGCCCGTATTGCTGCTTTTTCCTGGTGTGTTACACCAACAGGCATTTGCAGCACTTACAGCGGGCGGAGTGTGCCTCCTGATCATATTACACCTGAAGTTAGCCTGTATTGCTGCTTTTTCCTGGTGTGTTACACCAACAGGCATTTGCGGCACTTAGAGCGGGCGGAGTTTGCCTCCTGATCATATTACACCTGAAGTTAGCCTGTATTGCTGCTTTTTCCTGGTGTGTTACACCAACAGGCATTTGCGGCACTTACAGCGGGCGGAGTGTGCCTCCTGATCATATTACACCTGAAGTTAGCCTGTATTGCTGCTTTTTCCTGGTGTGTTACACCAACAGGCATTTGCAGCACCTACAGCAGGCGTAGTGTGATTCCTGCAAAATATACTCCTGAAGCTAGGCCTTATTGCTGGTTTTCCCATTTCCCTGCAGGCCATTAGAATGTCTGGAAGGCAAACAAGGAGAGGCAGACAGTCAGGAGCCAATAAAAGAGGGCAAGCAGGCTCTGTGTCTAGAGACAACAGTGCTGGTCGTGGACGCGGTGCATCACCATCAGCACGTGGCCATGGGACACGCTTGTCCTTCTTTTCGGCAGCTGGACGTGTTGAGCCACATCATGCCGAAGACTTGGTAGAGTGGATGACCAAGCCCTCCTCATCCTCCTCATCCTCTCTCACCCAGGCTCAGGGTACTGGCAAAGCAGCTGCCAAAGCGTCCTCTTCCCTCGTATCAATGTCATCATCAGTCACTCCTTCCCTAGACCAACCATGTCCTCCTGAGGAGTCCCCCGAACTGTTTGAGCACAGTGTTGGGTACATGCTCCAGGAGGATGCCCAGCGTTTCGAAGGGTCTGATGATGATACCCAGCTAGAGGAAGGCAGTAGCGTGAGAGCAGAGAGAGGGGATGCTCAAGAAGGACACCAATCTGGCAGTCATGTTCCAGCAGCTGCAGCATACTGCCAGATTGGCTCCAGTGATGAGGAGGGAGGGGATGATGAGGTCACTGACTCCACGTGGGTGCCTAATAGGAGAGAGGAGGAGGAGGAGGATGAGGAGGAGGCACATCTCCAACGAGGCAGGATGCCCTCGGGGGGCCAGCGTAAGGGCAGCACACCGACGGAATCACACCGCAGAGCTCCGCCTGTTCAGGGCGCTGCCTCTGCCCGTTATTCAAAAAGTTCTTTAGTGTGGGCCTTTTTTGAGTCGAGTGCATCAGATCGCACCGCTGCTGTTTGCAACATATGTCTCAAGCATATATCGCGTGGCCAAAACATCACCCGCTTGGGCACCACATGCTTGACCAGACATATGTTGGCCTGCAATGCAGCTCGTTGGCAAGCCTACCTTAAAGACCCACACCAAAGAACAAAGCGGACCTCTTCTTGCACCGCATCAGCTGGGATCTCCAACCCCACTATACCTTCAGTCCTCTCTGAAACCTGCACTGAGAGGAATGAAGGTGTAGAATTAGGTGTGTCACAGCCAAGTACTTGCGGGCACTCTGCTAGCAGTACACCGACGTCCGATTCTAGCAGGCAAATTTCCCTGCCCCAGCTGCTGGACCGTCGAAAGAAGTTCACTCCCAGCCATCCACATGCCCAGCGGTTGAATGCTAGCTTGGCTAAATTGCTAGCGCTTCAACTGCTGCCTTTTCAGTTGGTAGACTCGGCCCCCTTCCATGAGTTTGTGCAATGTGCGGTTCCTAAGTGGCAGGTTCCCAAACGCCACTTTTTCTCACGGAAGGCGATTCCGGCTCTCTACCGGCATGTGGAAGGCAATGTCTTGGCCTCGCTGGACAGGGCGGTCAGCGGTAAGGTGCATATTACCGCTGACTCATGGTCCAGCAGGCATGGACAGGGACGTTACCTTTCTTTCACGGCCCATTGGGTCACTCTTTTGGCAGCTGGGAAGGATGCAGGACAAGGTGCAGTAGTGTTGGAGGTTGTTCCGCCGCCACGCCTCCAAAATGCTACTACTGGTTGTGACACACCTCTGTCCTCCACCCCCTCCTCTTCTTCTTCCTCCATGGCCTCTTTCTGTGCTTTGTCCTCGGAACCAGCAGTGCTCCGTAGGCGTTCAAGGGGCTACGCAAGTACGCAGGCAAAAAGATGCCATGCCGTGCTTGCGCTTGTGTGTTTGGGGGACAGGAGCCACACTGGGGCAGAGGTTCTGTCTGCTCTGCAGGGGTAGGCCGAGAGGTGGTTGACGCCACGCCAGCTTAAGCCAGGAATGGTAGTTTGTGACAATGGCACCAACCTCCTCTCCGCTCTCCGACAGGGACAACTGACCCATGTGCCCTGTGTGGCTCACATAATGCCAGTGCTCGCCTGGCTGAGCTGCAAAAGGAGTTGAACCTGCCCAAGAACCGCCTTATATGTGACATGCCCACCAGGTGGAACTCAACGTTGGCCATGCTGCAGCGGCGGCACACGCAGCAGAGGGCCATCAATGAGTACCTGTGCGACTACGGCACCAGGACAGGGTCAGGGGAGCTCGGTTTTTTTTCACCACGCCAGTGGGGCATGATCAGGGATGCATGCACTGTCCTGGCACCATTTGAGGAGGCCACGAGGATGGTGAGCAGTGACAGTGCATGCATCAGTGACACTGTCCCTCTTGTCCACCTGTTGGAGCACACGCTGCGTGGAATAATGGACAGGGCACTTGAGGCAGAACAGAGGCAGGAAGAGGAGGACTTCCTTGCCTCTCAAGGCCCCCTTTACCCAGACAGTGTTCCTTCAGTCCCACCCATCGCACAGGAAGAGGAGGAGGAGGAGGAGGATTGTGTCAGCATGGAGGTGGAGCCTGGCACTCAGCATCAACAGCAGCAGTCTTTTAGGGATGATTTACAGTCCCAAGAAACCCGTGGACTTGTACGTGGCTGCGGATCATGTCGTCCTTAGTGACCCAGAGGACTCCGGACCGAATGCCTCAGCTAACCTATGCTGCATGGCCTCCCTGATCCTGCAAAGTCTGTGGAAGGATCCTTGCATTCTTCGGATCAAGGAGAGGGACCATTACTGGCTGGCCACTCTCCTTGATCCACGGTACAAGGGTAAGGTTGCGGACCTTATCTTACCGTCGCAGAGGGAGCAGAGGATGAGACAACTCCGGTGAGGCCTTGCAGAAAGGTCTGTGCAACGCGTTCCCAGAGACTGGGAGGTTACAAACTCCTGGTCCTGGACAACGAGTTGCTGAGGCTTCGGTCAGTCAAAGAAGGAGCGGTGGGGAAGGTGGCCGTCTGACCGATGCGTTCAGACAATTCTTTAGTCCGCAGCCCCAAGGTATGATCGGTTCCAGCAACCATCGCCAGCGTCTGATATACATGGTGCAGGAATACCTAGGGGCAAGGTCAGACTTGGACACCTTCCCCACCGAAAATCCTCTGGCTTACTGGGTCTTGAGGATGGATCACTGGCCAGAGCTTGCACAGTATGCAATTGAGCTACTGGCCTGTCCTGCATCCAGCGTTCTTTCAGAACGCACATTCAGTGCTGCTGGAGGATTTGTCACGGATCACAGGGTGCGCCTGTCCACCGACTCTGTTGATCGACTGACCTTCATAAAGATGAACCAGTCTTGGATCACCACCAGCTACCAAACACCTGAAGCTGATATAACAGACTAATTTATTTTCAAATGTCACATCCCTTCAAGACTGATGCTGATGCTGAGAGACTGTCCTGTTATGTTGACTGACTATCCTCCTCCTCCTCAATGATCCGATTGATGATGATAGCTTGGAAGAACATTTTTGTTTCTGGGTGCCGCCACCAGTGGCTAAGCCCAATTTTTCAGCCCCTGTTTAACAGGGGCATGTAATTACAATTTTTTATGCAATGCTTTGCAGCATGGCTCATTCCTGCACTCCAACTAGAGTATCTGGGAGAGGTTGCAGTGTCGTGGCACCAGCACCAGTGGCTAAGGCCAAATTTTCAGCCCCTGTTTAACAGGGGCGTGTTATTACAATTTTTGATGCAATACTTTGCAACAGGGCTCATTGCTGTGCTCCAAGTACAGTATCTGTGAGGGGTTGCAGTGTTGTGGCACCAGTGCCTAAGGCCCAATTTTTCTGCCCCTGTTTAACAGGGGCATGTAATTACAATTCTTGATCTAATAATTCACAGCAGGGCCCATTCCTGCGCCCACCAAGAGTAACTGTGAGGCCTTACAGTGTTGTGTCAACACCACCACCACCACCACCACCAAAGGCCAAATTTTTCAGCACCTGTTCAACAGGGGCATGCAATTACAATTCTTGATCTAATAATTCACAGCAGGGCCCATTCCTGCGCCCACCAAGAGTAACTGTGAGGCCTTACAGTGTTGTGTCAACACCACCACCACCACCACCAAAGGCCCAATTTTTCAGCCCCTGTTCAACAGGGGCATGCAATTACAATTCTTGATCTAATAATTCACAGCAGGGCCCATTCATGCGCCCACCAAGAGTAACTGTGAGGGCTCACAGTGTTGTGGCAACACCAACATGTAAGGGGCAAATTTCAGCTGAGTATATACGGCAGGCCCCTACTTTCAAACATCCAACTTACAAACGACTCCTCCTTGCAAACGGAAGGATACAACAGGAAGTGAGAGGAAATCTACCCCTAGGAAGGCAAACTCTCTCCTGTAAGAGTTAATATGGGAAAAAAAGTGTCTCCTCTCCACTGATGCTTTATCACCAATTCTTGTTTCAATAAAAAACCCAAATTTTCAAAAAACATTTGTCATTAGGACGGAAAGTGAGGTGAACTGTTCTGAACAGGTGCACACTACACAGACAGCAAAACAAATGTTACAGGGGTGATAACCCTTCCCTATGTTTTCCAAAAAGCTTAAAAATAGATTTTCTTTCTCGTACATCACGGGACACAGAGCGACATAGTCATTACTAATGGGTTATATAGATACCTTCAGGTGCTGGCACTGGCAACTTCCAAAACCGGAAGTACCCTCCCCTATATAAGCCCCTCCCATCTGGGAGCACCTCAGTTTTTTGCCAGTGTCTAAGGTGTTGGCCAAGAAGAAACATGTGTTTTTCACTGAGCTTGCGTACAGGTTCTTTTGGGCCTCAGTAAGCTATTCCGGATCCGACCAAAAAAGCTTCATAGCTAAACGGTCGGTACCCGGGCCTTGCAGAGAAGAGCAAGGTTTTGCCTGTAATGCTTCTCTTAGGAGAGCTGGACCCTGGGATCCAGAGCTCTGGTCATACCCATGACCAAGATGTTTTCTGTGCAGGGTGCTATACAGGTCCAGGGGAGTGGAATCCTTGGGAACCCGGTCCCTGAAGGTTTAATTACAATGCCTGCCGTGATAGGTGAAGTTTGGGCTTCTGTGGACCAAACAAAGTCCTGCGGCGGGGAACAGGTAAGTGGGGGCCCCCAGGAACTTGGTTCTATTGGGGGACCCCCAAGCCTAATTTGTCTTTCTGTCTGTTACCTAACGGTATTCCCGCTAATATCTGTGCATGCCTGTAACTACTAAAAAATGTAATAATTTTAATAGTGGTCAAGAAAAAAAATATATATATATATATTTAATATACTAGACTGCGGTACCTGTGTTAATCCACTAGAGGCCGCTGTGGAACGTTTCTTGTCATGTGGACTAGTTTCTTTTCATCAGAGCAAGTCCAGGCAGATGGTGAGTTCTCTTGTGGGAAACTGCTTCCTCTGCCATGTTGCAATGCTCGTCCATCCCCCAGCCTGCGGCAAAAAGGGGCCCTGGCTCTTGTCCCTAGTTTCCCTTTTCAAAATTAGCGCCGAAGGCGCACGTGGCCGCGCGTGTGCGCGTGCACGCGCCTCTATATATAGAGGTGAGCCGGGAAAGGGGGCGGGGGATGACGCTCTGTGCGCGCCGCAGCGCTTCTGCGCATGTGCGGGCGTCCCAGCATGTTAAAAACCACAATTATGTGTTGTGAGCTGGCTATGGAGTGCAGAGACAGAGCTGGCAACATTTAAAAAAAAAAAGGCATACAGCAAGCGGTTGATGCAGGCATCCCCATAGAAAGGCACATTAGTAGACACCAACTGTTTTTATAGCAGCATTTGTGCTAGACTATTGTCAGTAAGTGGTGTATTTCGGCTGGAATACCTCAGCTTTGGGCTTAGGAATAATGCCGTCTAAAAACTCTGGGACTAAAAATCCCAGGAAGCATAGGGGGTCTCCATCGGGCTCTGAGGATCTTGGGCATGCTTCGGCTGCACCAGTCTCCCCTGAAGAATCAGAGGTTAGTGACCGTAGAGCACCCTCAGGAGTACCTGGTACTGTGGCTGTCCTCAGTTCACCTGCTCCTGTGTATGTAACAGAGGAGGTTTTTTCCTCAGCTCTGGGAGGGCTGGAAGAGAGATTGTCAGCATTGATCGCTGCTTCCCTGTCACAGGAAAAAAGCGCTCGATCTCCGTCTCCTCCCTCAGAGTGCCTGTTAGCAGAGCAACAGTCCCATACAGGGATCGACCTGCCTGAAGGGGATCAGGATGAGGTCGATTCTGTTGTAGAGGAATCAACAGTGGAAGAGCCATTCTCAGCATCACATGCTGAAAGATTATGGGTTCAGTCCCTGACTAATATGGTCCGATCAGCATTTAAAATGCCCCTTGCGGAGCCATCATCCACTTCTGTCTCCTCGTTGGGGTCGCTAAAAGCTCCCCAGACTGTTTGTTCCTTTCCGATCCATCCTTTACTGGAAGGGCTCATTTACCAGGATTGGGATCATCCTGATAAAATATTTACTCCTCCCAAGAGATTTCAAGTGGTCTATCCCATGGAGGATAAGTTCATCAAAAAATGGAGGGTCCCTACAGTGGACGCAGCCATCTCTTGTGTGAATAAATCACTGACATGTCCAGTGGATAATGTCCAAATGTTCAAGGACCCAATAGATAAAAAATTAGAGTCCTTATTAAAATCTGCTTTTTCTACAGCAGGATTGGTGACACAACCAGCAGTGGCAGCTATTGGGGTCTGCCAAGCAGTGAAGGATCAGTTGAAACAGGTCTTAAGGGACTTGCCAGATCAGCAGGCTCTTGCCCTAGCTGATCTACCTAGAGCCTTATGCTTTGCGGTGGACGCTATAAAGGATTCAATCCATCAGGCCTCCCGCCTTACGCTGTCTGTAGTACATATGCGCAGGCTTTTATGGCTCAAAAACTGGTCTGCTGAAGCTCCCTGTAAAAAATTGCTGGTCAGCTTCCCATTTCATGGTGAACGCTTATTCGGGGAAGACCTGGACAAATATATCCAGAGAATTTCCAGCGGTAAAAGTACACTTTTGTCGGTTAAAAACAGAGTTAGAGGTCCCTCTTTTAAGAGGCCTGCTTCTCCAGTCCCTAGGACATCGGCTGTGAAACAGTTCCGACGGCCTCCTCGGTCAAATCCCGGAGGTAAAAATCAGGGACAATTGCAGGGTAACAAGAAGCCCTGGAGCAGGAGAGGTACAAAACCTGCCCCAAAGTCAAATGCATGAAGGGTTGCCCCCACTCAATCGGGTGGGGGGAAGACTTCAGTTGTTCACAGAGACCTGGCGGGACACGATCAGAGACAGATGGGTGCTCTCCGCAGTAAATCTGGGATACAAATTGGAGTTAAAAGACTCCCCTCCTTCCCACTTTATAAGGTCAAACGTGCCAAGGGATCCCCAGAAGAGAGGATCCCTCCTGTTGGCACTAGAACAATTATTGCTCCAAGCAGTAATTATAGAGGTTCCCCTGGAAGAATGGGGGTTCGGGTTTTACTCAAACCTCTTTACAGTCCCGAAGCCAAACGGGGACGTGAGGCCCATATTAAATCTAAAAGGGCTAAACAAATTCCTACATATCAAGACTTTCCGGATGGAGTCGATCCGGTCGGTGGCCACTGCCCTACAAGGGGAGGAATGGTTAGCCTCGATCGACATCAAAGATGCTTATTTGCACATTCCCATCTTTCCAGCCCACCAAAAATTTCTACGCTTTGCGGTAGAAGGGCACCATTTTCAGTTCAGAGCCTTACCCTTCGGTCTGGCCACAGCACCACGAGTGTTCACAAAAATTCTGGCCCCATTATTGCCCAATCTAAGAACACGAGATGTAACGATAATGGCATATCTAGACGACTTGTTGCTGATAGACCACTCAGTGGAAAAACTAGAAGTGGTTGTTCACGAGACAATCAAGTATCTGGAATATCACGGTTGGATTATCAACCGAGACAAGTCAGCCCTAAAACCAGTCAAAAGTCTGGAATACTTGGGGCTAAGGCTGTATTCAGACCAGAGAAAAATTTTCTTGCCTCAAGAAAAGGGGTCGTCTTTGAGAGATTTGATCCACTTAGTGGGTTCAAAAAGACAGCCATCCATACGCCTGTGCATGAGGCTGCTGGGAAAAATGGTGGCATCATTCGAAGCAGTACCCTACGGTCAATTCCATTCAAGGAATTTGCAAAGGGCCATACTGTCAGCCTGGAACAAAAAAGTTCAGGCTCTGGACTTACCAATGTCCTTGTCCCCTTCCGTTCGCAAGAGCCTCCGCTGGTGGTTGGTTCCCCAGAATCTGGAAAGAGGGAAATCCTTCAGTCCGATTTCTTGGAAGGTGGTCACTACAGATGCCAGCCTTATAGGCTGGGGAGCAGTACTGGAGCAATGGTCTCTCCAGGGCAGATGGTCGGATGCGGAAAAGGCCCTGCCCATCAATCTCTTAGAGATACGAGCAGCCCGGTATGCCCTAGTAGCATGGACATCCAAACTCCAAGGGTCCCCTGTCAGAATTCAATCAGACAATGCCACAGCAGTGGCATATATCAATCATCAGGGGGGCACCAGGAGTCGTGCAGCCCAGAGGGAAGTAAATTACATCCTGAGATGGGCAGAAAGATATGTCCCAGCCATATCTGCGGTATTCATTCCAGGAGTGGAGAATTGGAAGGCGGACTTTCTAAGTCGCCAACAATTATGCCCAGGGGAATGGTCCCTTCATCCCGAGGTTTTCCGGACAATATGTCAGCGGTGGGGAACACCGGATGTAGATCTGCTAGCATCCAGATTCAACGCAAAAGTGGACAGGTTTGTCTCTTGGACAAGGGATCCCCTAGCTTGCGGCTCGGATGCCCTAGTGTTCCCTTGGGATCAGTTCAAGCTGATATATGCATTCCCACCGCCACAATTGTTACCTCGATTACTCCGCAGAATCAGGGTAGAAAAGAAACCAGTGATTCTGGTGGCTCCAGCGTGGCCCCGAAGAGCATGGTACGCGGAGATTGTAAAGATGTCTGTGGGGAGTCCTTGGACCCTCCCACATCGTCCGGACCTGCTTTCGCAAGGACCGATATACCACCCTTCCTTACCAGCCCTAGGTTTGACGGCCTGGCTATTGAAGCCCACATTCTAAAAAAGAGAGGGCTCTCTAATGCTGTGGTATCTACCATGATCAATGCCAGGAAGCCGGTATCCAGGCAGATCTACTATAGAATCTGGAAGGCGTACATCGCCTGGTGTGAGGCCAAGAAATGGCATCCACGTAAATACGTAATAGGTAGGATTCTGGACTTCCTACAATGGGCTGTAGATAGGAAGCTTGCCTTGAGTACTATCAAGGGTCAGATTTCGGCCTTGTCAATATTTTTTCAAAGGCCCTTGGCTTCGCATTCACTAGTCAAAGCCTTTATACAAGGAGTGATGCGTATTAGTCCTCCGGTTAATATTCCCATATGTCCATGGGATCTAAACTTGGTTCTGTCGGTTCTACAGAAACAACCATTTGAACCATTACAGCATATTTCTTTGGTTCTTCTCACCAGGAAATTGATTTTTCTAGTAGCCATTTGTTCGGCTAAAAGAGTGTCGGAATTAGCAGCTATGTCCTGTAGGGAGCCATATCTGGTTATCCATAAGGACAGAGTAGTGTTACGTCCTCATCCAGCCTTTCTTCCTAAGGTGGTATCGAGGTTTCATTTGAACCAAGATGTGGTTCTTCCTTCTTTTTTCCCCAAACCCACTTCGGTAGAGGAAAAGTTATTGCATTCTTTGGATGTAGTAAGAGCAGTTAAAACTTATCTAAAAGCCACTGCTCAAATTCGCAGAACGGATACTTTGTTTATTCTGCCGGAAGGCCCCAGAAGGGGTCAGGCAGCGTCAAAATCTACTTTAGCCAAGTGGATTCGACAGGTCATTATGCAAGCCTATGGCTTGAGAAGGAGACCGCCTCCGTTCAAAGTTAGGGCGCACTCCACGAGAGCAGTTGGAACTTCATGGGCAGTGCATCACCAGGCCTCCCAGGCTCAAATCTGTAAGGCCGCAACATGGTCTTCAGTACACACGTTTACTAGGTTCTACCAGGTGGACGTTAGAAGTCAGGAGGATGTCGCCTTTGGGCGCAGTGTGTTGCAGGCTGCAAAAGATCCTCATGTCTGATAGCGCTCAGCTTATGTATGGTGTATCCCCCCCCCCTCGTTGGGCATTGCTTTAGGACATCCCATTAGTAATGACTATGTCGCTCTGTGTCCCGTGATGTACGAGAAAGAAAATGGGATTTTTATAACAGCTTACCTGTGAAATCCTTTTCTTGGAGTACATCACGGGACACAGAGCTCCCGCCCCTCTTTAGGGACACTTATTGCTTTGCTACAAAACTGAGGTGCTCCCGGATGGGAGGGGCTTATATAGGGGAGGGTACTTCCGGTTTTGGAAGTTGCCAGTGCCAGCACCTGAAGGTATCTATATAACCCATTAGTAATGACTATGTCGCTCTGTGTCCCGTGATGTACTCCAAGAAAAGGATTTTACAGGTAAGCTGTTATAAAAATCCTATTTTTTGGCTGGAGCTACACTTAAACAATGTACCTGTTCAAAATTACAAACAGATTCTACATAAGAACAAACCTACAGTCCCTGTCTTGTATGCACCGCCTGTATACGGCTGTTCAGAGTATATAGGGCCTTTTTTATTTTGTGTGCAGGGTTCCCCTTAATATCCATACAAGACCCAAAGGGGCTGGTAATGGGCTGGGGTGGGGGGGGGGGCTGTGATGGGGTAGCTATGCCATTTTTCTTAAAGATTTTCATCCATATTACCGGGACCAGACATTACATTAAAGCCGCGAGCAGTTTTAAATGGCTTTTTTTCCTTTAGAAATTTAATTTTGTGCAGGGACAGTTCTAAACACGGGAAACACATGGCACTTCACAGGCATACTTTAGACACCCCCCAGGTACGATATTTAAAGGAATATTTGACTTTTTTTTTTCACTTTATGCATCATTAAAATGACTGCTTCCGAAAAACGGCCGTTTTTAAAACTTTTTTTTGGATTGATACATGTCCCCTGGTGCAGAACCCGGGTTCCCAAACCCTTTTTAGGACAATAACATGCATATTAGTCGTTATAATTAGCACTTTAGATTTTGAACGTTCGCATCCATTGTATTTAATAGGGTTCTAAAGTTCGTGCGAACTTTCGGTCCGTTCACGGGTTCTGGTGCAAACCGAACCCGGGGGTGTTCGGCTCATCACTAATCTCTAATAAAGGCATCTGCTGGAGTTAGTGGGTGTTGTGTGCCCTAGTACAGTATACACCTGTATATACCCGTCATTGCTGTTCTCTAATAAAGGCATTTGCTGGAGTTATTGGGTGTTGTGTGCCCTAGTACAGTATACACCTGTATATACCCGTCATTGCTGTTCTCTAATAAAGGCATCTGCTGGAGTTAGTGGGTGTTGTGTGCCCTAGTACAGTATACACCTGTATATACCCATCATTGCTGTTCTCTAATAAAGGCATCTGCTGGAGTTAGTGGGTGTTTTGTGCCCTAGTACAGTATACACCTGTATATACCCGTCATTGCTGTTCTCTAATAAAGGCATCAGCTGGAGTTAGTGGGTGTTGTGTGCCCTAGTACAGTATACACCTGTATATACCCGTCATTGCTGTTCTCTAATAAAGGTATCTGCTGGAGTTAGTGGGTGTTGTGTACCTTAGTACAGTATACACCTGTATATACCCGTAATTGCTGTTCTCTAATAAAGGCATCTGCTGGAGTTAGTGGGTGTTGTGTGCCCTAGTACATTATACACCTGTATATACCCGTCATTGCTGTTCTCTAATAAAGGCATCTGCTGGAGTTAGTGGGTGTTGTGTGCCCTAGTACAGTATACACCTGTATATACCAGTCATTGCTGTTCTCTAATAAAGGCATTTGCTGGAGTTAGTGGGTGTTTTGTGCCCTAGTACAGTATACACCTGTATATACCCGTCATTGCTGTTCTCTAATAAAGGCATCTGCTGGAGTTAGTGGGTGTTTTGTGCCCTAGTACAGTATACACCTGTATATACCCGTCATTGCTGTTCTCTAATAAAGGCATCTGCTGGAGTTAGTGGGTGTTGTGTTCCCTAGTACAGTATACACCTGTATATACCCGTCATTGCTGTTCTCTGATAAAGTCATCTGCTGGAGTTAGTGGGTGTTGTGTGCCTCCAGCACAATATACACTACCCAATTGCTGGTTTTCCCATCTCCCTGCAGGCCATTACTATGTCTGGAAGGCCAACAAGGAGAGGCAGACAGTCACGAGCCAATAAAAGAGGTCAAGCAGGCTCTGTGTCTAGAGACAACAGTGCTGGTCGTGGACGCGGTGCATCGTCATCAGCACGTGGCCATGGGACACGCTTGTCCTTATTTTCGGCAGCTGGACGTGTTGAGCCGCATCATGCCGAAGACTTGGTAGAGTGGATGACCAAGCCCTCCTCATCCTCCTCATCCTCTCTCACCCAGGCTCAGGGTACTGGCAAAGCAGCTGCCAAAGCTTCCTCTTCCCTCGTATCAATGTCATCATCAGTTACTCCTTCCCTAGACCCACCGTGTCCTCCTGAGGAGTCCCCCGAACTGTTTGAGCACAGTGTTGGGTACATGCTCCAGGAGGATGCCCAGCGTTTCGAAGGGTCTGAAGATGATACCCAGCTAGAGGAAGGCAGTAGCGTGAGAGCAGAGAGAGGAGATGCTCAAGAAGGACAGCAATCTGGCAGTCATGTTCCAGCAGCTGCAGCATACTGCCAGATTGGCTCCAGTGATGAGGAGGGAGGGGATGATGAGGTCACTGACTCCACGTGGGTGCCTGATAGGAGAGAGGAGGAGGAGCAGGAGGCACATCTCCAACTAGACAGGATGCCCTCCGGGGGCCAGCGTAAGGGCAGCACACAGACTGAATCACACCGCAGAGCTCCGCCTGTGCAGGGCGCTGCCTCTGCCCGTTATTCCAAAAGTTCTTTGGTGTGGGCCTTTTTTGAGTCGAGTGCATCAGATCGCACCGCTGCTGTTTGCAACATATGTCTCAAGCGTATCTCGCGTGGCCAAAACATCAGCCGCTTGGGCACCACATGCTTGACAAGACATATGTTGACCTGCCATGCAGCTCGTTGGCAAGCGTACCTTAAAGACCCACACCAAAGAACAAAGCGGACCTCTCCTTGCTCCTCATCAGCTGGGATCTCCAACCCCACTGTACCTTCAGTCCTCTCTCAAACCTGCACTGAGAGGAATGAAGGTGTAGAATTAGGTGTGTCACAGCCAAGTACTTGCAGGGACTCTGCTAGCAGTACACCGACGTCCGATTATAGCAGGCAAATTTCCCTGCCCCAGCTGCTGGACCGTCGAAAGAAGTTCACTCCCAGCCATCCACATGCCCAGCGGTTGAATGCTAGCTTGGCTAAATTGCTAGCACTTCAACTGCTGCCTTTTCAGTTGGTAGACTCGGCCCCCTTCCGTGAGTTTGTGCAATGTGCGGTTCCTCAGTGGCAGGTTCCCAAACGCCACTTTTTCTCACGGAAGGCGATTCTGGCTCTCTACCGGCATGTGGAAGGCAATGTCCATGCCTCGCTGGACAGGGCGGTCAGCGGTAAGGTGCATATTACCGCTGACTCATGGTCCAGCAGGCATGGACAGGGACGTTACCTTTCTTTCACGGCCCATTGGGTCACTCTTTTGGCAGCTGGGAAGGATGCAGGACAAGGTGCAGAAGTGTTGGAGGTTGTTCCGCCGCCACGCCTCCAAAATGCTACTACTGGTTGTGACACACCTCTCTCCTCCACCCCCTCCTCTTCTTCTTCCTCCATGGCCTCTTCCTGTGCTTTGTCCTCGGAACCAGCGGTGCTCCGTAGGCGTTCAAGGGGCTACGCAAGTACGCAGGCAAAAAGATGCCATGCTGTGCTTGTGGTGGTGTGTTTGGGGGACAGGAGCCACACTGGGGCAGAGGTTCTGTCAGCTCTGCAGGGGCAGGCCGAGAGGTGGTTGACGCCACGCCAGCTTAAGCCAGGAATGGTGGTTTGCGACAATGGCACCAACCTCCTCTCCACCCTCCGACAGGGACAACTGACCCATGTGCCCTGCGTGACTCATGTCATTAACCTGGTGGTGCAGCGGTTCTTGGGCAGGTACCTGGGCTTACAGGATGTCCTGAGGCAGGCCAGGAAAGTATGTGTGCATTTCCGCAGATCATATAATGCCAGTGCTCGGCTGGCTGAGCTGCAAAAGGAGTTGAACCTGCCCAAGAACCGCCTTATATGTGACATGTCCACCAGGTGGAACTCAACGTTGGCCATGCAGTAGCGGCTGCACACGCAGCAGAGGGCCATCAATGAGTACCTGTGCGACTACGGCACCAGGACAGGGTCAGGGGAGCTTAGATTTTTTTCACCACGCCAGTGGGGCATGATCAGGGATGCATGCACTGTCCTGGCACCATTTGAGGAGGCCACAAGGATGGTGAGCAGTGACAGTGCATGCATCAGTGACACTGTACCTCTTGTCCACCTGTTGGAGAATATGCTGCGTGGAATAATGGACAGGGCACTTGAGGCAGAACAGAGGCAGGAACAGGAGGACTTCCTTGCCTCTCAAGGCCCCCTTTACCCAGACAGTGTTCCTTCAGTCCCAAGCATCGCACAGGAAGAGGAGGAGGAGGAGGAGGAGGATTGTGTCAGCATGGAGGTGGAGCCTGGCACTCAGCATCAACAGCAGCAGTCTTTTAGGGATGATTTACAGTCCCAAGAAACCCGTGGACTTGTACGTGGCTGGGAGGAGGTGGCTGCGGATCATGTCATCCTTAGTGACCCAGAGGACTCCGGACCGAATGCCTCAGCTAACCTACGCTGCATGGCCTCCCTGATCCTGCAAAGTCTGCGGAAGAATCCTCGTATTCTTCGGATCAAGGAGAGGGACCATTACTGGCTGGCCACTCTCCTTGATCCACGGTACAAGGGTAAGGTTGCAGACCTTATCTTACCGTCGCAGAGGGAGCAGAGGATGAGAAATCTCTGGGAGGCCTTGCAGAAAGGTCTGTGCAACGTGTTCCCAGAGACTGGGAGGTTACAAACTCCTGGTCCTGGACAACGAGTTGCTGAGGCTTCGGTCAGTCAAAGAAGGAGCGGTGGGGAAGGTGGCCGTCTGACCGATGCGTTCAGACAATTTTTTAGTCTGCAGCCCCAAGGTATGATCGGTTCCAGCGACCATCGCCAGCGTCTGATATACATGGTGCAGGAATACCTAGGGGCAAGGTCAGACTTGGACACCTTTCCCACCGAAAATCCTCTGGCTTACTGGGTCTTGAGGATGGATCACTGGCCAGAGCTTGCACAGTATGTAATTGAGCTACTGGCCTGTCCTTCATCCAGCGTTCTTTCAGAACGCACATTCAGTGCTGCTGGAGGCTTTGTCACAGATCACAGGGTGCACCTGTCCACTGACTCGGTTGATCGACTGACCTTCATAAAGATGAACCAGGCTTGGATCACCACCAGCTACCAAGCACCTGAAGCTGATATAACAGAATAATTTATTTTGAAATGTCACATCCCTTCAAGACTGCCTATGCTGATGCTGAGTGACTGTCCTGTTATCTTGACTGACTATCCTCCTCCTCCTCAATGATCCGATTCATGATGATAGCGTGGAAGAACATTTTTGTTTCTGGGTGCCGCCACCAGTGGCTAAGGCCCAATTTTTCAGCCCCTGTTTAACAGGGGCATGTTATTACAATTTTTTATGCAATGCTTTGCAGCAGGGCTCATTCCTGCACTCCAACTAGAGTATCTGGGAGAGGTTGCAGTGTCGTGGCACCAGCACCAGTGCCTAAGGCCCAATTTTTCAGCCCCTGTTTAACAGGGGCGTGTAATTAAAATTTTTGATTCAATACTTTGCAACAGGGCTCATTGCTGTGCTCCAAGTACAGTATCTGTGAGGGGTTGCAGTGTTGTGGCACCAGTGCCTAAGGCCCAATTTTTCTGCCCCTGTTCAACAGGGGCATGTAATTACAATTCTTGATCTAATAATTCACAGCAGGGCCCATTCCTGCGCCCACCAAGAGTAACTGTGAGGGCTTACAGTGTTGTGGCAACACCACCACCAAAGGCCCAATTTTTCTGCCCCTCTTCAACAGGGGCATGCAATTACAATTCTTGATCTAATAATTTACAGTAGGGCCCATTCATGCACCCACCAAGAGTAACTGTGAGGGCTGACAGTGTTGTAGCACCACCACCAAAGGCCCAATTTTTCCTACCACTGTTCAACAATGGCATGTAATTACAATTCCTGATATAATACTTCACAGCAGGGCGTTCCAGCGCCCACCAAGAGTAACTGTGAGGGTTCACAGTGTTGTGGCAACACCAACATGTAAGGGGCAAATTTCAGCAGAGTATATACGGCAGGCCCCTACTTTCAAACATACAACTTACAAACGACTCCTACTTGCAAACGGAAGGAGACAACAGGAAGTGAGAGGGAAGGGAAATTCTCTCCTGTAAGAGTTAATATGGGAAAAAGGTGTCTCCTCTCTACTGATGTTTTATCACCAATCCTTGTTTCAATAAAAACCCCACTTTTCAAAAACATTTGTCATTGGGACGGAAACTGTCTTGTTTGCACCGCCTGTATACTGCTGTTCAGAGTATATGGGGCCTTTTTTTATTTTGGGTGCGGGGTTCCCCTTAATATCCATACAAGACCCAAAGGGGCTGGTAATGGGCTGGGGTGTGGGGGGATGGGGTAGCCATACCATTTTTTTCAAAGGTTTTCATCCATATTACCGGGACCAGACATTACATTAAAGCCGCAAGCAGTTTTAAATGGCTTTTTTTCCTTTACAAATGTCATTTGTAAATGTCACTTCACAGGAATACTTTAGACACCCCCCAGGTACAATATTTAAAGGAATATTTCACTTTTTTTTTTTTCACTTTAAGCATCATTAAAATCACTGCTCCCTGAAAAAACTGCCGTTTTAAAAACTTCTTTTTGCATTGTGTGACAGCAGGAAGGTAAAGTCACCTGGTTGCATCCAGGGGGGTAGATATATTTCGCCCAGATTCAGGCTTTACGCCGACTTGTACAACTAGGTGGAGAGTTGTATAAGGCTAGTGGGCTCATTGATGACTCATACCTCTAGGGAGAGGGCTGGGCGTCGTGCAGACAGGGAGTTGATGAGGCCAGCTGAAGCTTGTCAGCTCATTTAGGCCTCTATAAGAACTCCCAGCTTCATTAGATGTTTGCTCATGCCTGGACCCAGACCTGTGTGGACTGTCTAGGGAGAGTGAACCCCTGTGCGGTGAGACAAAGCCTGTGTGGCTATTTGCTTGGACATTTAAAACCAGGGACTTAGGGACTAGGACAGCACTAGGCTGATCCCAGTTGTTAGTTAGGAAACCTGTATGTTTAGTCAGAGGTCAACTTGACCAGGATTTATTTTGGTTATGTTTCTTTTGCTTTGCTGTGTTTTGTCACTGTAAATAGAAAATAAACCGCACCTTTTTGATTTTGAAAACCACAACCTCCGTTTGCTGGGCCTGTTTTGTGTGGGGAGCCCATCCCGGGGGTCACACACACCCGCTGCCGAGCTAACCCCCTCACAGTTGGTGGAGAACCAGTGGCAGTTTTTTTTAAGCCAGCATGGAGGAGATACTGAAACAGCTGGCTCTAGCAAATGCCAATCAACAGCAGACAAATGCAGGTTTGCAAAGGAGCCTTGCAGCCCAGCAGCAAGCTCATCAACAAGCCCAGCAGCAATCTGAGGCCCGCTTCATAGACCTGTTACAGAAGCAAGAGCAGAGACTACAACAAATGGAAGCAGTAATACAGCAACGTCCGCAGACCAGTGAGGAAAGCCGTCCCACTAATACCGCGTCCTTTGGGGTGAGTCGTTTATTGACAAAAATGACTGGAGAGGATGATCCAGAGGTATTTTTGACCACATTTGAAAGGACTGCTGAAAGAGAAAAGTGGCCTGAGGAGCAGTGGGCTGGACTGGTGGCTCCTCTGTTAACTGGTGAATCGCAGAAGGCTTACTATGACCTAGAGCCTGACCAAGCAAAAGACTATGTGATGCTAAAAGCTGAAATATTGGCAAGGCTGGGTGTCACCCTGGCTGTCCGGGCTCAGCGTGTGCATAACTGGACTTTCCAGCTTGGAAAACCCCCCAGGTCTCAAATGTATGATCTCATTCACCTGAGCAGGAAGTGGCTACAGCCAGAGACTTTGTCCGCACCAGAGATTGTGGAACGTGTTGTAATGGATCGGTTTTTGAGAGCTCTTCCTACTGCCATCCAAAAGTGGGTAAGCCATGGAGACCCAGAGACGGCCGGTGGTCTTGTGGATCGTGTAGAGAAATACTTGGCTACAGAGAACCTGACGGCCTCTTCCAGAGACTCTCGGACTTTCCACCCTAAGACCAGACCATCCCCAGGGGCGGATAAGAGGATTCCAAGGGGTGAGGGTGGAGAGAGTGAGAGGGTGGGAGCTCTACCCCAAGTTTGGCGAGAACAGCCTGGGAAATCAGCGGCTCAAGAGGCGGCAAGAAGGATCGTTTGCTACCGCTGCCGGCAAGCGGGACATATTGCAGCCAATTGCCCGGTTGTGGAGGAACCCATGCAGTGTGACTTTCTGACGGGCAGACGTCAGTCGCTGTGTGCGACAGTCGCATGCACTGCCATTCGAGGAACTGAGAAACATTTATGCAAAATGTGTGTTAATGGTAGAAATGTTGTGGTATTGCTGGATTCAGGTAGCCTTGTGACCCTGATAAAGGCTGAGTTAGTTAAAACAGAGGTCTCTGGGAATAGCAAGGTAGCTGTTATTTGTGTGCATGGGGACACCCGAGAGTATCCAGTGACTACAGTGTGTTTCGAGACCCCCAAAGGTACCCTCTCTCATCCAGTGGGCTTAGTATCTCAGTTACCGTATGACGCCATTGTGGGAAGGGATTTTCCGAAGTTCTGGGAACTGTGGGATGATCCTGAGCCCCTCACTGGTGCCCCTATGTACCAGGAATGTGATAGCCAGAACTCCCCTGAGAGTGGTGAGGACTCTCCGGAATTTCCCTTATCAGTATTGGCAGGGGAGACTCAAGAAACTGGAGAGGAGCCCACCTCCTCAGACGAAAACCTACCGTCTGTGGAGTTTTCTGATCTTGAGGTTCACAGGGAAAACTTTGCCACAGAACAGTTGAAAGACCCCGCCCTAATAAAGGCACGGGAAAACGTAGTGAAAATAGATGGCGAGTTAGTGAACCCAGATAATACCTGCACTTACCCATACTTCAGCGTAGAGAAGGACCTACTGTATCGGGTGGCAAAAAGGGCAGAAGAAACCGTTGAGCAGCTTGTGGTGCCCAAACCTTACAGGAAGTTGGTGTTGGAGTTGGCCCATGGGCACATTCTTGGAGGTCATCTGGGGACAGAGAAAACCCGAGAGAGGGTATTACAGAGATTCTATTGGCCGGGGGTGATGAAGGACGTAGAAAATTATTGTTCCTCCTGCCCTGTGTGTCAGAGGTTGGCCCCGATGCCACATTTCCGTAGCCCGCTGGTCCCTCTACCCATCATTGAGGTCCCGTTTGAGAGGATCGCCATGGATTTGGTAGGTCCTATAATCAAGTCCGCTAGGGGGCACCAGTACATATTAGTTATAATGGACTATGCCACCCGTTATCCAGAAGCGATCCCTCTCCGAAATACCTCGGCCAAAACCATAGCCAAAGAGCTATCTCTTGTTTTTAGCCGGGTGGGTATTTGTAAAGAGCTGCTTACGGACCAAGGTACACCCTTTATGTCCCGGGTTATGAAAGAGCTGTGTAAATTGTTCAAAGTGACGCAATTGCGTACGTCTGTGTATCACCCCCAAACCGATGGGCTGGTTGAAAGATTCAACAAAACCCTAAAACAAATGTTGAAGAAAGTGGTGGATAGAGATGGAAAGGATTGGGACTGTTTACTTCCTTATTTGATGTTTGCTATTAGGGAGGTGCCCCAATCCTCTACGGGATTCTCCCCCTTTGAGTTACTGTATGGGAGACACCCAAGAGGGCTGTTGGATATTGCCAAGGAAACTTGGGAAAGTGAGAGTTCTCCCCACAGGAGTGTGATTGAGCATGTCGCCCTGATGCAAGATCGAATTGCACAGGTAATGCCCATCGTGAAGGAACATTTGGCCCAAGCGCAGTTGGCACAGCAGAGAGTGTACAACCGTGGAGCCAAGACCCGTACCTTTTCCCCGGGGGATAGGATATTGGTACTTGTCCCTACGGTTGAAAGTAAATTCCTTGCCAAATGGCAAGGCCCCTACGAGATAATGGAAAAAGTGAGCGAAGTGAATTACAAGGTCAGACAACCAGGAAGGCGAAAGCCCGAACAGATCTATCACGTTAATCTGTTGAAAGCCTGGAGGGATAGAGAGTCCCTAGTCGCAGACACTTGGTCACCAGCTCAAACTGGTTGCGTGATTCCTGAGGTTGGAATAGCAGCCACCTTGTCACAACCCCAACAACAGGAGGTTAAGGAGTTTGTGCTTCGCAACAAGGAGGTATTCTCTGAGCTGCCGGGACAAACATCTGGGGTAGAGCATGACATCATTACCCCGCCCGGTGAAAGGGTGAAGTTAAAACCCTATCGGATCCCAGAGGCCCGACGGGAGGCAATACGGGAGGAAGTACAGAAAATGCTGAACTTAGGGGTGATAGAGGAGTCCCAAAGTGATTGGTCTAGTCCCATCGTGTTGGTGCCTAAACCGGATGGGAGCTGGCGATTTTGTAACGATTTTCGTCAGTTGAACAAAGTTACAAAATTTGACACCTACCCCATGCCACGTATAGATGAGTTGATCGACCGGCTGGGAACAGCCCGATACATGACGACTCTTGACCTCACAAAAGGGTATTGGCAAATCCCCCTGGCCAAGTCGGCCAAAGAGAAAACCGCATTTGTAACCCCAGACGGGGCGTTCCAATATAAAAGAATGCCGTTCGGGTTACAGAATGCGCCGGCCACATTCCAGCGGAAAATGGACCAGATGCTGAGGCCCCATCGGAAGTATGCTGCGGCTTACCTGGATGACGTAATTGTCCATAGCACAGATTGGGCCTCACATCTGCCAAAAGTGCAAGCAGTCCTGGACTCTGTTCGGGAAGCGGGGTTTACGGCTAACCCCAAGAAGTGTACCATTGGGCAGGAGGAGGCCAAATATCTTGGGTACACCATTGGGAGGGGAGTAATAAAACCCCAACTCAACAAAGTCGAGGCCATCCAGAGTTGGCCACGTCCCAACAGCAAGAAGCAGGTACGAGCCTTTCTGGGAATCGCTGGGTATTATCGGCGATTCATTCCCCACTTTGCTTCTAAGGCTGTGCCCCTAACCAACCTGACGAAGGGGAAAGGGTCGGTCATGATTAAATGGACCCCCGAGGCTGAGGCAGCATTCCAATTCTTGAAACAAGCCTTATGTAGCCAGCCAGTGTTGTACTCACCCGACTTCTCTAAAGACTTTGTCGTACAAAGTGATGCGTCAGATGTGGGGTTAGGAGCAGTATTGTCCCAGGTCTGGAACGGGGAAGAGCACCCAGTCATTTACCTCAGCAGGAAGTTGAAGTCCCATGAGGTAAATTACGCCACCGTTGAAAAGGAGTGTTTAGCGGTGAAGTGGGCTCTAGATTCCCTTCGGTACTACCTGCTAGGTAGGCACTTTGACATGGTTACGGATCACGCTCCGTTAAAGTGGATGGCTCAAAACAAGGAAACAAATAGAAGAGTGAATAGGTGGTTCCTGGCCCTCCAGGAATTCAACTTCACAGTAAAGCATCGCCCTGGCGTTCAAATGGGGAATGTGGATGCTTTGTCTCGAGTACATGAATGCCTGATTGCTGGTGTTCCAACCCCGAGGTTAAAACAAGAGGGGGGGGTATGTGACAGCAGGAAGGTAAAGTCACCTGGTTGCATCCAGGGGGGTAGATATATTTCGCCCAGATTCAGGCTTTACGCCGACTTGTACAACTAGGTGGAGAGTTGTATAAGGCTAGTGGGCTCATTGATGACTCATACCTCTAGGGAGAGGGCTGGGCGTCGTGCAGACAGGGAGTTGATGAGGCCAGCTGAAGCTTGTCAGCTCATTTAGGCCTCTATAAGAACTCCCAGCTTCATTAGATGTTTGCTCATGCCTGGACCCAGACCTGTGTGGACTGTCTAGGGAGAGTGAACCCCTGTGCGGTGAGACAAAGCCTGTGTGGCTATTTGCTTGGACATTTAAAACCAGGGACTTAGGGACTAGGACAGCACTAGGCTGATCCCAGTTGTTAGTTAGGAAACCTGTATGTTTAGTCAGAGGTCAACTTGACCAGGATTTATTTTGGTTATGTTTCTTTTGCTTTGCTGTGTTTTGTCACTGTAAATAGAAAATAAACCGCACCTTTTTGATTTTGAAAACCACAACCTCCGTTTGCTGGGCCTGTTTTGTGTGGGGAGCCCATCCCGGGGGTCACACACACCCGCTGCCGAGCTAACCCCCTCACAGTTGATACTGTCACCTTTGTGTCTTCTCACCATGACGATTGGTCCTCTCTATTCCCGTGGGCAGAATTCTCCCATAACAATCATGTGATTACCAGTACTTTATGCATCATTAAAATGACTGCTCCCGAAAAACGTCCATTTTTAAAACTTAGTTTTGCATTGATACATATCCCGTGGGGCAGAACCCGGGTCCCCAAACCCTTTTTAGGACAATAACATGCATATTAGTGGTTATAATTAGCACTTTAGATTTCGAACGTTCGCGTCCATTGTATTTAACAGGGTTCTAACGTTCGCACGAACTTTCGGTCCGTTCGAAGGTTCTGGTGCGAACCGAACCGGGGGGTGTTCGGCTCATCCCTAACTAGGAACACACATCAGTCTCCTCACCTCTGACAGGACGTGGATTTGGGTGTTTACACACCCAGATCCACGGTCCTGCTGTGATCGCGGGCAATCGTGGGTGCCCAGCGGACATCGCAGCAGCCGAGCACGCGCACCGTGTCCCGAACAATGCCGCTAGCGCGCCCCCTAGACGGCCGGGAAGCCCAGGACGTAATATGACGTCCACCCGGAGGGAGAGAGGGTTCCTGCCGACGTCATTTTACAATGACTCGGTAAGGAAGTGGTTAGTATGCACTAGACACTTTTATAAACACTTTCTGCTCCAAAGACTCTTAGAAATACGCAGTATATGTACAGTTATGTAGTTCCCAGATGTGTATAGGTTTATATATATATATTTTTATTTTAGGTTCTTTTTGTATATTTACAATTATGTTTGATTCGTATGTAGCACCGTGGCCCTGTGAGATACGACAATTCATTCCACCGTATGTCCTCACGTGTAGTAGAATGACAATAAAGCTTGACTTGACTTGACTTGATTGATATCCTCAGGAAGCTATTCGGCCACGATCTTACTTGTGGGCTAAATACCCCGTATTGCAATCTAATTGGTTCAGGCTCAATATTTTCATATGTAGCTGGCTATATTAATAATGAAATTTAAAAACAAGTTGATTACAAATACTCAGTGAATACAGGATAAATTTAAATACAATACATAAAATAACAAACTTTTTTTTTTAATCAAATATTCTTTATTTCCTTTTCTTCTTCTTTTTTTCCATATAAACATTCCCACACATATACATGGCACTCTCCTCCATAAAAAATACATATATCACATAAACACAAACAACAATAGAGCACCCTCCTCCCCTCCTCCCACCCCATCACATTTCCCCACATCCTCTCCTCTCCCCCTCCCTCCCCCCCCCTCCATCCCCATACTCCACCCCTCACTCTCTACTGTGCCTCCACCTCTAACCAGTGTTTCCATATGTTCATAAATTTCTTCCTGTTTCCCCTCTTATTATATATAAATTCTTCTTTTCTAATGGTATTGTCTATTAATTTCCTCCATTCTGTCCCTGTTGGGGGGTCTTTTGCTTGCCACCTTTGCGCTATAAGCTTCCTACCTTGGAACAAACACCTTAATATTGCCGTTTGGGTGTCTACTGATATTCCCCTATCTTCTATTAATCCTAGCACACATAGTGTAGCTTCTGGTTGAAAAGATGTCCCAAATACAAAGTTTATTCTATCTATTATCTCCTTCCAATACCAATACAATTTGGGACATCTCCACATCATGTGCACCAAATCTCCCTCCTCAGTTCTACATCTCTGGCATTTCGCATCTTTCCTACCACCAAACTGATACATTCTTCGGGGTGTATAATATGCTCTGTGTACTAAATATAATTGTGAAACCATTTGAGAGGGGGAAAGTGTAACTCTCGGACCTGCCTCTAGTATCGTTTTCCACTGATCTTGTGTTATTGGGCCCAGATCTCTTTCCCATTTTCCCTTGCTTTCGAATCTCTCTTCCTGATCTACCTCACTTATACATTTGTACATCTCCGATATTATCCCTCTAGATATATCCGCATTCACTAACCTACTGAGTTGGGTCATTTCATTCCATACTGGTATTTCTTGCCTGAATTGTGCATTCAGAGCATGCCTTACCTGTAGATATCTGTAGAATGATTTATTAGGGACTGAGTACTCCTCTCTTAGCTCTTGAAATGTTTTTATTTATCCCTCTTTGAAAAGCTGTATCAGGAGGTGTACTCCACATATATCCCATTCCTCAACTTTTCCCATCTTTTTGAGCTCTTCTAGATTACTATTATCCCAAATGGGAGCGAATTCTGAGAATCCGCTGTACCCCAATATCTCCTTAACCGTCTTCCAACATTTTACCATCAGTTTTTCTGTTGGACATCTGGAGCAGAAAGAGTCAGCCTCCACTGCCTCTACTTCTGTATCATGACTTGTATCATTCAATAATAGATTCTTCCCCCCCTCCCTACTCCCTGGTAGGTTACTTCCCCTCATATGCTGCATTTGTGTGTAAAATAACAAACTTAAATCTTCCCAATTTCACTATTATGCTGCCCAAACACAGACCAATCCCACTTTTTTCCTAAAAAACTCCTGAATTAGCAAAAATGCTGAAATGAACCTCTTATTCACACCTCTTTTACCTCTTAAAGAATTAAATGGTTAGTAATTGAACTACATCCAAGATTAAAAAATAAAAATAAAACTATTGTCCATAGCACCTGTTATCTCCATCTAGTGGTCACATAATATACTGCATCCTTATCCATTCACCAGGTAAAAGTTAGTTATAAAACAATTGTGATCAGTTTCGATATTGAGTCCATGAGTATGTAATGTGTCTAATTCATGTATCTGTCTCATCTCATTTTGTGAGATTTGTTTTTTAAGATCATTCCTTCTCCAGGGTTTTGGTACCCTATTAATTCCTTAAAAACTAGGTAATCAGAATCTTTATTGTGGAATAAATGAAAATTATTTGAAACACTGTGTTTTCTGTATCCTTTACAAATATTATGTTCGTTAATACCTACAGACAATTTTCAGGTGGTTCTACTCCTTGGACACTCCAACATGTAGGTAACAAATTTGTTATTATGAAAAAAAAAAATGATTAGCATAATACAACTGGAACTTTTCTGTCTCCTTAATGTTCTAAGTGGTAAACACCTCTTGCATTGAAAAAAACGCACTTGGTCCAGAAACGTGGCTCTTTTTTGGGGGATCTGGTATATTATGATCTGTTTTATTATGTAGTCCTAGGGCTTTTCTTTTTTTTTGGGGGGGGGGGAGAATTTTCCCTAGTGTGCTGTCCTTTAGTAATACAGGCCAATATTTTTTCACCCCTTTTTCTATATCCTTATATTGTTGGTTAAACCCAGTAATTAAAGCTGTTTCACATATCTGTTGATTTACCTTTAGTTTCTAAGTTGGTTTCTATCCATATTTTAGACGGATATTTTTTCATACTCTCCAGAGTGGACTTAGGATACCCCTTTTTTACTAAACTATTTAACAATATACCTGCTTGTGTGCTATAATCTAAAGCTAGGTCACAGTTACACTATATTCTCATGAAATGTTCTTTGGGAATAACAAGGATCCACTTTGGATGATGACAACTCATGGTGGATATATTGTTTTTAAAGCTCCAAAATAAAAAAAAATAAAAAAGTCAAAATACACTCAATCATAGTTGCTTACACCTAATGACAACTCAACAGCACATAACAACATCAAAACGCCCAAAAAATACTCCTCCTCACCCTGCAGCTGAAAAAACATCTGCCGTGAGTGACCCATGAATGATCCATATCACTGGGAGGCTTGCCTGTCTGATGCCAGCACATCACAAAATTATCATGGAAGCTATCATGGATGAAGGTCTGTGAGTATGTATGATACTACTGCAACTGATATTGGCTGTATGATCTTATCATGGATTAGCGGACACTGCCTGATTTTCATTTTAGTGGCCTTGGCCACAATTATACCAGGTACTGCTTTGGGTATATTAGACCTAACCATGACTGTATGACTGACCATACTTGCAGTTTAAGTACCCCAGGTGATTGGTATAGGCAGACCGAGAGGGGGTGGTTACTTAGGCAGATTTACCCCTGTAGTGCTTTGGTGCAGTGCCCCATTAGCCTTTTGTGGCCCTTAGGTGTGGCATTGCCCTGAGCAGGGTTGTGGTAACATCATAGGGTCCCAGGTAACACAAAACCACACTGCTCTGGACAGAAAAAGCCAAATGCTGGGATGGTCAGTGGCACACCTCATCAAAAAAAATCCTCCTCCTCACCCTGCAGCTGAAAAAACATCTGCCGTGAGTGACCCATGAATGATCCATATCACTGGGAGGCTTGCCTGTCTGATGCCAGCACATCACAAAATTATCATGGAAGCTATCATGGATAAAGGTCTGTGAGTATGTTTGATACTACTGCAACCGATATTGGCTGTATGATCTTATCATGGATTAGCGGACACTGCCTGATTTTCATCTTAGTGGCCTTGGCCACAATTATACCAGGTACTGCTTTGGGTATATTAGACCTGACCATGACTGTATGACTGACCATACTTGCAGTTTAAGTACCCCAGGTGATTGGTATAGGCAGGCTGAGAGGGGGTGGTTACTTAGGCAGATTTACCCCTGCAGTGCTTTGGTGCAGTGCCCCATTAGTAGGGATGAGCTTCGAGTTCGAGTCGAACTCATGTTCGACTCGAACATTGCCTGTTCGCTTGTTCGCCAAACAGCGAACAAATTGGGGTGTTCGCGGCAAATTCGAAAAGTCTATGGGAGAAATCTAAAGTGCTAATTATAAAGCCTAATATGCAAGTTATTGTCCTAAAAAGTGTTTGGGGACCCGGGTCCTGCCCCAGGGGACATGTATCAATGCAATTTTTTTTTTAAAAACGGCCGTTTTTTTGGGAGCAGTGATTTAAATAATGCTTAAAGTGAAACAATAAAAGTGAAATATTCCTTTACATTTCGTACCTGGGGGGTGTGCATGATATGCATGTAAAGTGGCGCATGTTTCCCGTGCTTAGAACTGTCTCTGCACAAAGTGTCATTTTTGAAGGAAAAAAAGTCATTTAAAACTCACTCGCGGCTTTTAATGAATTGTCGGCTCCCGGCAATACATACAAAAGTCATTGATAAACAAAAAAAACAAAAAACGTGGGGGTTCCCCCAAATTCAATTACCAGGCCCTTCAGGTCTGGAATGGATATTAAGGGGAACCCCGCCGCAAATTAAAAAAAAAATGGCGTGGGGTTCCCCCAAATATCCATACCAGGCCCTTGAGATCTGGCATGGATTTTAAGGGGAACTCCACCCCAAATTAAAAAAAAAATGGCGTGGAGTCCCCCCAAAAATCCATACCAGACCCTTATCCGAGCACGTAACCTGGCCGGCCGCAGGGGAAGAGGGGGGGGACGAGAGAGCGGCCCCCCCTCCCTCCTGAACCGTACCAGGCCACATGCCCGCAACATGGGGAGGATGTCCCCATGTTGATGGGGACAAGGGCCTCATCCCCACAACCCTTGCCCGGTGGTTGTGGGGGTCTGCGGGCGGGGGGCTTATCGGAATCTGGAAGACCCCTTTAACAAAGGGGACCCCCAGATCCCGGCCCCCCCTATGTGAATTGGTAAGGGGTACATTGTACCCCTACCATTTCAACCGAAGAAAGCGTAAAAAAATGTAAAAAAAACCACACAAACACCTTGAAAAAGTCCTTTATTAAAAAAAAAAAAAAACATTCCAGCGATGAAAACCAGTGTCCCGCGGCGATCCCGATGTCCAGCGCCGTCCGTCGTTGGTTTTGCCTGAGCGGACCTGATAGGGAACTTCCTCCTCAGTGTTTTAAATGTATAGACCCGCCCCTTCTAAAGTTCCCCATCAGATCCGCTCAGCGGATCCAGATGCGGAACATGAGAAGGGGCGGGTCTATACATGTATTACCAAAGTGAGAGAAGTTCCCCATCAGGTCCGCCCCCTCGGGATGTCGGACCCGCCTACGTCATTGGCCTGAGCGGGGAACTTCCTTCACTGTGTAATTTAAATTAACACAGTGAAGGAAGTTTCCCGCTCAGGCCAATGACATAGGCGGGGTCCGACATACCGAGGGGGCGGACCTGATGGGGAACTTCGTTCACTGCGTAATACATGTATAGAGTCTATAGACCCCTTCACTGCTATAGACTCTATTCATGTATTACGCAGTGAAGGAAGTTCCCCATCAGGTCCGCCCCCTCGGTACGTCGGACCCCGCCTACGTCATTGGCCTGAGCGGGGAACTTCCTTCACTGTGTAAATTTAAATTACACAGTGAAGGAAGTTCCCAGCTCAAGCCAATGACGTAGGCGGGTTCGACATACCGAGGGGGCGGACCTGATGGGGAACTTCTCTCACTTTGATAATACATGTATAGACCCGCCCCTTCTCATGTTCCGCATCTGGTCCGCTGAGCGGACCTGATGGGGAACTTTAGAAGGGGCGGGTCTATACATTTAAAACACTGAGGAGGAAGTTCCCCATCAGGTCCGCTCAGGCAAAACCAATGACCGACAGCGCTGGACATCGGATCGCCGCGGGACACTGGATTTCATCGCTGGAATGTTTTTTTTTTTTTTTTAATAAAGGACTTTTTCAAGGTGTTTGTGTGTTTTTTTTTTACATTTTTTTACGCTTTCTTCGTGAAATGGTAGGGGTACAATGTACCCCTTACCAATTCTCATAGGGGGGGCGGGATCTGGGGGTCCCCTTTGTTAAAGGGGTCTTCCAGATTCCGATAAGCCCCCCGCCTGCAGACCCCCACAACCACCGGGCAAGGGTTGTGGGGATGAGGCCCTTGTCCCCATCAACATGGGGACATCCTCCCCATGTTGAGGGCATGTGGCCTGGTACGGTTCAGGAGGGAGGGGGGCCGCCCTCTCGTCCCCCCCTCTTCCCCTGCGGCCGGCCAGGTTACGTGCTCGGATAAGGGTCTGGTATGGATTTTTGGGGGGACTCCACACCATTTTTTTTAAAATTTGGGGTGGAGTTCCCCTTAAAATCCATGCCAGATCTCAAGGGCCTGGTATGGATATTTGGGGGAACCCCACGCCATTTTTTTTAAAATTTGCGGCGGGGTTCCCCTTAATATTCATTCCAGACCTAAAGGGCCTGGTAATTGAATTTGGGGGAACCCTCACGCTTTTTTTTTTTTTTTTATCAATGACTTTTCTATGTATTGATAAAAGCCGACAATTCATTAATAGCCGCGAGTGAGTTTTAAATGACTTTTTTTCCTTCAAAAATGACACTTTGTGCAGGGACAGTTCTAAGCACGGGAAACATGCGCCACTTTACATGCATATCATACACACCCCCCAGGTACGAAATTTAAAGGAATATTTCACTTTTATTTTTTCATTTTAAGCATTATTAAAATCACCGCTCCCGTAAAAACGTCTATTTTTAAACCTTTTTTTGCATTGATACATGTCCCCTGGGGCAGGACCCAGGTCCCCAAACACTTTTTAGGACAATAACTTGCATATTAGCCTTTATAATTAGCACTTTAGATTTTGAACGTTCGAGTCCATTGTATTTAATAGGGTTCTAAAGTTTGCGCGAACATTCTGTCTGTTCGCAGGTTCTGGTGCGAACCGAACAGGGGGGTGTTCGGCTCATCCCTGCCCATTAGCCTTTTGTGGCCCTTAGGTGTGGCATTGCCCTGAGCAGGGTTGTGGTAACATCATAGGGTCCCAGGTAACACAAAACCACACTGCTCTGGACAGAAAAAGCCAAATGCTGGGATGGTCAGTGGCACACCTCATCCAGGTGCTCTGGCTCAGGATGTCCCTCCCACATCCAAAAACAAACCATAAATGTACATTGAAGAGCCAGCACCACTGGAAATTCAGTCTTCAAATTTTATTGTTGTCATATGACTTGGACTTGATGAACTTGTGTCCTTTTTCAACCTCACCTACTATATAGGTAACTATGACCATGATTAAAAAAAACATGTGTGTTCTTTTATCATGGTCATACGACAACAATAAAATTTGAAGACTGAATTTCCAGTGGTACTGGCTCTTCAATGTACATATAGGGTGGGCAGTTTTTAGGGCCTATAGAGGGACTTTTTGTTGGGGATGGTAGGCCCAGCTCCCTTTGTGGGACTGCATCCCATATTCCCTCCCTGGTTCAGGTGAGGGTGTTTTATTGAGGCTGGGTTTGGGGAGGTTTCCATATAGGTGAAGGTTTATTCCTCTGCAGGGTGAGGAGGTGGAGTATTTATTGGGGTTTTGATGTTATTATGTGCTGTTGTGTTGCCATTAGGAGAAATAAATTATTGTGGAGGCAACTCTGATTTTGTTTTGCAATCTTGGTGTTTTGCAATTTTGCTCCCATCGTCAATTCTGATTGGGTGTATTTTGTCTTTCTCATTTTTTGTTTTTGACTTTTTTCTCACATACATTTTTAGATTACACCTCCCAAATACTACTAGGGGAGTACTCCACTGAATAGTATTAAAAGCAGGACTCCCATGTCTATATTCATTTTCAATATAGGATATATAGCTCCACATGTCTGTTTTTTTTTTAAATTCGTTTTGGTATTTAATCCATTACCAATTTTGAAAATCACTAAATCAAGGAAATTGACTGCTTCAAAGCTACTATTGGCTAAGAATATGCTAACCCGTGGTCATCAACCCTGTCCTCAGGACCCACTAACATGTCAGGTTTTATGTATTACCTTGGGGAGATGCAGACTAGAATACTGCAATCACTGAGCAGTAAATGATATCACCTGTGATGTATTTCAGTTATCTTTCAAACCTGAGAAAAATATATATAGTTGCGCTAAATCCTGGGTAGTATGGTACCAGGAACCATATTGTGAACCACTGAGTGACTAAAAGTAACCAGTGAAGATATACATAGGTAATAATAAAAAAATTGATTGAATGCTGGACTGTGTACAATGCAAATTAGTGAAATAAATTAAACTGTAACAATGTAGCATCAATATAATAACCGTAAAAAAGTCCACTTAAATGTGAATATAGAACATAGTCCATTTAAACTTCTGTGTCATAAAAACACCCGTGCACATATCCAAAGGGCTATCAGATTCTTCACTTGAAGGCTGAAGACCGAAAGTTAAAACCAAAACCACAAGTAAGTAGTCCTGCTTAACGGAGCAAATTGGTCCCCTATGACGGAGGACCTCAATTCGCATAGGTTAGATCCCAGTTAGGTTGCCAAACAAAACACCTTATCCACAGATTGAATGTCAGCACTTCCACACCATAGACCAGTTGATGCACATAAAAGGGAAGAGGATGGCTCGATAGTGTAAAATCTTTGGGGTTTAATTTAAAATAAGCATATACAAACACACTCACATTTAGAAGAATAAAAGACAGCCTTAAGTGTGTTGCGCCGGCCGTACGCAAACAAACAGACCCGTCCGTTGGAGACCGAGCAGTGGAGGGTGACGTCAGCACGCCGCTCGTTCCGCCCTTGTCCACCATTGGTTGCTTTTTTATCCTAGCGCAGTTTCTTTTTCCCCTTTTTCTATCTTGCAAACCTGGCCTGTTAGTGGGCCCTGAGGACAGAGTTGATGACCACTGTGCTAACCTATTTATTCTGATTGATAAAACACAAACACAGTTTTTACCCGTCATCTGCTCTCTGCATTGCCAATATATTAAATACTGTTTTTAGGCGTTATCTTTATTTTTCTATTTAAAAATAATTTTTACATTTTCAAAAACTTTTTTGGATGTAATAACTGTAGCACAAGGACCTTTTTCTCACCTGGCTCACTTGTAAGATAAGGCACACCGTGCTATATGCCCATACCCTCCTGTTTGAAGAGGTTAAGCAGTGTTCACAATTTGTTGGGTTCCGCAGCGAGTTACCCTTCCTAGGTAGGTTCCTTTCTCTAGAGTGTAGAGAAAAGTCTGTTGTTTGTGTATCAAGAAGGCCAATGTCCAGACAAGGTTAAACCTCAATGACTGAAGGTTTATTTTCTTTATGCTTGAAACCAGACAGGAAAGTTGAAAGTGAAGAATAGAATAACAGGGAGGCAGGTTCAGGCACTTAATATCACCACTCAATCCTAAGTGGACTCTGCTCACCAGGATAGTTCCCTCTCACGGTCCTAGCAGCCGGAGTGATGCACGAACTTTACTTTTCTTTCCTAGGGATACGATCGGAACCCATTTGACTAGTTCCAAACTTCCCAGCACTTGTAGCATAAGGACCTTAAAGCACACTACAATGCCTGTGGCGGACTTGCGGATTCCTTCTGTAGGTGACCAGGCCTCATCCAAGGTGGTGACTTCCTTCACCGGTAACCCTGGCTCCCTCTCCAGAACGGGTCACCCTCGAGTGCCCTGGAATTCCTCTTTAGATGGTAGGCCAGCTAAAGGTGCTGGGCCTACATGAAGAGCTGCAGCCCCAGGCTAAAGGTGCCTGAGACTGATCCACCCATGCGCACTCCCATGGCCTGGAGGGCCTTGAGGCGCTGATGGACTGCTCCTCGGTACTGCTCCTCAGTACCCCTCCTTCTCCTCCTTCTCCAGATGGCATCTGCCCCTTATGTATCCTCTCCCATCATGCGCAGCGGGCCGACCACACCCCCTCGCACAACCACCTGGAGAGGACACCCAAAGGTACAGCAATGTCACCAGCGGTTCAACCCTGACCTGTTATGGCAGCGCCACCCACAGGCCACAGGGAACTGTACACCAGCAACACCACTTGGTAAAAGCAAAAGAACAAAACCTAACAATTGAAGCAATCTGGGTCTGGCTACTAACCCAGATCAACCCCTAAATTTAGGTACCTAGCTCCCCTAAAAGTAAAGGGGCGCTACATAACATTTTTTTAATATGTTTAACCGCTTTCCGACTGCCGCGCGAAGATACACGTCGACAGAATGGCACGGCTGCGCAAATGGGCGTATATATACGTCCCCTTCAATTTGCGAGCCGTGTGGGCGCGCTCGCAACCCTGTCGCGAGCTCCGTGACCGCGCCCGCGGGACCCGCGGACCCAATCGCCGCCCGTGTCCTGCGATCGGGTCACAGAGCTGAAGAACGGGGAGATGTTAGTGTAAACACATCTCCCCGTTCTGCCTAGTGACACTGTCACTGATCGTGTTTCCTGTCATCGGGAACAGTGATCAGTGATGTGTCACGCCCCCTAATAGTTAGAAGCACTCCCTAGGTCACACTTAACCCCTTCAGCGCCCACTACAGGTTAACCCCTTCACTGCCAATGACAATGGTCCCAAAATACTGTCAAAAGTGTCCGATGTGTCCGCCATAATGTCACAGTCACGATAAAAATCGCTGATCGCCACCATTACTAGTAAAAAAAAAAATATTAATAAAAATGTCATAAAACTATCCCCTATTTTGTAGACGCTATAGCGTTTGCGCAAACCAATCAATAAACGCTTATTGCAATTTTTTTTACCGAATATATGTAGAAGAATACGTACTGTATCGGCCTAAACTGAGGAAATTTTTTTTTTTATATATATTTTTGGGGGATATTTATTATAGCAAAAAGCAAAAAATATTGAATTTTTTTCAAAATTGTCTCTCTATTTTCGTTAATAGCGCAAAAAAATAGGATTATTGAACTCACCGTAAAATCCTTTTCTCTGTCGTTCATGGACGGACACAGCTCCTTAATTCTTGACAGCTGGGTTATGTTCCGTCTATTAGGAGAGGACTAGGCTGAACATGTTAGATATTTAACACATGTTACTTTAACAGAGTTGAACAGCCTCGCCCAGGGGGCGGTCCCTCCGGACATAACCCTCCACCCTGCAGTCAGCAGCCTCAGTTTGTAAAAAGCAGTACAAACTAAAAACGGAGGGGTGGGTGCTGAGTCCGTCCATGGACGACAGAGAAAAGGATTTTACGGTGAGTACAAAAAAATCCTATTTTCTCTTTTCGTCCATGGACGGACACAGCTCCTTAATTCTTGACAGTTGGGACGTCCCAAAGCAGTGTCAAAAAACGAGGGGTGGGAACAGCAATCAAAAAACCTATTTCACTCCAAACAAGCAGAGCTCCTCAACGGAGGAGTTGCAACCTCAAGCAGCCGCCTGCAAAACTTTGCGGCCAAAGCTAGCATCCGAAGATGCACTCACATCAACCTTGTAAAATTTTGAAAAAGTGTGAACGGACGACCAGGTCGCCGCCTTACACACTTGTGAGACAGACGCTTGATGTCGGAAAGCTCAAGAGGCACCAATAGCCCTGGTCGAATGCGCCGTGACAGGAAAGGGAGGCGCCCGCCCCTTAAGTGCATAGGCCTGGATGACGGTCTGCCTGATCCACTCAGAAATGGTGGCCGACGAAACCGCCAGACCCTTCTGCGGACCAGACACTGAAACAAACAGCGAGTCAGACCTCCGGAAAGGAGTCGTAGCAGACAGATACACCCGTAAGGCACGTACCATGTCTAAAGAGTGCAGCGCAACCTCTTTGGGATGCGATGGCCGAGGACAAAAGGATGGAAGTACAATGTCCTCATTCAGGTGAAGCGACAAAACTACCTTTGGAAGGAAGGAAGTCTGCGGGCGTAGCACATCTTTGTCTTTATGGAGGACCAAATATGGGGACTTGCAAGACAAGGCCGCCAATTCGGAAACCCTCCTGACTGATGTTATGGCTACTAGGAATGCAACCTTTTGAGAGAGCGTCAAAAGAGGAATTTCCCTGATGTCCTCAAATGGAGGTTTCTGAAGTACCGAGAGCACCAGATTCAAATCCCACGGAGGAAGTGGTGGTCGGACCGGAGGGGCCACATGTCGGAACCCTTGCACAAAAGTGCTCACCAAAGAATGAGCCGCCAGGGGTCGCTGAAAGAAAACAGCCAAGGCTGTTAATGCCTTGACAAGGCTGTTAATGGTGCGTAAGGCAAGTTTCTGATCCACTCCACGCTGTAAAAACAGCAGGATCCTGGAAACCGTATATGCCCGTGGACGCCATTCCATCTCCTCACACATAGAGATGTAGGCTCTCCACGTGCGATGGTAGATCTTCCTAGAAGAAGATTTACGTGCTCTCAACATGGTTGAAATGACTGAATCCGACAGACCTTAGTACCCTTAGTACCTGGCTTTCAATAGCCATGCCGTTAAAGCCAGCGACTGTAAAGCAGGATGAAGAATGGGACCTTGCGAGAGAAGGTCCTCCCTCATTGGCAGTCGCCAAGGTGCATCCGCCACCAGGCGCACGAGGTCAGCATACCAGGGACGCCTGGGCCAATCCGGGGCGATGAGAATCACCGGAATCCCCTCGGTCTCTACTCTGCGGAGTAGACAAGGAAGCAACTTCAGTGGGGGAAAGGCATAAATTAGTCGATACTGATCCCACGGGACCACCAACGCGTCTGACGCGTCTGCCCAGGGATCTCTGGACCTGGCCACGAACCTCGACACCTTGCGATTGAGTCGAGAAGCCAGGAGATCCACATGTGGCGTGCCCCATCTCCGGCAAAGTAGTTGAAAAACCTCCGGATGTAACGACTTGGTCCATCCTCTGGTGACTCAGATAGTCCGCCTGACAGTTTTCCACGTCTGGAATGTAAACTGCCAATAGAGCCGGCACGCTCCTTTTCGCCCACCGCAGGATGTGAGCGACCTCCGACGCTGCAACCAAGCTTCTTGTTCCTTCTTGATGGTTGACGTATGCCACTGCCGTGGCGTTGTCTGACTGGATCCTGACTGGACGCCCTTGTAGCCTCTATGACCACTTGGAGAGGCACAGCCTGATCGCCCGGAGTTCCAGGACGTTGATCGGCAGTTGGGATTCGTCCATAGCCCTGGGCCGCCTGAACCACCCCAGACTCCTGCCCCAATTGGTCAGGCTGGCGTCCATCATTATCACAGTCCAATGAAAGGTGAGGAACGACTTCCCGGACCAAAGAGCCTGGGAGCTCAGCCACCAACTCAGAGAGGCCCTAACAAGATGACTTATCTGAATCTGACGATCCGGAGATTTGTTCCATTTGGAGAGAATCTCTCTTTGCAAGACTCGAGTGTGGAATTGGGCATATGGTACTGCCTCGAAAGAGGCTACCATGAGGCCCAGGACTCGCATGCAAAAACGGAGAGACGACCATTTACGGGATGTCAACAACCTCACCGGAGTCTGGAGTGTCTGCAACTTCTCCAAGGGAAGAAAGACTCTGGCCTCCGAGGAGTCCAGAATCAACCCTAGGTACTCTAGGCGCTGGGTCGGTACTAACACCGACTTCTGGAGGTTCAGTATCGAACCAAACTCCCGGAGGGTCTGACTGGCTATAGACACGTCCTCCTCTAATTCTGAGCTTGAAACAGCTCTAAGAAGAAGGTCATCCAAGTAGCCCACGATAGCAATGCCGCGCTGTCTCAGCAAAGCTAGAATCAGGGCGAGCACCTTGGTGAAAACTCTTGGTGCCGATGCTAGGCCAAAGGGAAGAGCCACAAATTGATAGTGGTCTTCGCCGATCGCAAAGCGCAGGAACCTCTGATGCCTGACGCAGATGGGGACATAAAATTTAAAACAAAAAAGAAGGGCGCACCGACCTAGTGCATTACCAATGGCTAGGTTTATTAAAAGTAGATTAAAAGATCATAAATACTCACAAAGCAAGTATAGTAATAGGCACGTACACCATTCCATCAAAAGGGATAGATGCGTTCAAAGGACCTCCTGCTGAAACCAGATAACCAGAGAGTCCAGACGACATATATCACAGCTACGGCTGATGCGTTGCGAGGGAGAACCCTCTTCCTCAGAGCCAAAAAGTAATAGTGACTGGACCCCTCTCTGGACTCCTTTAAATCCATGTGTATGTGGGTGTGAATGGTCACCCATCTGCAGCACCACCCACCACAGGCCACTCCTCCTCTCACCCAACAAACATGCCGATAGAACTTAACCCCTCACTACCCTCACTGTCAACAGCCACTTATCCCATCTATATAGTAGGTGGAATACACCAGCTAGTATAATGAAGAGGATGGGTATGTGGGTTTGGCAGGGCTTACCTAGGAATGCCTGGTCACTGCTGCCACTTGCCTTTCCTACATGCACCGCTGTTTGCATCTAGTGCTAAACTATCGTCCCATCAGTTGATGGGACGCACACTGTCCGAAAACTGACGGTGGATGTGCGTTCCACCCGCCACTTCTGGCAGTCAAAAACGTCACTTCCTCCCCCAGGTGGGCTGTGCAGGCATCAGTGGCTGACCCGGAAGCAGCGGCGGATCTCCCACACTGCATCCAGTGTCAACAATCCCCCATAGTGCCGCCCACATACGAGCGCTAGTGCAGGCCAGGACCAATGTCCCTGAGTCCCTGATCCACGCGCAGCACAGTACAGACGTGCCCCGCGCAGACCGGAGACCCGAGGGGACGCACTGCCACGCCACCAGGATGGACCAGAATGCCACCTGCATGACACAGCCTCTGCTCCCCATGGGGCCCCTTACCCACTACAATAGCAAATGACCCCACATCCCCCATGGAATACAAAAATGCAACCATGTACATAGGAGGACTGACACATATGCAAAAAGAGGGGGGGGTTATAAAAGTACAAAATTAATAAAATTGCATATGTGATAACTAATGGCAACGCAAGGAGACCACCGAAGGAATGAGAGGGGGACCCAGCTAACTATGATGGACCAGTACTAATCTAGGTGACCTGTGAGTGCTGTTACTCCAGCAGGTGACCCCACACTTATAGACAAACGGGGCAAATGAAAGCACCAAGGACTAGTAGTATAGAAAACCACCCATAGTTACGCAATTCACTCATTGCCTAAAGCCACATGGAATTTTGATGTCAAATACACTTGGTGAAGGAGAGGGATAATTCCCTAGTTGCTCCAGGAGAAGTCCAATACCATACTTCGGCCCACCAAAAATCATTACATGGGACCAAATAACACAAACCAAAACAATATGCATGTACATGTATGTGTTCGCACATCATCCTCTCGGAGCACGCACTCGCCCAACCTCATACCCATGACGGCTGAGCCAGCGGCAGGCGCATACGCGCACCGAGTCACCCGACACCACGGGTGCATGCGCCCACACACATGCACAGGCTCACGAGCAATGTACCCAATCGATGTGGGAACATCGCTCAGCATTGTAAAAACATCTTAGAGGGCCCACCCACAATTCTGATCCGTAGAAGATGGAAGACTGTCTAGACCCTAATATAACAATCCTATTAGTAGGTGGTAATGATAATTCCAAGTAAAGGTGGCCTAACAACTACCTCGGGACTACGTGTCTAACCTACCACAAACCCCACCAGACTGCTACAATGCTATATAGGATCTATATAAGAACTTTTAGATGATTCCCTTATTAGATAGTAAAAGTTGAATATTAAAAATATTAAAAATTATTACAATTATAAGTGTAGTGTAATAATTCCCTAATATTAAATTAAATAATTCCTAAAACACTGTAAAATATTGAAAGATAAAAGCAGATGGGGACATGCAAGTATGCGTCCTTGATATCCAAGGATGCCAGGAAGTCCCCCAGATGGAGCGCAGCCACCACCGAACGAATTGATTCCATCCGGAATTTTTTAATCTTTATAAAAGCATTGAGGGCCTTGAGGTCCAAGATTGGACGGACTCCGTCCCTCTTTGGGACCACAAACAGATTCGAGTGGAAACCCTGAAACCTGTCCTGTGGTGGTACGGGTATGATCACCCCGCACCGCAACAAGTCTCGCACTGCCCCCTGGAGGGCAGCCCGACAAGCCGGAAGGAGAGGCAGATTTGAGGGAAAAAATCTGTTTGGTAGACAAGAAAGGAACTCTATCTTGTACCCCGAAGTGACCACCCCGCAGACCCACTGGTCGGAGAGCAGGGAGGTCCATCGAGCTGCAAACCCACAAAGCCGTCCCCCCAACCTGGAGTCGGGCGGGGGCAAAACTTCATGCGGTAGCAGGCTTGTTTGCTGGCTTGTTGGGCTTGCGCACCCAGGGATGCTTCTGTCCCCCTGCTGGACCTTTGTCCGCTTGGGAGGGTCTGCCAGCAGGTCCTGACTGACGAAAATACCGCTTCTGTGTGGGAAAGGAGGGCCCCGGCTTACGGCGTGGCTCCTTCCCTTTAGTGGACTGAGGGAGAAGTGTGCTCTTACCTCCAGTGACATCCTTAATGATGTCGTCCAGTGAGGCACCAAAAAGCCTCCCACCTTCGAAAGGCAAATCTGCCAGAGTGTTCTTAGAAGCTTGGTCAGCGGACCAGCATTTCAGCCAGATTAGGCGGCACAATACCACCGCAGATGTGGAGGCCCTGGAGATCAAAGGGTACTGCATCCAGGGTTGCATCACAGACGTACACAAGTCCCTGTACCAACTGTTCGGCCAGTGACACGCATTCTGGAGGGAGCTGATGCTCCTCCACAGTCTGGTGCAATATTTTTGCCCATTCAGTGAGTGTCTGGGACACCAAGGTAGCAGCCAATATAGGCCGCAATGCTGACCCCAGCATGGTGAACATGGAGCCGCTCACCGATTCGGACCTCCTATCAGTAAGGTCCTTAAAAGCAGGGGTCCCCTCCACCGGGATAGTGGTTACTTTATTTAACCAAGAGACCGGGGGATCAATGACCGGAGGAGAAGCCCATTTTTTTTTTTTTAAAAGGCTCTCTTCAAATGGGTAACGGACCGCCATGCGCTGAGGGACCGCAAAGGGCCTCTGCGGCCATTCCCATTCCTTATCTATGAACTTGTCAAAGAAATCAACATAAGGAAAACCCTTAACAGAGCAGGTCGGTTTGTGCGACCCAAAAGGGACAGGCCCTGTTGTGGAAGTCCCAGCTGCATCTTCCAGCTTGAGAGTGCCCCTCACAGCATTGATACGTGCACTCACAAGTGCCCTGTCTTGCTCTGACCCGGACAAGGGGTCCTCCTCACAGGGAAGGTCCTGGTCCGCCTCTTCTGACATACCAGAACAGGGGTCCTGAGCCGCAGCCAGGCCCGAGTCTGAGTCAGAACATTCCCCAGGAGATGGCAGGGGGAGGGGGCGCTTAGTACCTACCTTACGCGCGCACGCCGCTTCCATGGGAACCACAGGTGCAGGGGCACCGGTTGCTGCCTCTGGAATGTTTGGGGGAAAAACACCAGCTTCTGACTCCATATTGCCCACTGACAAGCCCTTAGGGACTTAGTCAAGATACCTGACACAAAATACAGTCCACCCTCCTTGCTGCACTGACCGAGGGGGGGTATACCCAGGGGACTCACTTCCTAGTCAGAGACTGTTCAGCGCCGCTGCCCGCTCTCCATCCGCACACCGCGTGTGCCTGAGGAACTATGTGAGGTGAATGGCGCAGTTCGCGCTGTTCAGGAAGCCAGCCAGCACTAGAGGCCAAAACCCACCCCAAAATGGCCGCCGGGTGCCTCAGAGAAAGCGTGCGGACCACAAGAAAATGGCCGCCCGCAATTGCAGACCTGCAACATAGCTCGGCCATGGCAAAATGGCCACCAATGGGATTTTCAATGCAATGCACAGGCCCCAGAAAAATGGCGCCAGCGCTTCTAAAAATGGCGCCCAGCAAGCGAGGTGGACGAGAAGGCCAGCAGCGGAGGCTTCCCATAAATTACTACCCCCCACAAGAGAGAGGGCCTGGACACCCCCACAGCCCCCCGTCGGGACCTGGAGCCCCCTTAAAGGTATTCCCCAGTCGCAGCGAGCCCCGCAAGGGGAGGAGGAAAAAAGGGGTGACAGAGGGAGAGAGGGGAGGGCAGGAGGACCCCTAACGACCCTCGTAGGAATGTCCAGCTGTTCCATCCTACCGAAGTAGGAGGAACCGTACTTACCCGTCCTTGCGAGGACCTGCTGGCGCATTCTTGACAGACCTACAACCGATCAGTAAGGAGTAGATGTCGGCTTGGTCCACTGTGACAGAGACAGCAAGCCGCCCGGTCATATGTGAACCCTGAAGCATAGCTCACCGGCCACCCCTGGAGCCATGGGGTATGTCGCGGCCGACCCCGCACATAGCTAAGGCCTGCTCACGCTCGATGGCCGGACTGGGGGGACTACAAGGATCTATATTATCCTGCATATCATGCCCAGCCGGCAGTTGATAGAAGATTCTCAAAATAATAAAAAGTTAAAATGTCTTCAGGACTTTGGGCCCAAAGGGAGCAGGTCCTTCTTCTCTACTAGGCAGAAAAAACTGAGGCTGCTGACTGCAGGGTGGAGGGTTATGTCCGGAGGGACCGCCCCCTGGGCGGGGCTGTTCAACTCTGTTAAAGTAAAATGTATTAAATATCTAACATGTTCTGCCTAGTCCTCTCCTAATAGACGGAACATAACCCAACTGTCAAGAATTAAGGAGCTGTGTCCATCCATGGACGAAAAGAGAAATAAAAAACGCAGAGGTGATCAAATACCACCAAAAGAAAGCTCTATTTGTGGGAAAAAAAGGACGTCAATTTTGTTTGGGAGCCATGTCGCACGACCGTGCAATTGTCAGTTAAAGCAACGCAGTGCCGAATCGCAATAAGTGGCCTGGTCTTTGGCCAGCCAAATGGTCCGGGGCTTAAGTTGTTAAACATGTTTTATTTTCCAATCCACGGCTTTCCTTTTATATAAAAATAACAGCTTCCCCATACACTAAGCAGGGTTTGACAAAGAAGGTTGTCCCCTGAAACGAGATGCCTAACAATTACCAGATCTGATCTTTTGCTCCCCAAAGCTGTTACAGTCTACTGCTTCTGAACTGTTTTGCTCTGCTGCCTGGATTTTCACAGGACCACCATCATCTATTTCACTACAGCCTGAGATAAAACACTTCTTATCACAGACCTCAGCTAAGAGCCCCAGCTGGCCTCAGGGAGCAGTCCGAATACAACACTCTCCAGGAACCCACCCCTTCCGAGAGCTGTCAGCATCATTACAGTGATCAGAATATGTTTCATAGTTATATCCTTTGACTTCTTAGTTTCTTTATGAATTCCATCACTGACGGTCTATGAGCCTGTGTCATATGTTTTTCCTTATGTTTCAGTCTTTGGATACACATGGCTACAAGATCTTGCCATTACTAGCTTTTTGTGTGAACACCTTTTTATTCCAGTATAACATCTATTTATTTGATATTTATATATATTCATATTTATATATGTAGCGGGGTGTTCAATTTAAGGGTAGTGTCTGAGTGGTAATTAGGCTCAGACACATTGATTATTAGGGTTAATGGACCATTTTTGTTAATGGGAGATAGTGTTGGTGCACAGTTCCCTGTGGCCTACGGGTGGCGCTATCGCCATGGGCCAGGGTTGAATCACCAATCCAGGGCTGCACCTTTTTGTGTCCCCTCTCGGCAGTAGTACGGCAGGGCGGGGAACCTGCTGTGCCTGTCAGGAGAGGGTATAAAAGGGGGCGGACATCTTGCATTGGGGTTCGTCCATGCACAGGCACCTTCAGCCTGGGTGTGTGTGGTTCGTCCACACCCAGGTACCTTCGGCCTGGGCGTGAGGAGGGTCGTCTCCGGGTGCCTTAGGCCCGGAGGTGGAATTCCTGTTACATCCCAGACACCTTCAGTCTGGGGTGAGGTACTATTTTGAAGGCCCGGGGCCCAGCAACCTTCGGCTGGGGTCCGCTAGGGATCGAGGACTCCCAGGGTGCCGCCTTGCGAGGGGACCCGTATCTGAGATGAGGAGGCCAGGGAGGTAACCCTTTCCGAAGACCCAGCACAGAGTCGTGGTGACGGTGAGGGCCTCTGGTAACTCTCCGGAGGGATGTTTTTCTCCTTGACATGGGCCAAATACTTTAAGAGGGAAGTTCATCAGGTCAGTGGCAGTGACCCTACTCGTTCAGGTCAGTGGCAGTGACCCTACTCGCTTCAAGTCAGTGGCAGTGACTTTATTCACCCGGACTGTGGCAGAGACCAACCTCACGGTCTGTGGCAGAGATTGTGCGCCAAAGCTGTTTGAGAAACCTAAACAGTATAAAGAGTTAAACTAAGTTTGTGCCTGGACCTCCTCCACACCTAAGCTGCCCTGTGTCTTCGCTCCAACCTGTCTGCTCTTAAAGAGGCTGTTTATTATCCTGTGTGAAATAAATGTTGAGTTGGACTTTCAGCTAGTGTGGACATTCACATTCCTGGGGAAAACGAGGACTTGCATCTATTTAAAGTAGTGGTGAGATCATTCTTGGGAGGACTTTGACTCTGGCCGCAGACAAGGCCCAAAACTAACACCGCTCAACCTCTTTTCTCAGGATGGTACGGGCTTGTGGTGAGGTGTGCCTCTCTCTGTCTGCGAGGAGCCTAATTAAATGCAGGTTGGGGAGAGGTGGGTGCACTACATATATATTTATATATTCAGGATTTTTAATAAAAGACTTGTTAAAGAGTGCTAATTGCATATTTTTTTGGTGAGTGAGTAGGGGTACTATGTACCCTTTACTTATTAACATGGGGCAATATCTGGGCTCCCCTATTTTTGAAGGGGCTTCCAGATTCCAATAAGCCCCCTCTTGCCTGCAGGTTTCCCACCCATGTGGGAGGCCTGTGGTCTCGCATGGTTCAGTAGGAAGAACATGCTCTCCCCCCTTTCCTGACCACCTAGGCTTCATACTTGAGTAATGATCTGGTATGGATTTTGGGGGAGGGGCCTTGCACATTTTTGGGGGGACTGTATGGGGCCCCCCTTAAAATCCATATCAGACCTAAAGGGTCTGGCATGAGTTTTGGGGATGACCCCATGTCTTTTTTTTTACTTGTCTATCACCATACCTGTCCCTTTGTTTACATACATAGACCAGACAGGGATATGTCACTAATTACTGTGAAGCAGATGGCTGCTGGCTCACTAAAAACTGACCAAGAAGCAGCAATTTTATTACTGTTGATACATGAATTGCAGTTGGCTAATGTTGCAAAACACTTTAATGAATTTAATGGGGATCAATCTCACAGTTGTCTGGGTTTAAGCTATTCAAAGAGTGAGTGGCCCAAAAAGAGGGGATGACCTGTGTAGACTCCTGTGCAAATGGATACTGATTTTTTTATATGCAAACTAGGCACCCTGCAGGTCTTGACTTTGAGTGAAATGTCACTCATTTTTTTATGAATGACATTGGCTCAGTTATTCCTAGAGGGTTTCTTTCTTTGCCCGGGATTTATGGTAATTTGTTTACATGTTGGTGTAGTAGAATATATAGTGTCTGGTATGGGTTTATAGATATCTTTTATTTACTGTAGCTTTTTTTTTTTTTTATAAATTGGTTGTTATTTTGTTTTTCATTTTTGATTTTATTTGTTTCCTTCTTTGTGCTAAATGCTTTTGTGCTTTGGTCATATAAGGGGTTAGTATTTTTGGTTCTAATTGTACTGTTTCATTTCACCCGGTGTTATGAGGATTGACCATCTATATATGTCTTTATGTGGCAGTGTTAATTTGGGCTGCTAGTTAGTAAGAGCTACCACAGCACAAAGTCTGTTAGTAGGTTAACTTCTCTGTTTATCTTTTAAAGTTTTTACCTATTTTAATGTGTTTTTTCAATAAAAGGTGTTTTTTCAGTCAGTGTGGCTATGCAAACTTTTTGTCTCATCTATGGTTCAGCTGCAAATTGGACCTGAACCTGTTTGTGGGTCTGAGGCAGATCTTTGGTTGGCCAAGCTGGAGCAGTGTCTCTCTTCAAAGGTTTACTTTCCACTGCAGCTGGAGGTTTGGCATGGCCTAATGCCGCGTACACACGACCGTTTTTAATGTCATTGAAAAAAACAACGTTTTTCTCTACGTGATTCTTCTCAAGCCTGCCTTGCCTACACACGATCATGAAAAAAAATGCTCGAGCAAAGCGCGGTGACGTACGAAATGTACAATGGCACTATAAAGGGGAAGTTCCATTCGGATGGCGCCACCCTTTGGGCTGCTTTTGCTGATCCTTGTGTTATTAAAGTTTGGTGAGAGACGATTCGCGCTTTTCAGCCTCGTGCTCTTCAGTCCGTTACAGCGTGACGATGTGCTACCTCCATTACGAACGCTAGTTTTACCAGAACGAGCGCTCCCGTCTCATACTTGATTCTGAGCATGCGCATTTTTTTTGACGTCGTTAAAGCCTACACACGGTCGTTTTTCATGATGAGAAAAATTAGAGCATGTTCCAATTTTTTCATAGCCATTTTTCACGTTGTGAAAAATGCTCTGAAGCCCACACACGATCATTTTTAATGACCATTTTAAAAAATTGCATTTTTCTCGTCATTAAAAATGGTCGTGTGTACACCCTATTTAATTTGGTGGTACGATAACAGCCCCAAACATTGAGTCAATGTCATTAAGAACTATTTTCAGAATAAAAAAAAAGAACAAGTCATGAAATTGATGAAGAAACAGAAGGATATGGGGCAGCCTACGTCCTCAGAAGATCTGTGGTTAGCTCTCTAAGATATTTGGAACAACCTACCTTCACACTTCCCTTTACTTTTGCACAGTAAAATAGATTTCTTTCTCGTACATCACGGGACACAGAGCGACATAGTCATTACTATGTGGGTTATATAGATACCTTCAGGTGCTGGCACTGGCAACTTCCAAAACCGGAAGTACCCTCCCCTATATAAGCCCCTCCCATCCGGGAGTACCTCAGTTTTTTGTCAGTGTCTAAGGTGTTGGCCAAGAAGTAACATGTGTTTTTCACTGAGCTTGCGTACAGGTTCTTTTGGGCCTCAGTAAGCTATTCCGGATCCGACCAAAAAAGCTTCATAGCTAAACGGTCGGTACCCAGGCCTTGCAAGAGAAGAGCAAGGTTTTGCCTGTAATGCCTCTCTTAGGAGGGCTGGACCCTGGGATCCAGAGCTCTGGTCATACCCACGACCAAGATGTTTTCTGTGCAGGGTGCTATACAGGTCCAGGGGAGTGGAATCCTTGGGAACCCGGTCCCTGAAGGTTTAATTACAATGCCTGCCATGATAGGTGAAGTTTGGGCTTCTGTGGACCAAACAGAGTCCTGCGGCGAGGAAAAGGTAAGTGGGGGCCCTCAGGAACTTGGTTCTATTGGGGGACCCCCAAGCCTAATTTGTCTTTCTGCCTGTTACCTAAGGTATTCCCGCTAATATTCTGTGCATGCCTGTTACTACTAAGAAAATGTAAAAAAATGTAATAGTAGGCAAGAAAAAAAAAAAAAATGGTAAGACCGCGGTACCTGTGTTAAACACTAGAGGCCGCTATGGTTCTTTTTTCTTGTAATGTGGATTTTTTTCTTCCAAAGTCAAATCCAGGCAGTTGGTAAGTTCTCTGCTGGGAAGCTGTCTCCTCTGCCCTGTTGCTGCGCTCATCCATCCCCGGGCCCTGCGGCAGGGACCCTGGCTCCCATCTAGCTCCTTATTTTTTTTAAAAAGAGCGCCGAAGGCGCACGTGCCCACGTGCGTGCGCGTGCACGCGCCTCTATATATAGAGGCGATCTGGAAAAAGGGGTGGAGCTGGTGGATGACGCTCGGTGTGTGCCGCGGCGCTACTGCGCATGTGCGGGCATCCAGCGTGTTTAAAGGCACAATCACAGCTGGCTATTGAAGTGCACAGACAGAGCTAGCAACAGTAAATAAGGCACACAGAGGCGGTTGATGCAGGCATTCCCTAGAAAGGCACTTTAGTAGACACCAACTGTTATATAGACTATTATGTGCTAGACTATTATCAGTAAAAGTGGTGTATTACGGCTGGAATACCTCAGCTTTGGGCTTAGGAATATGCCGTCCAGAAGCTCCGGAACTAAATCTTCCAGGAAGCGAAGGGGGTCTCCATCGGGCTCTGAGGATCTTGGGCATGCTTCTGCTGCACCAGTCTCCCCTGAAAATTCAGAGGTTAGTGACCGTAGAGACCCCGCAGGAGTACCTGGTACTGTGGCTGTCCTCAGTTCACCTGCTCCTGTGTATGTAACAGAGGAGGTTTTTTCCTCAGCTCTGGGAGGATTAGAAGAGAGATTGTCAACATTGATCGCTGCCTCCCTGTCACAGGGAAAGCACGCCCGATCTCCATCTCCTCCTTCAGAGTACCTGTTAGCGGAGCAACAGTCCCATACAGGGATCGACCTGCCTGAAGGGGATCAGGATGAGGTTGATTCTGTTATAGAGGAATCAACAGTGGAGGAACCTTTCTCAGCATCTCAAGCTGAAAGATTATGGGTTCAGTCTTTGACTAACATGGTCCGATCAGCATTTAAAATGCACCTTGCGGAACCATCAACCACTACTGTCTCCTCGCTGGGGTCGCTAAAAGCTCCCCAGACTGTCTGTTCCTTTCCACTTCACCCTTTACTGGAAGGGCTCATTTACCAGGATTGGGAACATCCTGATAAAATATTTACTCCCCCCAAGAGATTTCCGGTGGTCTATCCCATGGAGGATAAGTTCATCAAAAAATGGAGGGTCCCTACAGTGGACGCAGCCATCTCTTGTGTGAATAAATCACTGACATGTCCAGTGGATAATGTCCAAATGTTCAAGGACCCAATAGATAAAAAATTGGAGTCCTTATTAAAATCTGCTTTTTCTACAGCAAGCTTGGTGACACAACCAGCAGTGGCAGCTATTGGGGTCTGCCAAGCAGTGAAGGATCAGTTGAAACAGGTCTTAAGGGACTTGCCAGATCAGCAGGCCCTTGCCCTAGCTGATCTACCTAGAGCCTTATGCTTTGCGGTTGACGCCATAAAGGATTCAATCCATCAGGCCTCCCGCCTCACGCTGTCTGTAGTACATATGCGCAGGCTTCTATGGCTCAAAAACTGGTCTGCTGAAGCTCCCTGTAAAAAATTGCTGGTTAGCTTCCCATTTCATGGTGAACGCTTATTCGGGGAAGACCTGGACAAATATATCCAGAAAATTTCCAGCGGTAAAATTACACTCTTGCCGGTTAAAAACAGAGTTAGAGGTCCCTCTTTTAAGAGGCCTGCTTCTCCAGTCCCTGGGGCATCGGCTGTGAAACAGTTCCGACGGCCTCCTCGGTCAAATCCCGGGGGTAAAAATCAGGGACAATCGCAGGGTAATAAGAAACCCTGGGTCAGGAGAGGTACAAAACCTCCCCCAAAGTCAAATTCATGAAGGGTTGCCCCCACTCAATCGGGTGGGGGGAAGACTCCAGTTGTTCGCAGAGACCTGGCGGGACACGATCAGAGACAGATGGGTGCTCTCCGCAGTAAGTCTGGGATACAGATTGGAGTTAAAAGACACTCCTCCTTCCCATTTTATGAGGTCAAACGTGCCAAGGGATCCCCGGAAGAGAGAGTCCCTCCTGTTGGCACTAGAACAACTATTGCTCCAAGGAGTAATTATGGAGGTTCCCCTGGAAGAATGGGGGTTCGGGTTTTACTCAAACCTCTTTACAGTCCCGAAGCCAAACGGGGACATGAGGCCCATATTAAATCTAAAAGGGCTAAACAAATTCCTGCATATCAGGACTTTCCGGATGGAGTCGATCCGATCGGTGGCCACTGCCCTACAAGGGGAGGAATGGTTAGCCTCGATCGACATCAAAGATGCTTATTTGCACATTCCCATCTTTCCAGTCCACCAAAAATTTCTACGCTTTGCAGTAGAAGGGCGCCATTTTCAGTTCAGAGCCTTACCCTTCGGTCTGGCCACAGCACCACGAGTGTTCACAAAAATTCTGGCCCCATTATTGGCCAATCTAAGAACACAAGGTGTAACGATAATGGCATATCTAGACGACTTGTTGCTGATAGACCACTCAGTGAAAAAACTAGAAGTGGTTGTTCACAAGACAATCAAGTATCTGGAATCTCACGGTTGGATTATCAACCGAGACAAGTCAGCCCTAAAACCAGTCAAAAGTCTGGAATACTTGGGGCTAAGGCTGGATTCAGGCCAGAGAAAAATATTCTTGCCTCGAGAAAAGGTGTTGTCTTTGAGAGATTTGATCCACCTAGTGGGTACAAAAAGACAGCCGTCCATACGCCTGTGCATGAGGCTGCTGGGAAAAATGGTGGCATCATTCGAAGCAGTACCCTACGGTCAATTCCATTCAAGGAATTTGCAAAGGGCCATACTGTCAGCCTGGAACAAGAAAGTTCAGGCCCTAGACTTACCAATGTCCTTGTCCCCTTCCGTTCGCAAGAGCCTCCGTTGGTGGTTGGTTCTCCAGAATCTGGAAAAAGGGAAATCCTTCAGTCCGATTTCTTGGAAGGTGGTCACTACAGATGCCAGCCTTATAGGCTGGGGAGCAGTACTGGAGCAATGGTCTCTCCAGGGCAGATGTTCGGATGCAGAAAAGGCCCTGCCCATCAATCTCTTAGAGATACGAGCAGCCCGGTGTGCCCTAGTAGCATGGACATCCAAACTCCAAGGGTCCCCTGTCAGAATTCAATCAGGCAATGCCACAGCAGTGGCATATATCAATCATCAGGGTGGCACCAGGAGTCGTGCAGCCCAGAGGGAAGTAAATTACATCCTGAAATGGGCAGAAAGATATGTCCCAGCCATTTCCGCGGTATTCATTCCAGGAGTGGAGAATTGGAAGGCAGACTTTCTAAGTCGCCAGCAATTATGCCCAGGGGAATGGTCCCTTCACCCCGAGGTTTTCCGGACAATATGTCAGCGGTGGGGAACACCGGATGTAGATCTTCTAGCATCCAGATTCAACGCAAAGGTGGACAGGTTTGTCTCTCGGACAAGGGATCCCCTAGCTTGCGGCTCGGATGCCCTAGTGTTCCCTTGGGATCAGTTCAAGCTGATATATGCATTTCCACCGCCACAATTGTTACCTCGATTACTCCGCAGAATCAGGGTAGAAAAGAAACCAGTGATTCTGGTAGCTCCAGCGTGGCCCCGAAGAGCATGGTACGCGGAGATTGTAAAAATGTCAGTGGGGAGTCCTTGGACTCTCCCACATCGTCCGGACCTGCTTTCGCAAGGACTGATATACCACCCTTCCTTACCAGCCCTAGGTTTGACGGCCTGGCTATTAAAGCCCACATTCTAAAAAAGAGAGGTCTCTCTAATCCTGTGGTAGCTACCATGATCAATGCCAGGAAGCCGGTATCCAGGCAGATCTACTATAGAATCTGGAAGGCGTACATCGCCTGGTGTGAGGCCAAGAAATGGCATCCACGTAAGTACGTAATAGGTAGGATTCTGGACTTCCTATAGTGGGCTGTAGATAGGAAGCTTGCCTTGAGTACTATCAAGGGTCAGATTTCGGCCTTGTCAATATTTTTTCAAAGGCCCTTGGCTTTGCATTCACTAGTCAAAGCTTTTATACAAGGAGTGATGCGTATTAGCCCTCCGGTTAATATTCCCATATGTCCATGGGACTTAAACCTGGTTCTGTCGGTTCTACAGAAGCAACCATTTGAACCATTACAGCACATTTCCTTGGTTCTTCTCACCAGGAAATTGATTTTTCTAGTAGCCATTTGTTCGGCTAAAAGAGTGTCGGAATTAGCCGCTATGTCCTGTAAAGAGCCATATCTGGTTATCCATAAGGACAGAGTAATGTTACGTCCTCATCCAGCCTTTCTTCCTAAGGTGGTATCGAGGTTTCATTTGAACCAAGATGTGGTTCTTCCTTCCTTTTTCCCCAAACCTAGTTCGGTAGAGGAAAAGTTATTGCATTCTTTGGATGTAGTAAGAGCAGTTAAAGCTTATCTAAAAGCTACTGCTCAGATTCGTAAAACGGATACTTTGTTTATTCTGCCGGAAGGCCCCAGAAGGGGTCAGGCAGCGTCAAAATCTACTTTAGCCAAGTGGATTCGACAGGTCATAATGCAAGCCTATGGCTTGAGAAGGAGACCGCCTCCGTTCAAAGTTAGGGCGCACTCCACGAGAGCAGTTGGAACTTCATGGGCAGTGCATCACCAGGTCTCCCTGGCTCAGATCTGTAAGGCCGCAACATGGTCTTCAGTACACACGTTTACTAGGTTCTACCAGGTGGACGTTAGAAGTCAGGAGGATGTCGCCTTTGGGCGCAGTGTGTTGCAGGCCACAAAAGATCCTCATGTCTGATAGCGCTCAGCTTATGTATGGTGTATCCCCCCCCCTCATTGGGCATTGCTTTGGGACGTCCCACATAGTAATGACTATGTCGCTCTGTGTCCCGTGATGTACGAGAAAGAAAATAGGATTTTTATAACAGCTTACCTGTAAAATCCTTTTCTTGGAGTACATCACGGGACACAGAGCTCCCACCCCTCTTTTGGGGACACTTATTGCTTTGCTACAAAACTGAGGTACTCCCGGATGGGAGGGGCTTATATAGGGGAGGGTACTTCCGGTTTTGGAAGTTGCCAGTGCCAGCACCTGAAGGTATCTATATAACCCACATAGTAATGACTATGTCGCTCTGTGTCCCGTGATGTACTCCAAGAAAAGGATTTTACAGGTAAGCTGTTATAAAAATCCTAGTATATCACCTGTAAATAGAACAGAACGTTTGAATCTCTAACCCCAAAGTGGTTTTTGGCTAGATTTTGGCTAGATTTTGTGATTTTTGTGACTAAACTGATACAACAGATGGACACAAAAAGGGGAAATGCCAAGGATCACCTGACACCACCAAATGTTTAACTGTTGTTTAACTGTTGCTATGTAAATGTAGTGTAAGGAGAGATTCCCAAAACCCCAATTAGCAGAAATTGATCAATACATAAGTGCATCCACCGTTTATACACATCACCACCTTCAATCTATCTTTGTACTTAATAATTGACAACTGTACTATAAATCTTAAATTACCTTTTATGTGCTCACAAAGATACACATGTTTTGTACTCCACTCTTAACTGGGTTTTACACCTTTAGCAGTATTTAGGTGCTTTGAGTATGTATTTATCTACATTCATAAGTGGCGACACCTTAAAGCGGTTAACAAGTAGGGATGAGCTTTGTGTTCGAGTCAAACCCATGTTCGACTCGCACATCGGCTGTTTGATCTTTCTTCGAAGATTGAACATTATGGGCCGTTCGCGCCAAATTTGAGTGGCGCGTCACGGCCCATAATTCACTGCGGCATCGCAGTGCATTGCTGGCTGATGATTGGCCAAGCATGCACTATGACCCGCATGCTTGGCCAATCACAGCACCGTCTGAACAGAGAGCCGTAATTGGCCAAAGCCAATACTTTAGACACCCCCAGGTACGATATTTAAAGGAATATTTCACTTTTTTTTTCACTTTAAGCATCATTAAAATCACTGCTCCCTGAAAAAACTGCAGTTTTTAAAACTTATTTTTGCATTGATACTGTCACCTTTGTGTCTTCTCACCATGACAATTGGTCCTCTCTATTCCCGTGGGCAGAATTCTCCCATAACAATCATGTGAATACCAGTTTGCAGAAGACACCCTTTTTCACAGTTTATGGAAAACACCCGCAACTTCCTCTTCCCATTATCTGTTCTCCAGATATTCCAGCTTTGGCTTTGGTTCAGGAGTCTCTCAATTCCGTTTGGGGTGACGTTCATGATTCCCTCCGGGCAGCTGCTGAAAAATTCATAGGCTTTGCCGACCACCGCAGGCGTAAACCGCCTTCTCTTCAGCCAGGGGACAAAGTCTGGCTCTCCACCAGGAACATCAAGCTCCGAGTTCCTTCTCTGAAGTTTGCTCCACGATTCATTGGTCCATACACTGTAACTGCTAAACTGAATCCGGTTTGTTTCAAACTCCAAATTCCTAAGAGCCTTAAAATCACTAACTCCTTCCATGTTGCTCTTCTAAAGCCTTTAGTCCTCAATAAATTCTCTCGTCCTCTCCCTACTGTGGCGCCTGTCTCTGAGGATAATCAGGTCAGTCAAATTCTGGACTCCCTACTCTGTAAAGGCGTTCTTCAGTACCTCGTTCATTGGAAGGGGTTTGGTCCTGAGGAGAGGTCTTGGATCGTTGCATCTGAGGTCTTTGCACCTCGTCTGTTAAAGAAGTTTCATCTGAAGTTTCCCTCTAAACCTGGGGCCAGGCGGGGAAGGGGGAGGCCTCGTAAGAGGGAGGGTACTGTCATGGATATGCATTAATGTCTGTCTGCCATCTTGCCTTTCCTCCTCATGTGTTCATCTTAGAGGCCAGACCCTTTCACCTGGCTTCCTTTATAATCTCCTCCCAGCCTGACTCCACCCCAGGCCCTATCACAGAACACTATATTAACCTGTGCACTGCAAGCCTGCTTTGCTGATCAACGTGTTTGTTTATGCATCGTGTGTTTGGGTTCCTGCCTGCCGTGTGCTACGTCTGTCTCTCTGTTACGTTATTGGCTTGTTCCTGACTATCCCTGTCTGCTTGTGACCCTTGACCTTTGGCTTGTCCTTCGTTATTCTTGTATCTTGTGCTGCTGCTTCCCCTCTTTCCCCCTTACCCTATGGGGCGTGAGCTAGGAGACTATAGGGGCCGCAACCTGGACCTAGCTGCAGCGCAACATCCTCACCACTAGAGGCTCTGGAGAAGACCTGCTGGGTCTTAGACTCCGCGCCCTGGGGAATCTCGGCTCTAGCTTCCTGTAGGATCCCGGTTGTGCTCCTCTGGTCCCGCTTTCCACAACCACCCAGTTTCCTATCCGCAGCAGTCAGCCATAGGGTTCACTATCTTGTGGTGCACTCCTGTCCCCCTACGGTGTGCATCTGTCATCTGGCCACAGGTGACCTGACAGATACATGTCCCCTGGGGCAGGACCCGGGTCCCCAAACCCTTTTTAGGACAATAACTTGCATATTAACCTTGATAATTAGCACTTTTGATTTCGAAGTCCGAGTCCATTGTATTTAATAGGGTTCTAAAGTTTGCACGAACTTTCGGTCCGTTCGCAGGTTCTGGTGCGAACCAAACCGGGGGGTGTTCGGCTCATCCCTATTAACAAGCATGGTATACTTACTTTCTCTGTGTAATGGTAGGTAGATAAGTAGGTGCTAAAGAGAGAAGTTCGGCAGGTCAGGTAAATTTAGGCAGGCCTGGCTGGCAGTCAGGCATGTTTGTTTATTTTTATTGTGGGCTGGGAGTGTCTCAGAGTAGCAGCTGGTGACTCACAGGCAGCATCACTGGGACCTCCCTCTTTCTGTCAGGGCTGGGCTCAGCCCTTCCTTCTCTGAGCTGGCTGCTCAGCTGTCGGCTAATTGCCAGCTCCTATCTCTCCACAGTGACTCACCTGTTGATGATAGCCTGCTCATCAGTCCTGCCTACTTAAGCCGTCCAGCTCACTTGATCTCTGCCTTCGCCTTGGTCAACATCACAGAGACTATCTCCTGCATTCCTGTTGAAGACTTGCTTGGCTGACATTCCTTCTGGCTCCAGATCCTGCTTGCTGTTCTACTACGTTTATCTCTGGCTCTCTGGCTCTCTGACATTTGGCTTGGCTGACTATCCGATCCGGTTCTGGCTATGTTTTCTGGCTATGTTTTGACTACGCTTACTCTGTTTATCTTTTTATTATTATTATTAAACAAGTGTGATTTAACTGTTTTTTTGTCTCGGTCTGATTCATGATTTCTGACACTTTCTTCTGGAGGGTTCTGGAAGGAGAGGAGGAGAGGTGGAGCTGTCTGGGGTACTCTAAGGAGTCCTGACCAATCCCCAACTTGGATTAGCAGGAGGCAGGCCTCCTTAAGTACCCAGAGTCAGCCCAGCTGGGGAGAAGTTGGAGTTGTTCAGAGCTTGGAGATGGATTGCTAGGCTGTCGGGGCCTTTGAGGGAGCTCTCCAGTCTGGGGGGAGGGGACCTTTGGCCTGGGGCTCGGTGTGGACAGAGACCTTCAAGAAAGCATGAAGGTTCTGGACAAGAGGAACAGGAGGAGCAAGAGAGGACAGCTAGAGGGAGCATTGCTAGGCAAGTATCCAGGGAGAGGAACAACTGGTCGCAGCCAGGAGAGGGCTAGTGAGTGACATGCACAGTCAGGAGGACTGTGGAGGCACGCCTGAGAGGACTGGGAGCATGTAGTCTGGGATGGGTGCAGAGCCAGCAGTATGGACTGTGGTGTCATGGGCAGCGGAGAGGGGCAGCTTCAGTCAGGAGGACTGGCAAGGCCTGAAGATGGGTTACTGGGCTTAGTAACCAAAGTTAGGGCAGCTAGCACCAAGAACTTTTTGTTGCTACACTAAAGAGTCCCGCTGTCCCTGCCTGCAAAAGGCAGTTGCTAAGGCCTGGCTGAGCATGTGTCAGGCCTATCCATGTGGTGCTAGTTGTGCCTGAAAGCTCAAGTAAGAGTTGTGCTGGAGGAGCTGAGGGGTAATAGTCTGCAGTAAGACTTGTGCTGGAGGAAGAGAGACCTGTATATACCAGAGTGTATATAAGTTGTCCCAATTATTTGATCTAAATTCACTGGGCATTCCATACTTCCTATACCCTATCCAAGTTTAATCCCCTCAATAAAACATAAAAACAAGCACATGGACTGTTTTCTGTCTTGGAGTGTCTGAGAGGTGAATGCCAGGCTGGGCAGGGTGACAGGTGGGGCACATCCCTTAGCAGCCCCTACATTGTATTTCACAGAGTGACCGCTTACCTCCCCTTCTGGGGTCCCCCAACAGCACTCTTCTCTCCTCCTCTTTTGAATGTGCCCCCATAATAAGCCATGTGCCAATGGCTCCCGCTGCTCTCAGAGCTTCCTGTGTGAGGAGAAAAAGAAGTGAAGAGAGAAGTGATGCAGCTGGGCACAGTGCTGGATCAATAGAGGACTCAGGTAAGTGTTTAGGGGGCACAGTAAGTGGTAAGATGCTTTTTATTATCATGCATGGCATACATTACAGTAAAAAATGTTTTAACTTTAGAACATTTTATGTTGCAAAGAGTTTTATTGAATCCAAAGTTTTGGTCTAATCCCACACAGGCATACACAGTGTTCATTTGCTTCCCATACACCTCTTAAGGTTATTTTTGTTCAAAAATACCATGTTTGTACTTCACCCTTGTGACGGATCTCAGATACCCCAGGTGGGCACATCCGCCAGACCTGTGTCTCCTGTCCTCCAAACGCACCTGCAGCCTGCAGATTCGCCATAACCAGCCCTTAACCCCTCAATCACGAGACAAGCCACACAGGTGTTGAGGGTTAAACATGCAGAGCATCAACTGTTTATTAAATACAAAACATACACTTTTACACACAGTTAGGGACACTTCCCTTAGCCTTGTCATAGAGAGGGGGTAGGGGACAAGGGAGAACCAATGGGAACTCAACACTTGTACATGGAAACAGACTACAGTTAAACATAAAGGGATTATGGTAAGCAGGCAGCCCCTCAATACACATCCCTTGCGGAGAGATGTCTCCAGTCCAGACCATTGTCTACGTGCCATGAACCAACACAATTAAACACAGCAACAAGAGGGGGGGTGGGGGAGAAGGGATGTAGCATTACATTACATTATCTCAATGCCAGCTTGTCCCCAAGTCTCTCAGTCTCTTCTGGGCCATAATCTGTGGGTAAGAGGCCAGCCCACAGTCCCTTCCAAAACAAACAGTGACAGTGGGTTCTGTCACATTTCTCCCCTTTTAAAAACAGACTAACCAGGTTTCTGACCCTCAACTGGTCTGGACCTGCGTTAGTCACCAACTTTCACCCCAGGCAAACAGGAAAAGGAAAAGTATGACTCTGGCGCTGGGGAGCAAAACCACACATACGGTCTCCTGTGGATAAAAACAGCTGCTGCAGAGTGGGAACAGCTGTCCCCACTCCTGTGATCTGGGGCTGGGTTGAAGATATTGGGGGGAGCTGAATAATCCTCTGCCACGATGCCAGCATTTCAGCTGGTAGGGAATGTAGGCTGGTAGTGCTATGCATTTGGGGAGGAAAAGGTACTTGCTTTTCTCCTGGTGTAGTTACCAGCCGCTGAGGAGGTATCTTGCAGGGACTATCTTCCGGACTCTCCATCTCTTTTTCTGATGCTGGGCAGAGGCCAACAGCGATCTGCCCCATAGCCAGCGCTTCTGCTAGGGGGACATATACAAAGGTAGAGTTCAGCCGCTGGAGAGGGGGAAGGGTTTTCTCTCCTCCTGGTTCTGTGACCAGCTGCTGAGGCAACTTCTGACAGGGGCTGTCTCCCAAACCCTCCAAAAACATACTGAGGGTTGAACAGGGGCCAGCGGCACTCTGCCATGCAGCCAGCGCTTCTGCCGGGGGGGATAAACACTGGGGTAGTGTCCAAGTACTGGGCAACCAGCTCACTGAGTTCATCCCTCGGACTCCCTGGATCTAACTCTGAGGGTGGGCAGAGGCCAGCGGCACTCTGCCCTGTAGCCAGCACTTCTGCTGGGGGGATGAACATTGGAGTAGTGTCCAATTGCTGGGGAGGGAAAATTGCTTCCTCCACTGCCAGTGGGAATATCTGCTGTTGGGGAAATGGCTCACGAAGATCATCTCTCAGACTCTCCGGAACCAACTATTTTTCTGATGCTGGGCAGAGGCCAGCGGCACTCTGCCCTGTAGCCAGCGCTTCTGCTGGGGCACCGGATGCGATACTCTGGCCTTGCTGCTGATCACCATTTACCAGCCTTCCAGTGCCCGTCTCAACTCCCCCTTCTGAGACCTTTATGCCATTAGCTTGTCTCGCTGCCTGGGGAACCTCTGGTGCGTTCCGGCATTCTAGCACTCACAGTGCCCTCTGTATCATCACTGCTTCTTCCATTGCGGTTAGGACGGGAAAACGTAGGGGCACCCCTGGCCCCATTTGCTCCGCATCTTCGTGACTGTCCGCTATTTCTCCTGGACAGTCCCAAGCAACGGGAGCCATGCCAGTCTGCTTATCACCGTCAAACAGCTGCTTGTAGGCAATCTCGAGCTCCCATTCCTGCTCAACCAGGAACTCCAATTCCTCCAGGTCACACGCCTCATCGGGGAGGTCCAGCACCTCATCTCAGACGTCCAGGATGTTTTACAGCCGCCACTCCTCGTCGCTCCCAAAGTCTGGGTCTCCGTACATTTTTTGATGGAGCAGCCTCACGCCGCCATAGCCAACGTCTTCTTTAGGGCTGTCATCTGCTGTACCTGGCCACATTTGAGCCGCGAACCACTGGAGGGCTCTGTAGCTGGCGTCCAGCCTCATCTCCTCCTGGACCAGTCTTCCGAGCTCCATCTTCCACTCATCTCGCTCAGGAACACCTCTCGTGCACGGTACTGCGTCCAGTACATTTCTGTGGAGGAGGGAAGGATGTTCCACTGATGGTGCCGCTCGTGTCTTAGTGTTTCATGCCAGAGTTGCCGGTGGATCACATCCCCCCAGCCGATCATGGTGTGCTCCGTCGCTGGTCCCCGATGTTGCTTCCACGTGCCTTGCAGCCTCCTCCCGAACTCTGCTCTCATGCTGGCCGGTCCCCGTATCGCTCCTCGGCGGCAGCCCGGATCTTGAATCCTGGTGGTGGTTTGGATGTCCCGGACTGCAGGAGACATCCCACTTCTGCCACCACTGTGACGGATCTCGGATACCCCAGGTGGGCACATCCGCCAGACCTGTGTCTCCTGTCCTCCAAACGCACCCGCAGCCTGCAGATTCGCCATAACCAGCCCTTAACCACTCAATCATGAGACAAGCCACACAGGTGTTGAGGGTTAAACATGCAGAGCATCAACTGTTTATTAAATACAAAACATTCACTTTTACACACAGTTAGGGACACTCCCCTTAGCCTTGTCATAGAGGGGGGTAGGGGACAAGGAAGAACCAATGGGAACTCAACACTTGTACATGGAAACAGACTACAGTTAAACATAAAGGGATTATGGTAAGCAGGCAGCCCCTCAATACACATCCCTGCGGAGAGATGTCTCCAGTCCAGATCATTGTCTACGTGCCATGAACCAACACAATTAAACACAGCAACAAGAGGGGGGTGGGGGAGAAGGGATGTAGCATTACATTACATTATCTCAATGCCAGCTTCTCCCCAAGTCTCTCAGTATCTTCTGGGCCATAATCTGTGGGTAAGAGGCCAGCCCACAGTCCCTTCCAAAACACACAGTGACAGTGGGTTCTGTCACAACCCTTAACCTGTTTTTTCCACCATTAGCAGTGGCAATGTGTATCCAAATGTATGATTATCTGAATTCATAAATACTGACCTGTTAAGCATGCTTATACCTTACCAGGTTTTAACCAGCAACTCCATACAAACTTTTTATTGGCAAAAGTTATGTTTATAAATATCTATTTTTTCAGGCTTTAACTGTACATACAATCCCTCAATGAATGCATGTTCACATACATGAGGGATCCCCGTTGATCATAGTGGAAGCAAATGAACACCCTTTGTGCTGGAATGGGATTAAAGTAGAGCTTTCATTTGCCTGAATAAAAAACAAAACAAAAAAAAAAAAAACAGCTGGATGGAGTTAAGAAACAGGCAGTTGTCATGCTTCAAGTAAGACCTTTTCCCTGAAAAGGGCCAAGTACTGCTGATTTCTGGCATGCATGTGATTCATACTGTTTCACTGAAGGGCTGTACAAGAAAGGTAAAACAGGTTAACTGAGGTGTTTATAAGCACAAATTTTGCACATTGCAAGTTTGGCTGGAGTTGATAATTTGAAAACTGTTAAGCCCCATACACACAATCGGTTTGACTGATGAAAACCGTCCGATGGATGGTTTTCATCAGACCAACCGATCGTGTATGGTACCCATCGGTCTTTTTTCCATCGGTTGGAAAAAATAGAACATGTTTTAAATTTTTCCGATGGATAAAAAACCGATCGAAAACTCAGATCGTCTATGGGCAAGTCCATCGGATCAAAAACCCACGCATGCTCAGAATCAAGTCGACGCATACTCAGAAGCATTAAACTTCATTTTTCTCGGCTCATCGGAGTGTTTTACGTCACCGCGTTTGAAACGGTCGGTTTTTTGACTGATGGTGTGTGGGCAAGACTGATGAAAAACAGTTTCATCGGATTTCCGATGGACAAATCCATCGGACGAAAATCCATAGGTTATCCGATCGTGTGTACGGGGCTTTAAAGGTGTGAACATGCTTAAGGGATCACAAATTATGAATTCAGATGAGTATACTTTTAGATACTCATTAACACTGCTAAAAGTGGGAGACAAAAAACTGTTAATGGTGGAGTACAAAACATGGTATCTCTGAACCAAAATAGTCATAAGAGGTACATGTTAGCACGTATACTGTAGATCATTTAGCATGGACTGGCTTGGGTATAATTTCAAAAATTGTATATCTAGGTACTTCTTTGCTTTTATACTGTATGTAACAATGTTGGACATGACGTTGTATGGTGTTAGTATTTTGGCATTGAGATGTTTAAAAGGAAACTGTGGGGGCATGGCCAGGCAGCAGATGTAGCCGAACGTGTTCTCACTTCTCTCCGCCGAGAATCTGCACAATTCTCATGAGAAAATGCCTTTAGCTCTGCCACATACAGCACATTGGGTGACGGAAGGCCCCCGGAGCACAGACATACCTTTTCGTTGGCGATACAGCCCAGATGTCCGGCGCAAAGAAACTTTATTCGTCCCGGTCCGAAATGGCGCCCTCGCCCAGCGCTCTGCCAAAGAGAAACACAGGGAGGGAGCTGAGAAGCTATTCTCTATGCTGCTCTCCACAGACCCTGCTGCCTCCACCAGTACTCCGGAAGATTCATCTGGAGGTCTCTCAGAAGCGGATGACACGGTGCAGCTGGAAGACGGAAATGGCGCCAGTTTTCCCTGGGACGCAGTGAGTACTCCTGGGAACACTGCCACTAGGCCTCATGCCCCCTCCAGCCCAGATACTGAGGCTGAACCTACACTGAGGGACATATTCGCTGCGGTAACCAACAGCAATATCTCTTTAGCCGCACTTACATCAGAAATTAAGGGGATGAAGGCTGAGATCACCTTTCTGCGGCAAGATGCCCAAAAACTGCGGGAAAGAACATCCGCCCTAGAGGGGAGAGTGAGCTCCATTGAAGACGATATGACGCCCATGCAAAGGGATCTCACATACAACAATCATCTTGTCTCACAGGATACCGCTCGTTTGGAAGATTTTGAGAACAGGATGAGGAGGAATAATGTGAGAGCCATAGGCCTGCCTGAAAAACTAGAAGGGAAGAATCCAGTGGACTTCATTGAAAAATGGCTATTTACTGTTTTTGGAAAGGAGGCGTTCTCCCCAATGTTCTCAGTGGAGCGGGCACACAGAGTCCCAGCTAGGCCCCCACAGCCAGGAGCTCCCCCTCGTCCCTTCCTGTTTAAACTTCTTAATTACAAAGACAGAGATGCTATCCTGTATAATGCCAGAATAAAACCTGCAGCTCTAAAGATTGACAATGCCAAAGTATCTCTCTTTCCGGACGTTTCTGCGGATTTACAGAAACATAGGGCTAAGTTTAATAACGTTAAGCGTCGTCTCAGAGATCTAGAGCTGAAATATGCTATGCTTTACCCTGCACGCCTGAGAGTGGAGGCACTGGGCTCAGTCCACTCCTTTGATCCCCCGGCTGCGGCCGCACAGTGGCTGGATCAGGAGGAGCAAACAATCCGGGATGCTCGCAATAGACGCCATGCTCCAACATGACAAACATATACCGGCTTTGGACGACGGAATCTATTCCCTTACCTGTTATCCTAGTAAGGTGGAGGAAGCTACGTTGCACACAAACAGTTTTGTTCTTGCTACTCGCTGTTGAGAGGTTATCAGACACTGAAGTGCGCTTCCACTGTTGCCCCCACAGATGGTCTGGTCCAGACCTCTAGTTGCCCTGAGGCAAATTCCTATGGCCCTGTTGGTCAGTTACTTATTGTTTAGGTTGTTTGTTTTTTTTTCAACATGCCCTCCCTAACACTTTTTTTGTTGTTATTTTTTTCTACTATCCCTCACAAGCCTGCTTCTAGCATATATCTACCTGTCTACTACTCATGGATGGTGAAACCCCCCTTCTTTTTTATTACCGCGTTGGGAAATTTTATTGCATTATGCCCCAGAACACTGCTATTAGACTGTATATTGCTTATAGACCATGTCTTTACTTATATTGCTAGGTTACAGAAATGTCTAAGTTGACCAGAGTGATGTCCTGGAACGTCCGGGGTCTAACTAATCTGGTTAAACGTTTGGCCGTGCTGCGCATGATCAAGCATTTGGATGCTGAGGTGATCTGCCTACAGGAGACTCACCTCCCCTCGACACCTGCACCATTATTTGCACAACGTTTTGTCACCAATACCATGCTACATATTCGGTGTACTCGAGGGGAGTGAGTATCCTCATTAGGAGAGGTGCACAGTTTTCTTTTGTGCTCTCTTTATGAGACAAAATGTATATTGACAGGGGTATACATTCCTCCACCATTCTCGACCGGCCTCCTTAAAAACCTGGCAGATTTTGTATCCCGCTTTCCGGGCATACCTGTATTAGTCCTAGGTGACTTTAACAATTTTATTGACTATGAGAAGGATAAGTTGAGTGCCCGAATTGCTGTTGGGCTACAGAGGCGAACGGGGCTTACCCCATTTGTCCACCTTCTGCTTGAGATGGGCCTCACGGATGTATGGAGGATGCATAACCCGGATGTTAGGGTATACTCATGCCAATCGGCCTCGATAGGTGGTCTATCACGCATTAATTTAGGATTAGGCAATGATCTCCTGTTGCCGATGATTGACTCCTCACAATACCATGCTAGACACGTTTTAGACCATTCTCCTCTCTCTATAGACTTAAGGGTGGGAGCGACTAGGGGTAATGGATTGTGAAAACGTAACCCTTTTTGGCTGTCTCTCCTGCCGGTTCCTGACCCGATACCTGATCTCCTAGCTGAATTTTTTAAATACAACATAGGATCGGCGGGTGTGGACACGGTATGGGAGACGGCTAAGGCATATTTACGGGGACAACTTATCAGAGAGATATCTCACATTAAAACAAAAATTAAAGAATGGGAGAATTTAATCTTTGCAGAGGCGCAGCGCTCAGAAGCCTCATATGTAGTGGATCCCACTGACGATACCAAGAGATCGTGGTTGGCATTCCAATCCATGCTCAAGCACTTATCTTTGCAGCTAGCCAAAAACAAACAGTTCTTTCTGCAACAGAAGCACTTTGAAGAAGGGGAGAATATGGGCCACATGTTAGCTTTACTATCCAAATTGCAGCAACCCCCCCTCACACATAGTAGCAATTAGAAATCCACAGGGAGCTTCTTGTTACTCTACACAAGACATTATTAACGTCTTTAAAACCTTTTTTCAAGATGTTTATACGTCCAAGGTTCATCCCTCGGCTGAGGACCTAGATAAATATCCCATCCCACGCTTGTCTGCTTCGGATGTGAGCCAACTTAATGCTCCTCTGAATTGAGGAAGAGCTCCTAGAGGCGCTGGTTCATGCACAGAATGCAAGAGCGCCTGGAGCGGATGGCTTGCCTTCGGAGATTTATAAGCGTTATATCACCAAACTAATCCAGAACCTTCTGAAAGTATGTGATAGGGCCTTTGAAACTGGGGAGCTCCCCCCCCTTCCATGGGTGAAGCTCTTATAGTGGTACTACTGAAGCCGGGTAAAGATGCTCTGTCGCCAGATTCCTATAGACCTATCTCGCTGCTCACCTTTGACATTAAACTCCTGGAAAGGGTTCTGGCGAATAGGCTGGCTAAATGTATCCAAACAGTAGTTCACAGGGATCAGTCTGGTTTTATTCCCACAAGGTCCACCTCTCAGAACTTACAGAGACTGTTCCTCAACTTACAATTGCCCACGGACAATCCGGGTAATAGCGCTATCTTCTCCTTAGACGCTGCCAAAGCGTTCAATATTGTGGAATGGCCCTACCTTTGGGAAATGTTGATCAAATTCGGGGTGAGTCCTTCATTTTTAAAATGGGTTCAGCTGTTATATAGCTCCCCCCCGGCGAGAATGCGCATTAATGGGAACATATCGGAACCATTCCGGCTGTATAGGGGCACAAGGCAGGGGTGCCCTCTGTCGCCCCTGCTTTTTGCCTTGGCCCTAGAACCCCTGGCCATACATGTCAGGGCGTCGCAGACCATAATGCGTTTCCATAGAGGCCCTATTCAAGACGTTATCTCTTTGTATGCTGATGACACATTGTTCTATCTGGGGGACACTGGCAATTCTCTGAAGCATGTGATGAGTTTAATCACTGGCTTTGGAGAACTGTCAGGGTTTAGCATAAACTGGAACAAATCAGTATTGATGCCTCTAGACCCCTTAACAAAACCCCTACCCGATTGCGCCAGGGAAATACTCACAGTTAGTGAATTTTGCTAATTGGGCATACAGGTGTCCCTAGACCCGAGCCAATATCTCACCATGAACCTGGTCCCCTTACTCCGCAAGTTCAGACTGAAATGGTCGGCTTGGATAAAATTACCTCTCTCAGTTACTGGAAGGGCGAACCTAATTAAAATGGTATGGGCCACTCAATTACTCTATGTATTCCATAATGCTCCCATATGGATCCCACACAAATGGTTTGTACAAATAGACGCTCAGTTTAGAGACTTGATATGGGGTACTAAGTCAGCTAGGATCAGTTTATACACATTTCAATTGGCTAAAGACCAAGGAGGCCTAGCAGTCCCTCATGCCAGATACTACTTTGTAGCTGCCCAGATCCAACACCTGGGTAATTGGGGGGAAGTGGATGTTACTGATCCCATTAGGTCCCTACTGATCCCGGAAGGCTCCACACTAACAGCCCTATCCCATTTAGAAGCAGGTTTTACACATCTAATGCAAACTCTCCCCACGATACTCTTATGCTGCGTACCCACGATTGTTTTTTCTGATGAAAAAAGAGTGTTGGACTTTTTTCATCGGACAAACCGATCGTGTGTGGGCCCCATCGGTCTTTTTTTCATAAAAAAATAGAACATGTTTTAAATTTTACCGATGGTAAAAAAAAACTATAGCAAATTACGATCGTCTGTGGGGAACTCCATTAGAGAAAAGTCCACGCATGCTCAAACTAAATTACAAGACGGGAGCGCTCGTTCTGATAAAACTAGTGTTCGTAATGGACATAGCACATTCGTCATGCTGCAAATTTTTGCATCGTTAAATGTAGCGCTTTCTTTTCTTCTTTCTAAACGGTTTTTCCCCCCAAAAAATTCGATGCGGATATTCACATAGAGTTCGGACAAAATTATTGTTTTTTTTTTGTTTTGAATCAAGATCTCCTCATTTTTTTCTATCCTTTATATATTTTATAGTGATGTCCATATTTTTTTATGGTAAAGTTATCACAACAACATTATTATCTCTGATTTTTTTCCTCAAGGAGGTTGGTGTTTAATTTCCCTTGTTAATTACACATTGTATTTATGAAATGTACCTTCCTACTCACAAGAAAAACACATAGGCAACTATTTTAAATAAATCAAATATCCATTTATTTTGGAAAACAAATAAAGATGAAGGGCAACAATTGAGAAATTAGTGGAATATATGCAGACTTTGGACCCCAAAGGCAGACATGAAGGCAAATAAAATCAATAACATGAGGAGTCCCTCGAATTGGGATCACAATCTGGTCCCCGAATCGCAGAAATCAGGAGCAGCAGCAGATGTCATACATGTCCCCAAGCTGTGGTACTCCAAAAAACTGCCTCTTCTGGCAGAGCAGCTTGAAGCCAGGGAATCACTTTCTGGTCTTCCTTGTAGCCTTCCCTCCACACTTCCCTGCAATGTTCCCTCCACGCTTCCCTGCAACTTTCCCTCCACGGCTCCCTCCACACCCCCTTGCAGGCTGTGGCTCTGGTGGTGGGAATGTGGCAGGAGGAGGAGGAGAAGGAGGAGAAGGATGGGCCAGATCACAAAGATGTGTGGCCTCTGTCAGCTGGCCCCTCCCCGCCCTGTGAAGGGCCGTAGATATAAGCTCCTCACAGAGGGCACGTTGGCCCTCCTCCACTTTAAGGAGTTTATCGGCCACATAGCACCCATAGGACTCAATTGAGTTGAGGGGGGCCCTCATGATCTCTGCTGCTTCCCTTATTATTTGCAGGGATTCCTCCTCCACCCGAGTCAACCTCCTGGGCCTTTCGGTCTCACCTGGAGGGGAAGCACCTGTGACTGTGTGCTGACACTTGGCCTGGGCACCTGCTGCCTGCCACTTGGCCCTGCCTCCTCCTGGCTGCCACTCACCCCTGCCTCCTCCTGGCTGCCACTCACCCCTGCCTCCTCCTGGCTGCCACACGACAGAGCCTCGTCCTCCTGGCTGACCTCATCCAGTGTATAAAAAAGGGACATAGTTTGAGTTTTTGGTTCATCAATCACACACAATTTCCAGCTCATGACTGTTGCAAATTAAATGTTAATAAATAGAAAAGACTCTCATTCTGACCCCAGCATTTTTCATTCTTGTCCCAAACAATTCTGCCCACTATATATATGTATATATGTTTTGTTTATTTATTTTCTTTTGGAATAATAACATCTAGTTCCCAACAATTATTCTAGGACAATAAATATGTTGAAGAATACTATACCTGACTATAGATGTGAAGATCCGGTTCTTAGAGGTCAGCTAGCTCCTCTGCACCCTCTGCAGGGGTGGAGGGAAGGGTGAAGGGAATGCTGGAGGGAAGGGTGGAGGGAACGCTGGAGGGAAGGGTGGAGGGAAGGCGGGAGGGAAGGCTGGAAAGTGATTCCCTGGCTTCAATCTGGTCGTCCAGAAATCTCAGGTGTTTGTAATACCACAGCTTGAGGACATGTACTTGGTCTGCTGCTGCTCCTGATCTCCGGTATGCGCGGACATCTTTGTATTGTTTTTTGTAGCTGTTCCTCATATTATTGATTTTATTGTTCATCATGTTATAGTCTGCCTCTGGGATCCAGGTCTTCATATATTCCACTAATTTTTCAATTGTTGCCCTCCTAACATCACGATTGTGGTATAATGGGTTTTTAATCTCCCATAATTTGGTGAGCTCTCTATATTTGTCAATTAAAGCTCTGAATATGACAGGATCTTTGAAACTCTGCATATTTTCTGCAAGATAAAACACAAGTCAAAAACACTAGGTCAGCCTAAACTGTCCTAATATTATCCCAATCTAGCCCTTTAAAATCATGAATCAGTATAAGCCAATGATGTCCCAATTTTAATTTTACCTTCGTCAGTGACGTTCAGAACTTCTGGTCCTCCTTACTCCACGCACACAACGTCGTTACAACACATGCGTGTTATCATTATATTCCCTGCGCATGCATGAAACTCTGCCCACGTCGGCCGCCCCTGACGTTCCCACCCCTGACGTTCTTCCTCGGATATTCCCCGCTGTCAGGAAGGGCACACCAGAAATGTCAATGGCGATATCGGCGCATCTTCGCGCATGCGCGGTAGTGGCGCATCGGCGCACGCTGATGTGCGCATGCGCGATAGCGGTGCGCGCGCGGGCACGCGCGGGAGCGCGCAGCGGCGGCTCATGGCGCCAGATGGGGCTATTTAAAGGGGCTGATGGCTGGGCTCTGTGCTGCTCGGTCTACAGCGTTACCTGAGACCTCTGACCCCTGCTTACCTGAATCCTGCTCCAGCTGACCCTTCCTGGCTTGTTTAACCATTCTTGCTGATCTGCCTGTACCTGACCCCCGGCCTGTGTTGACTACGTTCCTGCCTGCTCCTTCTGCTACCTTGTTGCCTGCCCGTTGCCGAACCTGCCTGTACCTGAGACCTGCCAGCTGCCTAAACCTGCTCATACCTGATCCTGCTCCAGTACTTACCTGTACCTGAGACCTGCCAGCTGCCTAAACCTGCTCATACCTGATCCTGCTCCAGTACTTACCTGTACCTGAGACCTGCCAGCTGCCTAAACCTGCTCATACCTGATCCTGCTCCAGTACTTACCTGTACCTGAGACCTGCCAGCTGCCTGAACCTGCTCATACCTGATCCTGCTCCAGTACTTACCTGTACCTGAGACCTGCCAGCTGCCTGAACCTGCTCATACCTGATCCTGCTCCAGTACTTACCTGTACCTGAGACCTGCCAGCTGCCTGAACCTGCTCATACCTGATCCCGCTCCAGTACTTACCTGCTTGGGACTGGTGTACCCACGCTTCCAGCCCATCTGACCGCACCTGCCTGAGCTCCAGTTGTTAGGCTGTCAGCTGTTTCCGGATCCATTCCAGTCTCCGTCCCAGTTCCGGTCCAGCGCACCACCAGCGACTTTACCAGGCTCTCGTGCGACTCTGCACTCCTGCGCCTCCTGTCTTCACTACCAGGGGCCTCGAGTGAGAGGTGTAAGGGAGGCCTCCCTCTGCATAATCAGACTCTTCCACCAGGTACGTGACAGTACTGAACAGCCCAGTCAGAGTCTGTGCAGGGAGCCTCTTCCATGGAGGGTTTCCGCTTACACCTCAAAGACCTCACCCAGACTATTGAAATCGCACAAGATGCATATATCCGACTGGAAGAAAGCATCCAGGCTCTTTCCTCACCTATCACGGCCCCGCAAAGAGCTACTTCAGCAATAGCAACGTTACCTCCAGAAACCGGGGTTCCTGCGCCTGAAAGATTCACCAGTGATCACCGATTACGAGGGCAGAAGTCAGAGAGACCTATGAGGTCGTCCTGTCCAGCCTGGAAATTAGCCCGAGCCTCTAACATCAGCAGCCTGACATCTTCTACCACTGCTGCACCCACATCTGATGTCCCTGGACCCAGGCAACTCGGAATGCCCCGTCCCTCACTTTCCCCTGAGGAACGTCAACGCCGACAACACGAAAACCTCTGCCTGTATTGTGGGAAACCCGGGCATTACGTGAGGTCATGTCCAGCCAAGATCCGCAAGGGTCGAATTATCTTCTCTGCCAGCACGCCCATCCTGCCAACCCACCTGGCTCTCCCCATTGTATTACAGCTTCCGGGAAGAAGTATTCCTGTCTCCGCTATAATAGACTCCGGTGCCTGTAGCTGCTTTATGGACTTGTCTTTTATTGCAAAACATCAAATCCCTTTGCAACCTAGGGCCCAGGGACTTTCAGTACATCTGGCCGACGGGTCTGCTATCAAATCCGGACTAGTGACTCAGCAGACTATACCCTTGCCTGTCATTATTGCCGATAGTCACAAGGAATTGTTACGCCTGGATGCCATCGCATCCCCGCTGTTCCCCATAATCCTTGGCATGCCATGGCTCCAAGCACATAACCCTCTTATCAACTGGGTCGGAGGGGAGGTTAAGTTTCACTCTTCCTACTGCCTCCAACACTGCTTGCCGAAATTCTCTTCTGATCCGCCATCCTTGTTATGCTTGGACTCTGATGTTGAAACACGCTTATCTGTACCAGTTGCATACCATGACTTTTTAGATGTCTTTAGCAAGAAAGGAGCTGAAACTCTCCCTCCACATCGGCCATATGACTGCCCGATTGATCTCATCCCGGGTGTTGAGGTCCCTTTTGGAAGGATTTTTCCTTTGTCAGAATTGGAGCTTGTCGCCCTAAAAGATTATATAGACGATAATCTAAAGAAGGGCTTCATCCGCCCCTCCACTTCTCCAGCAGGAGCGGGTATCTTCTTTGTGGAGAAGAAGGATCGTTCCCTTTGCCCATGTATAGATTATCGTGAACTCAATAAAGTTACGGTCAAGAACCGTTATCCCCTGCCCTTGGTACCCGAATTGTTCCAGAGGTTGGGAGCAGCAACCATATTTACAAAACTGGATCTCCGAGGGGCATATAATCTGGTACGGATACGGGAGGGAGACGAGTGGAAGACGGCTTTTCGCTCCCGATTCAGACATTTTGAATATCTGGTGATGCCGTTCGGCCTATGCAATGCCCCAGCAACATTCCAGCACTTTATCAACGATATCTTCCGCGATTTCCTAGACCTGTTCGTTGTAGCATATCTGGACGACATCTTAATTTTCTCTGCTTCCCTTGATGACCACCGCAGACATGTTAAAAATGTATTGAGCAGACTGCGACAGCACGGGCTATACGCCAAGCCAGAGAAGTGCGAGTTCGAGCGACAAAGCATTACTTTTTTGGGACTAATCCTCTCCACCGAAGGTGTCAAGATGGACCCACAAAAGGTCACTGCAATCTTAGACTGGCCAGCCCCAGTGGACAAAAAGGGCATCCAACGCTTTGTCGGGTTCTCGAACTTCTATCGAAAATTCATCAGGGGATTTTCAGCCATCATATCACCAATCACACAACTGACCAAACAAGGCATCCGTTTCCAGTGGTCTCCTGAAGCTCAAAATGCTTTCGAGTCTCTTAAGAAACTATTTACTTCCGCACCGGTTCTGAAGCACCCTGACCCAACATTGCCCTATGTATTGAAAGTAGACGCGTCAGAAACGGCAGTCGGAGCAGTACTATCCCAAAGGCGGGGACCCAAGGCTTTGTTACACCCAGTCGCCTTTTTCTCCCGCAAACTGTCTAACTCTGAAAGGAATTATGATGTCGGAGATAGAGAACTTCTGGCCATTAAAAATGCATTGGAAGAGTGGAGGTACCTTTTAGAAGGAGCAGCACACCCGATCCTAATCTATACGGATCATAAGAACCTGGAGTATCTGAGGACTGCCAAGAGACTCAAACCACGTCAGGCTAGATGGGCACTCTTCTTTTCCAGGTTCTCTTTTCATCTCACGTACAGGCCAGGATCTAAAAACACCAAACCTGATGCACTCTCTCGGATGTTCTGTGTTACCAGGGAATCCGCACCGCCCGACACTATCCTGTCCTCTGAGAACTTCCTGCTACTTCAGGGAGACCTGCTCTCTCAAATTAAACAGGCTTCTGTAAATGCCCCTTCATCTCTGGGAATAACGTTGCAGGCCAGAGATGATCTACTTTGGCACAAGGACAAAATATTCATACCAGAAAACCTACGTGTCTCTGTTTTGGGATTATGTCATGACCACAAATTAGCCGGACACTTCGGTATCCGTAAAACTGCTGAACTTGTGCAACGCACATTCTGGTGGCCTCAAGTGGAAAAAGACTGCAAGGGCTATGTAGAGTCCTGTACCACTTGCACATGAAATAAGAACAGCAAAACCAAAGCATGGGGCTTGTTGAAGCCGCTATCAGTCCCGAAGAGACCCTGGAAGAATATCTCGATCGATTTTATCGTGGAACTTCCTCCATCTGACGGGTTCTCCACCATCTTTGTGGTGGTAGACCGATTATCCAAAATGGCCCACTTCCTACCCATGAAAGGCACACCATCGGCCCCGGAAACAGCCCAAATTTTGTGAAAGAAGTTGTTAGGCTTCACGGAGTTCCAGCAAACATCGTGTCAGACCGGGGGGTACAATTCACCTCAAGGTTTTGGAGGTCTTTATGTGAAACCTTGGGAATCGAGTTATCATTTTCTTCCGCATACCACCCCCAAACGAATGGGCAAACGGAAAGAACCAATCAAACTCTGGAACAATACTTACGGTGCTTCTTCTCATACTCACAAGATGATTGGGCCGCACTACTTCCGTTAGCGGAATTCGCTTATAACAACTCCATCCACTCTGCCACAAAACAGTCTCCATTCCTTGCCAATTACGGATTCAACCCATCATTTCTGACCAGTACCTTCCCGGAGAGTTCTGTACCTGCCGTTCTTGAAACCATAAATTTCTTTGATATCAACAACAAACTTCTACAGACAACTATGACTAAAGCTCAAGAATATAACAAACAGGTCTTTGATAAGAAGAGGCGGGGAGAATTAATACTGGAACCTGGTGATTGGGTTTGGCTATCCACTACAAATCTAAAACTAATGTGCCCCTCTAAGAAGTTGGGCCCTAAATTTATGGGACCCTTCCCGATAAAAAGAAGGATCAACGACGTGTCTTACGAGCTGGAACTGCCAGACTCCTTCAAAATACATCCTGTCTTTCACGTGGCTTTACTAAAACCTGTAACCCCTGATCCATTTCCTGACCGGGATACAGGCCCACCCGAACCAATATTAGTTAACGGGACAGAGGAATTTGAAGTCGAAGCAATCCTGGACTGTAGGAAAAAGAGAAATCAGATCCAGTATCTCGTCAAATGGAAAGGTTATGGCCCAGAGGAGAATTCGTGGGAACCCGAGGACGATGTCCATGCTGAAAGACTTATTCAGGCATTCAAGAGATCCCATCCTTTGAAGCTCGCCCGGTTGGGCATCCGGAGGCTGCCCATTGGGAGGGGGCAATGTCAGGAAGGGCACACCAGAAATGTCAATGGCGATATCGGCGCATCTTCGCGCATGCGCGGTAGTGGCGCATCAGCGCACGCTGATGTGCGCATGCGCGATAGCGGTGCGCGCGCGGGCACGCGTGGGAGCGCGCAGCGGCGGCTCATGGCGCCAGATGGGGCTATTTAAAGGGGCTGATGGCTGGGCTCTGTGCTGTTCGGTCTACAGCGTTACCTGAGACCTCTGACCCCTGCTTACCTGAATCCTGCTCCAGCTGACCCTTCCTGGCTTGTTTGACCATTCTTGCTGATCTGCCTGTACCTGACCCCCGGCCTGTGTTGACTACGTTCCTGCCTGCTCCTTCTGCTACCTTGTTGCCTGCCCGTTGCCGAACCTGCCTGTACCTGAGACCTGCCAGCTGCCTAAACCTGCTCATACCTGATCCTGCTCCAGTACTTACCTGTACCTGAGACCTGCCAGCTGCCTAAACCTGCTCATACCTGATCCTGCTCCAGTACTTACCTGTACCTGAGACCTGCCAGCTGCCTAAACCTGCTCATACCTGATCCTGCTCCAGTACTTACCTGTACCTGAGACCTGCCAGCTGCCTGAACCTGCTCATACCTGATCCTGCTCCAGTACTTACCTGTACCTGAGACCTGCCAGCTGCCTGAACCTGCTCATATCTGATCTTGCTCCAGTACTTACCTGTACCTGAGACCTGCCAGCTGCCTGAACCTGCTCATACCTGATCCCGCTCCAGTACTTACCTGCTTGGGACTGGTGTACCCACGCTTCCAGCCCATCTGACCGCACCTGCCTGAGCTCCAGTTGTTAGGCTGTCAGCTGTTTCCGGATCCATTCCAGTCTCCATCCCAGTTCCGGTCCAGCGCACCACCAGCGACTTTACCAGGCTCTCGTGCGACTCTGCACTCCTGCGCCTCCTGTCTTCACTACCAGGGGCCTCGAGTGAGAGGTGTAAGGGAGGCCTCCCTCTGCATAATCAGACTCTTCCACCAGGTACGTGACACCCGCCCTTTCTTGTTCGATGCTTAGTGGGAGACGACATGGCGGTGACACAGCAGGTGCGGGTTGTTTTAACTTCCGACGAGGAAAGCCCGGAGCTGGAAACGTCCCGATCCAGGACAAGATACAAGGCCAGTAATTTGTCATTTGCTGAGATGGCAGAGATGGTGGACATCTTGCGGAGGAGAGATTATGATGGGAAGCATGGGCCATACAACACCCCTAATCTTAGGAAGGCCAAAACAATGGGCAAAGTGGTGAGGAGTCTGTATCATAAATTTGGGGTCCGGAGATCCAAGGAGCAGCTCCATAAAAGGTGGTCTGACCTGAAGCTGAGGGAGCCGGAGCAGTACAGGATGATCAAAAGAATTCTAGTAAAAAGTAAGTTTTTCTCCTGTGTTATTAATAATTTGATTATAATACTTGCATGTTTTGCTCCATGTGCTTTTATTGACTGGTTGGATATTTGAAAATGGCCACTTTCAGGGTAGTGGCCAAAGTATAATCATTCATAGTAAACATCAATCCTACTCAAAATTTGATATTTTGTGCAGATACAGGTAAACCACATTTGGTCATGCCTATTTCTATTAAAACAACGTTTAGAAACATTGTTGTCTAGATGATATGTTTTGAACTAGAATGTGAAATGCAAACTTGATTCAGTGTAAAAGGAGAGGACACTCAGCAGCTGTTTCCACCTGTGTGGGACACCAGAACAACCTTTTTAGGGTGTCCCACACAGGTGCTAGAGTGGATACTTTGGGGGTGTCTCCATGTGTGTAACTTGGTCAAAAAAGGTCAGGATTTCCGTTTAGAAATACATTTTAAAACATGTCTTCAGCTTGTAACTCTGCCAAAAAAGGCAATTGTACCCCACTTCCAAGCAATGTTTCATATTCCTATTTCTGACCTCAAATATCTGTGTGCTAAGTATACCTTTTGTTTTATTCTCATAGGGGAGCGGAGACTTGGAGCACACCACTCTGAGGAGGCCAGGAACCCCACACCTCGGAAAGAACAGAGGGAACCCCAACCTCAGAAAGAAGGGGACCAGAGAGAACCCAAACCTCAGGATGTGGAGGAAGGAGAAGTGGAGGAAGAAGAGGTGGAGGAAGAAGAGGTGGAGAAAGGAGATGTGGAGGAAGTGTGCGAGATTGTCACCACAACAGGTCAGTGCCATACACCACAGATTCAGGGAATAGATGCATGCATGCATATTTTTAAGACATGCATGTTTTTATTTTTTTAGGTGATGTGCTGCTTGTGGAAGATCAATCTCCTCCTTTCTCCAGTGGGAGCCCACAAATCATAACACAGGATCTCATGGTTATGAGTCGAGAAATCAACGTTATAACACACAAACTGTATCGTTTTGACCAACAAATTAAAAACATGATTGATGTTTTGGGGAGAGTATAAAGATGTTTTTATTGCCACCATTTCAATTTTTTTTGGTCTAAGTTTGTAAATTTTTGTGTGATTTAACAAGCCAAATTTGGTAGATGCACACAGTGTGTCAACGTGTGCTATCTCCCATCAGGGAAAATCAATGGACGTGTTTTGAGGGTGCAACCCCTTCCTCGCAACTCAAGTAGGTGAGAGGAAGGGTTTGCACCCCCAAAACACGTCCATTGATCCCCCATGATGGGAGATAGCACATGTTGTCATTTGGCATAGGATCAGGAGGAAAATCCCCATTCTGAATCACAATTTGTGTGCATCTTCCAAATTTGGCTTGTTCAGGGGTGACATCAACCCATCTCATGAAGGCAACAGCAACACATTTTTGAAATACTATATAATGTCTGATATTGCCTTCAGTTTTTCTATAAGGTTGAACTTTGTAAGTTCCATTGTTCCTCTAATAAAAATTTTTTTAACATGCGTGTTTATGCAAAACCAAAACCAAAACTTTTTTTGGGGGGGAAACACTGTTTAGAATGTCCCCAAAAAATTTATAACGCACAAGTTGTGCACAGAGTAAAACTATTTTTCTACTCAAAAATGTGTGGCTTCTTCTTTCTATGCTCAATACCATTTTGAAAAACGTTCTTGTTTACCGTGACAATTGTGGTTATTTACTAAAGACAAAGCCACTTGGCACTACAAGTGTACTAGGAAAACCTGGGAGACAGATTCAAGAAACACAAGCAATAATGAGAAATCAAGTTTTTTACAGATTTTACTTTTTTTATTTTTAAAAGTTATAAAATCAGAGATTGTCTGGCATAGCAATGGCCCCCCCTACCCGTAAAGTAATCAACATATTTATCCCGTACTTCACGGGCACTTTGGGGGGCCAAGCCAATATGGCCAGTATCCAGGCCCGTCAGGGCATTGTCTGCAAGTCCGGCCTCTGGCCCAACAGAAGTGAGATAAGTGGGTGCATTTCTGCGTAAATAGTTGTGCAGTATGCAGCAGGTAAAAACAATATGATTGATCTTGTATTCCGCCATATGGATAGAGGTAAGAAACAGGCGGAACCGGCTAGCCAATATCCCAAAGGCATTCTCAACAACCCTCCGGGCTCTGGCCAGCCAGTAATTAAAAACCCTCTTCTCCGGGGTGAGGGTCCTCTGGGGGAATGGCCTCATCAGGTGGGGTCCCAGCCCGAAAGCTTCATCCGCGATAAAAACAAACAGAAGGCCCTCAACATTCTCCTCATCATGTGGCAGTGCCAGGCCACCACTCTGGAGACGTCTGGCAAATTCCGTCTGTGCGAAGACTCCCCCATCTGTCATGCGGCCATTCTTTCCCCACGTCCACATACATAAACTCATAGTGTGCCGACACCACCGCCATTAACACAATACTATTAAACCCCTTGTAGTTGTAATAGTATGACCCCGAACGGGGTGGTGGCACTATGCGTACGTGTTTCCCATCGATTGCCCCTCCGCAGTTAGGAAAGTCCCACTGCTCGGCAAAATGGGATGCCACAGTCTGCCATTTCTGTGGCGATGAAGAAAACTGTGGAGTCAAACATAAAAAATAATTAGGACTTTTGCACATAACATTGCAAGCAGATTACACAAAAACATTCTTGCCCAACATCAGTATAACATTAGTTTTTTGGGGAGTAGTTATAGCCACAAATAGAAGGCACAATTATCACATTCCTCACCCCCCCCCGATGGCTCATTGCACATATTTTAGGGGAGTGGGGGTTCTAGCTGAGTTTGGGCCTACAAAAAAAAAAACACTACACCACTCTGCCTGATTGTAATGAGAAACAAAACATTTGGACACATTGGAGGGGGGGGGGAGGGTAAAGCAATACAATGGAGTTGACAAAATACATTGTTAAGTGACTAGGCTAGGGGTGTTTGGGCCCAGGATAGCATGCTGGAGAGGTTAGTGAAGGCAAATATGCATGTAGGCCAAAAAAAGGGTACAGCATGCATGAGGACAAAGGGGACATTCACAGCATATTACAATCAGAGTAATTAGGGAAGGATGAAAGAAATACAATACATTAGCAAGCATTATATACATAGAATGTGATGTTAAAGGAGAAAAATTACCTTAATATAGTCCTTCTGCATAACTTGTATGATGGCAGAACAGGTTTCTGGGATAATGACCCCCAGAGCCTGGGGGAGTTGCCTGTCGTGAACTTGAGGTCATGCAGGCTTCTCCCAGTCACCAGGTATCTCAAGGTGGCAATGAGCCTCTGCTCGGCAGTGATGGCCTGGCGCATCACAGTGTCCTGCCTCGTGATATAGGGGGACACCAAATCCAACAGACGGTGAAAAACGGGGTCCGTCATCCGGAGATAATTCCTGAAGTCATCAGGATTATTCTCCTGGATTTCCCGCAGCAGAGGCATATGACAGAATTGGTCCCGCTGGAGCAACCAATTCTTGGTCCATGAACTCCTCCTCAACCTGTTCATGGACTGAGCTTGGGTCAAAGTATTAACTGCAACACCAAGCGCATACGCAGCACGAGCTCTACGATGAGAACGTACTTCCAACATGGCTTTAAACCGGTCGGCTGGTCAGAACGAACTTAAACAGAACGCACTGAGGAACAGCAAGTCCTATGAAGAACTACCTGAAAAACAGTAAACGAGCGGGCAAGAACGCTCACTGAAAAACAGATACGACCTGACTACATGCACTGAAAGACAGATACAAACCCACAAGCAGAAACTGAACACCAGAAAATGATCTGAAAAGCACGGAGACTGAAAAGCGCGAATCGGCTCTCACCAAACTTTTACTAACACGCGGTAACACGAAATCAGCAAAAGCAGCCCCTTTATAGTGCTGTTGTACGTGTTGTACGTCACAGCGTTTTGGACAGTCGGAATTTTGATTGATGGTGTGTAGGCAAGACTGATGAAAGTCAGCTTCATCGGAATTCCGATGGTTAAATCCATCGGATTTTATTCCATCGGAAATCCGATCGTGTGTGCAGGGCATTACTGAATACGTTGTGGAAATATACCAGCTCCATCCTGAAAATTAGGGGAACTTGCACTTTTACACCCATTTGGAGAAATAAGTACTACAAGGAGCTTTTTAAACTTACAGATTTCCGGTCTTGGGAAGCTTTGGGTGTACACTATATCCCTGAATTTTTCACTGGCACTATATTTAAGTCCTTTGCTGACCTACAAAGGGAATTCACCCTTGCTAGAACTCAATTTTATTGATTTCTGCAGCTTAGACATGCGGGCCAAAGTGAAAATAGAATATCTTTGCTTGCACCAGTCACGCACCCTTTGATGTCTGATGTGTTGCTTGCAAACAACAGGAAGGGGATGATTTTGAGAGTGTATGCTAGATTACTGTGTTCCACGCACGATTCCTCTAAACTTCCTTGCAGGAGGGGGTGGGAGAAGGACTTTGGCCCCATAGACGGAGAACAATGGGATTTATGTCTAACCTCTGCCCCACTGGTATCGGTATCTGCTACGAACAAATTGTCACACTTATTCTTACTGCATAGAGTGTAAAGGACACCTGCCAGACTACACAAATGGGGATTCAGAGACACAGCATCGTGCCCGAAATGTTGTAGACAGGATGGAGACTTATTGCATATGATGTGGAAATGCCTGAAACTCTTCCGGTACTGGCACTATGTACTATCCACTTTATCTCTGGTGTTTCAATTTCCGATTCCTCATGATCCCATCGTTTGTCTGCTTGGTGCCTTGGAGATACCGTCACTATCGCCAAATGGTCATACTGCAGTATATATAGCTCGCAAGACGATTGCGGGTCTTTGGATAACTCCAAGAGTACAGACGGGCGAGCGCTGGGTGGAACTGGTCAATAATATGTTTATACATGAAAAACTTACTTACCAGCATAGAAATGTCATTAAAAAATTATATTCCATGTGGCAACCCTGGTTGGATACCCCAGGACTGGGTCCAGCCCAACTAGTGAAAGATATACTTCTACAAATGTGATCTGGTAGATTTACGGGTATTAATTGCCAGGGCGGTGTAGGTGAATCTTAACCTATCAACCTAGTTATTTCAGAGAACCTGGGGTAGATCATGATATATATGCTATGGGGAGGAGAGGGTGTTTCCTTTTTCTGTTACTTTTGTTTTTTCCCTTTTTTGCTTTCTCTTTGGTTTTCTGTTTTTTGCACAAATTTTCACAGTTCTGGTAGTTTGAACTGGAATACTATATGTTGATGTTGAGATATAGTACAACACTATTTATGAATAGGTCTATATTTTTGTATGGGAATATGATACAGTATCTCGCTCTTTATCCTTTTGTATGAGAAATGTTATATGATAAAGCCTATACTCTGCCTTCTTTTTGCTGTACAAGAAATGTGAATAATTGTAACTCCGCTTGGTTTTTCAATAAACGTCTTTTCTGCAAAAAAAAAAAGAAAAGGAAACTGTGGTGAAGGTGTGTTATAACTATGTTTTTAGAGCTGCTTTTTATCAAATAATTATAATTTATATTTTTGTATTCATCTGTCAACCTTTCAACTTTTAAAACATTTTTGCAGACATTGTATCTTTGCATGTCAATTTAAAACTGGCAAAAATGTTCAGGAAAATTATAGGTGAAATCAGGCAGAGTGTGGTAAAAAATAAATAAAAAATAAACTGCTACTCTTTATAAGGACTCTTGTAGGTGGGCAGTTGAGCCTGTCCCATGTATTTGCTGCCATATTTCCTCCACCTAGATAGTCCAGATGCAGCATACAGCCTCCCATTGACATGAATGGCTCTGCTGTACTTATGTATGGAGTAGTGCTATTGTAAAGACAAGTACAGCGGAACCTCAGATTGCGAGTAACGCGGTTAACGAGCGTTTCGCAATACGAGCACTGTATTTTGAAAAATTCTAACTCGATTTGCGAGTGTTGTCTCGCAAAACGAGAAGGATTCAGGCCAAAGCGGTGTGCAGTACCGCGTTTGGCCTAAGGTGGGGGGCACCGGAGCCGAACGGCGCCGTTCGGAGCCATTCAGAGATGCTCGGAAAGACTCGGAAATACTACGCTCCCGAGCCTTTCCCAGGTTTGCCGAGGTCAGCCGAGCTGTCCTCGTGCCTTTCCGTCTGTTTCCGAGGCTCACCAGTGCCCCCCTGCCTCTGGCCGCATTTGGTATTGCATGCCATTGAAGTCAATGCGGAACAAATTATTATGGGAAAACTCGCTTTGATATGCGAGTACTTTGGATTACGAGCATTCTCCTGAAATGGATTATACTTGTAATCCGAGGTTCGTGGATGAGAATAGCAACTCTATGTAATGTAAATGGTTGTATAAGTACTATATATTTTTAGTAACTGCTATTCAAAGGGGAAAGTGTAGTTCTTCCTAATTAGGTCAGTGATGCCATACCCTTAGTACATGGGTTTGCTTTTGGGGATTGTTATACACTCTGCTGTCAATATTTTCCAGGCAGATGTAGTATAATATCCACTCTGCTAAATAATTAGTGGAGTAGATTTTACATTATTTGATTCAAGCTTGATCACCTATGCCACCTAGAAATCCACACTGCTGAAACTGCAAAACTATTCTAAAATCATGTTACAGCTAAAGCCTTTCTAAATCCCCAAATAAAAAAAGGACAACAATGAATAAGTAAAATGGTAAAATAAGCAAATAGGTCAAATATTATTGCAGATAGTAAAATAATACATTTTCATTGACTAGGTCAGTTATTCAAATTCCAAAACTATGTCACAGTAAGTACACATGGACCATGAGACTAGACTTTTAGCATGTGAATCAATCATGATTTACTCATAAAAATAAACAGAGAAGTCTAATTGTGCTGTTTCATGTTATCTTTTTCATAACACTCAATGACCACTAAGATACAAGCCATTACAATGTCTGTATTTAATTTGTATAGCCATATACATACCACTTGCTTTAAAAGCTTTCTGTAAATTTTCCCTTGTTGAACCCCAATCTTAGTCTCAAATGTAAATGTTATTTTCTAAATTGATTCAAGCAAATCGTATGTTTGAGATCTCACAAGTGAGTCATACTGGAATTCTGATTCTCTTCCAGATTTACAGTGTAAACATTATTAGCTCCAGAATTCCATGGGAAATGAGTAATAAGAGTCTAAAGTTTCAGTTTTGCAACATTGATCTGTTACATTTGCGGCACAGCATTTAAAATGTTCCAAGGTTATAATCTAAAGCAGACCATAGGAAAAGTTTTACACCCAAGCTGTGATGAACATGTGGAATAATCTTGTAAGTAGACTTATGTGCTAGCCAAGATGGGGACATTTTTTACATAGACCCTGATGGATTGTTTATCACTGCAATGCACACTTGTCTAATTACACTGTTTAAAATAAATCTGGCTTTTTTAGACCACAAAAGTTCTATCTTGAGTTCAGCAAAGCAATAATAAACACATTTTGTCATTTCAACATATGTAACACCTATTGCAAAATCATTTAACAAATATATATTCAACAGGCTGTTCTATTTATGGACTTTTGCTCTTTGGTTTTTAAGGGCATTGAATATTTTCTGTTCTGGACAAGTTGTATTGTGGATTTGTCAACGTTAATCGCAATCTGTGCATTCTATTGTCGCGTACTAAAATGTATGTGGGGTTCGGGTACATTTTGAAGTTCTTCCAGGTAGTTAAAAAAATATCTACCAAAACAACTGTAGTTAGACATGTGCAATCAACAATTGGAATTAGCTGACATAAAGCAAACATCCTAATCACCAGAGACCACAGGACAACTTGGCAATTGGACAAAGAGAATCTCTCTAAATTTCATGGTCGTGGGTGTAATAAATTCATCTTATGCTTACTCCATTCTGAGCTCAGCAGCAGAGGCTTTCAGAGAATATAGTGCCTCGTTTCCACTGAGTGGATCGGTTCGGTACGGTTTGGTATGGTACGCTATTTTGGGTGTTTACATTATGAAAGCGTACCATAAAACCGAACCGTACCGCACCATTCAGGGTCCTGCTTCAGATGTGGGGCCATAGAAAATGGAACGGTTCGGTTAGGGCGGAGCTACAATACATTCCACTGATCGGCGGACACGCTAGGCATTTTTTCTAAACCCTGTATGGCCCCTGACGGTTCGACTTGCAGTGGAAATGTTCACCAGAATAGACCGGACCATTCTAACCGTTCCAAACTGTACCGACCCGAACCGTTCCGCTCAGCGGAAACGAGGCATAGGTGAACTAAGAAACAGTATAGGGGTAGCATGAAGAAGTAATAGTAAATTAGTGTTTTATGTTGTACATCTATCTACCTGCATCACTTCTGTTACATATAGGAATGGCAGCTGAGACAAATTAAACAAGTTCACATCTGCTATTTTGTTAATTCATTGATTCTCATAAAAATAAATGTTTAGTACAGTGTTTAACAAAGCAAAATCTAACAATCTGATAATAATAATCCAGAAAATTGTGTTGCAGCCCAGCTTTTATTTTTAAATGTAGAATGTGGAATCTCTAGAAACCCATTAGAACAGTTCATTTATTATTAATTTCTACTACTTGAGACCAGTTGAGACATTTCTTTAACCCATTGATTTTCATGATGTATAGTAAAAAAAAAAAACGTGTCAGTCAAAGGAATTATAAACTATACCACAAAGTTTAAAACAATAAAATACAACAATTTAGTAAACTGGATCAATTAAATTGTGTGATAAGTAGGCTTAGATCTGTATTAAGCCCCAAACCAAACATTTTATATATTGCAGCTTTCCAATCGTTTTATGGGCTCCAAATGTTTTCTTTTTTAGGCCTCGTACACACGAACGAGTTTCTCTGCAAAAACCAGCAAGAAACTTGCTGGCAGAGATTTTTTGCCGAGAAACTCGTTCGTGTGTATGGTTTCTCGTCAAGAAAAGCGACAAGTATCTCGACGAGAAAATAGAGAACCTGCTCTCTATTTTCTCGTCGAGATTCTCGTCGCCATGTTTCTCGACGAGAAAAGTGAGTGTGTGTACACTTACCTGTCCTCCCGGAAGCCCGCGCATGTTCGAAATGAATTTGACGCATGCGCGGTAGCTTCCTAGGCATTTGTAGGGTATACCAAGATGGCGGCGACGGCATCGAATGTGACGAGCGCATGCTCGTCGTAGTCGATGACGTCACCGCGTACGCTCCATTCAAAGAACCGCGGGTTCTTTGAATCGAGCGTGTGTACACTCGGCCGGGACAATTTTCTTGTCCAAGAATCTCATCGAAAAAAACAACATGTTTTTTTCGACGAGAATCTCGGCCGTGTGTACGAGGCCTCAGGCTTGTTTTCCTTTTGTTTTCCCCTGGTGATCTGGCCAATAACACACCTCCTGTATTAGAGTGCCCCCACTCTGGATGAATGAGTATAGAGGTTTTTTTTGGACAGCAACATTGTCAGTCTGTGGAGAGGAGAGTGTTTTAGATGCACTAACAAATTGAAGCCAAACTCCAGCTAATACTTTTTAAAAGGTTACAACAAACAGTTTTGTTCCTTTAGGGATAAAGGTTTTAGTCAGTCTTAAATAGTTTGTCTCATCTCTGTAACAGCTACATCTGCAGGATAGCTTGTTCTTCTGAAAAACAACAGGCTTAATGGCTGGATCACCAGGTGAACATAAAAGAAAGACATCCTAAAAAGGGAAAATGAATGCAGCCACCACATCTAAGCATTGGTAAGCTGCAATATAATAATGTTTCCTTTTGGGTTTAATACTGCTCTAACCTTGTAAATACTGTATGTACTGTACAATCTGTTGAAATCAACTAGAACAGATAATTTATGTATTATGACAGCGTGAGGTCCTGCCACTAGGAAAATGGTTGGAAAAAGGACACAGGGTTTGCATGTGTGCAGTTTATGGACTTTACGCTAATCTGTTTTAATAAAAGTGGGCTATGAGGCCCCTAAAAACACAGTTTGGACTGACATTCACTAAAAAACACATCTACAACCACTGATCCCAATCGCCCCATGTCACAGTATATTTTAAAAAATAAAATATTGCGTAAATTAGTAAAATAAAAACATTATTTCTATATGATTTCTATTAGATTATCTTTTTTTTAGGGCTGTTACTGATTAAAATTTTTGTGTTAGATTAATCGATTTTTTTTAAAATCGATTAATCGACTAATTTCGATTAATTATAACACACATACAGATCCAACTACTTTTAGCTGATCTCCTTGCAGGCCGATTCCCAGTGCAGCTACCAACCACTGGAAAAATGGATAGCAGGATACAAAAAACACACAAAGGCAGCGCTCGATGGGAATAGCATTAAAACTTTTATAGTCTTCAAGTAGGTAACAAAATAAATATTGCACTGGAGATAAAATCGATGTAGCTACATAAACTGTAAAAATGGTGGGAGTAATACCAAACGGTAGCAAAAGCAGTCATAAAAACATGTAGCTATGTATGATACTGGTATAAAAATGTGTACAACAATACCACTGCTGAATCCAGATGAGAAGGGGCTAACATCAGTCCGTCGGCATGTAGATGTTCCGTGAAGGGAACTATCACAACTCCCAGTGGATGGCTGTAGAATCCCAGGTTGATAGAGGGAAGTGATAGAGGGAAGTGTAACAGCCCTTGCGTGTGGCAGATAGTAAGGTCCCGCCGGCATGCAGATATGAAGGCACAGCAAAGGAGCTCTTCAGATGGACACGGCAAGCCCAAAGAATTTTGATTGATCAAAAGAATTTTGATCGATCAAAAGAATTTTGATCGATCAAAACAATTAATCGATTAATCGAGGAATTAATAGTTAATTTCCACAGCCCTAGTTTTTTTAAATAATTTAACCACTTCAGCCCTGGAAGGTTTCATCTCCTTAATGACCAAGCCATTTTTTGCGATACGGCACCAATTTATTTTAACTAACAATTGTGTGGTCGTGCTGTACCCAAATAAAATGTATGTCATTTTTTTCCCCACAAATAGAGCATTATTTTGGTGGTACTTGATCACCTCTGCGGTATTTATTTTTTGCACTATAAACAAAAAAAGTGGGACAATTTTGAAATAAAAACAATATTTTTACTTTCTGCTATAAAACATATCCAATAAAAAAAAATTAAATCAAATGTCTTCATCAATTTAGGCCAATATGTATTCTGCTACATATATTTGTCCCAAAAAGGGTATATTGATTGGTTTGCGCAAAAACACTTTTGACACTTTTTTGGGAACCAGTGACATTATTACAGTGATCAGTGCTAAAAATATGCACTGTTACTGCACTAATGACACTGGCGGGGAAGGGGTTAATATCAGGGGCAATCAAAGGGTTAAGTGTGTCCCCAGTTGGTGCTTGATAACTGTGTGGGGGATGGTCTGGCTGGATGAAGACAAAGATCCGTGTTCCTGCCTAGCAGGAACACAAGATCTCTACCTTCTTCCCTGTCAGAACGGCAATCTGCCTTCTTTACATCGCCGTTCTTCCTCTCTGGGGAGTGATCGTGGGTGGCTGGCGGACATCGGGTCCGCCGGATCCACTAATTGGCTCATCCTCTGTCCTATCAGCGTGTGCCTCTGGCGGCAAGCGCATCCCCAGTGTCTATTGCATGAAATGACGTACAGGTACGTCATTTCGTGCAACGGAGCTGACCTGCCGCAGTATATCTGCGTTAGGAGGTCAGCAAGTGGTTAAAGAATATTTGCTCCATTGGTTTAAATGGTTAAATGAATACATCAATATTCTCTGGATTTTCTGATAACAATGTCACCTAGAGGGCAAAACTAAGACTGTTACTATATTTATATGGCAATTTTATTACAAGTAGCAAAGCTCTAAACAGACTTAGGCCTACAGTACAAATGACTAACAAAAGACAAGCAAGAGAGACCTCATAGGATGTATAGAGCTCAACAGTAAATGTAAAGTAAAAACTGCACATTAACGTAAGACATCATGAATTTCCAGGGTGAGTTGATTTATTACAAATATCAATCACAGAGTGGTGATCAGTATTGTTAAATATGATGACAAGCATGCCAACTCTCCTTGAGTAACACTTGGCAGTTTGCATAGATGTTGTATGCATATAATTCTTATTTAAAGAATCTTGCCTCTAAATATTTAATTTTTTAAAGCCATTGTTAACAATTTGCACAGCACTTTACAAAATAAAGGGGAGACAGTACAGTAACAAAAAATGCAATACATGAGGGTTGGGAGGGATCTGCCCATGAGAGTTTGCAATGTAAATATTAATGAATTTCCTTATTAAAGAGTTTTATTGAGTTTACAAGGCAAAATATAACAGAGATGTTGACTGAACATAAAAAGACAAAGAGAATGAAGCGTTACAAAATGCAGGCTAATTAGTAGCCAGAACATACAATGAGTAACAAAATATAACCATTTGTGCTTATATAGGGTTGTTGAAGTAACAATTCCCCAAGAGTAATGTCTAGGGTACATTGCGCAGACAGGTTAGTTTTCATAGAGAAGCCACTAGTAGTTCTGCAAGGAAAGCAGTACATCATCGACTAAGCAAAATAGTAGAGGGCATCTAGGTGGTGCGACTAAGAGACATAATTAGGTTAAGAAAGTACATATATGGAAGTATGATTGTTACTGGTTATAAACTGTTATATACTGGTGGGTGATGTTGGAGTTCCGGACTATCGGTTTACAGCGAGGGCACTGGTGAGGCTAAGTTGTTCTGCAACGCCGAAAGGGGTTGCCGTCGGGGAGACAAAGGAAAAGGGCCGTGTCCTGTGAGGCAGGGGGAGCTTTAAAATGATTTAATGGGAAAGAAAGAAAGGCAACAGAAGAAGGGGAAAGAGAAGAAAAGGAGTCCACAAGGTTGACCCGGGAGCCAGCGTGAGGTGTAGTAAGAACAACTTGATTTCAGCTACCACGGGATGAGGATAGTGTCATCAAAAGTCGGCGGCAAGCAGTGTGCCAATAGTTTGTCGAACTTGGAGACCTGATCTCTTTATATAGCTGACTGCTTGGCATGTACCATGGCGTGGTTCATGCTGTGCTTTTGCCTCAGCTACAACCACAGTAGGGGATTTACAAACTTTTGCTATAGTTTGTTTCGCAGCTGTAAGGAGTATCACCAGAAGCTTGAATTGGGTGCGTGATAAGCAGTCAGATCTAAAGGTTAGAAGTGCAATGGTTGGGTCTGACTGCATCAACATTTCAAACATTCTTAAATATTAATGAACTTATGGAATGTTTGATACAGTATCGGCTTCTTTAACCACTTGCCTTACGCCTTACGCTTATATACTGCAGCAAGGCGGTTCGGCTGCACAAACCGACATACCTGTACATCAGTTTGTGCGTGTGGTACTGCGGGTGCGCGCTGCACCCGTCAATGTTTACTGGCTACCCGCGATCACGGTGCAGAGAGACAGAACAGGGATCTGTCTATGTAAACAAGGTGGATCCCCATTCTGACAGGGGTGGAGAGAAAGATCAGCTGTTCCTAGTGATCAGGAACAGCGATATCTCTCTACCCCCAGTCAGTCCACCCCCCTGACAGTTAGAAGCACCTCCCTATGGAACACTTAATTCTTACCCCCTAGTGTTAACCCCTTCCCTGCCAGTGCCATTTATACAGTGATCAGTGCATTTTTATAGCACTGATCACAGTATTGGTGTCACTGGTCACTAAAAAGTGTAACTTAGTGTAAGATTTGTCTGCCGCAACGTTGCAGTTCCGTTAAAAATTGCTTATTCCCACCATTACTAGTAAAAACACTAATAAAAAAAAAAAAAGAGTCCCTAAATCTTTCCCTTTTTTTTGTAGACGCTGTAACCTTTGCGCAAGCCAATCAATATATGCTTATTGCGATTTTTTTTACCAAAAATATGTACTGTAGCAAAATACATATTGGCCTAAACTGATGAATACATTAGGTTTTTTTAAATATTTTTTTGGAATATGCATTATAGCAGAAAGTAAAAAAAAATATATATTTTTTTCAAAATTGTCAGATTGTTTTGTTTATAGCGCAAAAAATAAAAACTGCAGAGGTTATCAAATACCACCAAAAAAGCTCTATTTGTAGGTAACAAAGGACATCAATTTTCTTTGGGTACAATGTTGCACAACTGCGCAATTGTCAGTTAAAGCGACGTTGTGTCGTATCGCAAAAAATTGCCTGGTCATTAATTGGGTAAATCCTTCCGGGGCTGAAGTGGCTAAATACATTAAAACAATACGTTAATGCAGGAAAAGTTAACTGAGAAAACGGTATATATAGAAAGTTTTCTTTAAAATGACTTTGTCACCAATTCAAAAAAATCTAAGGGAACAGCACAGAAAATGCAATTATTTCAAATGCTTACTTGCAGTGTTTTTCCTTTTCATTAATACATTTTTGTTCTAGACAGAGTCAATTTCCAATTATAGCCCCCTCTTATTCTAGGCGTGTATAATTATTCTCAGACCATCTCCTTTGACCCTTTCCTACATAATCTTTTATGTAACTTCCAGAGGAGTGAAGAGGAATTCGACAGAATGTCACACGAGTGATAGCTCTCAGTCTGCTGGGACTGATGACATCACATCCAACATGGTGGTGCTCAATAGCAGTCTCAGGGCTGTTGGATGTCTGCACAAGGGAGGTTTGTACAGGTAAACAAGATGCTTAAAATGTGTTAAATGCACATAGTGTATACTCTTATGTTAGGATTTTTTTAATAAATGGCCTAGGGACAGGTCTCTTTAAATCGCCACAGGGTTGTGTAAAAATCTTCAGGAGCAGTATTTGCCATATACTATGGCAGAAAAGCTAAATGTATTTCCTGAGTCACTGTTCTATACAGCACATATATTAGACTATGCCAGCTTCTATCAAAACCTTATTTTACAGGCATTCTACTTGGTGACAGCATCTCTTTGAATTTTCACTAAATATATTCTGATCTTATCTGGAACAAGATCATAGTGATACAGCCAAGTTCATAACAATGTAAAGATTGCTCTTGTTGTTTTCTGCTACCATCTACAAGTGATGTACAGTGCTAACATTAAAGAAAAAAATAATAAAAATGGTACATAGTTACACAGTAGGTGAGGTTGAAAAAAGACACAAGTCCATCAAGTCCAACCTATGTGTGTGATTATATGTCAGTATTACCTTGTATATCCCTGTATGTTGTGGTCATTCAGGTGCTTTTCTAATAGTTTCTTGAAACTATTGATGCCCCCCACTGAGACCACCGCCTGTGGAAGGGAATTCCACATCCTTGCCGCTCCTACAGTAAAGAACCCTCTATGTAGTTTAAGGTTAAACCTCTTTTCTTCAAATTTTAATGAGTGGCCATGTGTCTTATTAAACTCCCTTCCGCATAAAAGTTTTATCCCTATTGTGGGGTCACCAGTATGGTATTTGTAAATTGAAATAATATCCCCTCTCAAGCGTCTCTTCTCCAGAGAGATAACTAATATCCTCCATACCCTTTATTAGCTTTGTTGCTCTTCTTTGTACTCACTCCATTTCCAGTACATCCTTCCTGAGGACTGGTGCCCAGAACTGGACAGCATACTCTAGGTGCGGCCGGACCAGAGTCTTGTAGAGCGGGAGAATTATTGTTTTATCTCTGGAGTTAATCCCCTTTTTAATGCATGACAATATTCTGTTTGCCATGTTAGCAGAAGCTTGGCATTGCATGCCATTGCTGAGCCTATCATCTACTAGGACCACCAGGTCCTTTTCCATCCTAGATTCCCCCAGAGGTTCTTCTCAAGTGTATAGATTGCATTCATATTTTTGCCACCCAAATGCATTATTTTACATTTTTCTACATTGAACCTCATTTGCCATGTAGTTGCCCACCCCATTAATTTGTTCAGATCTTTTTGCAAGGTTTCCACATCCTGCGGAGGATGTGGGCTGGATCGTGATGCAGGGCATCAGGCACAGTAGGCTGGAAGACAGTCAGCTGGCACACTACAGGAAAGGGCTTCCAGATGTCATAATACTTTTGATGAAGGTTATTACTCCTCCATATTGCATCATCCTCTAGTTAAATGAGAATTGTTTTCTATATCAGGGAGGAAGGGGGCATTGATATTCTGCTTTAATGCTTTCGGCAAAGCTGTTAGAAGCATGACAAAATACTTAACAATCTTGCTGTACATACTGTTCTAAATCAAGTTGAAGCACATATGAATAGGGCAGTGGCGGAGTGTCCATAAGGGTGCACGGGCGCCGCCCCCACTCTCCAGCCAACCCCTCTATGACCAATGGATAGATTCATGCACTGCGCGGGGTATTCGCTTTCCTAACACTGAACCGCCTCTCCGCCAATCAGGTCTGTTACCTGTCACCTGATTGGCTGAAACAACCGGCGCCACTATTGGACGCCTATCAGGAGGAGAGGATGGGAGATGAGGATGGCAGGAGAAGCATGAAGGACCCCGCTCGTCGCCATCACTCGCTGCCCCACCAAGACAGGGTAAGTGCCAGGCAGACGGTGAGCGGGCGGTGGTCACACTGGTGGCATTAAAGGGCACACTGGCAGCATTTGATGGGCACAGTGGCAGCATTTGATAGGCACACTGGCAGCGTTTGATAGGCACAGTGGCAGTGTTTGATGGGCACAGTGGCAGTGTTTGATGGGCCCAGTGGCAGCGTTTGATGGCACAGTGGCAGCATTTGATGGGCACAATGGCAGCATTTGATGGGCACAGTGGCTGCATTTGATGGCACAGTGAGGCTTAAATTGATGTGTTTTTTTTTGTTTTTTTTATTCAGTTTGTTTGCGCCCCCCCAAAAAAATTTGGAGCACCAGCTGCCACTGGAATAGGGCCTTAAATATTGAAGCCAGAGACAGCCAAGCAGCTAACAGTTTCAGGTGGTCAACAATGCCAGTCCTCATGTTTTTTGTTTAAATAATAATTTTGTGTATCAAAATTACTTACTTTAGGGTAAAGATATTAAAATAAACATACTGAAACTAAGTAATAACATCTTTAATTGGTAAATTCCCTTTGCCATTATTTGCTGCTAATGAATCCACCAGAAATGTTTATACCAGTTAGAGTAATAATAAAAGCTAATAAACACAAACGAACATTTCTTTAAAACATTTAATAAAGTAAATGATAGAAGTAAAAAATCACATACACAATTAATGTCTTTGTTTTCACAGTCACAAATCTCACTGCCATTATCAGGCTGTGCAAATCTGTATGCATTTTCTAATTAAATGCCATAGGGCTAATATATTATAATCACACAGAGATTGCTGACTTTTTGTAACTCAATTGCAATTTCATTAAGGCAAAAAAAATCTAAATGTGTACTTTTAAGATGACATGTTGGCTCTAATTGTTGCAGCTTAATATGTCTTTAGAAGTTAGGAAATTAAATCCTGCAAATAATTAAGAAGCAATTGCTTTTTTGATACCCTGCATAGATTTCTGTTTCGTATCCATTAAGTGCCGAAGCAAGCAAGACTATGTGACTGACAACTCAGAAAATCAACAAGCATAACAAACCATGGTAACATCAACATGTGCAATTAATGCAAAATATAGATTACGCAAACTGCAGGTTAGCAGCAATCAAATGTGTTTCAGGATATTTTCACCCATAAGAGTTTATACTTTTTGGTACTAATACTATGTGGTTATAGGATTGTGTATATGGGATTGTATGTTTTTTTTTTTTAACTAGATGAACTTCTGGTGTCTTTTTTCAACCTGACTAACTATGTAACTATGCAACTTTTTATTGCTTTGTTCCTTTAGAATTTCAGTAGGTGCAATTTTGTCCCAAGAGCACAACTAAATTAGAAATGCATGGCACCTAAGCAGGATAACATCTTTGAACCCTCCAAACCAAGTTCCACATGTGTAGTACCCTCTACCATCTGCATTGCTCCCTTGTTCTTTGACTGCAAACTCTTCTACCTTCTGTATTAGTTATTTATATCATAATTATCTCTTTCTTTTCTCTATTGCTCAATTATATATTGTAAGCTTTTCTTGGCTCTGTTTTGCTACCCTATGCCCCCAAAAAACTTCTTGCAAGATCCTCCAGATTCTATATTTCTACCTTATACCATGCAATTCCTTTTGCCTTTTGCTAACGTTAACAGTTGGCAAAGAAGTCCCCCCACCAACTAAGTACAACCATTACCTTTAACAATGATGGCCAATGAGGACTGAAAAAACTGTCACATAGCTGAAAATAACTATTATAATGGCAAATCACATATATATTATGGAAAAAAGGAAAAGAGCGTGCATACACAAAAACACATAAACACATATAAAAATATATGAATAAATCAGTGCGTGCAAAATAGTAAAAACACATATAAAAATATATATGTTAAATCAGTAAATCAGCAAATTAGGATCACCTGCAGACTGTCAGTTCTGTGATCTAAAGAAACATAAATTAATAATGATCATGCATGCGGTGGTAAAAAAAAATAAAAATAAAAATATTGTAAAATAAACACAAAAAAAAGCATAAATTTGTAAAAATGTTAAATTATTTTTGGATCACCAACTCTCTTTTTTTCATCATGTTGAGGTATTTTATTTTATATGGAAAAACAAATCCAAATAGCAACCTGAAAATGTGTTCATTGTTTTTCTATTGGTTAAAAAAATCAATAAAAAAAATCAAACAATAACCAAGTACATTACAAAAATTGTTTTTATTGTTATGATTTAAATATATTGTTATATATTCTTAATCACATCTCACTTGAAAGGACTTTTTAGTGTCAATAAGTTTTTTATTGAATTTTTGCCAGTAAAAATAATGACATAAGTACAGTGGTACACATATAAGAGAAAGTTAATCTGTATATCAAAATATGAGACACGTATTACAGAACATAATACAGAGGAAAATACTGACAAACAAAATAAGATTCAGTGTAATTCAATAATAGAAGTGCAAGTCTATAGGCAAAAGCTAAAAGCAAAGAGAAACAACATAGAACATAGAACATAGAACTTTGCCAAGTCCAACTATATGTGTCTTCAGTGTCCTATGTGGGCAAGACTAAAATGAAGAACCAAGTACAAAGATATGTCAAATCAAACTAGGTTGTATCAAAACATACACTAAGAAGTAACTAACTAAAATAATCACTATTGGTTACTATGGGTTCGGAACCAATCAATCCAAGGGCGCTAAATGGGGACTTTAGACTGATATATCCCTTGTGAGGCTGCAAACATCAACTCATAGTTAATGTGCATGTCTGATGTTCTGACTACATCTGTAAGGCTTGGTGTTATTGAGCTTCTCCACTTCCTAACAATATTTAATCTAGCGCTCATAAGGATATGGGAGACTATACATCTAAGACTGAAGGGAATCTCCTCTATTCCTACTGATAGTACGGCTAGACCTGGGGTCATAAAGATAGATGTATGTGTAATCTGACGTATGAGGTCAAAGATCTGGACCCAATAGGCTTTCAATGATGGGCATGCCCACAGTATATGAATCAAAGAACTCCTGTGCCAACATGGTCTCCAACAAAGGGGGGATGAGTGGGCCACGAAACCCGCCAATCTGGTGGGTGTCAAGTACCATCTCAGGAGAATTTTGTTATGGAGCTCCCACAAGTTAACACATCTAGTGGAGGTAAAAGTTACCTTAAGGGAGTACTGCCATTGCTCTGGAGAATACTGAGAGAACAAGTCCAGTTCCCAGGTGGACATGGAAGGCGTTTTATGAAAGTCAGTTTTCTGATTTAAATAGTTGTAAAAATAAGATATACCCCTGATAGAGGTATTGGAGTTAGTAAAATAAATGAAACTCCTAATTGGTATGGGAATGGATCTGTAGGGGGTAGACGGAAAAAAAAATTGCTATTTGCTTGTAAGTATATATCTCATTTGTGTCTAGACCAAATTGTATCTGTAGTGACCTAATTGTTTTAAATGTAGGACCAATAACTAGGTCCTCTATAGTGGTAATACCCTTTGACTTCCAAGAATTAATATGCAAGTCAGGGATAAATAGTTGCAAACTGGAGATAAGGAGTGGTATAGATTTAGTTATAGAATGGGAGGGAAGATTATCTAGGAATATCTTCCAGGCGTGGAGGGTAGCTAGTTGGGTAGGCGAGCTATTGTTTGTTTTTAGCGCATGTAGGGTGCTTGTCAGGAGAAGATTATATGTGTTGTGGTAATGCATTGTTTTTCTTCCAGCTCAATCCACCTGGGCGCAGGAGTGTGTCCAAACCATTGTCTAGCTTGAGCAAGAACGGCTGCCGTATAGTAGTCCTTCAGTACAACATGACCCACCCCTCCAGCTCTTCTGGGTTTGATTCATTTCTGAAAAGCACACCTAATTTTTTTACCCTGCCACAGAAATGAATTAAGTTTAGATTGTGCTTTCTTGAAGAAAGCTTCAGGAACTGGAATCGGTAGAGCTCTGAACATATATATAAATTAAGGCAATATTAGCATCTTAAAGGCAGCTAGCCTCCCTGACCAAGATAGTTCTATTCTAGTCAGATTACGTAGTTTAGGTTCAAGGCCTCAGAGGAAGAGCGTATAGTTTGCATCAAACAATTGGGACGAGTGTTCAGTTAGCGTTATACCCAAATACTGTATACCCCCAGAACTCCAACCATATGGGATAGTTTTCTGAATTTTACTTTTAACTCTATTATTGATTCCCAGCCCTAGAATTTGCGATTTACTCTCATTAACTTTATAGTATGAAACTCGGTTAAACAGTGAAAAAGCCTCGTATGCTGCAGCCAGGGAAGTTTCAACATTGGATAAGATCATAATAACATCATCAGCAAAAAGGCTGATGACGTGGTCAGACCCCCCAATAGAGAAGCCCTCAATTTGGGGATGTGATCTAATATATATTGCTAGTGGTTCCATCAGTAAATTGAAAATTAAGGGGGATAGTGGGCACCCCTGATGAGTGCCATTGGTTAGAGGAAAGGGGGAAGAAAGTATTCCTGATAAATATACCCTAGCCGAGGGTTTGGAATACAGGGCCGAAATGGCCGACAGTATAGGTCCACTAAATCCAAATTTCCGCAAAACATCGACCATGTACTGCCAATGTATGCGGTCGAAGGCCTTCTCTGCATCCAAGGTGAGAAGCAGAGAAGGCCTATTCCTCGCCTCAGCCAGGTGTATAATATTAATTAGCCTCCTAGTGGCATCAGATGTTTGTCTATTTTTGGTGAATCCCGTTTGATCAGGATGGATAAGGGTGGGAAGGATATCCACCAAACGGTTCGCCAGCAATTTAGCATACACCTTCAAATCTATATTTAAGAGAGAAATTGGCCTAAAGTTTGCGGGGGAATCTGGGACCTTCCCTGGCTTTGGCAAAGTGACTACAAGTGCCTCCAGCATCTCAGGGGGAAAGAGGCAGAGGCAGCGGCCATGTCAAAAATGTGTTTCATATGGGGAGATAAAATGCCTTTATACACTTTATAGTATTCACTACAGAACCCTTCGGGGCCCGGCGACTTATTCATAGGTAAGGAGTCAATTATTTTCTGGATCTCCTGTACAGTAAACGGGGCGTTCAGGGATGCTAATTGTTCAGGAGTTAGATGAGGCACCGACAGTAGCGATAAGAATCTGTTAATGCCTTCTGTGGTAGGCTGATGGGTGGCAGGGTCCTCTTTTAAATTATATAGAGATTTATAATATGAGCTAAATGCGTCCGCTATTTGTTGAGGATGAAATCGTTTCTGCTTCGTTTCTGGGTGAACGAGAAATAGATTTTTTGTTTTACCCCTGTGACCTCTGATGTTTTGCGCTAATAATTTCCCAGCTCTATTTCCATTAGCATAATATGACATTTTCAGTCTCTTGCTGGCCTTCTCAAAATTGTCTAACAGCAAAATACGAAGTTCACTACGCCTTTTGGAAATAGTTTGGGACAATAAAGGGGAAGGATTATGTTTATTTTGCCTATCCAAGGTAGAAATTTTGTGTGTAATATCATTGAGTTGCCTCTGCCTCTTTACCCTAGCCCCCAATTGGATACATATCCCTCTCATGAACGCTTTGTGTGCATTCCATAGCATGAAAGGATCATTCACAGATCCTTCATTATTAGAAAAGAATTCAGATAAATGAGTCTGAATAGCCCTAGTGTGCTCCTCCTTTTGGAGGAGAAAGGAGTTCATTCTCCATATCGGCCTCGCGTTAACTGCCGTTGGGTCCGCTATGGAGAGAACAACAGATGCATGGTCCGACCACGTGATAGTATTAATTGAAAACTTAGAAGACCTCAGTAGAACCTGCTGATCAACCAGAAATAGATCAATTCTAGTGTATGTCAGATGAGGTGAAGAAAAAAAGGTGAAGTCATGTTCATTAGCATGAAGGCAACGCCAGGCATCAAACAGATTGTGTGATAGGATGGAAGGCATAAGGGAGGGTATAACTCTTTTAGACCGGGAGGTAGAGTCTAAGGAAGGGTCAGGTGTAATATTGAAGTCTCCACACACCACTAGTAGGCCTTTTTCGATACGGGTTACTTTCTTCATCAATTTGTTGAAGAATTTAATCTGATGATTATTTGGCGAATAAACATTTACTATGGTGAATGTGGAGGAATTCAAATCACAGGTCACGATGAGGAATCTACCCAAGGGATCATACCTAATATCATGCAGTTTGAATGCTACAGTGTCTCTAATAGCTATTAGTACCCCTTTGGTCTTGGAATCTGCATTGGCAAAAAAAACATGGGGAAAGTTTTTATGGGAACACCTGGGTGGGTTGGAGATCATGAAGTGAGTCTCTTGAGCACAGACTATGTCACACCTTTGTGTTAAGCCCTGTACACATGATCGGATAACCTATGGATTTTCGTCCGATGGATTTGACCATCGGAAATCCGATGAAACAGTTTTTCATCAGTCTTGGCCACACACCATCAGTCAAAAAACCGACGGCAAGAAAACGACGGCACGTTCCAAACGTACGACGCGCTATAAAAGGGCCGAACAAATCTAATGGCACCACCCCTTGGGCTGCTTTTGCTGATTTCGTGTTACTGCGTGTTAGTAAAAGTTTGGTGAGAGCCGATTCGCGCTTTTCAGTCTCCGTGCTTTGCAGATCGTTTCCTGGTGTTCAGTTTGTGCTTGTGGGTTTGTATTTGTGATTCAGTGCGTGCAGTCAGGTCGTTACTGCCTTGCAGTGCCTTCTTGGCCGTTCGTTTACTGTTTTTCAGATCGTTCTTTTCAGGCCTTGCTGTTCCACGGTGCGTTCTGTTTGAGTGCGTTCTGACCAGCCGACCGGTTTAAAACCATGTTTGAAGTGCGTTCTCGTTCTCGAGCTTGTGCTGGCTTTGGGCTTGGTGTTGCAGTTAACACTGTAACCCGAGTTCAGTCTGTGAACAGAGTTCATGGACTAAGAATTGGTTGCTCCAGCGGGACCAATTCTCTCATATGCCTCTGCTGCGGGAAATCCATGAGAATAACCCTGATGATTTCAGGAATTATCTCAGGATGACGGACCCCGTATTTCACCGTCTGTTGGATTTGCTGTCCCCCTATATCACGAGGCAGGACACTGTGATGCGCCAGGCCATCACTGCCGAGCAGAGGCTTATTGCCACGTTGAGATACCTGGCGACTGGGAGAAGCTTGCAGGACCTCAAGTTCTCAACAGGCATCTCCCCCCGGCTCTCGGGATCATTATCCCTGAGACGTGTTCGGCCATCATTCAGGTCCTGCAGAAGGACTATATGAAGGTAATTTTGCTCCTTTAACCTCACATTATATGTTTTGATTGTTTTTGAATCTTCTCTTTTTTTTTCCTCCTAACACAAATATGCCTGTTTGTAATATCCTGGTAATGTCCCCATTTTCACCATGCCTTTTTTTACCTGTAAAGCACTTTTTGGGCCCTACATGCCTATTTCCCTTCACTAACCTCTCCAGCATGCTATCGTGGGCGCAAACCCAGCTAGCCTTCTATTTTCCTTTTCATTTTTGGGGGGTCATAGCCCTCGTAGTTTGACAACCCTCCCTCCCCCCCCTAAAGATGTTAAAAAATTTTTAGTTCTCAATCAAGCTCAGAAGAGTGGTAGAGCGTTTTTTTGGATCCCCCACAATCACCTTAGCCCCCCCTTAGATTATTTTAGAATGTCCACTCAGCGGGGGTGAGGCATCTGCTAAGTGGGCCTTTGTTTATTGGTCGGAAAAACTCCCTTAAATAATAATGTTAGAATGATGTTGGTCACAAATGTTTTTGTGTGTAATCTGCTTGCACTGTAAACCTAAACCACACTAATGTCTTCTTTTTGTTTGACTCCACAGTTCCCTAGCACACCACAGGAATGGCTGACTGTGGCCTCCCAAATTGCCCAGCGGTGGGATTTCCCCAACTGCGGAGGGGCAATTGATGGGAAGCACATCCACATAGTGCCGCCACCCCGTTCGGGGTCATACTATTTCAACTATAAAGGTTTTAATAGCATAGTGTTAATGGCGGTGGTGTCGGCACGGTACGAGTTCCTATATGTGGACGTGGGGAAGAACGGCCGGATGTCCGATGGCGGATCATTCGCGGAGACGGAGTTCGCTCACCGTCTGCAGGCTGGGGGTCTTGCACTGCCTCCAGATGCAGAGAACGTTGAAGGGCTCCCGTTCGTTTTCATTGCGGATGAGGCTTTTGGACTAGGACCACACCTGATGCGGCCATTTCCCCAACGCACCCTCACCCCGGAGAGGAGGGTTTTTAATTTCCGGCTGGCCAGAGCCCGGAGAGTTGTGGAGAATGCCTTCGGGATAATGGCCAGCCGGTTCCGCCTGTTCCAGACAGCGATACATTTGGCGGATTATAAACTGAACCACATCGTCTACTGCTGCTGCTTGTTGCACAATTTTCTACGCAAATTTGCGACAAATTATGTCTCATCGTTTGGGCCTGAGGCCGGTCCATCAGAACTGATTAATCTGACCGGCCTCAGCACTGCCCATACTGGCTTGGCCCCCCAAAGTGCCCGTGAAGTACGCCAGAAATACGTAGAGTACTTCACGGGTAGGGGGGCCATCGCAATGCCAGACCACATCTGACCGAGGATTTTACCTTTTTAAAATAAAGCAAAAAATTTGAATTCCTACAAACTTGTGTTGTCATTCTTGTATTTTGGGTTTATGTGTCTCCCAGGTTCTAGTAGTGCCAAGTGTATTTGTCCTTAGTAAATAGCCTCAAAACTCAGAGGGAAAAACACTGTTTTTGCATCTTCAAAAATGTTCTAGAGCATAGAAATAACAAGGCACACCTTTTTTACACTTCCCAAATCTTTTTATTGATTGCACCACATTTTTTTAGTCTTTTCGAAATACTAGCCTTTTTTTTGTGGTGCGGCTTTATTTGCAAAAAAAAGGAAGAAAATAACACAGTGAAAAATACAAACAGGAGATGGGGTGATGTTACCCCTGATCCATCCCAAATGTGAAGAACCACACTTTATTTTTGGGGCTCAAATGGGTATCTTCAACATGATCCCATGGCTAGGTAAACATGTGCTATCTGCCATCATGGGGGATCAATGGACATGCTTTGGGGGTGAAAACCCTTCCTCTCACCTACTTGAGGAGGGAGGAAGAGATTGCACCCCCAAAACAGGGACATAGATATCCTGTGATGGCAGATAGCACATGTTGAGTCAGTGTGTGCATCTTCACATTTGGGCTGGTGGAAATCCCAGAGATAATTTCAGACGCATAGTAAAACACACAAAAAGGGGGGTTCACACTATTCTCCCCAAAATATCTATCATGTTTTTATATTTTTGCTCAATCACAATCATTCTCTTTCTCATAATGTCCATTTCGCTACTGCATTCCATGATTTCCTGAATGATTATTTTGCCGCTGGCACTCGAGAATGGCGGATTTGGACTTCCTGACACACCCCCACGTTCAGTCCCTAAAAAGAAACCAAATTTTTTAAACTAGGCAGGCCTACATCTGTATTTACCTTGAAGTTGTGGTGACAGACACTGACCTGTTGTGCTGATAAGCTCCACTTCTCCTTCCTCCACCTCCCCTTCCTCCACCTCCGCTTCCTCCACCTCCGCTTCCTGAACCTGCTGATCTTGGTCTGCTTTGGGATCTTCGGGGAGTTTCTGTGGTGTTGGGTTCCTCGTCTCATGAGCATGGTGTCCTCCCAGTCTCCTCTCCCCTATGGGAATTTAAAAAATAATGTATACTTTAGCACACAGACTTTTTAAAGGCCTGCAAAGGGATTCTCAATGTTTTGAAGTGGGGTACAATTGATATTTGGCCCTGAGTTCCAACATAAACATATGTGATCTTGCAAACTCAACAAAGCAACATGTTATTTTTGAGGACACTCACAAATACACATGGAAAACCACCAAGGTATCCACTGGACCACCTGTGCGTGACACCGTTAAGAAATTTGGTCATGTGGCCCAGAGTATAGTATCTTGATGAAGAACAAAAAAGAGTACACAACTGCTGGAGTGTCATCTCCTTTACCCAGAATACAGATTATCCTTTCATTCACATTCTAGTTTTCCTTACAACACATCATCTAGCCAACAATGTTTAGATAAACATTGTTGAAGTAAAATGAGGCATGCCCACATGTAGTTTACGTGCATATGTTCCAAACATGTTTGGGGGAAGAGCAGCAAGTTTTTGGTCAACACATTTTGCAAATAAGTGGACTCTCCACTTAACATAAAAGATGTGATTTAAAAATGTGAACCCAGTCAAGCCAAGCACATGTTGCAAAACATGGAAGAATACATATTACAATGTGAAAGAACACAGTAAAATAAACTTACTTTTTTCTATGCTTTTTAAAAGCTTCTTATACTGCTCCAGCTCCCTGATCTTGAGGTCTGACCACCTTTTACGGAGTTGTTCCTTGGATCTCCTGACCACATATTTTTTATAGAGACTCTTCGCCACTTTGTCCATAATTTGTGACTTCCGGAGATTAGGGGTGTCGTATGGGCCATGCTTGCCGTCGTAATCCTTCCTCCGCAGAATGTCCACCATCTCCGCCATCTCTGAAAAAGACATATTAGTCGCCTTGTATCTTTTTTTACAGGATCGGGACGTTTCCGCCTCCGGGCTTTCCTCGTCGGTAATTTCTACTAAAGAAGCCACCTGTGTCTGCGACATGTCGCCGTCTCACACTGTGCGCCGATCGTTAACCACTTGTCCCCCGCCCACTGTCAATTGACGGCGGGCGGAGGATACTCTCGTTCTGGGAGGACGTCATATGACGTCCTCCCTTTAAAACGAGCTAGGAGGCGCGCGCTCGCCGCGTTCACAAGGCCCCGGTGCGCGTGCCCGGCGGCCGCGATTGCCGCCGGGCACCCGCGATTGCCCGGGAAACGAGCAGGAAAGTGGATCTCTGTGTGTAAACACAGAGATCCACGTCCTGTGAGGGAGAGGGGACCGATGGTGTGTCCCTTGTACATAGGGACAACCATCGGTCACCTCCCCCAGTCAGTCCCCTCCCCCCACAGTAAGAACACATTGAGGGAACATATTTAACCCCTTCCCGCCCCCTAGTGGTTAACCCCTTCCCTGCCAATCACATTTATACAGTAATCAATGCATTTTTATAGCAGGGATCGCTGTATAAACGTGAATGGTCCCAAAAATGTGTCAAAAGTGTCCGATGTGTCCACCGCAATATCACAGTCACAATAAAAAATCGCAGATCGCCGCCATTACTAATAAAAAAATAAAAAAATAAAAATGCTATAAATCTGTCCCCTATTTTGTACACGCTATAACTTTTGCGCAACCCAATCAATACGCGCTTATTGCGATTTTTTTTTTTACCAAAAATATGTAGAAGAATACGTATCGGCCTAAACTGAGGAAAATTTTATTTAAAAAAAAAAAATGGGTATTTATTATAGCAAAAAGTAAAAAATAGTGTTTTTTTTCCAAACTGGACGCTCTTCTTTTGTTTATAGCGCAAAAAATAAAAACCGCAGAGGTGATCAAATACCACCAAAAGAAAGCTCTATTTGTGGGAAAAAAAGGACGCAAATTTCGTTTGGGAGCCACGTCGCACGACCGCGCAATTGTCATTCAAAGTGTGACAGCGCTGAAAGCTGAAAAATGGCTTGGGCAGGAAGGGGGTTTTCGTGCACAGTAGAGAAGTGGTTAAGGGGTGGGGAAATGCGGAAAAAGTCCGTCATGGGCGGGCGACGAGGGTGGAGTTACACGCATGCGCAGGGTATAAAAAGGGGAAATAAGTTATTAGGGATGCGTGGAGTAAGGACGACCGGAAGTGAACCAACTAAGTGAACTAAGGTAAGAAGGGAACTCGGGCCTGCAGTGGCATATTAATGGGTCATGATTGTACAGGGCAATATTGTGATAAGTTGAGGAGAAACAATTCTGATCCTTTTCTTTATTTTTATTTTTTTGGTACTTGCTGATCCAAATAGATGCATAAACTAAGAGAGCCGGAGGTGATGCTGATTTTTATCGAAAAGTATAAGGAACAGCGCAACCTGTGGGAGCTCAAACACCCTGCGTATCACAAAAGTGATGTACGACGGGCAACTATTACCAAATTAGCAGAGGATATGAAGCCATGGATCCCAGATGCAGACTACACAATGATCAATAATAAAATCAACAACCTGCGCAATTCTTATAAAAAAAATACAAGGAAGTGCGCCAGTCCAAGAGATCAGGAGCAGCAGCTGACGATGTAGTAAAGCCCAAGCTGTGGTACTACAGACATCTCCAATTTCTGGATGACCAGATTGAGGCCAGGGAATCTATTTCCAGCCTTCCCTCAACCCTTCCTTCCACCCTTCCCTCCAGCATTCCTTCCACCCTTCCCTCCACCCCTGCAGAGGCGAGGAGGAGCCTCCCGAGCTAGAAGAGCCAGATCTTCACATCTTCAGCCCGGTATAGTATTTTTGATCATAATTATTGTCCACTAAGTAATATTGAGTTGAACTGTTTTGATTAGCCATAAAGGATCCCATCCCCCCCCTCAAAAAAAAACAGTACTGAGTTCAAAATTGTGTGTGATCGATTCCTCAAATAATATAATTTTTAATTTTATTTTATAAACAGGATGAGGCAAGCCAGGAGGAAGAGGGTCAGGAGTGTGACAGGCAGGAGGAGGCAGGGCCCAGTGGTACTCAGCAGGTCCCTAGGCCTAGTGGCAGCACCGTCTCCCAAGTGGCTCCCCTCCATGTCAGACCGCCAAAACAACGGCGGATGACACAAGTGGAGGAGGAGTCACTAAAGATGATTCAGGAGGCTGCTGCCATTATGAGGGCCCCCCTCAACCCTACGGAGGGGTTTAGCACCTATCTGGCAGATAAGCTGCTCAGAATGGAGGCGGGACAGCGGGCCCTCTGCGAGCATCTCATCTATATGGCCGTACACATGGGGGTGAGGGGACAGCTGACTGAGGCCACCCATATCTCACATCAGCCCAATCCCTCTGCTCCTTCTCCTCCTCCTCCTACCACATCACCACCCACAGTGGCCCAGCCTGCAAGGGTGCGTGGACGGGGCCGTGGAGAGAACGCTGCAGAGAGGCATGGAAGGAAGGCTACAAGGAAGAGCAGGAGGTGATTCCCTGGCCTCGAGCTGCTCATTCAGAAATTGAAGGTTGATGGAGTACCACAGCTTGGGATGATGTATGTCTTTGGCTGCTGCTCCTGATTTCATGCTGTTGTTGATTTTATTATTGATCATAGTCAGGTCTGCATTTGGGATCGAATGACTTTATATTCTCTGCTAATTTGGGAATAGTTGCCCTTCGGTTTTTGTTTTGTTTATTTCCGAAATAAAGGGAAATTTGATTTCAGCAAACCTACATGCCTGATGTGTTTTTTTTGTGAAGTAGCAATAAGATTGCATAAATACAATGTGTAATTATTAACAAGGGACACCAACCTCCATGATTTGTGAAAAATAAAATATTATGTTGTTCTGAGAAATTGACACACCCAAAAATGCACAACAAAATTAAAGACCAAAAAAAAAAGGGGGAATTTGTGAGGTCGGCCTTGAAGAATTTTAATAATTATTCCTCAAATCACAAGATAAAAGAAAGACATACGTTTGTCAGAACTCATGAGAAAGATCTGCTGCCAAAATGACATTTTAAAGACCGTTCGAAAGCAAAAAAACATGCGCTGCATTAAACGAAGCAATAACTTGCAGAATGACGAATGTGCTCTCTCCATTAGGAACGCTAGTTTTACAAGAACGAGCGCTCCCATCTCCTAATTCAGTCTGAGCATGCGTGGGTTTTTGAACCGATGGACTTGCCCATAGACGATCGGAAATTCCCATCGGTTTTTTATCCATCGGAAAATTTTAAAACAAGTTCTATTTTTTCCAACCGATGGAAAAAAGACCGATGTGTACCATACACGATCGGTTTGTCTGATGAAAACCATCCATCGGACGGTTTTCATCAGTTAAACCGATCGTGTGTACGGGGCTTAAGAGCTTCCTTCCACAGCGAGCTGCGTTTTGCCGGGTGGTTCAGTCCTTTAGTGTTAATATAGAGAATATTCAGAGCCATCAAGCTAGAGAAGTCTGATATAGAAACCTCCTGTGTGCAATTTGTGTAGTGAAGCGGGGTATCTGTCCCAGACTCTGCCACCCCTGCAGGTAGCAGATACGGGAGTGGTCCCAATTTACAGAGAGAGATAAGATACTCACTATTTGTAGACAATAGAACGACTGTATGGAGGACTGCTCCATGTTATTAACTTTGTCAGATCTGGTTAAGCGAGGTTCTTCAATCTCGTGTCGAGATCTGTTAATCTGAGAGACTTGGCTTAGAAAGGTAGAAACAAAAAAATAAAAAAAACATAACAGTAACTGGAAAGTCAAAAATAAGCTTACTCTCCTGAAACAGGACCCAGAGAGTAAAACAAATAGAACAGTCAAAGGCAGCATAGGCTGCCAGATCTGTTTGGGGGATAAGTTCGACCTTGGGTTTCACAGGAACTTATCTATTTAACAGTAACATCTGAGTTGATTTAAGCATGGGATTTGGCATTCCTCCCCGTTACCTTCCTCCACTCATTTTCAATAGGGCGCGGGGTGCTAGCAGTAGGTGCATCTTCTTCTTGCTCCAGGAGAATGCCCCAATCCCTCAGTAAGGCGATTCCCTTCTCCAAAGAAGTGATTGTGTGTGTGTGGTTGTCTCTCGTCACAGTGAGTTTGGTTGGATAGCCCCATCTATACAAGATCTTGTGATTCCTAAGAACCTTTGTCACCGTGTTTAGGTTCCTCATTTTTTGGAGTGTATATTGGGAAAGATCAGAGTATAATTGTAGGCTTTGGTATTGCGAGGGGACCTGATCTTGCTTCCTCATGGCAGACATAATGAGCTCTTTGACATGGAAGAAGTGGAGGCGCATTAGGACATCCCTTGGCACGTGCTCAGATAGATGTGGGGGCTTAGGAAGGCGGTGGATTCTATCAATGGTTACATCCAGATCAGTCAGATCAGGCAGAAGTGTTTTAAACAGCGTTGCAGCGTATCTGTTCAGGTCAGACTGCTGAACCGATTCGGGGAGCCCCTTATCTTTAGGTTGTTCCTCCTGGACCTGTCCTCCATGTCTGCGAGCTTAGCTTTGATCCAGTCTATATCCCTCTCCCTTGATTCATCTGCATCCACCAAATCGTTTATAGTCTCCGCATACTCCCCCATTTTCGTTTCTATATGATCCACCGTGCCCTCCACTGCTTGGATTTCTCTGTTAAACGTATGCATATATAAGGCCATATCAGATTGAATCGTGCTGCGTAGGGACAGTAACATGTCCTTTAAAACAGTGTCAAGCACTGGTTGATTCATGGTAGGAAAGGATTCTATGGGCTCTGGCAGCTCCCTGGTGTCTTCCCCTGAATCTGAGGCCTGGCTGCATGCTGGGCTGGATCTTTTGCCATCCATCCTCAGCCTAGATTTAGCAGGGCTGCTGGTGGATGGGGAGGGAGGGCAGGGACGCTGGCTAGAGGGAGAGGTGTGTTTCGGTTGATTTTTACCTTTGCCAGAGTCTTTCCCACGAGTGGATGCAGGAGAAGGGGAACAGGCCGCAGCGCCATCTTGCCTTCCGTCACCACCGGGAATGACCGGATAGAAGTCTGTGAGCCGTTTAGGCTTCCTGTGACCTCGGCGCTTGCCTGGCATGGTCCGGGTGTCTCCTCGGTACTTTCCCAGCACGTTGGGGTGAAAAAATCCCTCAGATGGGTTTGATTTGAGCCGCTATTCGTTCCGTGAATCCGGAGCTACGCCACCATCCGACTCACGCGTCAGGCCACGCCCCTTTAAAAGGACTTTTTAATTTGAGTGATATTCCTATCATGTGCACTACTGATTTTTTACTATTTTGCACGTACTGATTTATTCATATATATTTTTTTATGTGTTTTTACTATTTTGCACGCACTGATTTATTCATATATTTTTATATGTGTTTATGTGTTTTTGTGTATGCGCGATCTTTTCCTTTTCTCCACTTACTGTATTTTGAGTTTTCAGTATTTAAGCTATCAGAGCTGCTGCATATAGTTACTTTGCACCATATAGGTTAGCGCAAATTCTTCCCTCCTTTTTACACATATGTTATGCTTTGGCAAAATGGGTATTTTTTTTTGCATTTTTAACCACTTAACGACCGCCCACTGTATATATACGTCGGCAGAATGGCACGGACAGGCACAATCACGTACCTGTACGTGCCTGCCTTCGTATGGGTGGGGGGTCCGATCAGACCCCCCTCCGGTACAGTGAGCGGCCGGGATCGCTTCGGGAGCGATCCGTGATGAGGGGGCCGCCATTCGATTCTGGCCACCCCCTTGCGATCGCTCCCAACGAATGAAAAGCTTCCTCTGCCTGTGTAATGTTTACACAGGCAGGAGGAAGTGATGTCATCTCTCATGCGGCACTCACATATACTGAGCGCCGCATGAGAGAAGACATCAGGTTAGTGCACTAAACAGCACACTGACACCAGGACACATAGGCACACGATCGCCTCCCAGGCCCCCCCAGACAACCCCAGGTCACCCCCCAGATCACCCCCAGCCCCCAGTCACAGTGTCACTGATTGCAGTGACCATTTATTTACTGATCACTGCAATCAGTGACATTTGTGACTGTAAAAGTGTCAGGTTTAGGTCCAGTGTAGCCCCCTAATAAAGGTTTAACCCCTTGATCGCCCCCCAGGTAACCCTTTCACCGCTGTCACTAAGCGATCGTTTTCTGATCGCTGTCTTGGAGTCGGTGATGCCGATAGGTAGCCAGTAATTTTTTTTTAGGTTTGCCGCAGGTTTTTATAGCGTCGGGTACCCCCATATATTATCTAATAAAGTTTTAACCCCTTGATCGCCCCCCAGGTAACCCTTTCACCTCCTTTTGCCAGTGTCACTAAGCGATCGTTTTTCTGATCGCTGTCTTAGTGTCGGTGATGCCGATAGGTAGCCAGTTATTTTTTTTAGGTTTGCCACAGGTTTTTATAGCGTCAGGTAACCCCATATATTACCTAATAAAGGTTTAACCCCTTGATCGCCCCCTCAGCTAACCCTTTCACCCCCTTTTGCCAGTGTCACTAAGCGATCGTTTTTCTGATCGCTGTCTTAGTGTCGGTGATGCCGATAGGTAGCCAGTTATTTTTTTTAGGTTCGCCGCAGGTTTTTATAGTGTCAGGTACCCCCATATATTACCTAATAAAGGTTTAACCCCCTGATTGCCCCTAGTTAACCCTTTCACCAGTGATTCCCATATAAGTGTTACGGGTGATGCTGGTTAGTTAGTTTGCTTTTTATAGTGTCAGGGCACCCGCCGTATATAACCCAATAAAGGTTTAACCCCCTGATCGCCCGGCGGGTGATATCAATTAGGTTTTAGTGTCAGAGAGGGTCAGGTTAGTGCCAGGAATGCTAACACCCACGCGTGAAGCATACACCTCCCTTAGTGGTATAGTATCTGAACAGATCAATATCTGATCTGATCAGATCTATACTAGTGTCCCCAGCAGTTTAGGGTTCCCAAAAATGCAGTGTTAGCGGGATCAGCCCAGATACCTGCTAGCACCTGCGTTTTGCCCCTCCGTCCAGCCCAGGCCACCCAAGTGCAGTATCGATCGATCACTGTCACTTACAAAACACAACACACATAACTGCAGCGTTCGCAGAGACAGGCCTGATCCCTGCGACTCCAGTGCTGTAGGAAGTGATTTCACCACCACAGTTAAAAAAAAAGAGCATATATGCCGAAGCAGGGGGGCAGCAGGGGCGGAGGAGCGATTTTGCTCCTAATGCCGCGTACATAAGGTCAAATTACCGACGGAGGCTTGCCCGTGGAAAAGTCTGACCGTGTGTACGCGGCATAACTTTTGCGGGAGGATGTCCCCATGCTTCGGCATATATAAATGGTGCATGTATGCCAATCAATAGAAGTGGCTGAATGAAGGGAGGTATTCTAATGGTGGGCATACCCACCGATCAATCTCTTTTTTTCGTTCAGCCAACAGGCTGCATGAAAAAAAATATTACAATACATGTCCAACAAGGTACTGGTATGTTGCTGGACTTTGGTTATACCAGATTGATGACTGCGGGTTTAGGTATCATCTTGAAAAATCGCTGCGCAAATACTGTGTGGAAAAAAAAAATGCAACACCCACCATTTTAATCTGTAGGGCCTTTGCTTTAAAAAAATATATAATGTTTGGGGGTTCAACATAATTTTCTTGCAAAAAAAAAATATGTTTTCATGTAAACAAAAAGTGTCAGCAAGGGCTTTGTCTTCAAGTGGTTAGAAGAGTGGATGTAAGCTTCCTAATGTTGTGTATAAAATGCCAGGACAGTTCAAACCTCCCCCAAATGACCCCATTTTGGAAAGCAGACACCCCAAGCTATATACTGAGAGGCATGTCGAGTCCATGGAATATTTTATATGTTGACACAAGTTGCGGAAAAAAGACAATTTGTTATTTTTTTTGCACAAAGTTGTCACTAAATGATATATTGCTTAAACATGGCATGGGCATATGTGGAATTACACCCTAAAATACATTCTGTTGCTTCTCCTGAGTACGGGGATACCACATGTGTGAGACTTTTTGGGAGCCTAGCCGCGTACGGGACCCCAAAACCAAGCACCGCCTTCAGGCTTTCTAAGGGTATACATTTTTGATTTCACTCCTCACTGCCTATCACAGTTTCGGAGGCCATGGAATGCCTAGATGGCACAAAACGCCCCCAAATGACCCCATTTTGGAAAGTAGACACCCCAAGCTATTTGCTGAGAGGTATGGTGAGTATTTTTCAGATCTTGCTTTTTGTCACAAAGTTTTGAAAATAAAAAAAAATAAAATATATATATATTTTATTTCTTCATTTTCAAAAACAAATGAGAGCTGTAAAATACTCACCATGCCTCTCAGCAAATAGCTTGGGGTGTCTACTTTCCAAAATGGGGTCATTTGGGGGGGTTTTGTGCTATTTTGGCATTTTATGGCCTTCGAAACTGTGATAGGTAGTGAGGAGTGAAATCAAAAATTTGTGCCCTTAGAAATCCTTAAGGCGGTGCTTGGTTTTCGGGGTCCCGTACGCGGCTAGGCTCCTAAAAAATACCACACATGTGGTAACCCCGTACTCAGGAGAAGCATCAAAATGTATTTTGGGGTGCAATTCCACATATAACCATGGCATGTGTGAGCAATATATCATTTAGTGACAACTTTTTGTAATTTTTTATTTTTTTTTGTCATTATTCAATCACTTGGGACAAAAAAAAATATTCAATGAGCTCAACATGCCTCTCAGAAATTTCCTTGGGGTGTCTACTTTCTAAAATGGGGTCATTTTGGGGGGTTTTGTGCTATTTTGGCATTTTATGGCCTTCGAAACTGTGATAGGTAGTGAGGAGTGAAATCAAAAATTTGCGCCCTTAGAAATCCTGAAGGTGGTGCTTGGCTTTCGGGGGCCCGGACGTGGCTAGGCTCCCAAAAAGTCCCACACATGTGGTATCCTCGTACTCAGGAGAAGCAGCAAAATGTATTTTGGGGTGCAATTCCACATATAACCATGGCATGTGTGAGCAATATATCATTTAGTGACAACTTTTTGTAATTTTTTATTTTTTTTTGTCATTATTCAATCACTTGGGACGAAAAAAAAAATATTCAATGGGCTCAACATGCCTCTCAGCAATTTCCTTGGGGTGTCTACTTTCCAAAATCGGGTCATTTGGGGGGGTTTTGTACTGCCCTGCCATTTTAGCACCTCAAGAAATGAGATAGGCAGTCATAAATTAAAAGCTGTGTAAATTACAGAAAATGTACCCTAGTTTGTAGAAGCTATAACTTTTGCGCAAACCAATAAATATACGCTTATTGGCTTTTTTTTTACTAAAGACATGTGGCTGAATACATTTTGGCCTAAATGTATGACTAAAATTGAGTTTATTCGATTTTTCTTATAACAAAAAGTAGAAAATATCATTTTTTTTCAAAACTTTCAGTCTTTTTCCGTTTATATCGCAAAAAAAAAAATCGCAGAGGCAATCAAATACCATTAAAAGAAAGCTCTATTTGTGGGAAGAAAAGGACGCAAATTTTGTTTGGGTACAACATTGCATGTCCGCACAATTTCCAGTTAAAGCAGCGCAGTGCCAAATTGTGAAATCACCTCTGGTCATTAACCACTTAACGACCGCTCACTGTATATGTACGTCGGCAGAATGGCACCGACAGGCACAATCACGTACAGTGTACGTGATTGCCTTTAAACAGTTGGGGGGTCCAATCGGACCCCCCTCCTATACAGTGAGCGGCCGTTAATCGTTGGGGAGCGATCCTGAGATGAGGGGACGGCCGTTCGATTCCCGCCACCCCCTCGCGATCGCTCCCGGCGAATGAAAATGCTTCCTCTGCCCGTGTAATGTAAACACAGGCAGAGGAAGTGATGTCATCTCCCTCGCGGCGGTCTTTTCGTTCCCGGCGCAGAGGAGAGAAGACGCAGGTTAGTGCACCAACAGTCCACTGACACATAGGTACACATAGGCACACATTTCACCCCCCAGTCACCCCCAGATCACCCCCAGGTCACCCCCAGCCCCCAATCACAGTGTCACTGATTGCAGTGATCATTTATTTTACTGATCACTGCATTTAGTGTCATCTGTGACAGTAAAAAGTTGCAGGGCAGTTAGGTTTAGGCCCCTTTAGGTCCAGGGTAGCCCCCTAACCCCCCCTAATAAAGGTTTAACCCCTTGATCGCCCCCCAGGTAAACCTTTCACCCCCTAACTCCAGCGTCACTAAGCGATTGTATTTCTGATCACTGTATTCGTGTCGCTGGTGTCCTAGATAGCCAGTTATTTATTTTTAGGGTCGCCAAAGGTTTTTATAGCGTCAGGTACCCCCATATATTATTTTAACCCCCTGATTGCCCCTAGAGTTAACCCTTTCACCAGTGATCACCGTATAAGTTTTTCTGGTGACACTGGTTAGCCAGTTAGTTATTTAGGTTACCCGTCAGGTTTTTATATAGCTTCAGGTACCCCCTTATTTAACCTAATAAAGGTTTTAACCCCCTGATTGTCCCTAGTTAACCCTTTCACCTGTGATCACCATATAAAGGTTACGGGTGACGCTGGTTGGTTAGTTTGCTTTTTATAGCATCAGGGCACTCGCCGTATATAACCCAATAAAGGTTTAACCCCCTGATCGCCCGGCGGGTGAGATCAATTAGGTTTTAGTGCCAGAGAGGGTCTGCGTCGCCCCAGGCAGCGTTAGGTTAGTGCCAGTAACGCTAACACCCACGCGCAAAGCATACACCTCCCTTAGTGGTATAGTATCTGAACAGATCAATATCTGATATGATCAGATCTATACTAGCGTCCCCATCGGTTTAGGGTTCCCAAAAACGCAGTGTTAGCGGGATCAGCCCAGATACCTGCTAGCACCTGCGTTTAGCCCCTCCGCCCAGCCCAGCCCAGCCCACCCAAGTGCAGTATCGATCGACCACTGTCACTTACTAAACACAAAACACATAACTGCAGCATTCGCAGAGACAGGCCTGATCCCTGCGATCGCTAACAGTTTTTTTGGAAGCGTTTGAGATATTTGCTGACGACAGTCAGGTGCTTTTTTACCTGTGAATCTTACTAGTGTACCCCTAAATTTAGAGCCCAAAATGGCAAATCGAAGGTACACTAGTAAAGAGGCCTACGAGATTCTGAGCATGACAGATAGTGAAGAGGAGGTCACGTATCTGTCAGATTCAGGCTCAGAATATCTTCCCGTAGAAGACAGTGAAGTCAGCGGCTCCACGTCAGATAGCTCTGACGAAGAAGTTGAGGTCCCTGCTAAGGTCAGGCGTACCCGATCCCGATCTTCTGAGGTTGTTGAGGAGCAAGAACCGCAGGGCTCTTGTATCATGGAGCAGAGTAGTACTAGCGCCGCTATTCCTTCTGGTGAATTGGCAAGCACCAGCGGCCTAGTACAGCCGGGGCGTACATCCAGCACTGCAGTATCACGTGGTGACGTGGCAAGTCCCATAAGTGCAGTTCAAGTTGACGAGGTGCCAAGCACAAGTAGTGTCCCGCTGCCACCAATAAGAAGACAAAGGCAGGCCCGTCGTACCCATAGTGCCCTTCCTGCAGAATTCGCCTATCCTGATTGGGTCCCCACCACTTCTGCAGAACCCGTGCTTCCCCCATTCACTGCCCAACCCGGTATTCAGGTGGAAACAGCTGATTTTAAGCCAATTGATTATTATTCGCTGTTTTTCACGGAAGATCTCTATATATCTATTGTGGACCAGAGTAATTTATATGCTGGTCAATTCATCGCCGCTAACCCCCAGTTGCCTAAAATTGCCAAAGATTGGAAACCAATTACGGTTTCTGAATTTAAGACCTTTCTGGGCCTTTCCCTCAACATGGGCACACATAAATTCCCGTCATTGCGTGCTTATTGGTCCATGCACCCAATTGACCACATGCCCGTGTTCTCTGCCTTCATGCCCAGGAAACGATACGAGCAGATTTTGCGGTTCATGCACTTCAACGACAATGAACTTTGTCGTCCACGTGGAGACCCTGAATACAACCGGCTCTATAAAATTCGGCCCCTCATAAACCACTTCAGCCTTGTTTATTCCCGATCAAGTTGTCTGCGTTGATGAGTCCCTGATTAAATTTTCTGGCCACTTGTCTTTCAAGCATTACCTTCCCAGCAAGCGTGCCAGATACGGGGTCAAGCTCTATAAGTTCTGTGACAGGGCAACAGGCTATGTATGGAGCTTTATGGTTTATGAGGGAAAAGATAGTCAGGTTGAGCCGGTCAACTGCCCGGATTACATAGGGAGCGCTGGCAAGATAGTGTGGAAATTGGTGTCACCCTTATTCGGAAAGGGGTACCACTTGTATGTGGACAATTATTACACGAGCGTGCCACTGTTTAGTCACTTGTTTGATCATCAGATTGGAGCATGTGGCACCGTGTGACCTAATCGCCGGGGCTTTCCCCAGCGGCTTGTAGATGCCCGTCTTAGGCTGGGGGAGAGAGCCTGCATGAAGTGTAATAACTTGCTCGCTATGAAGTGGAGGGATAATAAGAATGTTTTCCTTCTTACCTCCCTTCATGCAGACACGACAGTCCAAATTCCTACAGCGACTGGTGTTGTGGAGAAACCCCTCTGTGTCCACGAATATAACAAAAATATGGGAGGGGTGGACCTCAACGACCAGTTGTTGGCGCCGTATCTAATTGACCGTAAGGCGAGACGCTGGTACAAAAAAGTGTACAAAAAAGTGTCTCTATCCTTATTCCAATTGGCTTTGCTGAATGCTCATGTGCTATACAGAGTTTCAGGCGGGACTTTATCTCTTCTAAAATTCCAGAATGAGATAGTCACAGAACTCCTGTATCCAGGCGGTTCTGCACCTCACCATCCCCTACCAAATGCAGTAAGCCGGCTGCATGAGAGGCATTATACGTATGTCCTCGAGAGTACCCCTACCCAACGAGCCCCCCAAAAAAGATGTCGTGTCTGTAGCAAGCGCAGATTTAGGCGTGACACCCGTCATTTTTGTCCACGCTGTCCTGACAAACCTGGTCTTTGACTTGGTGAATGTTTTGAACGCTACCACTCAAAAGCAAAGTTTTATGCCGCGTACACACGATCATTATTCACGGCGGTTAAAAAAACGCCGTGAATAATGTCATTTAAAACGGGGGAACAGCTTGTTCCCCACACACGGTCGTTTTTCACATCATTTTTTCTTTTGACGAGAAAAGCGACCGTCTGTGGGCTCCGCGGCAGTGTTTCCCTATGGGTGCGCCATTCAGCTGCAGCGCGGAATTATTTATCTTGACAGCAACAGCGTTTGCTCCCACGATACATAAAGCCGAGACTCCAGTGCTGTAGGAGGTGATTTCACCACCACAGTTAAAAAAAAAAGAGCATATATGCCGAAGCATGGGGGCAGCAGGGGCGGAGGAGCGATTTTGCTCTTAATGCCGCTTACATACGGTTTGAAATTCCGATGGAGGCTTGCCCGTGGAAAAGTCCGACTGTGTGTACGCGGCATAACTTTTTTTCGGCAGGATGCCCCCATGCTTCGGCATATATAAATGGTGCATGTATGCCCATCATTAGAAGTGGGTGGATGAAGGGAAGTATTCTAATGGTGGGCATACCCACCGATCAATCTCTTTTTTTCTTTCAGCCAACAGGCTGCATGAACAAAAAAGATTACAATACATGTCCAACAAGGACCAGCAACGTACTGGTATGTTGCTGAACTTTGAATGTTTATACCAGAATGATGCCTGCAGGTTTAGGTATCATCTTGGTATCATTCTTTTCAGCCAGCGGCCGGCTTTCATGTAAAAGCAATTCTAGCAGATAATTAGCCTCTAGACTGATTTTACAAGCAGTGGGAGGGAATGTCCCCCCCGGATATAAACAGCGCCATTGGGAAATTGGGAAAGCATTTTATCACACCGATCTTGGTGTGGTCAGATGTTTTGAGGGCAGAGGAAAGATCTAGGGTCTAACCCCCCAATTTTTTTCAAAAAAAGAGTACCTGTCACTACCTATTGCTATCATAGGGGATATGTACATTCCCTGAGATAACAATAAAAATGGTAAAAAAAAATAATATGGAAGGAACAGTTTAAAAAAAAAAAGAAAAGCAAAATAAATAATAAAAAAAAAGAAAAAAAAAAGCACCCCTGTCCCCCCCTGCTCTTGCACAAAGGCGAACGCAAGCGCCGGTCTAGCATCATATGTAAACAGCAATTGCACCATGCATGTGAGGTATCACCGCAAAGGTCAGATCGAGGGCAGTAATTTTAGCAGTAGACCTTCTCTGTAAATCTAACGTGGTAACCTGTAAAGGCTTTTAAAGGCTTTTAAAAATGAATGTAGTTTGTCGCCGCTGCGCATTTGTGCGCAATTTTAAAGCATGTCGTGTTTGGTATCCATGTACTCGGCCTAAGATCATCTTTTTTATTTCATCAAACATTTGGGCAATATAGTGTGTTTTAGTGCATTAAAATTAAAAAAAGTGTATTTTTTCCCCAAAAAATGTGTTTGAAAAATCGCTGCGCAAATACTGTGTGGAAAAAAAAATGCAACACCCACCATTTTAATCTGTAGGGCCTTTGCTTTAAAAAAAGATCTAATGTTTGGGGGTTCAACATAATTTTCTTGCAAAAAAAAATATGTTTTAATGTAAACAAAAAGTGTCAGAAAGGGCTTTGTCTTCAAGAGGTTAGAAGAGTGGATGATGTGTGACATAAGCTTCCTAATGTTGTGCATAAAATGGCAGGACAGTTCAAAACCCTGCCCCAAATGACCCCATTTTGGAAAGTAGACACCTCAAGCTATTTGCTGAGAGGCATGTTGAGCCCATTGAATATTTAATTTTTTTTGTCCCAAGTGATTGAATAATGACAAAAATTAAAAAAATAAAAAAATGTACAAAAAGTTGTCACTAAATGATATACACATGCCATGGTTATATGTGGAATTACACCCAAAAATACATTCTGTTGCTTCTCCTGAGTACGGGGATACCACATGTGTGAGACATTTTGGGAGCCTAGCCGTGTACAGGACCCCGAAATCCAAGCACCGCCTTCAGGATTTCTAAGGGTGTAAATTTTTGATTTCACTCCTCACTGCCTATCACAGTTTCGGAGGCCATGGAATGCCCAGATGGCACAATACTCCCCCAAATGACCCCATTTTGGAAAGTAGACACCCCAAGCTATTTGCTGAGAGGTATGTTGAGTATTTTGCAGATCTTGCTTTTTGTCACAAAGTTTTGAAAATTGAAAAAATAAATAAAATAAATGTCTTTCTTCATTTTCAAAAACAAATGAGAGCTGTAAAATTCTCACCATGCCTCTCAGCAAATAGCTTGGGGTGTCTACTTTCCAAAATGGGGTCATTTGTGGGGGTTTTGGGCTATCTTGGCATTTTATGGCCTTCAAAACTGTGATAGGTAGTGAGGAGTGAAATCAAAAATTTGTGCCCTTAGAAATCCTGAAGGTGGTGCTTGGTTTTTGGGGTCCCGTACGCGGCTAGGCTCCCAAAAAGTCCCACACATGTGGTATCCCCGTACTCAGAAGAAGCAGTAGAATGTATTTTGGGGTGTAATTTCACATATGCCCATGGCATGTGTGAGCAATATATCATTTAGTGACAACTTTGTGCAAAAAAAAAAAAGTTTGTCATATTCCCGCAACTTGTGGCAAAATATAAAATATTCCATGGACTCAACATGCCTCTCAGCAAATAGCTTGGCGTGTCTACTTTCCAAAATGGGGTCATTTGGGGGGGGTTTGTGCTATTTTGGCATTTTATGGCCTTCAAAACTGTGATAGGCAGTGAGGAGTGAAATCAAAAATTTGCGCCCTTAGAAATCCTGAAGGCGGTGCTTGGTTTCCGGGGTCCTGTAAGCTGCTAGGCTCCTAAAAAGTCCCACACATGTGGTATCCCCGTACTCAAGAGAAGGAGCAGAATGTATTTTGGGGTGCAATTCCACATATAACCATGGCATGTGTGAGCAATATATGATTTAGTGACAACTTTTTGTATTTTTTTTTATTTTTTTTTGTCATTATTCAATCACTTGGGACAAAAAAAAATGTTCAATGGACTCAACATGCCTCTCAGCAATTTCCTTGGGGTGTCTACTTTCCAAAATGGGGTCATTTGGAGGGGTTTTGTACTGCCCTGCCATTTTAGCACCTCAAGAAATGAGATAGGCAGTCATAAATTTAAAGCTGTGTAAATTCCAGAAAATGTACCCTAGTTTGTAAACGCTATAACTTTTGCGCAAACCAATAAATATACGCTTATTGACATTTTTTTTACTAAAGACATGTGGCTGAATACATTTTGGCCTAAATGTATGACTAAAATTGAGTTTATTCGATTTTTCTTATAACAAAAAGTAGAAAATATCATTTTTTTAAAAACATTTCGGTCTTTTTCCGTTTATATCGCAAAAAATTAAAATCGCAGAGGCAATCAAATACCATTAAAATAAAGCTCTATTTGTGGGAAGAAAAGGACGCAAATTTCGTTTGGGTACAACATTGCATGTCCGCACAATTTACAGTTAAAGCAGCGCAGTGCAAAATTCTGAAAACAGCTCTGGTCCTTTAGCTACAAAATGGTACGGGGCTTAAGTGGTTAAGCTGCGTAATGGTCCGGGGCTTAAGTGGCTAAATATACTTGGTTATTGTTTTATTTTAGATTTTTTTTTTTAACCAATAGAAAAACAATGAAATGAGAATGCTACTTTTCCAATTTTAACACATTTTCAGGTTGCTATTTGGATTTGTTTTTCCATAAAAAATAAAATACCTCAACATGATGAAAAAAAGAGAGTTGGAGATCCAAAAAAAATTATACATTTTTTACAAATTTAAGTTTTTTTTGTGTTTATTTTACAATATGTTATTTTTTTTATTTTTATTTTTTACCACTGCATGCATGATCATTATCAATTTATGTTTCTTTAGATCACAGCCTGCAGGTGATCCTAATTTGTAGGGGAATCATACCTTGTGCAATCCTGATAGGAGCAAAAAGCAAATAAAAGGTAGATACCTTGTTACAAACTAAAGCCCTGTACACACAATCGGATTTCCTATGGATTCTAATCCGATGGATTTTTCCATCGGAAATCCGATGAAGCTGACTTCCATCAGTCTTGCCTACACACCATCAGTCAAAAATCCGACCGTCCCAAACGCTGTGACGTAAAACAATCCGACGAGCCGAGAAAAATGAAGTTCAATGCTTCTGAGCATGCGTCGACTTGATTCTGAGCATGCGTGGGTTTTTTCTCCGATGGAGTTCCACACAGACGATTGGATTTTGCTATCGTTTTTTTTTCCATCGGATAAATTTAAAACATGTTCTATTTTTTCACACCGATGGAAAAAAGACCGATGGGGCCCATACACAATCGGTTCGTCCGATGAAAACGTAAAACCGATCGTGTGTACACGGCTTTAGTGTTCAACCACTGCCCTCTTTACCAACTTGTGACAAATGGCTGGTCAACCTCACATCGTGCTGTAACTGAAACACGACAATAAAACTCTCAGCCTTACCCTACACAAAGATTATCCAGTCAGCAGTATCACAACCTAATGCCTTGTACACACGATCGGAATTTCCGATGGAAAAAGTCAGATGGAATTTTTTCATCGGATATTCCGACCGAGTGTGTGCCCCATCAGACTTTTTCCGTCGGAATTTAGGAAGAGTAAAAAAATTCTATCCGAAATTCAGTTCGTCTGTAGGGAACTCCGACAGAGAAAAAAAAACGCATGCTCAGAATCAAGTCGACGCATGCTTGGAAGCATTGAACTTCATTTTTCTCGGCTCGTCGTAGTGTTGAACGTCACTGCGTTCTTGACAGTCGGAATTTGGTGTGACAGTGTGTTTGCAAGGCAGCTTGAACGGAATTCCGTCTGAAAATTCCATCGGAGTTTATCCCGACGGAAAACCCGATTGTGTGTAAAAGGCATAAGTGCCAACAGACTGACAGTGATTGCCACTGGGTTTAGTTACTAAACAATTTAACTGTACTGTCTGCCCTCATGTTGTAAAGCGCTGCACAAACTGTTGGTGCTATATATATCCTGAATAATAATACCTTGTGTTCTAGATTTGTACCCATCAGAATACCGAAGTTTGTTTCATGAAAGGTATCTTGTTGGTAACACATACTGTAAATCTCATTTAACCATTAATTTGCCTATTCTGTATTCTTACAGGTACAGCCATAAAACCATAACTTTCCCAATTCACAGGTTTGGCAAATCCTGGCTTATACTGTATTTGAGTAACCAGAACTGGGCATGTTAGGACTAATGCAAAAAGTAAAAAGAAAGGCAAAGTGTACTTTCATGGTTGCCTGTTTAATGTCAAAACATACTGTGGAAACAAAATCCTCTGTATTCAACTTTCAGATCAACATAAAAAAAAATAAAATAATACAGGCCCTGGACATGCTTGAACATGCAAGCAAATGATGCTACAAAATTTTCACAAACAACCTCAACAATAGTGTACTCTGGAACAGCATATCTAGATGCATTTATTTTTTACTATTAGTTTAGCTGACATACAGCAGAAGTACCCCAATCTGAGTAATTTGTAGGTTGACCAGTTGATTCTTGGCACCTTTACCCTATATAACTCTCCTTGAGTCCCAGGGCTTTTTTCAGGTTTTGGACATGTGATAGATTGTTTCACAATTGCTGCTTTGTTTTGCAGTCAGCCTAGTCGGTCTTGACATTGCCTTTTATGGACAGATAGTGCTTTCTTTTGATACAATACTCTAAATTATATAGCTTTTTTTTTTTTTTTTTTTTTTTTAGAATATATTGTAATACCCTAAACATTGCCATTAAAACAGCAAACAGTCTTACGTGTTAGACTGGGTATTCCAATTTCCTCCTACACTCCAAACACATGCTCCTGTCTAAATTGGCCCTGTATATGTGTATGTATAAATTTGAGTTAGGGGCCTTGGATTGTAAGCTCCTTGAGGGCAGTGAATGAATAATAAATTATGTAAAGTGCTGCATAAATTGACGGCACTATATACAGTAAGTACTTGTAATAAATAAATAAAAAATAAATATTGGTGTTACTAAAAAATTAATTGTTGTAAAATGTTGAAAAGTGTGAACACAGGACAAGAAAAGAAGGTTTAGCATTCTGTCTCTCATTGGCTGAACACTGGCATGTCCGATCTTTTGGCACTAAACCGTATTTACAGTGGCTCAGGAGTAGCAGGATCCCCAAAAATACCTCAGAATCAATCTATATAGAAAATTATACCCCCTCAAGGTTATTGGCTAGGGGTATAAATTGAACTTTGAACTCCAGTTTTTCAGAATGCAATTGGCAGCAAAATTAGGAAAAAATGTTAATACAACATTTTCAACAAGAGTGTAAATTCAGTTACAGGTTTTGCAAACACAGCGATGGCATGGTAAAAACTGCATCAAACAATATGTTCACCTAGCTCTCCCATAACAGAGGATGCCCTATATGTATGATAGTCACTTGGTGGGAACATGGCAGAGCCTAGAAACAAGGGAGAGCATTCTGGCTGCCAATGGCAGAAAACTGCCCGTTTTGGCAATGCATTGCATTTATTGTGGCTCAGAACTGGCACACCCCCATTGTGATGACAGTATTACAAATGATATATTTTAGGTTTTGTGGTTACATAGTTACATAATTGGCAAGGTTGGCCCTTCATCCAGTTTAGGGTTAAACCGATTCTCCTCCAACCTCATTGAGTGGCCGCATGTCCTCTTAAAGCAGAAGTAAACCCATCCATAAAAGAGTTTCATTTCCAGCACGTGCCAGAAATGTAACACTCCCATTGGTTGTGCTCTCAACCAAACTGTCAAACCTTCCAATGGCTGGTGTCATTACTGATTACATGTGCAGCATCATGGCAGTTGTAGATTAAACAGAGGCAAAGATGGCAGCTTCCTTGGCTGAAAACGATAGGGGGGTTTACTTACACTTTAAGTGACCTGAGATTGAATAGTTTCTTCCCTATGCTAGAATCACCATTTAGATATTTGTATATAGTGATCATATCGCCTCTTAAGCATCTCTTCTCCATTTAATGTTTGTAGTTGTTCTTCATAACTGAGGTCCTTCAGCCCTCGTATTATTTTTGTTGTCCTGGACTCTCTCCAGTTCCAGTAAATCATTACTAAGCAAGTGCTAGAATTGTAGTCTTATCTCTTGAGTAGATACCCTTTTTAGTGCATGCTAATAGTCTGCTAGTCTTGCTTGATGCAGCTTGGCGTTGTATGGTACTGCTGAGTCTGTGATCTATTATGACTCCAAGATCCTATTCCATTCTAAATTTCAACAGAGGTTCTCCTCCAGTGAGTAACTAGCATTCATATTTTAGCCCCTAAATGCATTTTTCAATATTAAACCTCATTTGCTATGTAGTTTCCCACTCCTTTATTTTATTGAGGTCTTCATGTAAAGTTGCTATAACCCTTTATGAAGCTATTACTCTGCTTAGCTTTGTGTCATCAGCAAACACTGAGATTAAACTATTTATACCAACCTCAATATCATTTATGAACAAGTAAAACAGGATTGGTCCAAGGCAGAGCCATGGGGTGCCCCACTTACAACTCAAACATGCATAACATACGCTATTTATCACCACCCTCTGGATGCGCTCCTGTAACCAGATTTCTGTCCAGGTACATACAATATTTTCAATACCAAAATAATTAACCACTTCAATACAGGGAACTTCCCCCCTTCCTGCCCAGGACAATTTTCAGCTTTCAGCGCTGTCACATTTAAATGACAATTGCGTGGTCATGCTACACTGTACTCAAAACTAAATTTTTATAATTTTCTTCCCACAAATAGTTTTCTTTTGGTGGTATTTGATTACCACTGGGGTTTTTATTTTTTCTAAACAAACTAAAAAATACAGAATTTTTTTAAAACAAATATGTTTTTCTTTGTTTGTTATAAAATTTTGTTTTCTCCTTCACTGACAGGCACTAATGAGGCGGCACTGATGAGGCGGCACTGATGGGCACTGATGAGTTGGCACTGATAAGGTGGCACTGATGGTCACTGATATGGCGGCACTAATATGTAGAATTGATGGGCACTGAGAGGTGGCACTGATAGGCAGCACTGATGGGCACCGACAGGCAGCACTGATATGCATCACTGATGGACACTGATAGGTGGCAGTGAACAGCACTGATAGGTGTCACTGACGGGCAATCATAGGCGGTACTGATGGGCACTGACAGGCGGCACCGAGTGACACTGACAGGCGGCACTGATGGGCACTAACAGGCATCACTGATGAGCACTGATGGGTGGCAATGATAGGCACTGACAGGCGGCACTGATGGGCATTAATAGATGGCACTGATAGGCAGCACTGTTGATGAGGTACTGATTGACATCTGACATAGGCACTGATTGGCATCTGACATGGGACTGACAGGCGTTACTGAGGGGCACTGATTGTCACTTTGATGGGCACATTGATGGGCACTGCCTGGCACTTTGGTGGGCACTGACTGCAAGCTGATGGGCACTTATTGGCAGCTGTGGTGGCACTTCTGATGGAGGCTGAGCTGATAATCAATGCGCTGATTATCAGCTCAGACCCCCGTCTGTCAGGAAAGCCACTGATCGGCTCTCCCTGTCAGCGTGAATTGAGGAAAGCCGTTTACCGGCACTTCCTGGTTACAGGCTGTGATCAGTTGCGATTGGTCACAGCTATCACATGGTAAAGAGCCTACATCAGAGGCTCTTTACCTAGATCGGAGTTGCGGTGTGTCAGAGTGACACGCCACAACACAGATCTCCAAGCTGCATGCCCCCACAGGTGCGCAATTGCAGCTTATCCTGCTGGACGTCATATGACGCCCGGTCAGGATAACAGAACCACCGCCCGGCTGTCATTTTGCTATAGGCCAGGTGGGAAGGGGTTAAGCATTCATGGTGTACTGTGTCAAATGCTTTGGCAAAATCCAGGTACACAGGCCTTCTTCTGATTACAGCTTACTTCCTTCTAGAATGTTAAGAGGTTGGTTTGGAAAGAATGATCTTTCATAAATCTATGCTAGTTACTACTAATCACACTATTTTCATCAACAAATTCTTTGATATGATCCCTTATCATCCCCTCCAATAGTTTACATACTATTGATGTTAGGCTGACTGTTCTGTAGTTTCTAGGTACCACATTAACTTTTCACAAATCAGCTGGTACTATTCCAGTCACATAAGCAGTCCTTAAATAAGAATCTGTAATCAACTCTAAAGTACTATATATCCCTTTTTCTTAGGACAAATAGGATTTTAATTTGGTAGCAAACTTGGATGCATATCTTTTAATTTCCTTAGAATTTTTGAGAGAATAAACAGTAAAAAAATAAAAAAAACTTGCATTTAGCTATAATATTTAGTTTACATAATTTGCACACATTCCTGAATTTGTCCTAAAATTTAATTAACAAAGTCTGCTAATAAAAATTCTATTACATTAGTGCGACTTTTCTGTAATGTAGTGGAATAATAAAGCAAATGTATGGATTGTTCTCTTTTGATGCTACATTGTAATGTGCATGTGGAAAAAAAAACTGTTTGGGTAAATGGTTAGTGTAACATTGAGATAACATTACCTTAGGCTGATGAGGGCACAAATTAGCATGACTGTGAATTTTTTCACAAGCATGCGATCACTAAAGGTTTAGACCTTGACTATGTAATCATTTGATACTAGTGCAGTGAATACAAATGGCATCCAGATCATTCATTGTTGCAACTTAGGGTTCATTCAGATAGACACAGATACCCATCCTGTGTGCAGGCCCTCTTTGTTTTTGTGCCTGCACCTGTCTGGGCTGTGTGTGGGCAGACTATAGCTGTGGATATAGGCACAGTGGCTGCACAGAGTTGCATGTGGCTGCATGTCAAAATATAAGATGCTGGCAGGAGCAGGTGCACAGATCTGAACGCAAACAGTGTGCATTTGGATATGTGAAACCACTGGTGCCCGCATGTCAAATTTTGACATGCAACTGTGTCTATATACAAATATCTTTTTTATTTTTACATGTATGTACACTTTTTTTTATTTTTTTTATTTCACTTTATTTTTCTTCTTAAAGGGTTTGGATCTGATCAGATTCCCCTCATGTATTTTTAGTAGTAAAGCACTGTTACTTGACATCTATTGCTGGCTGCAATCAGGCAGTAGTAGACCACTAATAATTCAGTATACCCACACACCAAATAATTAAACAAATCAATACGTTTATGCAAAAAAAATAAAATAATTGGGGTAGCCACTATGCCAAAGATAAGTAAAAAATCCCAAGGGGTTATGAACCCTGGCGATCCTGACCACTTTCTCTTTAAAACACTTTATATTACTGTGTCATCAGATGTATCACATTATTAACAGAACCAAATATACATAAAATGTCCATGTAGTGCAATACAATATACCAATGTGAAGGTGTTCAGTGATATCAATAATACAACAAAAGTTTTTGTGTGACAAATTATCCATGACACCAATACTGTGTTCTTCACCATATATTTGCACACCACACTCACCAGAAGTTGTTAACCCCTTTAGATAAAAAGGAAGTCAGACGTGCTTTATTTCATCAACTGGTTCATTTCCTTAAATGGTTAGTGTATCTCCTCATTCATCTTGTACATATGGATAAATATTTCCCACTTGCACCTTTAAGCATCCCTGTGCCTTTAAGAAGCTCATTGGTGAACCAAGTATGTCATACGGAAAAAGATGGGGAAGTCTCACATAGTGTAGTAATTTTAGCTTAATGAAAAGAACACTTAAGATTGCACTAAAATAAAAAAATAGCACACAAGCATAAAGTTCAGGCTGAAAACAGTGGTTTGCATTCCACCTGTGTTCCACTAAGCAGAAGGGACATATCCTGTAAGCACCGCCTTACGCATTTCATCAGCAGCAGGTGACATCAGGAGGAGACCTTAAAACTTTTAAAACTTTTTTGCAATTCTTCTAGTTTTTATTTAACATGTTTTGGTGTATTTTTTCTTTTTTAGACAGCACAAGAAATGCAACAAAAATAGAAATATTTGCACCCTAACAGAAGGCAAATGCTTGTGATACTGTCTCCTTAAATTTTTTAGGACTGCATGAATTATTTTTTTCCCATTCTTAAGAACCTCAAGAAACAACAAAATACACAAAAAGAAAAAAAAACAATCAAGTGGAAAATGCATATTATATTTTGATTTGTTACTAAATGGGCATTAGATTTGTTTGAAAGAAATGTATAAAGTACATGGACGAAACGATTGTGAGTGTATTTAGTGAATTGTGTTTATAGTACTGTTCAATAATAAGAAGTCCATTGAATTTCATTCACATTTTTACTAAAGCAATTATTTATTAGGGATGAGCTCGGTGTTCGAGTCGAACATAAGTTTGACTCGAACATCGGCTGTTCGACCGTTCGGCGAACATTGAACGATTTGGGCCGTTCGCGCCAAATTCGAGTGACGCGAACGGCCCACAATACACTGCGCCATCGCAGTGCAATCTCGGTGCTGTGATTGAGCAAGCATGCACTGTGACCCCACATGCTTGGCCAATCGCAGCGCCAGCAGCTAGGAGAGCCATAATTGGCCACAGGCAGGTTGCCTGTGGCCAATTATAGCTCAGGGGGTTTAGCACACGCCCCACACTATAAAAGGCCGCCAGCGTGGCGGCCTTGTGTAGTGTGTTCCGGCGCAGGGAAAGAGAAGGATAGGTAGGGACAGTGTGATATTCTTTGTGCTATTCTTGTGTGCAGGGAGAGAGAAGGATAGGCAGGGAGAGTGTCAGTGTCATATTCTTTGCTAAACCTTGTGTGCAGGGAGAGAGAAGGATAGGCAGGGAGAGTGTCAGTGTCATATTCTTTGATAAACCTTGTGTGCAGGGAGAGAGAAGGATAGGCAGGGAACAGTGTCAGTGTCACATTCTTTGCTAAACCTTGTGTGCAGGGAGAGAGAAGGATAGGCAGGGAGAGTGTCAGTGTCATATTCTTTGATAAACCTTGTGTGCAGGGAGAGAGAAGGATTGGCAGGGGACAGTGTCAGTGTCATTGTTGCTAAGCCTCCTGCACATTATACACCTGAAGTTAGCCCGTATTGCTGTGTTTTACTGGTGTGTTACACCAACAGGCATTTGCAGCACTTACAGCGGGCAGAGTGTGCCTCCTGCACATTATACACCTGAAGTTAGCCCGTATTGCTGTGTTTTCCTGGTGTTTTACACCAACAGGCATTTGCAGCACTTACAGCAGGCGTAGTGTGATTCCTGCAAAATATACTCCTGAAGCTAGGCCTTATTGCTGGTTTTTCCATCTCCCTGCAGGTCATTAGAATGTCTGGAAGGCAAACAAGGAGAGGCAGACAGTCAGGAGCCAATAAAAGAGGGCAAGCAGGCTCTGTGTCTAGAGACAACAGTGCTGGTCGTGGACGCGGTGCATCGCCATCAGCACGTGGCCATGGGACACGCTTGTCCTTCTTTTCGGCAGCTGGACGTGTTGAGCCGCATCATGCCGAAGACTTGGTAGAGTGGATGACCAAGCCCTCCTCATCCTCCTCATCCTCTCTCAGCCAGGCTCAGGGTACTGGCAAAGCAGCTGCCAAAGCGTCCTCTTCCCTGGTATCAATGTCATCATCAGTCACTCCTTCCCTAGACCAACCATGTCCTCCTGAGGAGTCCCCCGAACTGTTTGAGCACAGTGTTGGGTACATGCTCCAGGAGGATGCCCAGCGTTTCGAAGGGTCTGATGATGATACCCAGCTAGAGGAAGGCAGTAGCGTGAGAGCAGAGAGAGGGGATGCTCAAGAAGGACACCAATCTGGCAGTCATGTTCCAGCAGCTGCAGCATACTGCCAGATTGGCTCCAGTGATGAGGAGGGAGGGGATGATGAGGTCACTGACTCCACGTGGGTGCCTAATAGGAGAGAGGAGGAGGAGGAGGAGGATGAGGAGGAGGCACATCTCCAACGAGGCAGGATGCCCTCGGGGGGCCAGCGTAAGGGCAGCACACCGATGGAATTACACCGCAGAGCTCCGCCTGTGCAGGGCGCTGCCTCTGCCCGTTATTCAAAAAGATCTTTGGTGTGGGCCTTTTTTGAGTCGAGTGCATCAGATCGCACAGCTGCTGTTTGCAACATATGTCTCAAGCGTATATTACGTGGCCAAAACATCACCCGCTTGGGCACCACATGCTTGACCAAACATATGTTGACCTGCCATGCAGCTCGTTGGCAAGCCTACCTTAAAGACCCACACCAAAGAACAAAGCGGACCTCTCCTTGCACCGCATCAGCTGGGATCTCCAACCCCACTATACCTTCAGTCCTCTCTGAAACCTGCACTGAGAGGCATGAAGGTGTAGAATTAGGTGTGTCACAGCCAAGTACTTGCGGGCACTCTGCTATCAGTACACCGACGTCCGATTCTAGCAGGCAAATTTCCCTGCCCCAGCTGCTGGACCATCGAAAGAAGTTCAATCCCAGCCATCCAGATGCCCAGTGGTTGAATGCTAGCTTGGCTAAATTGCTAGCGCTTCAACTGCTGCCTTTTCAGTTGGTAGACTAGGCCCCCTTCCGTGAGTTCGTGCAATGTGCGGTTCCTCAGTGGCAGGTTCCCAAACGCCACTTTTTCTCACGGAAGGCGATTCCGGCTCTCTACCGGCATGTGGAAGGCAATGTCTTGGCCTCGCTGGACAGGGCGGTCAGCGGTAAGGTGCATATTACCGCTGACTCATGGTCCAGCAGGCATGGACAGGGACGTTACCTTTCTTTCACGGCCCATTGGGTCACTCTTTTGGCAGCTGGGAAGGATGCAGGACAAGGTGCAGTAGTGTTGGAGGTTGTTCCGCCGCCACGCCTCCAAAATGCTACTACTGGTTGTGACACACCTCTCTCCTCCACCCCCTCCTCTTCTTCTTCCTCCATGGCCTCTTCCTGTGCTTTGTCCTCGGAACCAGCAGTGCTCCGTAGGCATTCAAGGGGCTACGCAAGTACGCAGGCAAAAAGATGCCATGCCGTGCTTGCGCTGGTGTGTTTGGGGGACAGGTGCCACACTGGGGCAGAGGTTCTGTCTGCTCTGCAGGGGCAGGCCGAGAGGTGGTTGACGCCACGCCAGCTTAAGCCAGGAATGGTGGTTTGCGACAATGGCACCAACCTCCTCTCTGCCCTCCGACAGGGACAACTGACCCATGTGCCCTGTGTGGCTCACATCCTTAACCTGGTGGTGCAGCGGTTCTTGGGCAGGTACCCGGGCTTACAGGATGTCCTGAGGCAGGCCAGGAAAGTCTGTGTGCATTTCCGCAGATCTTATAATGCCAGTGCTCGCCTGTCTGAGCTGCAAAAGGAGTTGAACCTGCCCAAGAACCGCCTTATATGTGACATGCCCACCAGGTGGAACTCAACGTTGGCCATGCTGCAGTGGCTGCACACGCAGCAGAGGGCCATCAATGAGTACCTGTGCAACTACAGCACCAGGACAGGGTCAGGGGAGCTCAGTTTTTTTCACCACGCCAGTGGGGCATGATCAGGGATGCATACACTGTCCTGGCACCATTTGAGGAGGCCACAAGGATGGTGAGCAGTGACAGTGCATGCATCAGTGACACTGTACCTCTTGTCCACCTGTTGGAGCACACGCTGCGTGGAATAATGGACAGGGCACTTGAGGCAGAACAGAGGCAGGAAGAGGAGGACTTCCTTGCCTCTCAAGGCCCCCTTTACCCAGACAGTGTTCCTTCTGTCCCATCCATCGCACAGGAAGAGGAGGAGGAGGAGGAGGATTGTGTCAGCATGGAGGTGGAGCCTGGCACTCAGCATCATCAGCAGCAGTCTTTTAGGGATGATTTACAGTCCCAAGAAACCAGTGGACTTGTACGTGGCTGGGAGGAGGTGGCTGCGGATCATGTCATGCTTAGTGACCCAGAGGACTCCGGAGCGAATGCCTCAGCTAACCTATGCTGCATGGCCTCCCTGATCCTGCAAAGTCTGCGGAAGGATCCTCGTATTCTTCGGATCAAGGAGAGGGACCATTACTGGCTGGCCACTCTCCTTGATCCACGGTACAAGGGTAAGGTTGCGGACCTTATCTTACCGTCGCAGAGGGAGCAGAGGATGAGACAACTCCGGGAGGCCTTGCAGAAAGGTCTGTGCAACGCGTTCCCAGAGACTGGGAGGTTACAAACTCCTGGTCCTGGACAAAGAGTTGCTGAGGCTTCGGTCAGTCAAAGAAGAAGCGGTGGGGAAGGTGGCCATCTGACCGATGCGTTCAGACAATTCTTTAGTCCGCAGCCCCAAGGTATGATCGGTTCCAGCAACCATCGCCAGCGTCTGATATACATGGTGCAGGAATACCTAGGGGCAAGGTCAGACTTGGACACCTTCCCCACCGAAAATCCTCTGGCTTACTGGGTCTTGAGGATGGATCACTGGCCAGAGCTTGCACAGTATGCAATTGAGCTACTGGCCTGTCCTGCATCCAGCGTTCTTTCAGAACGCACATTCAGTGCTGCTGGAGAATTTGTCACGGATCACAGGGTGCGCCTGTCCACCAACTCGGTTGATCGACTGACCTTCATAAAGATGAACCAGTCTTGGATCACCACCAGCTACCAAACACCTGAAGCTGATATAACAGACTAATTTATTTTCAAATATCACATCCCTTCAAGACTGATGCTGATGCTGAGAGACTGTCCTGTTATGTTGACTGACTATCCTCCTCCTCCTCAATGATCCGATTGATGATGATAGCTTAGAAGAACATTTTTGTTTCTGGGTGCCGCCACCAGTGGCTAAGGCCCAATTTTTCAGCCCCTGTTTAACAGGGGCGTGTTATTACAATTTTGTATGCAATGCTTTGCAGCAGGGCTCATTCCTGCAATCCAACTAGAGTATCTGGGAGAGGTTGCAGTGTCGTGGCACCAGCACCAGTGGCTAAGGCCCAATTTTTCAGCCCCTGTTTAACAGGGGCGTGTTATTACAATTTTTTATGCAATGCTTTGCAGCAGGGCTCATTCCTGCACTCCAACTAGAGTATCTGGGAGAGGTTGCAGTGTTGTGCCACCAGCACCAGTGCCTAAGGCCCAATTTTCAGCCCCTGTTTAATAGGGGCGTGTAATTACAATTTTTGATGCAATACTTTGCAACAGGGCTCATTGCTGTGCTCCAAGTACAGTATTTGTGAGGGGTTGCAGTGTTGTGGCACCAGTGCCTAAGGCCCAATTTTTCTGCCCCTGTTTAACAGGGGCATGTAATTACAATTCTTGATCTAATAATTCACAGCAGGGCATATTCCTGTGCCCACCAAGAGTAACTGTGAGGGCTCACAGTGTTGTGGCAACACCAACATGTAAGGGGCAAATTTCAGCTGAGTATATACGGCAGGCCCCTACTTTCAAACATCCAACTTACAAACGACTCCTCCTTGCAAACAGAAGGATACAACAGGAAGTGAGAGGAAATCTACCCCTAGGAAGGCAAATTCTCTCCTCTAAGAGTTAATATGGAAAAAAAGTGTCTCCTCTCCACTGATGCTTTATCACCAATTCTTGTTTCAATAAAAACCCCAAATTTTCAAAAAACATTTGTCATTAGGATGGAAAGTGAGGTGAACTGTTCTGAACAGGTGCACACTACACAGACAGCAAAACAAATGTTACAGGGGTGATAACCCTTCCCTATGTTTTCCAAAAAGCTTAAAAATAGATTTTTTGGCTGGAGCTACACTTAAACAATGTACCTGTTCAAAATTACAAACAGATTCTACATAAGAACAAACCTACAGTCCCTGTCTTGTATGCACCGCCTGTATACGGCTGTTCAGAGTATATAGGGCCTTTTTTCTTTTGTGTGCGGGGTTCCCCTTAATATCCATACAAGACCCAAAGGGGCTGGTAATGGGCTGGGGTAGGGGGGGGGAGGGTGTGATGGGGTAGCTATGCCATTTTTCTTAAAGATTTTCATCCATATTACCGGGACCAGACATTACATTAAAGCCGCAAGCAGTTTTAAATGGCTTTTTTTCCTTTAGAAATTAAATTTTGTGCAGGGACAGTTCTAAACACGGGAAACACGTGGCACTTCACAGGCATACTTTAGACACCCCCCAGGTACGATATTTAAAGGAATACTTGACTTTTTTTTTCACTTTATGCATCATTAAAATGACTGCTCCAGAAAAACGGCCGTTTTTAAAACTTATTTTTGCATTGATACATGTCCCCTGGTACAGAACCCTGGTTCCCAAACACTTTTTAGGACAATAACATGCATAATAGTCATTATAATTAGCACTTTAGATTTCAAACGTTTGCATCCATTGTATTTAATAGGGTTCTAAAGTTCGTGCAAACTTACGGTCCGTTCGCGGCTTCTGGTGCGAACCGAACCCGGGGGTGTTGGGCTCATCACTATTATTTATCATTGAGCTATATTGTAAAAATAAGTTATCGAAAACATTTAGGCCAGTAAAGCATGGACATAGTGATGACTCAAATATTTTTTTCACACTCAATAAACAATGGATATTTATTTCAAAATGTTCACCTTGTAAAGCTTCCTGTCATAACTGAAAGCTCCATAATATTTAGACACCCCTAGCTTCTTCATAATCAACCACCATCCATATTAATGAGTCCCTACAATAATTTAATAATTCAATAGCAATTTCAGCCAATTCCCCCCCCTTCCCCATTTAAAGCCCTATGACAGCGATGGTGAACCTTGGCACCCCAGATGTTTTAGAACTTTTGCCATGATGCTCAACTACACTGAAGAGTGCTAGAGCATCATGGGAAATGCAGTTTCAAAACATCTGGGGTGCCAAAGTTTACCATCACTGTCCTATGGTATATTGAGACATCCATTATATTAGTAGTGTTAAAGCTACCAATACATTAGCAGTTAGTGTAGAAAGTTCAATTTCTTTAGTCGTCAGTGTCAATGCCCCTGTTACATTTCTTATCAGTGTAAAGGTTTCTTTACATTGATTACATTGGCACATCATGCAAATACCCCAGTTATAGTAATAGCCAGAATAATTACCCCTGCTAAATTGGTAGTTAGTATAGAATTCCAATTTACATTGATGGTAAGTATAAATGCCCCATTTACATTGATGGCCAGTCGAAGAGGATTTACCTGAAGATGCCAAAGTTGTTCCTAACTATGGTGAATGAGGATAGGGGCATACCTTGAATCCTTTATTAGCTGCCTCAGGGATCTTACACTTTTATGTTAAAAACTAGTAGATCTTTCACAGAACTGCTCCTTCCCCAGTGACTGGGGCGAGGTGATCCTCTCATAAAATGTACTGCTGCAGTTTCTGCTGGATTCTGAATTTTGTTTACAATATGCTTCCACCATTGGTGATCAGCAATAATATTTCTGGTCATGTCAAAAGGCAGTTGGCAGTTCCTTAGCTCTTGTAATGGAATGTGGCTCAAGTGTCCTCAATAGATCTGGCACCTCATCCCGAATAATTGTTAGAACAAAAAGGGATAGGAAATTGGGATTATAACGGTTCCCTTGGCAATAGAGATTACACTTAGTACTTAAAAAACGTATATTATTTTATTACAAAATTATTTCTGACATGCAATACATTCATAGGTGCATTAAAAAAGCAGAGCAATAATATACATTTAATACTGGCCAAGGTATTGACGGCCTACTAAGGTTACAAGTTAATGATCCCTAAATGTTTCGCCAAACATTGGCTTTTTCAGGGGAAATATTAGTAACCAGTATAGTATAAATGGCTCTAAGAAAGCAAAAATACAACATGTTAAATAATCATAAAGGACATCCATTGTAAATTTAATCACCTACTTATTTCAATATATTGAACTGGCAGCATGACATGGCTCATAGTGTCTACCAACCCAAAATGGCCACCCCCCAAAAAAAGGCAAACACCCCACTACCTACCCAGGTTCTCTTTAAAGAAATCGAGCTGGCACCAGGCCTGCCCCATGGCTGCAATCCAGCACCGTAACAATATGGCTGCAAGGGGCAGACGAGAACCTAGTGTGGTTGCAAAAATAAGGGATAACTTGTAAAAATTATAAAGGACAAAATAGGTCCCAAATAAAGGGCTAACATAGCCTCAATACTTACAATTATATAATTAAAACTTAGTTCAGGTACAGGGGCGCAGATAGTGACCAAAAATAGCAGAACTAGCAAATGTAGATGAGATGGAAACAAATCCTGATTAGATTAGCTAAAGAAAAAAAGGGGAAATATTGTAAAAAAAAAAAAAAGGGGGAAAGAAGGAGTCAAGTAGTTACCTAATAAAAAAATGACAAATAATATACCTAATAGATCCTAATGTGGTGACTACTAACACTCACCTGAAATATCATTAGTACACAATCCTGTGTCTGAGTATGTAACTGAGCTATGGGGATACAAGTGGTATGGCAAATCACCATGCAGGTGTTAATTGCCAGTCAAACAGCCTATAGTATAGTAGTATTAAGAGTAAGAAAAGATAGAAAAAATAGTTAATGGCTGCTACAACTGAAGAAATAGATCGAGGGTAAACATTAATACCGGTACATACCAATTAGATGAGTGGATAAAGCAATTGTGCCCCTGGAGTCCAGCAAGGGAGAGGCTGGACCTGCCGGCCTTATATGCCCCCCACCCGATCAGTGTCTGATGTCACCGATCGGGAGCGGTCAGAGAGAGGCCAGTGAGCATGCGCCCGTCGTATCTCCACAGGCCTACAATTCCCACAATGCCGGGCAGGAAGTCCTCAGCGTCATGTGACGTATAGCGTCACATGGCGCAAACCAGGTCGTGACGCGGGAGGAACGTAAACGGGGACCAATGGGTGTAGGTCACCGATTACAACCCGCCCACCACAAGGGAAGATGTAAATAAGCATGTGAGTGGAACCTGGGGAAAACAGGTGAAATATGAGCACGGGCCAATGGACGAGCTGCCCATACAGCTACTAACAATGCATGGGATCGCGGCCATATGGGACGGCCCACATGTAAACAACACGACCATAGAGAGGACCAATCACAGGCGGAGGGAGTGGGGGGGGACCACTCCGGGGAGAGAAACTGGGGGTACAGGACGGCGGCACTACCCGTGCACCAATGGGCGCATTTGACCTCACCCCGAGAGCCATGGCACACGCCCAATCACCAAATGAAATATGGTATCCTAAAAAAATACAAATAGGGATGAAAAATACATTTAACACAACAGTTCAATTAATTGAAATTCATGTCACTATTAAACAGAAAATAAATTCCATTATACATACTACAATGTAAATCATATGAATACTAAAACCTGGACAGGCTCGGCAACCCAGAGACAAAAAAGTAGACCCATAGTAGTAAACGTCAGGGGAGAAAGGGGATGGTAAAAGGTCCAGGTGGATAAACAGGACCCTGGTAAGACATAGATTACACCCTTTAGTCATAGAAATATGATATACATTCTAATGTGGAAAATAGTATAATACACAATAGAAAAAACTTATTTTATTCTTAGTTATAAAAAAGATTTGAAACAAATGTTTTCATTTAAACCAGGATACTTTGTTGCATCTAGGTTATGAATCCATTTGGTTTCTAATTGCAATAAGGTGCTATCGATACCCCCACCCCTGGCATGTAAAGGCACATACTCCAGGGCGGCAAAGATAATCATATTAGAATTGAAATTGTGTTGTGATCCAACGTGTCTGTTGATGGCAGTAGTGGTCAAGCGTTTAAACATTGGCATTACATGATCTTTAATACGTTTACAAAAGGGTTGTTTAGTTTTGCCGATGTAGAAAAAACCACATCGGCAAGTAGCTAGATTAACGATTCCAATTGTTTTGCAAGTAACTCTATGTCTAATAACATGAATGTGACCATTGGGGAGGATAATTTCCTTGGAATTGGAAATAAATGTACAAACGTCACATCTCCCACATGGAAATGTGCCCACATTAACAGGACGATCAAGACTTCTAAGAGAATAATGACTCGTTACCAGGCAGTCCCTCGTAGAGGGGGCTCGTCCGTAAATAATGTCAGGATAGGCCTTAATGTATTTGCTTATGGTGCTGTCGGCAGTAAGCAAAGGCCAGAATTTAGTTAAAATATTTCTAACCTGGGCATGTTGTTTAGAATGTTGGGTAATGAGACAAACGGGTTGTTTATCATTAATGTCCTTAGTCAAAAGATAAGATCCTTTCAGTTTAACTTCTGAACTTTGTTGTAAGCTTTGGGAGGTGATCCTCTCAGAAAATATACTGCTGCAGTTGCTGCTGGATTCTGTGTTTTGTTTCCAACATGCTTCCACCATTGGTGATCAGCAATGATATTTCTGGTCATGTCAAAAGGCAGTTGGCAGTTCCTTAGCTCTTCTTTGATGTGCTTAAAAGATTTTTATTTTGTGCTGCTCCAGCGGACAAGTCACTCTCACAAGTTTACATGGCAGTGGACATGTATTCATTTTGCAAATGCGTCTTATTTTGATGGCAATCATGGAAGAAAGATGTCCAAAATCTTTCTGAGGAATCTCATTTTGAAGACCTCAAGCTTATTAATGTCAGGTGTGAGCAAAGTTCATGTTTCTGAACCTTACAGGAGAATTGGCAGGATTGGTGTTGAGAGGAGGTGAACTTTGACATTAGTGGAAATGTATGCCTTCTTCCGGATGCACCATTTGTGCAGAACAAATGCTACTTTTGCCTGGCCAATTCTGCTATGGACCTTGGTGATGGATTCCACCTTCTTCTACAACAATGATCCTAAGTATTTGAATTCTTGGACCTGCTCAATGTGGATTTCATGGTGAATATTTGTCTGTGATCTATCTAATACACATTGATACACATTGATTCTTGGACCATAAGATTGGAATATGTGGGACATGTGGTAAAGGATGTTGGTGGCCTCTGTCTCTACACTGTCATCTATGAATATCAGGATTGTCAGGAAGTTGTTCACATCATACTGGAACTCATGTCTGTCTTCAAATGTTTTTTCATGCTTTCCTCATATGTCATGGCATAATGGCAAGATATTGAAAAGCAGGAGCGAAGTGGTGAAGTGATATAATCCTGGCAATCTCTATTTTGGATAGAAATTACCTTGGATAATTTATTTTGGGATCTACACACTGCTGATTGAGTCATAGTTTGATGCTTGGAGAAGTTTATAATCTTCATTGGCATGTGCTCATTCTCCAATACCCTCCAGTATTGTGCCAGTTACTACAACTGAATGTTTATTTGAAGTCAATAAAAACAATGGTGGTTCACTTTCCACACCTGATCCTTTCCTCCATCAGTTGATAAATGATCAATATTTGATTGATGTAGTCCCAATATGGCCTAAATCTTGCATGTTTTTCTTGGTTGGTCTGTTTGCAATGTTTTTGCAGCCTCGATTGTTTGATCTTCATGAACACATTGCCAAGGATTGAAAGGAGACTAATGCAATGATAGTTTTCACAGCTATCACCTTTCTCAGCCATCACCTTTCCTCAGGATTAAATGATGATGGAACTCATTCTATGTGCCCAGAGTGTCCAGAGAACACTAAACTGGTTTGCACCCAGGCTTATTTTACTGTTCGACAATGATGATATCTCACTCTTTATTTCATCAACTGTTGACTGACCATTGAACAATGGAATCTCTGGTAGGTCAATGGATGGTGGTGGTCCCTGGGATGGATCATGGTTGTATAATTGTTGTAAAAATTCTTCCTACTATTACAGTTGTTCACCAGGAGGGATCACAAAAGTGACAAATAATTTCTTGGTGTAATCATTGGTCACCTTGGTTTTAGTCTCTTTCAGGCTTAGTCTCCTAAGAGTCAGATACAGAGTTCTGAATACTGATTCTTCCAGGTTATCTGCTATACTATTCCAGTAGGCTTCATGTTCCACCTTCATCTTCTTTTTTAACATCTTTGTTCTGTGACCTGTACTGCTCAAAGTCTATGCTTTGAATTTGTTTCTGTTTATCCACCAGATCCAGGCACTCATCTGGAATTCATGATTGTGTCCGCCACATTCCAAGAGGACTCAAATATCTGTTTTTCTTCTGTCCCCCCTCCTGTCACACTGCCCAGGTACCCCCCTCCTGTAACACTGCCCAGGTACCCCCCTCCTGTAACACCGCCCAGGTACCCCCCTCCTGTCACACTGCCCAGGTACCCCCCCCTCCTGTAACACTGCCCAGGTACCCCCCTACTGTAACACTGCCCAGGTACCCCCCTCCTGTAACACTGCCCAGGTACCTCCCCTCCTGTAACACTGCCCAGGTACCCCCCTTCTGTAATACTGCCCAGGTACCCCCCCTCCTGTAACACTGCCCAGGTACCCCCCTTTTGTAATACTGCCCAGGTACCCCCCCACTCCTGTCACACTGCCCAGGTACCCCCCTTCTGTAATGCTGCCCAGATACCCCCGTTCTGTAATACTGCCAAGGTACCCCCCATCCTGTCACACTGCCCAGGTACCCCCCCTCCTGTTACACTGCCCAGGTACCCCCCCACCCTGTCACACTGCCCAGGTCCCCCCCCTCCTGTCACACTGCCCAGGTCCCCCCCATTCCTGTCACACTGCCCAGGTACCCCCCTTCTGTAATACTGCACAGGTACCCCCCTCCTGTCACACTGCTCAGGTACCCTCCTCCTGTCATACTGCCCAGGTACCCCTCTCCTGTAATACTGCCCAGGTACCCCCCTCCTGTCACACTGCCCAGGTACCCCCCCCTGTCACAATGCCCGCCTCCTATCACAATTCTAGGTCCCCCTCTCCAATTACAATGCCAAGGTGCCATCTGTGTCATAGCAAATAGTCACCCCAGTTCCTGTGCCCCACCATTGGTGTAAGCTGTGTGTTCAGCTCATACTGCACACTGGGACAGAGATCAACTTGCTAATCCTTCTGGCACCCAAAGAGAGAAGAGCAAATGTTTTACACAGGACAGTGCACAGTGTACATATAGCAAGTCTGTACTGTACTGTAAAAAATAATATATATATATATATATATATATATATATATATATATATATATATTGTGAGAGTGAGAGCCCATGTCTTAGTGAAAATGTGTTTAAAATGGACACAGGACTCTCAAAGAAGCTATTTGAGAAGTTCCAGCAAAAGATTGCTGAGCAGAGAAAACTATGCTTTAGGTTTTCTCTGGATTTTGTAAGTCTGGATTGGGGCTAGAAACTTGAAGACTTCAAAGAGCATTGGGAGGGAAGGAGTCTTCAGTCATGTGTCCGGGTTTTCTAGGAGCTCTGCAGGTTGAGTGTGTGGCCAGGTGCACACACTCGTTAAAAGGCAGAGCTGAAGATAGCTCAGTGTGTGTGGGAAAGGAGTTGGTGTTACAGCAGTTGCCGGAGGGAAGTGTGATACTGATAAAGAACTCAGGAAACATCCTTAATCACTTAAGCCCCGGACCATTTCGGGCCATTAGGACCAAGCCTGTTTTTGGGATTCGGCACTGCGCTGCTTTAACTGTAAATTGTGCGGACATGCAATGTTGTACCCAAATGAAATTTGCGTCCTTTTCTTCCCACAAATAGAGCTTTCTTTTAATGGTATTTGATTGCCTCTGCGATTTTTATTTTTTGCGATATAAATGGAAAAAGAACGAAAATTTTGAAAAAAAAAGATATTTTCTACTTTTTGTTATAAGAAAAATCGAATAAACTCAATTTTAGTCATACATTTAGGCCAAAATGTATTCAGCCACATGTCTTTAGTAAAAAAAATGTCAATAAGCGTATATTTATTGGTTTGCGCAAAAGTTATAGCGTTTACAAACTAGGGTACATTTTCTGAAATTTACACAGCATTAAATTTATGACTGCCTATCTCATTTCTTGAGGTGCTAAAATGGCAGGGCAGTACAAAACCCCCCCAAATGACCCCATTTTGGAAAGTAGACACCCCAAGGAAATTGCTGAGAGGCATGTTGAGCCCATTGAATATTTTTTTTTTTTTGTCCCAAGTGATTGAATAATGACAAAAAAAAAAAAAAATTACAAAAAGTTGTCACTAAATGATATATTGCTCACACATGCCATGGTTATATGTGGAATTGCACCCCAAAATACATTCTGCTGCTTCTCCTGAGTACGGGGATACCACATGTGTGGGACTTTTTAGGAGCCTAGCCACGTACGGGACCCCGGAAACCAAGCACCGCCTTCAGGATTTCTAAGGGCGCAAATTTTTGATTTCACTCCTCACTACCTATCACAGTTTCGAAGGCCATAAAATGCCAAAATAGCACAAACCCCCCCCCAAATGACCCCATTTTGGAAAGTAGACACCCCAAGCTATTTACCGAGAGGCATGTTCAGTCCATGGAATATTTTATATTTTGCCACAAGTTGCGGGAATATGACAAACTTTTTTTTTTTTTGCACAAAGTTGTCACTAAATGATATATTGCTCACACATGCCATGGGCATATGTGAAATTACACCCCAAAATACATTCTGCTGCTTCTCCTGAGTACGGGGATACCACATGTGTGGGACTTTTTGGGAGCCTAGCCGCGTACGGGACCCCAAAAACCAAGCACCGCCTTCAAGGTTTCTAAGGGCATAAATTTTTGATTTCACTCCTCACTACCTATCACAGTTTTGAAGGCCATAAAATGCCAAGATGGCACAAAACCCCCCCAAATGACCCCATTTTGGAAAGTAGACACCCCAAGCTATTTGCTGAGAGGCATGTTGACCCCATTGAATATTTTTTTTTTTGTCCCAAATGATTGAATAATGACAAAAAGAAAAAAAAAAATGTACAAAAAGTTGTCACTAAATGATATATTGCTCACACATGCCATGGTTATATGTGGAATTGCACCCCAAAATACATTCTGCTGCTTTTCCTGAGTACGGGGATACCACATGTGTGGGACTTTTTGGGAGCCTAGCCGCGTACAGGGCCCCAAAAACCAAGCACTGCGAACGCTGCAGTTATGTGTGTTGTGTTTGGTAAGTGACAGTGATCGATCGATACTGCACTTGGGTGGGCTGGGCTGGGCTGGGCTGGGCGGAGGGGCTAAATGCAGGCGCTAGCAGGTATCTGGGCTGATCCCGCTAACACTGCGTTTTTGGGAACCCTAAACCGCTGGGGATGCTAGTATAGATCTGATCAGATCTGATCAGATACTATACCACTAAGGGGGGTGTATGCTTTGCGCGTGGGTGTTAGCGTTACTGTCACTAACCTAACACTGCCTGGGGCGACGCAGACCCTCTCTGGCGCTAAAACCTAATTGATCTCACCCGCCGGGCGATCAGGGGGGTTAAACCTTTATTGGGTTATATACGGCGGGTGCCCTGATGCTATAAAAAGCAAACTAATCAACCAGCGTCACCCGTAACCTTTATATGGTGATCACTGGTGAAAGGGTTAACTAGGGGCAATCAGGGGGTTAAAACCTTTATTAGGTTAAATATGGGGGTACCTGACACTATATAAAAACCTGACGGGTAACCTAAATAACTAAATAACTTACTGGCTAACCAGTGACACCAGTGACGCTTATACGGCGATCACTGGTGAAAGGGTTAACTCTAGGGGCAATCAGGGGGTTAAAATAATATATGGGGGTACCTGACACTAATAAAAACCTGCGGCGAACCTAAAAAAAAATAACTGCCTATCTAAAACACCAGCGACACGAATACAGCGATCGGAAAAACAATCGCTTAGTGACGCTGAAGTTAGGGGGTGAAAGGGTTACCTGGGGGGTGATCAAGGGGTTAAACCTTTATTAGGGGGGTTAGGGGGCTACCCTGGACCTAAAGGGGCCTAATCCTAACTGCCCTGCAACTTTTTACAATCACAGATGACACTAAATGCAGTGATCAGTAAAATAAATGATCACTGCAATCAGTGACACTGTGATTGGGGGCTTTGGGGTGACCTGGGGGGTGATCTGGGGGTGACTGGGGGGTGATTTGTGTGCCTATGTGTACCTACGTGTCAGTGGACTGTTGGAGCACTAACCTGCTTCTTCTCTGCTCGGCGCCGGGAACGGAAAGACCGCGGCGAGGGAGATGACATCACTTCCTCCAGCCTTGTTTACATCACATGGCGGAGGAAGCATTTTCATTGGCCGGGAGCGATCGCGAGGGGGGGGGCGGAATCGAGCGCCCCCCCTCATGCCTGATCGCTCCCGAACACTTAACGGCCGCTCACTGCAGTGAAGGGGGGTCCGGATGGACCCCCCAACTGCACAAAGGCGATCACGTAGATCTACGTGATTCTGCCTGTCCGTGCCATTCTGCCGACGTAAATCGGCGGTGGGCGGTCGTTAAGTGGTTAAGATGGTTCTCCATCTGGGAGAGGTTCCAGGTCAGTAGACTGAGAAAGTTGGGCTGGCTGAGAGAGTCGGGGAGACTATAGCTGAGACAACTGGAAGAGAGTCTTGAGGACCAGCGGGGACTGTAAGTCTTAGAGGAGTGTGAAAGCCTGGAGTGCCAGGAGAGCCCTTCCTAGAGGCCAGGAGTGAGCCTGTGTAGCAAGGAACTGCGCCCAAGGCTGAGTGAGCCTTAAGAGCCAGGTGGATTGCCATTTTCATGTGTTGATGTTTTGGGGAGAAGAACCCCTGTGTGGGAAACCAAATGCATGTATGAACTTTCCTTTTTGTTTCTTTCAATAAAAGTGGGCTACCACACCCTTAAACCTTAGTTCCTGTTGGTTGTCAACTCACTTATAATGCATCTATCACTGAGCTAAACATCCCCCAATGTTACAATATATATATATATATATATATATATATATATATATATATATATATATGTGTGTGTATGAGCAGAAATGCTAAACCTGCTGTTTATTCGTAGTCCAGCAAAAGGTATGACATTTTGTTTGAGCTGTCCTTCACCCCTGACATGCAGGAATATGTAGGGGCTCATTCACATGTGTATTTGAGAGGTGGTGAGGAGGCGTTATATCGCCTCCACACTGTGTGCTTTAACCCCTTGAACACCACACTGTATGCAGTTTTGGAGAGCTTGCAGAGCGCCCGCATTCATTTGAATTTGTCACTGTCATTGGCTACTACACCTACTAAAAGCAACAGAATCTGAATCTGCGGCATGTAAATGTATAAAAAATAAATTTGTTAGCTCAAGTGTAGCACCCGCTAGTGAGAACAGTCCCACACAAATGTTTCCTTTTGAGGGCTTGTTGGCCCACTTTTATTAAAGAAAATCAAACAAAGTTCCAGAAATGAAAACAAATGTGGTTTCCCTCACAGGGGGTTTTCACCATCAACATTAAACGGTTGTATGTTCAGCCTCCTGGCTCACACATGCAAAAGTGCAAATGAAAATACCGAGCCACCTGGCTCTCTTCAGCAGCAGCACCACTGCTCAGGCTCCCGCATGGAGCCCTCCTGACTCCTGTCAGCAACCTCAGACTCAGGTCTCTGGGTTTCACAGTGCAGCCCGCACTCTCTAGCTACTCCAGCTTCTCATGCTACGTCAGTGGACACCTGCACACTCTGGGTTCTCCCTTGCAAGCCTGGACTCCTCGGGAGGGTGGAGCCCAGAACCATGGTCAGGTGTCTACAAATAGGCCAGCACACACCTGACCAGTCAGTGTGCTGGTAAATCTCAAAATCTGGACCCAGGACTGGGGATTTCATCCCACCCGGATCTCTACGAAATCCCTGGGCTCCAGGTCCCAAAGTGGACTTTATTAAATAATGAGGAAACCGAAACGCCAGTTTCCTCTGTACATTATAAGCTCCCTGCGCCCCTCAACCCGTCCAGTTGAGAATTCTGGGTCACTACACTGGTGGGGTACCACACTACCACAATATATATATATTTATATATATATATATATATATATTGTGACAGCAGGAAGGTAAAGTCACCTGGTTGCATCCAGGGGGGTAGATATATTTCGCCCAGATTCAGGCTTTACGCCGACTTATACAACTAGGTGGAGAGTTGTATAAGGCTAGTGGGCTCATGGATGACTCATACCTCTAGGGAGAGGGCTGGGCGTCGTACAGACAGGGAGTTGATGAGGCCAGCTGAAGCTTGTCAGCTCATTTAGGCCTCTATAAGAACTCCCAGCTTCATTAGATGTTAGCTCATGCCTGGAACCAGACCTGTGTGGACTGTCTAGGGAGAGTGAACCCCTGTGCGGTGAGGCAAAGCCTGTGTGGCTATTTGTTTGGACTTTTACTAAACCAGGGACTTAGGGACTAGGACAGCACTAGGCTGATCCCAGTTGTTAGTTAGGAAACCTGTATGTTTAGTCAGAGGTCAACTTGACCAGGATTTATTTTGGTTATGTTTCTTTTGCTTTGCTGTGTTTTGTCACTGTAAATAGAAAATAAACCGCACCTTTTTTGATTTTGAAAACCACAACCTCCGTTTGCTGGGCCTGTTTTGTGTGGGGAGCCCATCCCGGGGGTCACACACACCCGCTGCCGAGCTAACCCCCTCACAGTTGGTGGAGAACCAGTGGCAGTTTTTTTTAAGCCAGCATGGAGGAGATACTGAAGCAGCTGGCTCTAGCAAATGCCAATCAACAGCAGACAAATGCAGGTTTGCAAAGGAGCCTTGCAGCCCAGCAGCAGACAAACGCAACTTTGCAACAGAGTCTGGAGGCTCAGCAACGAGCCCAGCAGCAATCTGAGGCCCGCTTCATAGACCTGTTGCAGAAGCAAGAGCAGAGACTACAACAACAGATGGAAGCAGTAATGCAGCAACGTCCGCAGACCAGTGAGGAAAGCCGTCCCACTAATACCGCGTACTTTGGGGTGAGTCGTTTATTGACAAAAATGACTGGAGAGGATGATCCAGAGGTATTTTTGACCACATTTGAAAGGACCGCTGAAAGAGAAAAGTGGCCTGAGGAGCAGTGGGCTGGACTGGTGGCTCCTCTGTTAACTGGTGAATCGCAGAAAGCTTACTATGACCTAGAGCCTAACCAAGCAAAAGACTATGTGATGCTAAAAGCTGAAATATTGGCAAGGCTGGGTGTCACCCAGGCTGTCCGGGCTCAGCGTGTGCATAACTGGACTTTCCAGCTTGGAAAACCCCCCAGGTCTCAAATGTATGATCTCATTCACCTGAGCAGAAAGTGGCTACAGCCAGAGACTTTGTCCGCACCAAAGATTGTGGAACGTGTTGTAATGGATCGGTTTTTGAGAGCTCTTCCTACTGCCATCCAAAAGTGGGTAAGCCATGGAGACCCAGAGACGGCCGATGGTCTTGTGGATCGTGTGGAGAAATACTTGGCTACAGAGAACCTGACGGCCTCTTCCAGAGACACTCGGACTTTCCACCCTAAGACCAGACCATCCCCAGGGGCGGATAAGAGGATTCCAAGGGGTGAGGGTGGAGAGAGTGAGAGGGTGGGAGCTCTACCCCAAGTTTGGCGAGAACAGCCTGGGAAATCAGCGGCTCAAGAGGCGGCAAGAAGGATCGTTTGCTACCGCTGCCGGCAAGCGGGACATATTGCAGCCAATTGCCCGGTTGTGGAGGAACCCATGCAGTGTGACTTTCTGACGGGCAGACGTCAGTCGCTGTGTGCGACAGTCGCATGCACTGCCATTCGAGGAACTGAGAAACATTTATGCAAAATGTGTGTTAATGGTAGAAATGTTGTGGTATTGCTGGATTCAGGTAGCCTTGTGACCCTGATAAAGGCTGAGTTAGTTAAAACAGAGGTCTATGTGATGCTAAAAGCTGAAATATTGGCAAGGCTGGGTGTCACCCAGGCTGTCCGGGCTCAGCGTGTGCATAACTGGACTTTCCAGCTTGGAAAACCCCCCAGGTCTCAAATGTATGATCTCATTCACCTGAGCAGAAAGTGGCTACAGCCAGAGACTTTGTCCGCACCAAAGATTGTGGAACGTGTTGTAATGGATCGGTTTTTGAGAGCTCTTCCTACTGCCATCCAAAAGTGGGTAAGCCATGGAGACCCAGAGACGGCCGATGGTCTTGTGGATCGTGTGGAGAAATACTTGGCTACAGAGAACCTGACGGCCTCTTCCAGAGACACTCGGACTTTCCACCCTAAGACCAGACCATCCCCAGGGGCGGATAAGAGGATTCCAAGGGGTGAGGGTGGAGAGAGTGAGAGGGTGGGAGCTCTACCCCAAGTTTGGCGAGAACAGCCTGGGAAATCAGCGGCTCAAGAGGCGGCAAGAAGGATCGTTTGCTACCGCTGCCGGCAAGCGGGACATATTGCAGCCAATTGCCCGGTTGTGGAGGAACCCATGCAGTGTGACTTTCTGACGGGCAGACGTCAGTCGCTGTGTGCGACAGTCGCATGCACTGCCATTCGAGGAACTGAGAAACATTTATGCAAAATGTGTGTTAATGGTAGAAATGTTGTGGTATTGCTGGATTCAGGTAGCCTTGTGACCCTGATAAAGGCTGAGTTAGTTAAAACAGAGGTCTCTGGGAATAGCAAGGTAGCTGTTATTTGTGTGCATGGGGACACCCGAGAGTATCCAGTAACTACAGTGTGTTTCGAGACCCCCAAAGGTACCCTCTCTCATCCAGTGGGCTTAGTATCTCAGTTACCGCATGACGCCATTGTGGGAAGGGATTTTCCGAAGTTCTGGGAACTGTGGGATGATCCTGAGCCCCTCACTGGTGCCCCTATGTACCAGGAATGTGATAGCCAGAACTCCCCTGAGAGTGGTGAGGACTCTCCGGAATTTCCCTTATCAGTATTGGCAGGGGAGACTCAAGAAACTGGAGAGGAGCCCACCTCCTCAGACGAAAACCTACCGTCTGTGGAGTTTTCTGATCTTGAGGTTCACAGGGAAAACTTTGCCACAGAACAGTTGAAAGACCCCGCCCTAATAAAGGCACGGGAAAACGTAGTGAAAATAGATGGCGAGTTAGTGAACCCAGATAATACCTGCACTTACCCATACTTCAGCGTAGAGAAGGACCTACTGTATCGGGTGGCAAAAAGGGCAGAAGAAACCGTTGAGCAGCTTGTGGTGCCCAAACCTTACAGGAAGTTGGTGTTGGAGTTGGCCCATGGGCACATTCTTGGAGGTCATCTGGGGACAGAGAAAACCCGAGAGAGGGTATTACAGAGATTCTATTGGCCGGGGGTGATGAAGGACGTAGAAAATTATTGTTCCTCCTGCCCTGTGTGTCAGAGGTTGGCCCCGATGCCACATTTCCGTAGCCCGCTGGTCCCTCTACCCATCATTGAGGTCCCGTTTGAGAGGATCGCCATGGATTTGGTAGGTCCTATAATCAAGTCCGCTAGGGGGCACCAGTACATATTAGTTATAATGGACTATGCCACCCGTTATCCAGAAGCGATCCCTCTCCGAAATACCTCGGCCAAAACCATAGCCAAAGAGCTATCTCTTGTTTTTAGCCGGGTGGGTATTTGTAAAGAACTGCTTACGGACCAAGGTACACCCTTTATGTCCCGGGTTATGAAAGAGCTGTGTAAATTGTTCAAAGTGACGCAATTGCGTACGTCTGTGTATCACCCCCAAACCGATGGGCTGGTTGAAAGATTCAACAAAACCCTAAAACAAATGTTGAAGAAAGTGGTGGATAGAGATGGAAAGGATTGGGACTGTTTACTTCCTTATTTGATGTTTGCTATTAGGGAGGTGCCCCAATCCTCTACGGGATTCTCCCCCTTTGAGTTACTGTATGGGAGACACCCAAGAGGGCTGTTGGATATTGCCAAGGAAACTTGGGAAAGTGAGAGTTCTCCCCACAGGAGTGTGATTGAGCATGTCGCCCTGATGCAAGATCGAATTGCACAGGTAATGCCCATCGTGAAGGAACATTTGGCCCAAGCGCAGTTGGCACAGCAGAGAGTGTACAACCGTGGAGCCAAGACCCGTACCTTTTCCCCGGGGGATAGGATATTGGTACTTGTCCCTACGGTTGAAAGTAAATTCCTTGCCAAATGGCAAGGCCCCTACGAGATAATGGAAAGAGTGAGCGAAGTGAATTACAAGGTCAGACAACCAGGAAGGCGAAAGCCCGAACAGATATATCACGTTAATCTGTTGAAAGCCTGGAGGGATAGAGAGTCCCTAGTCGCAGACACTTGGTCACCAGCTCAAACTGGTTGCGTGATTCCTGAGGTTGGAATAGCAGCCACCTTGTCACAACCCCAACAACAGGAGGTTAAGGAGTTTGTGCTTCGCAACAAGGAGGTATTCTCTGAGCTGCCGGGACAAACATCTGGGGTAGAGCATGACATCATTACCCCGCCCGGTGAAAGGGTGAAGTTAAAACCCTATCGGATCCCAGAGGCTCGACGGGAGGCAATACGGGAGGAAGTACAGAAAATGCTGAACTTAGGGGTGATAGAGGAGTCCCAAAGTGATTGGTCTAGTCCCATCGTGTTGGTGCCTAAACCGGATGGGAGCTGGCGATTTTGTAACGATTTTCGTCAGTTGAACAAAGTTACAAAATTTGACACCTACCCCATGCCACGTATAGATGAGTTGATCGACCGGCTGGGAACAGCCCGATACATGACGACTCTTGACCTCACAAAAGGGTATTGGCAAATCCCCCTGGCCAAGTCGGCCAAAGAGAAAACCGCATTTGTAACCCCAGACGGGGCGTTCCAATATAAAAGAATGCCGTTCGGGTTACAGAATGCGCCGGCCACATTCCAGCGGAAAATGGACCAGATGCTGAGGCCCCATCGGAAGTATGCTGCGGCTTACCTGGATGACGTAATTGTCCATAGCACAGATTGGGCCTCACATCTGCCAAAAGTGCAAGCAGTCCTGGACTCTGTTCGGGAAGCGGGGTTTACGGCTAACCCCAAGAAGTGTACCATTGGGCAGGAGGAGGCCAAATATCTTGGGTACACCATTGGGAGGGGAGTAATAAAACCCCAACTCAACAAAGTCGAGGCCATCCAGAGTTGGCCACGTCCCAACAGCAAGAAGCAGGTACGAGCCTTTCTGGGAATCGCTGGGTATTATCGGCGATTCATTCCCCACTTTGCTTCTAAGGCTGTGCCCCTAACCAACCTGACGAAGGGGAAAGGGTCGGTCATGATTAAATGGACCCCCGAGGCTGAGGCAGCATTCCAGTTCTTGAAACAAGCCTTATGTAGCCAGCCAGTGTTGTACTCACCCGACTTCTCTAAAGACTTTGTCGTACAAAGTGATGCGTCAGATGTGGGGTTAGGAGCAGTATTGTCCCAGGTCTGGAACGGGGAAGAGCACCCAGTCATTTACCTCAGCAGGAAGTTGAAGTCCCATGAGGTAAATTACGCCACCGTTGAAAAGGAGTGTTTAGCGGTGAAGTGGGCTCTAGATTCCCTTCGGTACTACCTGCTAGGTAGGCACTTTGACATGGTTACGGATCACGCTCCGTTAAAGTGGATGGCTCAAAACAAGGAAACAAATAGAAGAGTGAATAGGTGGTTCCTGGCCCTCCAGGAATTCAACTTCATAGTAAAGCATCGCCCTGGCGTTCAAATGGGGAATGTGGATGCTTTGTCTCGAGTACATGAATGCCTGATTGCTGGTGTTCCAACCCCGAGGTTAAAACAAGAGGGGGGGGTATGTGACAGCAGGAAGGTAAAGTCACCTGGTTGCATCCAGGGGGGTAGATATATTTCGCCCAGATTCAGGCTTTACGCCGACTTATACAACTAGGTGGAGAGTTGTATAAGGCTAGTGGGCTCATGGATGACTCATACCTCTAGGGAGAGGGCTGGGCGTCGTACAGACAGGGAGTTGATGAGGCCAGCTGAAGCTTGTCAGCTCATTTAGGCCTCTATAAGAACTCCCAGCTTCATTAGATGTTAGCTCATGCCTGGAACCAGACCTGTGTGGACTGTCTAGGGAGAGTGAACCCCTGTGCGGTGAGGCAAAGCCTGTGTGGCTATTTGTTTGGACTTTTACTAAACCAGGGACTTAGGGACTAGGACAGCACTAGGCTGATCCCAGTTGTTAGTTAGGAAACCTGTATGTTTAGTCAGAGGTCAACTTGACCAGGATTTATTTTGGTTATGTTTCTTTTGCTTTGCTGTGTTTTGTCACTGTAAATAGAAAATAAACCGCACCTTTTTTGATTTTGAAAACCACAACCTCCGTTTGCTGGGCCTGTTTTGTGTGGGGAGCCCATCCCGGGGGTCACACACACCCGCTGCCGAGCTAACCCCCTCACAATATATATATATATATATATATATATATATAGTATTTACTCGAGTATAAGCCGACCCGAATATAAGCCGAGGCACCTAATTTTACCACAAAAAACTGGGAAAACATATTGACTTGAGTATAAGCCTAGGGTGTCCATCTGCATGCCTCACTGTGCCTAACTGTGTCCATGTGCATGCCTCACTGTGTCCATGCCTCACTGTGCCCATGCCTCACTGTGCCCATGCCTCACTGTGCCCATGACTAGAATGAGGTTTAACATGGGAGTCTATGGAAGGGGTGTCCGGCTTTGAAAAAATGGTGCTCCCCGGCTGTAGGTCCCCGAGACAAAAAACTTTTCACACTTATAGAGAAGAAATGGGGCTACATGTGTGCCAAGTTTCGGGTCAGGGGACCTACGACTGGCTGGCACCGGGTCCCCAAAGTCACCGGAGAAATTACCGTTTAACATGGGAGTCTATGGAAGGGGTGCCCGGCTTTGAAAAATCGGTGCTCCCCAGCCAAAGGTCTCCCGGACAACAAACTTTGCACACGTGTAGAGGAAGAGTGAGGCTACATGTGTACCATGTTTGGGGTCCAGCCGGTACAGGGTCCCAAAAGTCCGGGAGATCAGGTGCAAAAAGGTGACTCGAGTATAAGCCGAGGGGGGCATTTTCAGCACAAAAAAATGTGCTGGAAAAACTTGGCTTATACTCGAGTATATATGGTATATATATATATATATATATATATATACATATATATATATATATACAAGTGCGCACACACACATGTGTGTTTAAGCTTTGGTTTAGGGTGCACACCCTAATGCAACAGGCTGCGCACGCCTATGAGATGGGTTATTCCAGGTAAGCTGGTGTTTTTTGAGATGCTGAAAGTGACTGTTTCCCATTACCAGGTTGTTTAATGCAGTCAAGGACAGCAGACATAGTTCAGATGCATGTGTTGGAGATGTTTGTAACAGTTATCTTTGGTTGCATTCTCACTGGTCTAATTTGGGCTAAGGTAGACAAAATATTGGTTTTGGTTGTGCCATTGATGGTAAGAACTGAAAGACAATCCAATACTGCTTGTAGCAACAACCAGCGCTCAATGGGTTAAAAGTCAAATATAAGTGCCCTTTAATAAAGTTTCATAAAACATAAAAAATCATAACAAAGTTAGTAATCTCGCATATATGGTTGCAATGAAATCCGGGCAAAAGGCTAAAGTTCAAAAAATGTGTGTGAGACTGGAATTACAACCTGACTTCTCTGAAGAAAGGAGCTGAATCCAAGCTGCAGCGTGCTGAGAACCGGAAACTCGGCCGGCTGTCTCACTGGGGCTCTCGTGAGTCAATGCGTGATGATCCAGCAGGAGAGAGGGAGGGGGAGGGGAATCCCCCGGAGGTGTGGGGTGAGGAGAACGACTTGCTTCTGATGGAATGAGGCAGTCAGGGAATCCGATCCAGCTGGCCGCAATGAATGCGGGGGGGGGGGTGCTGACTGTATGAGCCTTCAGGCAGATCTGTAATGTGAACAGCGCAGAGGAAACACCGCCGCTGTAAGCTGAACTCCGTCTGCTTGCACCTCCGCCCATGAGAGTGAAACAGCAGTGTGATTGATGGCTGGAGGGAAGGGGGGAAGATCCGGAATAGCAATTTGGTGGCCCCAGTGAGGAGAAATCCTTCAGCAGGAAGGCATGAGTCTCATAATAGAGGGTCAATGTCACCCAAAAGTTGTAAAAGCAGGGGGCTTCTCTGTAAGTCTAATGCCGTGCAGCAGGTCTTCAGGCACTGCCTGGCACCAGCGCAGCTGCAGCTCCTGGAGAATTGTTTTCAAAAAATATATATGGCTCCACTGGAGGTAAAATTTTATAAATATAAAAGGGAATAGGTGGTCCTGAGTCAATCTGACTACGCGTTTCGCGCTTCAAGAGCTTTGTCAAAGTCAATGATATGTTGAGCCCAGGAAGTTAAAATAGGAACAAGGACCAATGGAAAAGGAAGGGAGGGGGGAGGGGAGGAGACTGGGCAGGAAGGGGAGAACTTAGGGAAGGGAAATAAGAAACAGCCTGGATTTAACTCCTTCCCATTCCTCTACCCGTTGACAATGTCTCACACTCTAGTGCATCAAAAAACGATAAACATATAAAACAATATATGTAACATGTGTACATATGTACTGTGAGGGGGTTAGCTCGGCAGCGGGTGTGTGTGACCCCCGGGATGGGCTCCCCACACAAAACAGGCCCAGCAAACGGAGGTTGTGGTTTTCAAAATCAAAAAAAAGGTGCGGTTTATTTTCTATTTACAGTGACAAAACACAGCAAAGCAAAAGAAACATAACCAAAATAAATCCTGGTCAAGTTGACCTCTGACTAAACATACAGGTTTCCTAACTAACAACTGGGATCAGCCTAGTGCTGTCCTAGTCCCTAAGTCCCTGGTTTAGTAAAAGTCCAAACAAATAGCCACACAGGCTTTGCCTCACCGCACAGGGGTTCACTCTCCCTAGACAGTCCACACAGGTCTGGTTCCAGGCATGAGCTAACATCTAATGAAGCTGGGAGTTCTTATAGAGGCCTAAATGAGCTGACAAGGTTCAGCTGGTCTCCTCATCTCTGTCTGCACGACGCCCCACACTCTCCCTAGAGGTATGAGTCATCCATGAGCCCACTAGCCTTATACAACTCTCCAGCTAGTTGTATAAGTCGGCGTAAAGCCTGAATCTGGGCGAAATATATCTACCCCCCTGGATGCAACCAGGTGACTTTACCTTCCTGCTGTCACATACCCCCCCCTCTTGTTTTAACCTCGGGGTTGGAACACCAGCAATCAGGCATTCATGTACTCGAGACAAAGCATCCACATTCCCCATTTGAACGCCAGGGCGATGCTTTACTGTGAAGTTGAATTCCTGGAGGGCCAGGAACCACCTATTCACTCTTCTATTTGTTTCCTTGTTTTGAGCCATCCACTTTAACGGAGCGTGATCCGTAACCATGTCAAAGTGCCTACCTAGCAGGTAGTACCGAAGGGAATCTAGAGCCCACTTCACCGCTAAACACTCCTTTTCAACGGTGGCGTAATTTACCTCATGGGACTTCAACTTCCTGCTGAGGTAAATGACTGGGTGCTCTTCCCCGTTCCAGACCTGGGACAATACTGCTCCTAACCCCACATCTGACGCATCACTTTGTACGACAAAGTCTTTAGAGAAGTCGGGTGAGTACAACACTGGCTGGCTACATAAGGCTTGTTTCAAGAATTGGAATGCTGCCTCAGCCTCGGGGGTCCATTTAATCATGACCGACCCTTTCCCCTTCGTCAGGTTGGTTAGGGGCACAGCCTTAGAAGCAAAGTGGGGAATGAATCGCCGATAATACCCAGCGATTCCCAGAAAGGCTCGTACCTGCTTCTTGCTGTTGGGACGTGGCCAACTCTGGATGGCCTCGACTTTGTTGAGTTGGGGTTTTATTACTCCCCTCCCAATGGTGTACCCAAGATATTTGGCCTCCTCCTGCCCAATGGTACACTTCTTGGGGTTAGCCGTAAACCCCGCTTCCCGAACAGAGTCCAGGACTGCTTGCACTTTTGGCAGATGTGAGGCCCAATCTGTGCTATGGACAATTACGTCATCCAGGTAAGCCGCAGCATACTTCCGATGGGGCCTCAGCATCTGGTCCATTTTCCGCTGGAATGTGGCCGGCGCATTCTGTAACCCGAACGGCATTCTTTTATATTGGAACGCCCCGTCTGGGGTTACAAATGCGGTTTTCTCTTTGGCCGACTTGGCCAGGGGGATTTGCCAATACCCTTTTGTGAGGTCAAGAGTCGTCATGTATCGGGCTGTTCCCAGCCGGTCGATCAACTCATCTATACGTGGCATGGGGTAGGTGTCAAATTTTGTAACTTTGTTCAACTGACGAAAATCGTTACAAAATCGCCAGCTCCCATCCGGTTTAGGCACCAACACGATGGGACTAGACCAATCACTTTGGGACTCCTCTATCACCCCTAAGTACAGCATTTTCTGTACTTCCTCCCGTATTGCCTCCCGTCGAGCCTCTGGGATCCGATAGGGTTTTAACTTCACCCTTTCACCGGGCGGGGTAATGATGTCATGCTCTACCCCAGATGTTTGTCCCGGCAGCTCAGAGAATACCTCCTTGTTGCGAAGCACAAACTCCTTAACCTCCTGTTGTTGGGGTTGTGACAAGGTGGCTGCTATTCCAACCTCAGGAATCACGCAACCAGTTTGAGCTGGTGACCAAGTGTCTGCGACTAGGGACTCTCTATCCCTCCAGGCTTTCAACAGATTAACGTGATAGATCTGTTCGGGCTTTCGCCTTCCTGGTTGTCTGACCTTGTAATTCACTTCGCTCACTTTTTCCATTATCTCGTAGGGGCCTTGCCATTTGGCAAGGAATTTACTTTCAACCGTAGGGACAAGTACCAATATCCTATCCCCCGGGGAAAAGGTACGGGTCTTGGCTCCACGGTTGTACACTCTCTGCTGTGCCAACTGCGCTTGGGCCAAATGTTCCTTCACGATGGGCATTACCTGTGCAATTCGATCTTGCATCAGGGCGACATGCTCAATCACACTCCTGTGGGGAGAACTCTCACTTTCCCAAGTTTCCTTGGCAATATCCAACAGCCCTCTTGGGTGTCTCCCATACAGTAACTCAAAGGGGGAGAATCCCGTAGAGGATTGGGGCACCTCCCTAATAGCAAACATCAAATAAGGAAGTAAACAGTCCCAATCCTTTCCATCTCTATCCACCACTTTCTTCAACATTTGTTTTAGGGTTTTGTTGAATCTTTCAACCAGCCCATCGGTTTGGGGGTGATACACAGACGTACGCAATTGCGTCACTTTGAACAATTTACACAGCTCTTTCATAACCCGGGACATAAAGGGTGTACCTTGGTCCGTAAGCAGTTCTTTACAAATACCCACCCGGCTAAAAACAAGAGATAGCTCTTTGGCTATGGTTTTGGCCGAGGTATTTCGGAGAGGGATCGCTTCTGGATAACGGGTGGCATAGTCCATTATAACTAATATGTACTGGTGCCCCCTAGCGGACTTGATTATAGGACCTACCAAATCCATGGCGATCCTCTCAAACGGGACCTCAATGATGGGTAGAGGGACCAGCGGGCTACGGAAATGTGGCATCGGGGCCAACCTCTGACACACAGGGCAGGAGGAACAATAATTTTCTACGTCCTTCATCACCCCCGGCCAATAGAATCTCTGTAATACCCTCTCTCGGGTTTTCTCTGTCCCCAGATGACCTCCAAGAATGTGCCCATGGGCCAACTCCAACACCAACTTCCTGTAAGGTTTGGGCACCACAAGCTGCTCAACGGTTTCTTCTGCCCTTTTTGCCACCCGATACAGTAGGTCCTTCTCTACGCTGAAGTATGGGTAAGTGCAGGTATTATCTGGGTTCACTAACTCACCATCTATTTTCACTACGTTTTCCCGTGCCTTTATTAGGGCGGGGTCTTTCAACTGTTCTGTGGCAAAGTTTTCCCTGTGAACCTCAAGATCAGAAAACTCCACAGACGGTAGGTTTTCGTCTGAGGAGGTGGGCTCCTCTCCAGTTTCTTGAGTCTCCCCTGCCAATACTGATAAGGGAAATTCCGGAGAGTCCTCACCACTCTCAGGGGAGTTCTGGCTATCACATTCCTGGTACATAGGGGCACCAGTGAGGGGCTCAGGATCATCCCACAGTTCCCAGAACTTCGGAAAATCCCTTCCCACAATGGCGTCATGCGGTAACTGAGATACTAAGCCCACTGGATGAGAGAGGGTACCTTTGGGGGTCTCGAAACACACTGTAGTCACTGGATACTCTCGGGTGTCCCCATGCACACAAATAACAGCTACCTTGCTATTCCCAGAGACCTCTGTTTTAACTAACTCAGCCTTTATCAGGGTCACAAGGCTACCTGAATCCAGCAATACCACAACATTTCTACCATTAACACACATTTTGCATAAATGTTTCTCAGTTCCTCGAATGGCAGTGCATGCGACTGTCGCACACAGCGACTGACGTCTGCCCGTCAGAAAGTCACACTGCATGGGTTCCTCCACAACCGGGCAATTGGCTGCAATATGTCCCGCTTGCCGGCAGCGGTAGCAAACGATCCTTCTTGCCGCCTCTTGAGCCGCTGATTTCCCAGGCTGTTCTCGCCAAACTTGGGGTAGAGCTCCCACCCTCTCACTCTCTCCACCCTCACCCCTTGGAATCCTCTTATCCGCCCCTGGGGATGGTCTGGTCTTAGGGTGGAAAGTCCGAGTGTCTCTGGAAGAGGCCGTCAGGTTCTCTGTAGCCAAGTATTTCTCCACACGATCCACAAGACCATCGGCCGTCTCTGGGTCTCCATGGCTTACCCACTTTTGGATGGCAGTAGGAAGAGCTCTCAAAAACCGATCCATTACAACACGTTCCACAATCTTTGGTGCGGACAAAGTCTCTGGCTGTAGCCACTTTCTGCTCAGGTGAATGAGATCATACATTTGAGACCTGGGGGGTTTTCCAAGCTGGAAAGTCCAGTTATGCACACGCTGAGCCCGGACAGCCTGGGTGACACCCAGCCTTGCCAATATTTCAGCTTTTAGCATCACATAGTCTTTTGCTTGGTTAGGCTCTAGGTCATAGTAAGCTTTCTGCGATTCACCAGTTAACAGAGGAGCCACCAGTCCAGCCCACTGCTCCTCAGGCCACTTTTCTCTTTCAGCGGTCCTTTCAAATGTGGTCAAAAATACCTCTGGATCATCCTCTCCAGTCATTTTTGTCAATAAACGACTCACCCCAAAGGACGCGGTATTAGTGGGACGGCTTTCCTCACTGGTCTGCGGACGTTGCTGCATTACTGCTTCCATCTGTTGTTGTAGTCTCTGCTCTTGCTTCTGCAACAGGTCTATGAAGCGGGCCTCAGATTGCTGCTGGGCTCGTTGCTGAGCCTCCAGACTCTGTTGCAAAGTTGCGTTTGTCTGCTGCTGGGCTGCAAGGCTCCTTTGCAAACCTGCATTTGTCTGCTGTTGATTGGCATTTGCTAGAGCCAGCTGCTTCAGTATCTCCTCCATGCTGGCTTAAAAAAAACTGCCACTGGTTCTCCACCAACTGTGAGGGGGTTAGCTCGGCAGCGGGTGTGTGTGACCCCCGGGATGGGCTCCCCACACAAAACAGGCCCAGCAAACGGAGGTTGTGGTTTTCAAAATCAAAAAAAAGGTGCGGTTTATTTTCTATTTACAGTGACAAAACACAGCAAAGCAAAAGAAACATAACCAAAATAAATCCTGGTCAAGTTGACCTCTGACTAAACATACAGGTTTCCTAACTAACAACTGGGATCAGCCTAGTGCTGTCCTAGTCCCTAAGTCCCTGGTTTAGTAAAAGTCCAAACAAATAGCCACACAGGCTTTGCCTCACCGCACAGGGGTTCACTCTCCCTAGACAGTCCACACAGGTCTGGTTCCAGGCATGAGCTAACATCTAATGAAGCTGGGAGTTCTTATAGAGGCCTAAATGAGCTGACAAGGTTCAGCTGGTCTCCTCATCTCTGTCTGCACGACGCCCCACACTCTCCCTAGAGGTATGAGTCATCCATGAGCCCACTAGCCTTATACAACTCTCCAGCTAGTTGTATAAGTCGGCGTAAAGCCTGAATCTGGGCGAAATATATCTACCCCCCTGGATGCAACCAGGTGACTTTACCTTCCTGCTGTCACAGTACGAATAGACATATAAACATATACAAAAAAACTAAATACATATACTTCATGGCGTTACCAATAAAAGAAAAGAAAAAGAAAGTAGCAACACACAGCAAAAAAACACACCAAAGCGCGCTCATGATATGACAGCAAACTTCAGATGAAGCTATTGGTTTCAAGTTCCTTGTTTAACCCCTTTGGGGCTAGAGAGTCGCACATATAAATCCAAAAGACTTCCCGTTTACACAAAAGGGAAAATCTTTCGTTGGCAGTGAGTGTACCTTTAGGAATAGTTTCAATGACGAAAACTTCTAGATGTTTAATATTACCGTCATGGAATCTCTGAAAGTGACGAGGTACACTATGCTCAGTGCAGCGTTTTTGAATGAGCCTCCGATGGTCCCCTATTCTTGCACGTAGTGCGCGTATAGTGCGGCCTACGTACAGAAACCCGCAAGGGCACCGAAGAACATAGACTACAAAGTCTGTAGAACAGGTCACGAATTGTCTAATGTTGTATACCTTCCCCATGTTGGTACGGATGGTATTCACCCCGTGGGTAATGAACTGGCATGTGAGGCAACCTCGCTTCTTGCATTGAAAAATGCCAGTTCTGTGATCGAAATATGATCTGATGTCTAGAAGGGACCTAGATCCAGGAATATTCCTAGTCACCTTACTAGGAGCTATCAGATTCCTCACGGTATTGGCTCTACGAAACGTGACCTGTGGGGCAGGGGGTAACACAGGGCCTAGTCTCTGATCCAAACGAAGAATGCCATAGTGTTTTTTGATGATCTTAGTGATAGATTTATACTCATTATTGAAAGTGGATATGAACCGTACTCTACCCTTCTCATCTACTTCTTTCTCATTTTTTGGTACACTACTAGCCGTCTGAGGATCAAGGTGGAACTCGAATGCCTCATGCACCAAGGCGGGAGGATAGTTCTTCTCCACAAACTTCCTGGTCATGAGTGAACTCTGGTTCACATAATCCTCCCTTTTGGAGCAATTGCGCCTCAGTCTATTGAATTGACCTTTCGGTATGTTCCTTTTCCATGTTGGATGGTGGCAACTCTCAAAATGCAAGTAAGAGTTGCCACTGATGGGTTTAACATGGTTGCGCGTGACAATCCTGCCTTCCTCATGCGTCAGTACGAGGTCAAGGAACACCAACTCTTGTGCATTCAATACATGAGTAAAATTAAGACCGAAATGGTTAGTATTGCAATGATACACCAGGTCTTGAAAGCGGCCAGGTCCCCCACTCCAAATAAGCACAATATCATCAATGTACCAGCCAAAGTACACGATGAATTTGGCAAAAGGGTTGTTGGTCCAGATATAGTTCTCCTTCCAATGGCCCATCGTGAGGTTGGCGTACACAGGGGCAAAATTAGCCCCATCGCAGTCCCTTTACATTGAAGATAGAATTGCTCACAAAATGTAAAATAGTTGTGTTTCAAACAGAACTCCACTGATTCCATCAGGAACTGTGACTGAAAAGAATGAAAATCGCCACTTTTAGTCAGAAAATGTTGGATAGCTCTAAGGCCTACATCATGGGGTATGGACGTGTAGAGGGACGTCACGTCTAGAGATGCCCACATGTAATTCTCCTCCCATGTATAATGTTGAAGGACACTAATTATATCACTAGAATCCTTAATGTAGGAGGGTAACTGGTTCACAATGGGTTGGAGGCAGAAATCGATATAAATAGACAACCCATTTGTGAAGCTATTAGTGCAGGCCACTATTGGTCTGCCAGGAGGATCGACAAGGGATTTATGAACTTTGGGAAGGTGATAAAAATGAGGGGTGCTGCATTCGGCTGGTAGCATAAAAAGACGCTATTTTTTAGTCAGCACCCCATTTTCCCAAGCTTCATAGACCAATGACTTAAGGTCCTACTGAAATAGCGGTTATTCTGCACAACTACGCTTCCCCCTTTATCTGCTTGCCTAATGATAATATTAGTATTGGCCATGAGTAGTGATGAGCCGAACACCCCCGGGTTCGGTTCGCACCAGAACCCGCAAACAGACCGAAAGTTCGCACAAACATTAGAACCCTATTAAATACAATGGATGCGAACGTTCGGATTCTAAAGTGCTAATTATAACGACTATTATCCATGTTATTGTCCTAAACAGAGTTTGGGAACCCGGGTTCTGCACCAGGGGACATGTATCAATGCAAAAAGAAGTTTTAAAAACAGACGTTTTCCGGGAGCAGTCATTTTAATGATGCATAAAGTGAAAAAAAAAAGTCAAATATTCCTTTAAATATTGTACCTGGGGGGTGTCTAAAGTATGCCTGTGAAGTGCCACGTGTTTCCCGTGTTTAAAACTGTCCCTGCACAAAATAACATTTCTAAAGGAAAAAAAAGCTATTTAAAACTGCTTGCGGCTTTAATGTAATGTCTGGTCCCGGTAATATGGATGAAAATCTTTAAGAAAAATGGCATAGCTACCCCATCACTTCCCCCCCCTACCCCAGCCCATTACCAGCCCCTTTGGGTCTTGTATGGATATTAAGGGGAACCCCGCACACAAAATAAAAAAGGCCCTCTATACTCTGAACAGCCGTATACAGGCGGTGCATACAAGACAGGGACTGTAGGTTTGTTCTTATGTAGAATCTGTTTGTAATTTTGAACAGCTACATTGTTTAAGTGTAGCTCCAGGCCAAATACCTATTTTTAAGCTTATTGGAAAACATAGGGAAGGGTTATCACCCCTGTAACATTTTTTTTGCTGTCTGTGCCCCTGTTCAGAACATTTCACCTCACTTTGCGTCCCAATGACAACTGTTTTTGAAATGTGGTGTTTTTATTGAAACAAGGATTGGTGATAAAGCATTCCTTCCAAGGGGTAGATTTCCTCTCACTTCCTGTTGTCTTCTTCCGTTTGCAAGTAGTAGTCGTTTGTAAGTTGGATGTTTGAAAGTAGGGACCTGCCGTATATACTCTGCAGAAATTGGCCCCTTAGGTGTTGGTGTTGGCACAACACTGTAAGCACTCACAGTTACTCTTGGTGGGTGCTGGAACGCCCTGCTGTCAACTATTATATCAGGAATTGTAATAACATATAATTGTTGAACAGTGGTAGTAAAAATTGGGCCTTTGATGGTGGTGCTGGTGCCACAACACTGTAAGGCCTGACAGTTACTCTTGGTGGGCGCAGCAATGGGCCCTGCTGTGAATTATTAGATCAATAATTATAATTGCATGCCCCTGTTGAACAGGGGCTGAAAAATTGGGCCTTTGGTGGTGGTGGTGGTGGTGATGGTGGTGCTGGTGCCACAACACTGTAAGGCCTGACAGTTACTCTTGGTGGGCGCAGCAATGGGCCCTGCTGTGAATTATTAGATCAATAATTATAATTGCATGCCCCTGTTGAACAGGGGCTGAAAAATTGGGCCTTAGGCACTGGTGGCACAACACTGCAACCCCTCACAGATACTGTACTTGGAGCACAGCAATGAGGCCTGTTGCAAAGTATTGCATCAAAAATTGTAATTACACGCCCCTGTTAAACAGGGGCTGAAAAATTGGGCCTTAGTCACTGGTGGCGTCACCCATAAACCAAAATGATCTTCCAAGCTATCATCATTAATCGTATCATTGAGGAGGAGGAGGAGGATAGCCAGTCAGCATAACAGCACAGGCACTCAGCATCAGCATCAGTCTTGAAGGGATGTGACATTTTAAAATCAATTAGTCTGTTATATCAGCATCAGGTGTGTGGTAGCTGGTGGTGATCCAAGACTGGTTCATCTTGATGAAAGTCAGTCGATCAACCGAGTCGGTGGACAGGTGCACCCTGTGATCCGTGACAAATCCTCCAGCAGCACTGAATGTGCGTTCTGAAAGAACACTGGATGCAGGACAGGCCAGTAGCTCAATTGCATACTGTGCAAGCTCTGGCCAGTGATCCATCCTCAAGACCCAGTAAGCCAGAGGATTTTCGGGGGGGAAATTGTCCAAGTCTGACCTTGCCCCTAGGTATTCCTGCACCATGTATATCAGACGCTGGCGATGGTTGCTGGAACCGATCATACTTTGGGGCTGCGGACTAAAGAATTGTCTGAACGCATCGGTCAGATGGCCACCTTCCCCACCGCTCCTTCTTTGACTGCCCGAAGCCTCAGCAACTCGTTGTCCAGGACCAGGAGTTTGTAACCTCCCAGTCTCTGGGAACGCGTTGCACAGACCTTTCTGCAAGGCCTCCCGGAGTTGTCTCATCCTCTGCTCCCTCTGCAACGGTAACATAAGGTCCGCAACCTTACCCTTGTACCGTGGATCAAGGAGAGTGGCCAGCCAGTAATGGTCCCTCTCCTTGATCCGAAGAATACGAGGATCCTTCCGCAGACTTTGCAGGATCAGGGAGGCCATGCAGCGTAGGTTAGCTGAGGCATTCAGTCCGGAGTCCTCTGGGTCACTAAGGACGACATGATCCGCAGCCACCTCCTCCCAGCCACGTACAAGTCCACTGGTTTCTTGGGACTGTAAATCATCCCTAAAAGACTGCTGCTGATGATGCTGAGTGCCAGCCTCCACCTCCATGCTGACACAATCCTCCTCCTCCTCCTCCTCTTCCTGTGCGATGGGTGGGACAGAAGGAACACTGTCTGGGTAAAGGGGGCCTTGAGAGGCAAGGAAGTCCTCCTCTTCCTGCCTCTGTTCTGCCTCAAGTGCCCTGTCCATTATTCCACGCAGCGTGTGCTCCAACAGGTGGACAAGAGGTACAGTGTCACTGATGCATGCACTGTCACTGCTCACCATCCTCGTGGCCTCCTCAAATGGTGCCAGGACAGTGCATGCATCCCTGATCATGCCCCACTGGCGTGGTGAAAAAAACCCGAGCTCCCCTGACCCTGTCCTGGTGCCGTAGTCGCACAGGTACTCATTGATGGCCCTCTGCTGCGTGTGCAGCCGCTGCAGCATGGCCAACGTTGAGTTCCACCTGGTGGGCATGTCACATATAAGGCGGTTCTTGGGCAGGTTCAACTCCTTTTGCAGCTCAGCCAGGCGAGCACTGGCATTATAAGATCTGCGGAAATGCACACAGACTTTCCTGGCCTGCCTCAGGACATCCTGTAAGCCCGGGTACCTGCCCAAGAACCGCTGCACCACCAGGTTAAGGACGTGAGCCATACAGGGCACATGGGTCAGTTGTCCCTGTCGGAGGGCGGAGAGGAGGTTGGTGCCATTGTCGCAAACCACCATTCCTGGCTTAAGCCCCTGCAGAGCAGACAGGACCTCTGCCCCAGTGTGGCTCCTGTCCCCCAAACACACCAGCGCAAGCACGGCATGGCATCTTTTTGCCTGCGTACTTGCGTAGCCCCTTGAACGCCTACGGAGCACCGCTGGTTCCGAGGACAAACCAAAGGAAGACGCCATGGAGGAAGAAGAAGAGGAGGGGGTGGAGGAGAGAGGTGTGTCACAACCAGTAGTAGCATTTTGGAGGCGTGGCGGTGGAACAACCTCCAACACTACTGCACCTTGTCCTGCATCCTTCCCAGCTGCCAAAAAGTGACCCAATGGGCCGTGAAAGAAAGGTAACGTCCCTGTCCATGCCTGCTGGACCATGAGTCAGCGGTAATATGCATCTTACCACTGACCGCCCTGTCCAGCGAGGCCAAGACATTGCCTTCCACATGCCTGTAGAGAGCCGGAATCGCCTTCCATGAGAAAAAGTGGCGTTTGGGAACCTGCCACTGAGGAACCGCACATTGCACAAACTCACGGAAGGGGGCCGAGTCTACCAACTGAAAAGGCAGCAGTTGAAGCGCTAGCAATTTAGCCAAGCTAGCATTCAACCGCTGGGCATGTGGATGGCTGGGAGTGAACTTCTTTCGACGGTCCAGCAGCTGGGGCAGGGAAATTTGCCTGCTAGAATCGGACGTCGGTGTACTGCTAGCAGAGTGGCCGCAAGTACTTGGCTGTGACACACCTAATTCTACACCTTCATTCCTCTCAGTGCAGGTTTCAGAGAGGACTGATGGTATAGTGGGGTTGGAGATCCCAGCTGATGCGGTGCAAGGAGAGGTCCGCTTTGTTCTTTGGTGTGGGTCTTTAACCACTTGTCCACCGCCCACTGTCAATTGACGGCGGGCGGAGGATACTCTCGTTCTGGGAGGACGTCATATGACGTCCTCCCTTTAAAACGAGCTAGAAGGCGCGCGCTCGCCGCCAGCGGTGCACGCGCCCGCCGCGTTCACAAGGCCCCGGTGCGCGTGCCCGGCGGCCGCGATTGCCGCCGGGCACCCGCAATTGCCCGGGAAACGAGCAGGAAAGTGGGTCTCTGTGTGTAAACACAGAGATCCACGTTCTGTGAGGGAGAGGAGGCTGATGGTGTGTCCCTTGTACATAGGGACAACCATCAGTCACCTCCCTCAGTCAGTCCCCTCCCCCCACAGTAAGAACACATTGAGGGAACATATTTAACCCCTTCCCGCCCCCTAGTGGTTAACCCCTTCCCTGCCAATCACATTTATACAGTAATCAATGCATTTTTATAGCAGGGATCGCTGTATAAACGTGAATGGTCCCAAAAATGTGTCAAAAGTGTCCGATGTGTCCGCCGCAATATCGCAGTCACAATAAAAAATCGCAGATCGCCGCCATTACTAATAAAAAATAAAAAAATAAAAATGCTATAAATCTATCCCCTATTTTGTACACGCTATAACTTTTGCGCAAACCAATCAATACGCGCTTATTGCGATTTTTTTTTTTTTACCAAAAATATGTAGAAGAATACGTATCGGCCTAAACTGAGGAAAATTTTATTTAAAAAAAAAAAATGGGTATTTATTATAGCAAAAAGTAAAAAATAGTGTTTTTTTTCCAAACTGGACGCTCTTCTTTTGTTTATAGCGCAAAAAATAAAAACCGCAGAGGTGATCAAATACCACCAAAAGAAAGCTCTATTTGTGGGAAAAAAAGGACACAAATTTTGTTTGGGAGCCACGTCGCACGACCGCGCAATTGTCATTCAAAGTGTGACAGCGCTGAAAGCTGAAAAATGGCTTGGGCAGGAAGGGGGTTTTCGTGCACAGTAGGGAGGTGGTTAAGGTAGGCTTGCCAACGAGCTGCATGGCAGGTCAACATATGTCTGATCAAGCATGTGGTGCCCAAGCGGCTGATGTTTTGGCCAAGCGATATACGCTTGAGACATATGTTGCAAACAGCAGCTGTGCGATCTGATGCACTCGCCTCAAAAAAGGCCCACACCAAAGAACTTTTTGAATGACGGGCAGAGGCAGCGCCCTGCACAGGCGGAGCTCTGCGGTGTGATTCCGTCGGTGTGCTGCCCATATGCTGGCCACCCAAGGGCATCCTGCCTCGTTGGAGATGTGCCTCCTCCTCATCCTCCTCCTCCTCCTCTCTCCTATTAGGCACCCACGTGGAGTCAGTGACCTCATCATCCCCTCCCTCCTCATCACTGGAGCCAATCTGGCAGTATGCTGCAGCTGCTGGAGCATGACTGCCAGATTGGTGTCCTTCTTGAGCATCCCCTCTCTCTGCTCTCACGCTACTGCCTTCCTCTAGCTGGGTATCATCATCAGATCCTTCGAAACGCTGGGCATCCTCCTGGAGCATGTACCCAACACTGTGCTCAAACAGTTCGGGGGACTCCTCAGGAGGAGGACATGGTGGGTCTAGGGAAGGAGTGACTAATGATGACATTGATACCAGAGAAGAGGACGCTTTGGCAGCTGCTTTGCCAGTACCCTGAGCCTGGGTGAGAGAGGATGAGGAGAATGAGGTGGTCATCCACTCTACCAAGTCTTCGGCATGATGTGGCTCAACATGTCCAGCTGCCGAAAAGAAGGACAAGCGTGTCCCATGGCCACGTGCTGATGACAATGCACCGCGTCCACGACCAGCACTGTTGCCCCCAGACACAGAGCCTGCTTGCCCTCTTTTTTTGCCTCCTGACTGTCTGCCTCTCCTTGTTTGCCTTCCAGACATTTTAATGGATGGCCTGCAGGGAGATGGGAAAAACAGCAATAAGGGCAACCTTCAGGTGTATACTGTGCAGGAGGCTTAGCAACAAAGACACTGACACTGTCCCCTGCCTATCCTTCTCTGTCCCTAAACACAAGGATGTGCAATATGCTTCAGCAAGATTGGTTTAGCACAGAATAGCACACTGATAGTTTCCCTCACTGTCCTTCTATGTCCCTACAAACAAGATTTAGCACAGAATAGCACACTGATAGTTTCCACGAGTGTCCTTCTCTGTCCCTAAACTCAAGGATTTCAAATATGGTTCAGCAAGATTGGTTTAGCACAGAATAGCACACTGATAGTTTCCCTCACTGTCCTTCTCTGTCCCTACAAACAAGATTTAGCACAGAATAGCACACTGATAGTTTCCCTGAGTGTCCTTCTCTGTCCCTAAACTCAAGGATTTCAAATATGGTTCAGCAAGATTGGTTTAGAACAGAATAGCACACTGATAGTTTCCCTCACTGTCCTTCTCTGTCCCTACAAACAAGATTTAGCACAGAATAGCACACTGACAGTTTCCCCGAGTGTCCTTCTCTGTCCCTAAACTCAAGGATTTCAAATATGGTTCAGCAAGATTGCTTTAGGACAGAATAGCACACTGAAACTTTCCCTCACTGTCCTTCTCTGTCCCTACAAACAAGATTTAGCGCAGAATAGCACACTGATCGTTTCCACGAGTGTCCTTTTCTGTCCCTAAACTCAAGGATTTCAAATATGGTTCAGCAAGATTGGTTTAGCACAGAATAGCACACTGATAGTTTCCCCAAGTGTCCTTCTCTGTCCCTAAACTCAAGGATTTCAAATATGGTTCAGCAAGATTTGTTTAGCACAGAATAGCACACTGATAGTTTCCCAGAGTGTCCTTCTCTGTCCCTAAACTCAAGGATTTCAAATATGGTTCAGCAAGATTGGTTTAGCACAGAATAGCACACTGATACTTTCCCTCACTGTCCTTCTCTGTCCCTACAAACAAGATTTAGCACAGAATAGCACACTGATAGTTTCCCCGAGTGTCCTTCTCTGTCCCTAAACTCAAGGATTTCAAATATGGTTCAGCAAGATTGGTTTAGCACAGAATAGCACACTGATAGTTTCCCTCACTGTCCTTCTCTGTCCCTACAAACAAGATTTAGCACAGAATAGCACACTGATAGTTTCCCCGAGTGTCCTTCTCTGTCCCTAAACTCAAGGATTTCAAATATGGTTCAGCAAGATTGGTTTAGAACAGAATAGCACGCTGACAGTTTCCCCGAGTGTCCTTCTCTGTCCCTAAACTCAAGGATTTCAAATATGGTTCAGCAAGATTGGTTTAGGACAGAATAGCACACTGACACTTTCCCTCACTGTCCTTCTCTGTCCCTACAAACAAGATTTAGCACAGAATAGCACACTGATAGTTTCCCCGAGTGTCCTTCTCTGTCCCTAAACTCAAGGATTTCAAATATGGTTCAGCAAGATTGGTTTAGGACAGAATAGCACACTGACACTTTCCCTCACTGTCCTTCTCTGTCCCTACAAACAAGATTTAGCACAGAATAGCACACTGATAGTTTCCACAAGTGTCCTTCTCTGTCCCTAAACTCAAGGATTTCAAATATGGTTCAGCAAGATTGGTTTAGCACAGAATAGCACACTGATAGTTTCCCCGAGTGTCCTTCTCTGTCCCTAAACTCAAGGATTTCAAATATGGTTCAGCAAGATTGGTTTAGAACAGAATAGCACACTGATAGTTTCCCTGAGTGTCCTTCTCTGTCCCCAAACTCAAGGATTTCAAATATGGTTCAGCAAGATTGGTTTAGGACAGAATAGCACACTGACACTTTCCCTCACTGTCCTTCTCTGTCCCTACAAACAAGATTTAGCACAGAATAGCACACTGATAGTTTCCACGAGTTTCCTTCTCTGTCCCTAAACTCAAGGATTTCAAATATGGTTCAGCAAGATTGGTTTAGCACAGAATAGCACACTGATAGTTTCCCCGAGTCTCCTTCTCTGTCCCTAAACTCAAGGATTTCAAATATGGTTCAGCAAGATTGGTTTAGCACAGAATAGCACACTGATAGTTTCCCTCACTGTCCTTCTCTGTCCCTACAAACAAGATTTAGCACAGAATAGCACACTGATAGTTTCCCCGAGTGTCCTTCTCTGTCCCTAAACTCAAGGATTTCAAATATGGTTCAGCAAGATTGGTTTAGCACAGAATAGCACACTGATAGTTTCCCTCACTGTCCTTCTCTGTCCCTACAAACAAGATTTAGCACAGAATAGCACACTGATAGTTTCCCCGAGTGTCCTTCTCTGTCCCTAAACTCAAGGATTTCAAATATGGTTCAGCAAGATTGGTTTAGCACAGAATAGCACACTGATAGTTTCCCTCACTGTCCTTCTCTGTCCCTACAAACAAGATTTAGCACAGAATAGCACACTGATAGTTTCCCCGAGTGTCCTTCTCTGTCCCTAAACTCAAGGATTTCAAATATGGTTCAGCAAGATTGGTTTAGGACAGAATAGCACACTGACACTTTCCCTCACTGTCCTTCTCTGTCCCTACAAACAAGATTTAGCACAGAATAACACACTGATAGTTTCCCCGAGTGTCCTTCTCTGTCCCTAAACTCAAGGATTTCAAATATGGTTCAGCAAGATTGGTTTAGGACAGAATAGCACACTGACACTTTCCCTCACTGTCCTTCTCTGTCCCTACAAACAAGATTTAGCACAGAATAGCACACTGATAGTTTCCACGAGTGTCCTTCTCTGTCCCTAAACTCAAGGATTTCAAATATGGTTCAGCAAGATTGGTTTAGGACAGAATAGCACACTGACACTTTCCCTCACTGCCCTTCTCTGTCCCTACAAACAAGATTTAGCACAGAATAGCACACTGATAGTTTCCACGAGTGTCCTTCTCTGTCCCTAAATTCAAGGATTTCAAATATGGTTCAGCAAGATTGGTTTAGCGGAGAATAGCACACTGATAGTTTCCCAGAGTGTCCTTCTCTGTCCCTAAACTCAAGGATTTCAAATATGGTTCAGCAAGATTGGTTTAGCACAGAATAGTACACTGATAGTTTCCCAGAGTGTCCTTCTCTGTCCCTAAACTCAAGGATTTCAAATATGGTTCAGCAAGATTGGTTTAGCACAGAATAGCACACTGATAATTTACCTCACTGTCCTTCTCTGTCCCTACAAACAATATTTAGCACAGAATAGCACACTGATAGTTTCCCCGAGTGTCCTTCTCTGTCCCTAAACTCAAGGATTTCAAATATGGTTCAGCAAGATTGGTTTAGCACAGAATAGCACACTGATAGTTTCCCTCACTGTCCTTCTCTGTCCCTACAAACAAGATTTAGCACAGAATAGCACACTGATAGTTTCCCCGAGTGTCCTACTCTGTCCCTAAACTCAAGGATTTCAAATATGGTTCAGCAAGATTGGTTTAGAACAGAATAGCACTCTGACAGTTTCCCTGAGTGTCCTTCTCTGTCCCTAAACTCAAGGATTTCAAATATGGTTCAGCAAGATTGGTTTAGGACAGAATAGCACACTGACACTTTCCCTCACTGTCCTTCTCTGTCCCTACAAACAAGATTTAGCACAGAATAGCACACTGATAGTTTCCCCGAGTGTTCTTCTCTGTCCCTAAACTCAAGGATTTCAAATATGGTTCAGCAAGATTGGTTTAGGACAGAATAGCACACTGACACTTTCCCTCACTGTCCTTCTCTGTCCCTACAAACAAGATTTAGCACAGAATAGCACACTGATAGTTTCCACGAGTGTCCTTCTCTGTCCCTAAACTCAAGGATTTCAAATATGGTTCAGCAAGATTGGTTTAGGACAGAATAGCACACTGACACTTTCCCTCACTGTCCTTCTCTGTCCCTACAAACAAGATTTAGCACAGAATAGCACACTGATAGTTTCCCCGAGTGTCCTTCTCTGTCCCTAAACTCAAGGATTTCAAATATGGTTCAGCAAGATTGGTTTAGAACAGAATAGCACACTGACAGTTTCCCAGAGTGTCCTTCTCTGTCCCTAAACTCAAGGATTGCAAATATGGTTCAGCAAGATTGGTTTAGGACAGAATAGCACACTGACACTTTCCCTCACTGTCCTTCTCTGTCCCTACAAACAAGATTTAGCACAGAATAGCACACTGATAGTTTCCCCGAGTGTCCTTCTCTGTCCCTAAACTCAAGGATTTCAAATATGGTTCAGCAAGATTGGTTTAGGACAGAATAGCACACTGACACTTTCCCTCACTATCCTTCTCTGTCCCTACAAACAAGATTTAGCACAGAATAGCACACTGATAGTTTCCACGAGTGTCCTTCTCTGTCCCTAAACTCAAGGATTTCAAATATGGTTCAGCAAGATTGGTTTAGGACAGAATAGCACACTGACACTTTCCCTCACTGCCCTTCTCTGTCCCTACAAACAAGATTTAGCACAGAATAGCACACTGATAGTTTCCACGAGTGTCCTTCTCTGTCCCTAAATTCAAGGATTTCAAATATGGTTCAGCAAGATTGGTTTAGCGGAGAATAGCACACTGATAGTTTCCCAGAGTGTCCTTCTCTGTCCCTAAACTCAAGGATTTCAAATATGGTTCAGCAAGATTGGTTTAGCTCAGAATAGCACACTGATAGTTTCCCAGAGTGTCCTTCTCTGTCCCTAAACTCAAGGATTTCAAATATGGTTCAGCAAGATTGGTTTAGCACAGAATAGCACACTGACACTTTCCCTCACTGTCCTTCTCTGTCCCTACAAACAAGATTTAGCACAGAATAGCACACTGATAGTTTCCCCGAGTGTTCTTCTCTGTCCCTAAACTCAAGGATTTCAAATATGGTTCAGCAAGATTGGTTTAGGACAGAATAGCACACTGACACTTTCCCTCACTGTCCTTCTCTGTCCCTACAAACAAGATTTAGCACAGAATAGCACACTGATAGTTTCCACGAGTGTCCTTCTCTGTCCCTAAACTCAAGGATTTCAAATATGGTTCAGCAAGATTGGTTTAGGACAGAATAGCACACTGACACTTTCCCTCACTGTCCTTCTCTGTCCCTACAAACAAGATTTAGCACAGAATAGCACACTGATAGTTTCCCCGAGTGTCCTTCTCTGTCCCTAAACTCAAGGATTTCAAATATGGTTCAGCAAGATTGGTTTAGAACAGAATAGCACACTGACAGTTTCCCAGAGTGTCCTTCTCTGTCCCTAAACTCAAGGATTGCAAATATGGTTCAGCAAGATTGGTTTAGGACAGAATAGCACACTGACACTTTCCCTCACTGTCCTTCTCTGTCCCTACAAACAAGATTTAGCACAGAATAGCACACTGATAGTTTCCCCGAGTGTCCTTCTCTGTCCCTAAACTCAAGGATTTCAAATATGGTTCAGCAAGATTGGTTTAGGACAGAATAGCACACTGACACTTTCCCTCACTGTCCTTCTCTGTCCCTACAAACAAGATTTAGCACAGAATAGCACACTGATAGTTTCCACGAGTGTCCTTCTCTGTCCCTAAACTCAAGGATTTCAAATATGGTTCAGCAAGATTGGTTTAGGACAGAATAGCACACTGACACTTTCCCTCACTGCCCTTCTCTGTCCCTACAAACAAGATTTAGCACAGAATAGCACACTGATAGTTTCCACGAGTGTCCTTCTCTGTCCCTAAATTCAAGGATTTCAAATATGGTTCAGCAAGATTGGTTTAGCGGAGAATAGCACACTGATAGTTTCCCAGAGTGTCCTTCTCTGTCCCTAAACTCAAGGATTTCAAATATGGTTCAGCAAGATTGGTTTAGCTCAGAATAGCACACTGATAGTTTCCCAGAGTGTCCTTCTCTGTCCCTAAACTCAAGGATTTCAAATATGGTTCAGCAAGATTGGTTTAGCACAGAATAGCACACTGATACTTTCCCTCACTGTCCTTCTCTGTCCCTACAAACAATATTTAGCACAGAATAGCACACTGATAGTTTCCCCGAGTGTCCTTCTCTGTCCCTAAACTCAAGGATTTCAAATATGGTTCAGCAAGATTGGTTTAGCACAGAATAGCACACTGATAGTTTCCCTCACTGTCCTTCTCTGTCCCTACAAACAAGATTTAGCACAGAATAGCACACTGATAGTTTCCCCGAGTGTCCTTCTCTGTCCCTAAACTCAAGGATTTCAAATATGGTTCAGCAAGATTGGTTTAGAACAGAATAGCACTCTGACACTTTCCCTCACTGCCCTTCTCTGTCCCTACAAACAAGATTTAGCACAGAATAGCACACTGATAGTTTCCACGAGTGTCCTTCTCTGTCCCTAAACTCAAGGATTTCAAATATGGTTCAGCAAGATTGGTTTAGCACAGAATAGCACACTGATAGTTTCCCTCACTGTCCTTCTCTGTCCCTACAAACAAGATTTAGCACAGAATAGCACACTGATAGTTTCCCAGAGTGTCCTTCTCTGTCCCTAAACTCAAGGATTTCAAATATGGTTCAGCAAGATTGGTTTAGAACAGAATAGCACACTGACAGTTTCCCAGAGTGTCCTTCTCTGTCCCTAAACTCAAGGATTTCAAATATGGTTCAGCAAGATTGGTTTAGGACAGAATAGCACACTGACACTTTCCCTCACTGTCCTTCTCTGTCCCTACAAACAAGATTTAGCACAGAATAGCACACTGATAGTTTCCCCGAGTGTCCTTCTCTGTCCCTAAACTCAAGGATTTCAAATATGGTTCAGCAAGATTGGTTTAGGACAGAATAGCACACTGACACTTTCCGTCACTGTCCTTCTCTGTCCCTACAAACAAGATTTAGCACAGAATAGCACACTGATAGTTTCCACGAGTGTCCTTCTCTGTCCCTAAACTCAAGGATTTCAAATATGGTTCAGCAAGATTGGTTTAGGACAGAATAGCACACTGACACTTTCCCTCACTGCCCTTCTCTGTCCCTACAAACAAGATTTAGCACAGAATAGCACACTGATAGTTTCCACGAGTGTCCTTCTCTGTCCCTAAATTTAAGGATTTCAAATATGGTTCAGCAAGATTGGTTTAGCGGAGAATAGCACACTGATAGTTTCCCAGAGTGTTCTTCTCTGTCCCTAAACTCAAGGATTTCAAATATGGTTCAGCAAGATTGGTTTAGCACAGAATAGCACACTGATAGTTTCCCAGAGTGTCCTTCTCTGTCCCTAAACTCAAGGATTTCAAATATGGTTCAGCAAGATTGGTTTAGCACAGAATAGCACACTGATACTTTCCCTCACTGTCCTTCTCTGTCCCTACAAACAATATTTAGCACAGAATAGCACACTGATAGTTTCCCCGAGTGTCCTTCTCTGTCCCTAAACTCAAGGATTTCAAATATGGTTCAGCAAGATTGGTTTAGCACAGAATAGCACACTGATAGTTTCCCTCACTGTCCTTCTCTGTCCCTACAAACAAGATTTAGCACAGAATAGCACACTGATAGTTTCCCCGAGTGTCCTTCTCTGTCCCTAAAATCAAGGATTTCAAATATGGTTCAGCAAGATTGGTTTAGAACAGAATAGCACTCTGACAGTTTCCCTGAGTGTCCTTCTCTGTCCCTAAACTCAAGGATTTCAAATATGGTTCAGCAAGATTGGTTTAGGACAGAATAGCACACTGACACTTTCCCTCACTGTCCTTCTCTGTCCCTACAAACAAGATTTAGCACAGAATAGCACACTGATAGTTTCCCCGAGTGTTCTTCTCTGTCCCTAAACTCAAGGACTTTAAATATGGTTCAGCAAGATTGGTTTAGGACAGAATAGCACACTGACACTTTCCCTCACTGTCCTTCTCTGTCCCTACAAACAAGATTTAGCACAGAATAGCACACTGATAGTTTCCACGGGTGTCCTTCTCTGTCCCTAAACTCAAGGATTTCAAATATGGTTCAGCAAGAATGGTTTAGCACAGAATAGCACACTGATAGTTTCCCCGAGTGGCCTTCTCTGTCCCTAAACTCAAGGATTTCAAATATGGTTCAGCAAGATTGGTTTAGGACAGAATAGCACACTGACACTTTCCCTCACTGTCCTTCTCTGTCCCTACAAACAAGGTTTAGCACAGAATAGCACACTGATAGTTTCCCCGAGTGTCCTTCTCTGTCCCTAAACTCAAGGATTTCAAATATGGTTCAGCAAGATTGGTTTAGCACAGAATAGCACACTGATACTTTCCCTCACTGTCCTTCTCTGTCCCTACAAACAAGATTTAGCACAGAATAGCACACTGATAGTTTCCACGAGTGTCCTTCTCTGTCCCTGAACTCAAGGATTTCAAATATGGTTCAGCAAGATTGGTTTAGAACAGAATAGCACACTGACAGTTTCCCCGAGTGTCCTTCTCTGTCCCTAAACTCAAGGATTTCAAATATGGTTCAGCAAGATTGGTTTAGAACAGAATAGCACACTGATAGTTTCCACGAGTGTCCTTCTCTGTCCCTAAACTCAAGGATTTCAAATATGGTTCAGCAAGATTGGTTTAGCGGTGAATAGCACACTGATAGTTTCCCAGAGTGTCCTTCTCTGTCCCTAAACTCAAGGATTTCAAATATGGTTCAGCAAGATTGGTTTAGCACAGAATAGCACACTGATAGTTTCCCCGAGTGTCCTTCTCTGTCCCTAAACTCAAGGATTTCAAATATGGTTCAGCAAGATTGGTTTAGAACAGAATAGCACTCTGACAGTTTCCCTGAGTGTCCTTCTCTGTCCCTAAACTCAAGGATTTCAAATATGGTTCAGCAAGATTGGTTTAGGACAGAATAGCACACTGACACTTTCCCTCACTGTCCTTCTCTGTCCCTACAAACAAGATTTAGCACAGAATAGCACACTGATAGTTTCCCCGAGTGTTCTTCTCTGTCCCTAAACTCAAGGATTTCAAATATGGTTCAGCAAGATTGGTTTAGAACAGAATAGCACTCTGACAGTTTCCCTGAGTGTCCTTCTCTGTCCCTAAACTCAAGGATTTCAAATATGGTTCAGCAAGATTGGTTTAGGACAGAATAGCACACTGACACTTTCCCTCACTGTCCTTCTCTGTCCCTACAAACAAGATTTAGCACAGAATAGCACACTGATAGTTTCCCTGAGTGTTCTTCTCTGTCCCTAAACTCAAGGATTTCAAATATGGTTCAGCAAGATTGGTTTAGGACAGAATAGCACACTGACACTTTCCCTCACTGTCCTTCTCTGTCCCTACAAACAAGATTTAGCACAGAATAGCACACTGATAGTTTCCACGAGTGTCCTTCTCTGTCCCTAAACTCAAGGATTTCAAATATGGTTCAGCAAGATTGGTTTAGGACAGAATAGCACACTGACACTTTCCCTCACTGTCCTTCTCTGTCCCTACAAACAAGATTTAGCACAGAATAGCACACTGATAGTTTCCACGAGTGTCCTTCTCTGTCCCTAAACTCAAGGATTTCAAATATGGTTCAGCAAGATTGGTTTAGCACAGAATAGCACACTGATAGTTTCCCCGAGTGGCCTTCTCTGTCCCTAAACTCAAGGATTTCAAATATGGTTCAGCAAGATTGGTTTAGGACAGAATAGCACACTGACACTTTCCCTCACTGTCCTTCTCTGTCCCTACAAACAAGATTTAGCACAGAATAGCACACTGATAGTTTCCCCAAGTGTCCTTCTCTGTCCCTAAACTCAAGGATTTCAAATATGGTTCAGCAAGATTGGTTTAGCACAGAATAGCACACTGATACTTTCCCTCACTGTCCTTCTCTGTCCCTACAAACAAGATTTAGCACAGAATAGCACACTGATAGTTTCCCCGAGTGTCCTTCTCTGTCCCTAAACTCAAGGATTTCAAATATGGTTCAGCAAGATTGGTTTAGCACAGAATAGCACACTGATAGTTTCCCTCACTGTCCTTCTCTGTCCCTACAAACAAGATTTAGCACAGAATAGCACACTGATAGTTTCCCTGAGTGTCCTTCTCTGTCCCTGAACTCAAGGATTTCAAATATGGTTCAGCAAGATTGGTTTAGAACAGAATAGCACACTGACAGTTTCCCCGAGTGTCCTTCTCTGTCCCTAAACTCAAGGATTTCAAATATGGTTCAGCAAGATTGGTTTAGAACAGAATAGCACACTGACAGTTTCCCCGAGTGTCCTTCTCTGTCCCTAAACTCAAGGATTTCAAATATGGTTCAGCAAGATTGGTTTAGGACAGAATAGCACACTGACACTTTCCCTCACTGTCCTTCTCTGTCCCTACAAACAAGATTTAGCAGAGAATAGCACACTGATAGTTTCCCCGAGTGTCCTTCTCTGTCCCTAAACTCAAGGATTTCAAATATGGTTCAGCAAGATTGGTTTAGGACAGAATAGCACACTGACACTTTCCCTCACTGTCCTTCTCTGTCCCTACAAACAAGATTTAGCACAGAATAGCACACTGATAGTTTCCACGAGTGTCCTTCTCTGTCCCTAAACTCAAGGATTTCAAATATGGTTCAGCAAGATTGGTTTAGGACAGAATAGCACACTGACACTTTCCCTCACTGTCCTTCTCTGTCCCTACAAACAAGATTTAGCACAGAATAGCACACTGATAGTTTCCACGAGTGTCCTTCTCTGTCCCTAAACTCAAGGATTTCTAATATGGTTCAGCAAGATTGGTTTAGCACAGAATAGCACACTGATAGTTTCCCTGAGTGTCCTTCTCTGTCCCTAAACTGAAGGATTTCAAATATGGTTCAGCAAGATTGGTTTAGCACAGAATAGCACACTGATAGTTTCCCCGAGTGTCCTTCTCTGTCCCTAAACTCAAGGATTTCAAATATGGTTCAGCAAGATTGGTTTAGCACAGAATAGTACACTGATACTTTCCCTCACTGTCCTTCTCTGTCCCTACAAACAAGATTTAGCACAGAATAGCACACTGATAGTTTCCCCGAGTGTCCTTCTCTGTCCCTAAACTCAAGGATTTAAAATATGGTTCAGCAAGATTGGTTTAGCACAGAATAGCACACTGATAGTTTCCCTCACTGTCCTTCTCTGTCCCTACAAACAAGATTTAGCACAGAATAGCACACTGATAGTTTCCCCGAGTGTCCTTCTCTGTCCCTAAACTCAAGGATTTCAAATATGGTTCAGCAAGATTGGTTTAGAACAGAATAGCACACTGACAGTTTCCCCGAGTGTCCTTCTCTGTCCCTAAACTCAAGGATTTCAAATATGGTTCAGCAAGATTGGTTTAGGACAGAATAGCACACTGACACTTTCCCTCACTGTCCTTCTCTGTCCCTACAAACAAGATTTAGCACAGAATAGCACACTGATAGTTTCCCCGAGTGTCCTTCTCTGTCCCTAAACTCAAGGATTTCAAATATGGTTCAGCAAGATTGGTTTAGAACAGAATAGCACACTGACAGTTTCCCAGAGTGTCCTTCTCTGTCCCTAAACTCAAGGATTTCAAATATGGTTCAGCAAGATTGGTTTAGGACAGAATAGCACACTGACACTTTCCCTCACTGTCCTTCTCTGTCCCTACAAACAAGATTTAGCACAGAATAGCACACTGATAGTTTCCACGAGTGTCCTTCTCTGTCCCTAAACTCAAGGATTTCAAATACGGTTCAGCAAGATTGGTTTAGAACAGAATAGCACACTGATAGTTTCCCTCTCTGTCCTTCTCTGTCCCTACAAACAAGATTTAGCACAGAATAGCACACTGATAGTTTCCACGAGTGTCCTTCTCTGTCCCTAAACTCAAGGATTTCAAATACGGTTCAGCAAGATTGGTTTAGAACAGAATAGCACACTGACAGTTTCCCTCACTGTCCTTCTCTGTCCCTACAAACAAGATTTAGCACAGAATAGCACACTGATAGTTTCCACGAGTGTCCTTCTCTGTCCCTAAACTCAAGGATTTCAAATACGGTTCAGCAAGATTGGTTTAGAACAGAATAGCACACTGACAGTTTCCCTCACTGTCCTTCTCTGTCCCTACAAACAAGGATTAGCACAGAATAGCACACTGACACTTTCCCTCACTGTCCTTCTCTGTCCCTACAAACAAGGTTTAGCACAGAATAGCACACTGACACTTTCCCTCACTGTCCTTCTCTGTCCCTACAAACAAGGTTTAGCACAGAATGACACACTGACACTCTCCCTACCTATCATTCTCTGTCCCTAAACACAAGGAATCCAGGATTAGTAAAGGAAAAAAATGACACTGTCCCTGCCTATGCTTCTCTTTCCCTGCTCCGGAACACACTACACAAGGCCGCCGCGCTGGCGGCCTTTTATATTGTGGGGCGTGTACTAAACCCCCTCAGCAATAATTGGCCACAGGCATCCTGCCTGTGGCCAATCATTGCTCTCCTCGCTGCCGGCGCTGTGATTTGCCAAGCATGCGGGGTCACAGTGCATGCTTGGCCAATCACAGCGCCTGGATGACACTGCGATGGTGTAGTGCATTGTGGGCCGTTCGCGTCACTCGAATTTGGCGCGAACGGCCCAAATCGTTCGATCTTCGTCGAACGATCGAACAGCCGATGTTCGAGTCGAATGTATGTTCGACTCGAACACGAAGCTCATCCCTAGCCATGAGGTCCTTTAACCACTTCAATACCATGCACTTATGCACCTTCCCGCCCAGACCAATTTTCAGCTTTCAGTACTCTCACACTTTGAATGACAATTACTTAGTCATGCTACACTGTATCCAAACAAAATTTTTATCATTTTCTTCTCACAAATAGAGCTTTCTTTTGGTGGTATTTAATCGCCACTGGTTTTTTTATTTTTTGCGATATAAGCAAAAAAACAGCATTTTTAAAAAAAAAAACACTTTTTTTTAGTTTCTATTGTAAAATTTTGCAAATAAGTAATTTTTCTTCATAAATTTGTGCCAAAATGTATACTGCTACATATCTTTGATAAAATGAACCCAAATTAGTGTATATTATTTGGTCTTTGTGAAAGTTATAGAGTCTACAAACTATGGTGGCAATCACTGAAAATTTATCACATCTGATCACGCCTGATGTACTGAAGGGATATCTCATTTCTTGAGACACTAACAAGCGAGGAAAGTACAAATACCCCAAAATTACCCCTTTTTGGAAAGTAGACAGTCCAAGGTATTTACTAAGAGGCGTGGTGAGTTTTTTGAAGTTGTATTTTTTTCCCACAATTCTTGGGAAAATTTAATTTTTTTTTTTTTTTTACACAAACTGGTCATATTAACAGTTTTTTTCACTCACACAGCATATGCATAATTGCAACTACACCCCAAAATACATTCTGCTACTCATGACCCCATTTTGGAAAGCACACACCCCAACGTATAATCTATGAAGCATTATGAGTCTTTTGAACGGTTCATTTTTTTCCAGAAGGTTTTGGAAAATGTGGAGAAAAAATGAAAATGCATTTTTTTTACACAAAGTTGTCAATTTATAAGATATTTCTAACGCATAGCATATACATAGCAAAAATGACACCCCAAAATGCATTCTGCTACTCCTCCTGAGTATAGCGATACCACATGTGTGAGACTTTTACACAGCCTGGCCATATACAGAGGCCCAACATTGAAGTAGCACTTTCAGGTGTTCTACAAGCATAAATCGCACATATCCTTTCTCAACCACCTATTACAATTTTGAAGGCCCTGGAGCACCAGGACAATAGAATTTTCCACAAAATGACCCCATTTTTGAAAGCACACACCCCAACGTATAATCTATGAGGCATTATGAGTCTTTTGAACGGTTCATTTTTTTCCAGAAGGTTTTGGAAAATGTGGAGAAAAAATTAAAATGCATTTTTTTTACACAAAGTTCAATTTATAAGATATTTCTAACACATAATATGTACATAGCAAAAATTACACCCCAAAATGCATTCTGCTACTCCTCCTGAGTATGGCGATACCACATGTTTGAGACTTTTACACAGCCTGGCCACATACAGAGGCCCAACATCCAAGTAGCACCTCCAGGCATTCTAGCAGCATTAATTGCACATATAATTTTCTGACTACCGATCACATTTTTGAAGGCCCTTCATATATCTAACACATAGCAGGTACATACCAAATAACAAAAGATTACCTGTGGTTTTAGAAGTGCAGTGGTCCACAGAGGAGAGCATCGGTCCAGGCAGCAGGCAGGGATGAGGTCAGCGACAGCAAAAGCAATCATCCAGGCAGCAGGCAGGAATACTGTCCATAGTTCGCACAGGCAGAGATACTGTCAGCACAGCCAGAGCACAGCCAAAGCACAGGTCCAGGTAGCAGGCAGAGGTGTCCCGGCAGAAATGCTGTCCAAAGTCAGTAGAGGCAGCAGGCAGATATATGGTCAACACAGCCAAAGTATTGGTCCATGCAGCAGGAAGAAACATGGTCCATAATGTCATGGGTCATTACAGGCAGTAATATGGTCAGCACAGCCAAATTATTGGTCCAGGCAGCAGGAAGGACCATCAAGCTTAGGGCCAGGGGGACAGGGGTAGAGGCTTCTCCCACCCAAATCGCTTTGAAGCCTCCGGGCAACCAGACCCTGTTCTTGGAGCACAGAAAATGAAAAACTGGTTTTCTCTACTCAGAACGCTATTCTGAAGCCCCTCACATATGTGAGACCCCTGTGTACTAAAAGTAGATGGCCAAAAGATCAGTCCAAGTGGCAGGCAAAAACATGGTCGATTAACAGGCCAAGGTCGGTACACGTGGAAGTCAGAAACGTGGTTTAAATCGGCAGGCAGAGGCATCGTCGGTAAACAGGCCAGGGTCAGTTAATTAACATGGAAGGTAGTTAGTAACATGGTAGCAGGCAAATAGGGAAATGGCAGTCTGTTAATAATAAGGGGAACTAATGGATGTATGATAATTTTTGAAGCAATTTCCGATGCACAGGCCAGGTTGGGAGGGACAATCGGGACAATAATAGCTGGTGTCTCTTCTTACTCCTCCTCTGCTGCATACACGGCATTTCTTTTGGCGTCTTCTTCCAGATTGTGTGGGGGGGATGCTAAAGGGATAGTGTCGCTCGTGAAGCCGACTCACACTATCAGAGCGAATGCTTCCTGGGGCGGGATCTTGTTGGTAAATGAGGGCATCGATGATATCTTCGATATATTGGAGGTAGTGGAGTCTGTGATTTTGAGTTGCTTTTTGGTAGCAGACAAACAAATTAAAAAGGGCCATGTGAAACAGGTGAAACGCAACTTTTTTGTGCCAATAATGGGACTTTCTGGTTGATAAGTAGGGCTGTAGCATCTGGTCGTTTAAATCCACCCCCCCCATGTACAAATTGTAGTCGTGGACACATTCAGGCTTTACAATGGAGCCGCGTCTTCTTGGGATCTCCACCATGGTGTCATTGTGGATCGTAGAGAGGATGTGGACATCTTTCTTGTCCCTCCACTTCATGGCCAACACCTCCTCGTTCCTCATGGATGCCGATTCTCCAGGTCGCAATTTTTTTGTCAATAAATTTTGTGGGAATCCCTTCCGTTTTTTTTTTAAGGTACCGCAGGCCGGGGTTTGTTTACTGTAAAGGTGGCGAAAAAGGGGTAGGCTGGTATAATAATTATCAATATATAAATGGTAACCTTTTCCGAACAGGGGGTATGCCAACTCCCAGACAATTTTCCCACTGGTTCCAATATATGTGGGGCAATCACGGGGCTGGAGCAGGGAGTCTTTGCCTTCGTAGATCCTGAATTTGCAGACGTATCCAGTGGCTCGATCACATAATTTATTTAATTTTAACCCATACCTGGCTCTCTTGCTTGGTATGTACTGCTTGAACTGCAGTCGGCCGGTGAAATGTACGAGGGACTCGTCCACACAAATTTTTTGGTCTGGGATGAAAACTTCTTCAAATCGCTGGGAAAAGGCATTGATTAGGGGGCGTATCTTGTACAATTTGTCGTAGTTGGGATGATCTCGGGGAGGGCACTGTGAATTGTCATTGAAGTGGAGAAAGCGCATAATCATGTCGTATCTTTTCCTGGACATGACAGCGGAATATATGGGCATGTGTTGGATGGGGCGTTTGGACCAATATGAATGGACTTTGTTCTTTTTTGTAAGCCCCATATTGAACATAAGGCCCAAAAATAATTTAAATTCCTCCAATGTTAGACGCCGCCACTGGAACATGCGGGCGTAGGAAGAATCGGGGTTGGCAGCAATAAATTGGGATGCATACAGATTTGTTTGATCCACTATATTCTGCAGCAAATCTTGTGGGAAAAATAAACAAAAATAATCAAATGTAGAAAAATTTGTAGTGTCGGGCTGCACACCTGGCTGTGCGGTGAAAGGGGGGATGATAGCGGATCCTGAGTTGGCAGGCAACCATAAGGGGTTTGCCAGGGCATCGGAAAGGTAGGATTGGGGCTGGATTCTTCGGGTTGGGTGTGCATTTCCATTGCTTGTACTGGGCTCCTCTTCCTGGGGTATGGCGCTGCTGGTGGTGGGCAGTTCTCCTGATCTTGGTGCTGATCTTGGTGCTGATCTTGGTGCCGATCGCATTCTTTTGGGAGGGACGGTTTCCTCCGGGGACTCGGACTCTGAGCCACAATCCTCCACTGGCTTGTATTCCGAACCAGAATCGGATAATGGGAGCTCCCCGCTGCTCTCATCATCCGACATGGCAAGAATGGCATATGCCTCCTCAGGTGTGTAAACCCTTTGGGACATTATGGCAGTGCTTATTGGTGGGCCTGTGTAATGGTACTGCTGGTGGTAGTGGTGGCGGTCTGTGTGGTAGTACCGATGGAGGTATTAGTGGTGGGCCTGTGTGGTGGTACCGATGGCGGTATGGGTGGTGGTGGTACCAATGGCGGTACAGGTGGTGGTGGTACCGATGGCGGTATGGGTGGTGGTGGTGGCGGCGGTACCAATGGCGGTACAGGTGGCGGTACGGGTGGTGGTGGTAGCGATGGCGGTATGGGTGGTGGTGGTACCGATGGCGGTACAGGTGGTGGTGGTACCGATGGCGGTACAGGTGGTGGTGGTACCAATGGCGGTACGGGTGGTGATGGTACGATGGCGGTACAGGTGGTGGTACAGGTGGTGGTGGCACTACCGACGGTGGTACGGGTGGTGGTACTGGTGGTGGTACCGATGGCGGCACTAGTGGTGATACTGGTAGCAGGCCTGTGTGGCAGTATAGATGCTGGGCCTGGTGGCGGTACTGGTGGTGGTACTGGTACCGATGGCGGTACTGGTAGCCTGTGTGGCGGTGCCAATGGCGGTACCGATGGAGGTGGGCCTGTGACAGATGATTGACAGATGGGCTGATTGATTGACAGATGGGCTGATTGATTGATTGACAGATGGGTTGATTGATTGACAGATGGGGTGATTGATTGACAGGTGGGGTGATTGATTGACAGGTGGGGTGATTGATTGACAGATGGGCTGATTGACAGATGGGCTGATTGACAGATGGGCTGATTGGCTGGGCTGATTGATGTGCTGGGCTGTGTGACAGGTCCTCTTTATGGGGGGGGGGCGTGTTGTGCACTGTAAACTTATGTAGACAAACTACACTGAGCTAACTTACTGATCTCTTCTCTCTCCTCACAGATCGGTGTGTGAGGAGAGAGCAGGGATTAGGTAGTAACTCCTGTGGAGTTTGTTTACATTTGTGACCGGCTGTGATTGGACACAGCCGGTCACATGGTAAACAGCCAATTCATTGGCTGTTTACTCTAATCGGGGACGCGCTGTGTCCAAGGGACACTCGCCTTCCCCGATCCCCGCTCTGCAAGCCTGTGGCGGCGCGCACGAAGCGTGCCGCCGAGTTTGTTTTGACAGGTGATCGGCTGTGACTTTGACACAGCCGATCACATGGTAAACAGCCAATGAAATTGGCTGTTTACCGTGATCGGGGAAGCGCTGTGTCCGAGGGACACATGCCGTCCCCGATCACCGCGCTGCGCGCCCCCGCGGGCGCGCGCAAGGCATTATCCTGCAGGATGTTATATGACGTCCAGTATCGATATTGCAACCACTTCCCGGACGTCAATTCACTATTGACTGGGCGGGAAGTGGTTAACCACTTAACGACCGTCCACTGTAAATATATGTCGGCAGAATGGCACCGACAGGCAGAATCACGTATATGTACGTGACTGCCTTTGTATAGTTGGGGGGTCCGATCGGACCCCCCTTCTTTACAGTGAGCGGCCGTTATTCCTTTGGGAGCGATCAGGGATGAGGGGACAGCCGTTCGATTCCGGCCACCCCCTCTCGATCGCTCCCAGCGAATCGAATCATTCCCCTGCCTGTGTAATGTAAACACAGGCAGAGGAAGTGATGTCATCTCTCCTGCGGCGCTCACATATACCGAGCGCCGTACAGGAGAAGATGCAGGTTAGTGCACAAAACACTACACTGACACCAGGACACATAGGCACATAAATCGCCCCCCCAGATCACCCCCCAGATCACCCCCCAGCCCCCAGTCACAGTGTCACTGATTGCAGTGACCATTTATTTACTGATCACTGTAATCAGTGACATTTGTGACTGTAAAAGTGTCACTAAAGTTAGTTTTAGGTCCAGTGTAGCCCCCTAACCCCCCCCTAATAAAGGTTTAACCCCCTGATCGCCCCCCAGATAACCCTTTCACCCCCTAGCACCGCCGTCGCTAAGCGATCATTTTTCTGATCGCTGTCTTAGCGTTGGTGATGCCGATCGGTAGCCAGTTATTTTTTTTAGGTTTGCCGCAGGTTTTTATAGCGTCGGGTACCCCCATATATTACCTAATAAAGGTTTAACCCCCTTGATCGCCCCCCAGATAACCCTTTCACCCCCTATCACCACTGTCGCTAAGCGATCATTTTTCTGATCGCTGTCTTAGCGTCGGTGATGCAGATCGGTAGCCAGTTATTTTTTTTAGGTTCGCCGCAGGTTTTTATAGCGTCAGGTACCCCCATATATTACCTAATAAAGGTTTAACCCCCTTGATCGCCCCCCAGGTAACCCTTTCACCCCTATCACCACTGTCGCTAAGCAATCGTTTTTCTGATTGCTGTCTTAGGGTTTGTGATGCCGATCGGTAGCCAGTAATTTTTTTTAGGTTCGCCGCAGGTTTTTATAGCGTCGGGTACCCCCATATATTACCTAATAAAGGTTTAACCCCCTTGATCGCCCCCCAGGTAACCCTTTCACCCCCTATCACCACTGTCGCTAAGCAATCGTTTTTCTGATCGCTGTCTTAGTGTTGGTGATGCCGATCGGTAGCCAGTAATTTTTTTTAGGTTCGCCGCAGGTTTTTATAGCGTCAGGTACCCCCATATATTATCTAATAAAGGTTTAACCCCCTTGATCGCCCCCCAGGCAACCCTTTCACCCCCTATCACCACTGTCGCTAAGCGATCGTTTTTCTGATCGCTGTCTTAGTGTTGGTGATGCCGATCGGTAGCCAGTAATTTTTATTTAGGTTCGCCGTCAGGTTTTTATATAGCGTCAGGTACCCCCATATATTACCTAATAAAGGTTTTAACCCCCTAATTGCCCCTAGTTAACCCTTTCACCAGTAATCAATGTTAATATAAGTGTTACGGGTGACGCTGGTTAGTTAGTTTGCTTTTTATAGTGTCAGGGCACCCGCCGTATATAACCCAATAAAGGTTTAACCCCCTGATCGCCCGGCTGGTGATATCAATTAGGTTTTAGCATCAGAGAGGGTCTGTGTCACACCCCAGGCAGCGTCAGGTTAGTGCCAGTAACGCTAACACCCACGTGTATAAAATGCTTAGTGGTATAGTATCTGAACAGATCAATATCTGATCTGATCAGTTCTATACTAGCATCCCCAGCAGTTTAGGGTTCCCAAACACGCAGTGTTAGCGGGATCAGCCCAGATACCTGCTAGCACCTGCGTTTTGCCCCTCCATCCAGCCCAGGCCACCCAAGTGCAGTATCGATCGATCACTGTCACTTGCAAAACACAACACACATAACTGCAACGTTCGCAGAGACAGGCCTTATCCCTGCGACTCCAGTGCTGTAGGAGGTGATTTCACCACCACAGTTAAAAAAAAATGCATATATGCCGAAACATTGGGGCAGCACAGGCGGAGGAGCAATTTTGCTCCTAATGCCGTGTACATACGGTCAAAATTCCGACGGAGGCTTGCCCGTTGAAAAGTCTGACCATGTGTACGCGGCATAACTTTTGCGGGAAGATGCCCCCATGCTTCGGCATATATAAATGGTGCATGTATGCCCATCATTAGAAGTGGGTGGATGAAGGGCGGTATTCTAATGGTGGGCATACCCACCGATCAATCTTTTTTTTTCGTTCAGCCAACAGGATGCATGAAAAAAAAAGATTACAATACATGTCCAACAAGGACCAGCAACGTACTGGTATGTTGCTGGACTTTGAATGTTTATACCAGAATGATGCCTGCGGGTTTAGGTATCATCTTGGTATCATTCTTTTCATCCAGCGGCCGGCTTTCATGTAAAAGCAATCCTAGTGGCTAATTAGCCTCTGGACTGCTTTTACAAGCAGTGGGAGGGAATGTCCCCCCCGGATATAAAAAGCGCCATTGGGAAATTGGGAAAGCATTTTATCACACCGATCTTGGTGTGGTCAGATGCTTTGAGGGCAGAGGAAAGATCTAGGGTCCAATAGACCCCAGTTTTTTCAAAAAAAGAGTACCTGTCACTACCTATTGCTATCATAGGGGATATTTACATTCCCTGAGATAACAATAAAAATGATAAAAAAATAAAAATATGGAAGCAACAGTTTAAAAATAAAATAAAAAAGCAAAAGTAATAATAAAAAAAAAGCACCCCTGTCCTGCCCTGCTCTTGCCCAATGGCGAACGCAAGCGTCGGTCTGGCGTCATATGTAAACAGCAATTGCACCATGCATGTGAGATATCACCACGAAGGTCAGATCAAGGGCAGTAATTTTAGCAGTAGACCTCCTCTGTAAATCTAACGTGGTAACCTGTAAAGGCTTTTAAAGGCTTTTAAAAATGTATGTAGTTTGTCGCCAATGCGTGTTTGTGCGAAATTTTAAAGCTTGTCGTGTTTGGTATCTATGTACTCAGCCTAAGATCATCTTTTTTATTTCATCAAACATTTGGGCAATATAGTGTGTTTTAGTGCATTAAAATTAAAAAAAGTGTATTTTTCCCCCAAAAAATGCGTTTGAAAAATCGCTGCGCAAATACTGTGTAGAAAAAAAAAATGCAACACCCACCATTTTAATCTGTAGGGCCTTTTCTTTAAAAATATATATAAGGTTTGGGGGTTCAACATAATTTTCTTGCAAAAAAAATATGTTTTCATGTAAACAAAAAGTGTCAAAAAGGGCTTTGTCTTCAAGTGGTTAGAAGAGTGGATGTAAGCTTCCTAATGTTGTGTATAAAATGCCAGAACAGTTCAAAACCTCCCCAAATGACCCTATTTTGGAAAGTAGACACCCCAAGCTATATACTGAGAGGCATGTCGAGTCCATGGAATATTTTATATGTTGACACAAGTTGCGGAAAAAAGACAATTTATTTATTTATTTATTTATTTTTCCACAAAGTTGTCACTAAATGATATATTGCTCAAACATGTCATGGGCATATGTGGAATTACACCCCAAAATACATTCTGTTGCTTCTCCTGAGTACGGGGATACCACATGTGTGAGACTTTTTGGGAGCCTAGCCACATACGGGACCCCAAAACCAAACACCGCCTTCAGGCTTTCTAAGGGTGTAAATCTTTGATTTCACTTCTCACTGCCTATCACAGTTTCGGAGGCCATGGAATGCCCAGATGGCACAAAACCCCCCCAAATGACCCCATTTTGGAAAGTAGACACCCCCATCTACTTGCTGAGAGGTATGGTGAGTATTTTGCAGATCTCGCTTTTTGTCACTAAGGCCTCGTACACACGGCCGATTTTCTCGGCAAGAACCAGCAAGAAACTTGCTGGCAGAGAGGTCTTGCCGAGTAAATCGGTCGTGTGTACGCGGCTATCGGGTTTCTCGTCGAGAAAACCGACAAGAAACCTTGACGAGAAAATAGAGAACCTGCTCTCTGTTTTCTCGTCGAGATTCTCCTCGGCATGTTTCTCGACGAGAAAAGTGAGTGTGTGTACACTTACCTGTCCTCCCGGAAGCCCGCGCATGTTCGAAATGAATTCGACGCATGCGCGGTAGCTTCCTAGGCATACGTAGGGTATACCAAGATGGCGGCGACGGCATCGAATGTGACGAGCGCATGCTCGTAGTAGTCGATGACGTCACCGCGTACGCTCCATTCAAAGAACCGCGGGTTCTTTGAAACGAGCGTGTGTACACTCGGCCGGGACAAGTTTCTTGTCCAAGAATCTCGTCGAAAAAAACGACATGTTTTTTTCAACGAGAATCTCGGCCGTGTGTACGAGGGCAAAGTTTTGAAAATTGAAAAAAAAAAAAATATATATATTTTCTTTCTTCATTTTCAAAAACAAATGAGAGCTGTAAAATACTCACCATGCCTCTCAGCAAATATCTTGGGGTGTCTACTTTCCAAAATGGGGTCATTTGGGGGGGTTTTGTGCTATTTTGGCATTTTATGGCCTTCAAAACTGTGATAGGAAGTGAGGAGTGAAATCAAAAATTTGTGCCTAGAAATCCTGAAGGCGGTGCTTGGTTTTCGGGGTCCCGTACGCGGCTAGGCTCCCAAAAAGTCCCACACATGTGGTATCCCCGTACTCAGGAGAAGCAGCAAAATGTATTTTGGGGTGTAATTCCATATATAACCATGGCATGTGTGAGCAATATATCATTTAGTGACAACTTTTTGTAATTTTTTTTAATTTTTTTATTTTTTTGTCATTATTCAATCACTTGGGACAAAAAAAAAAATTCAGTGGGCTCAACAGGCCTCTCAGCAATTTCCTTGGGGTGTCTACTTTCTAAAATGGGGTCATTTGGGGGGGTTTTGTGCTATTTTGGCATTTTATGGCCTTCGAAACTGTGATAGGTAGTGAGGAGTGAAATCAAAAATTTGCGCCCTTAGAAATCCTGAAGGCGGTGCTTGGTTTTCGGGGGCCCGTACGCGGCTAGGCTCCCAAAAAGTCCCACACATGTGGTATCCTCGTACTCAGGAGAAGCAGCAAAATGTATTTTCGGGTGCAATTCCACATATAACCATGGCATGTGTGAGCAATATATCATTTAGTGACAACTTTTTGTAATTTAAATTTTTTTGTCATTATTCAATCACTTGAGACAAAAAAAAAATATTCAATGGGCTCAACATGCCTCTCAGCAATTTCCTTGGGGTGTCTTCTTTCCAAAATGGGGTCATTTGGGGGGGTTTTGTACTGCCCTGCCATTTTAGCACCTCAAGAAAAGAGATAGGCAGTCATAAATTAAAAGCTGTGTAAATTCCAGAAAATGTACCCTAGTTTGTAGACGCTATAACTTTTGTGCAAACCAATAAATATACGCTTATTGACATTTTTTTTACTAAAGACATGTGGCTGAATACATTTTGGCCTAAATGTATGACTAAAATTGAGTTTATTCGATTTTTCTTATAACAAAAAGTAGAAAATATCATTTTTTTTAAAAAAAATTCGGTCTTTTTCCATTTATATCGCAAAAAATAAAAATCACAGAGGCAATTAAATACCATTAAAAGAAAGCTCTATTTGTGGGAAGAAAAGGACGCAAATTTCGTTTCGGTACAACATTGCATGTCCGCACAATTTACAGTTAAAGCAGCGCAGTACAAAATTCTGAAAACAGCTCTGGTCCTTTAGCTACAAAATGGTCCGGGGCTTAAGTGGTTAATGACTGGTTCTCTTCCTTAGTTAGGTTATGGTTCCTAGATTTTTTAGGTTTGTCACATAGTGTAATTAAATCTTTGTAAACTGCCTGGTAGTAGGTCTCTATGTATGGCCCTTTAGAATTGGTGGGAAAAAAGGTAGACTGGGGCCTGAGGGAAGTATGTAATATGGATGGCTCTAACTGTGAAGTAGGGACATATCCTTCTTGATTCCCCTCAGACCACAAGTCCTCTAGTATTTGTAGAGCCTCTTCGTCAGGTTCCGTAGCGGGAGGGGAAGGGGAACTAGGCCTGGGGGCAATCTCCTTTCCTACATGATTATGAAAATGAGTGAGTGGATTAGGAGCATAATGACGTCTAAGGGTAAGGGATCGAATGAAACGGTGGAGGTCCTTAACCTCCCTAGCGGTAATCCCGAGCGTGACTCGGGGTTGTTTTTTTATGCTAGGATCGGTAACCCCGAGTCACGCTCGGGGTAGACATTGCAGAGCTCGCAGCGGAGTTTCCTTACCTTCTCCTGGCGATCCAGCGATGATGTCCTCTGCTGTGATCGCCAGCGAGATCTCCGGCGAGTGTCGGCACTTTCGACCCCATCTGACTTCCTAGTTCCGTTCCCTGCGAGCCGCAGCGGCGCATGGGAGCGGAACTGGGCGGCAAATTCAAAAAGGTAAACACATAGTATACATACAGTATACTGTAATCTTACTGATTACAGTACTGTATGTAATAATTACACATCCCCTTTGTCCCTAGTGGTCTGTCCAGTGTCCTGCATGCACTTTTATATAATAAAAATCGTTCTTTCTGCCTGTAAACTGGGGATTGTCCATAGCAACTAAAAAGTGTCCCTTTATGTCAAAAGTGGTTTTAGACCAACTAGAAAGCAGCGATAATAAATTAGAATCACTCGCAGAATTGAGCGATAGCGATTTGTGGGGAAATTCGTCATCAAACACTAAATCTAATGACAGCGACAATTCTGCAACTGAGCAGATTTCAGTGTTTTTGATTTGATTACATTATTGAATAATTTTTATTATAATTAGATTACTATTTTTTATAATTATTTATAGTTATTTATTATATTATAATTTATAATTTTGTGTTTTATATTTATCATACCCGGGATGTTTACTAGACTCTGGTTTGCTCAGGTTTAAGTAAGTAATTACTAAGAATCGCAGGCCTATAATACATAACACCAAATTTTCATGCAAAATAATTGTACCGCTTTTGGTACATAATTCCAGAAAGAATCATACCGCCAGGGAGGTTAAACAAGCCAAACTTATTTGGCCCTATAGAGGGTGAGAAACTCAACCCTTTCTGAAGTAAGAGGGTGTCGGCAGATGTGAGGGTCTGGGAGGACAGGTTTTAAATTTTTATTGTGGTTATATTATTTGTTCTGTCCTCTCTTTTTTGTTATGAGTCCTTTCTAGAGGTGCCTCCTCTTCGACCTCATCTAATTTTCTTTTTAGGACACCTGCTCCCTTTGGAGGTACTATCTGAAAACCCTGAGTTTCTGGGGATATAGAAACAATATCCGAAGCCTGAACTGCTGGTAAGCGGCCCTGGTTTTCTGGAATTTTGGGTCTGGCTCCTAATTCAATGAAACACTCTAAATCCCGAGCTAGCGGGCTAAAATGGTTATGAATGGGAACATTAAAAAAGGAAACTAAAATGGGAGATTTAGGGGGGGCGGGGGAATAATAGGGATCAATGGTTCCAAACAAGGAGGGGAGTGATGTAATAGGGAAGGGGTAGGGTCCCTAGTGCCATCTACATTATGGAGACTTCTCGGTGGTAACCCCAAAGGAAGAGAAACAGATCTCATAGTGGGTCCATGGCCATCAATGGCCCCACCAGGAGAAGGATTAGGTTGTTTAGGTCTGTAGGATTTAGTCCTCCTAGGTGGATTATTCTTTTTACTGGATTTAGATTTGTTAGTGGGATGGGATGATGATGTTAGGGGCAACGGAACGGTGTCAGAGGGCGCGGGGCGTTTCCAATCGAACACCTGTCCTTTGCCATAATCAAAAAGGTCTCTTTCCAGCTTCCCAATTTTTTTCTTAATTATGCTATCCTCATTCTTACTCACGTTTTTATTAAGTACTTCTGTCCATTTCTGAGATAGACATGATGTACTAAATTCTTTGACAACATTTTCATATTCTAGGGCCTGTTGTTGTGCTATAATAAGTTTCCTCTCTCTCTGGACAACTAGGATTTTTATCCACTTCATAGTACAGAACTCAGCCAAACCTCTCCACTCTTTGGATAGATCCTCATCTAAAAAGCTACATTGTTTCTTTATGCGCAGGCTGCGTGGTGTAATACCCAGTTCAAGATATTTTTTCAAAAAGGCTAGGTCCCACCACTGGGTCTGCTCATATTCTCTGGCATCCTGCAGCTGTAAGAAAGCCTTCCTCATCTTGATCTCAAAATCCTCAGTGTGAGGCAGAGATCTAGCATTGTCTATTCTATTAGGATCTCTAGGTAAAGAAGAGTTGGTAGTATTCCCAATGTTGCTGAAAATAGCCTCAAGCCGAAGGGCCCTATTCATGATAAAAAATAATAGAAATAAACAAAATAAAAGCAAAAAAACAAAAACCACAAAAACACAAAAAAACAAAAAACAATATGTGGGGAAGCAAATATACCAACAAAATACAAGGAACAGACTACAAAGAACAAAAAGACAAAAAACAATCAACAAACAACAAAGAAGCGCTAAACGCGTAGTCAGATTGACTCAGGACCACCTATTCCCTTTTATATTTATTAAATTTTACCTCCAGTGGAGCCATATATATTTTTTGAAAACAATTCTCCAGGAGCTGCAGCTGCGCTGGTGCCAGGCAGTGCCTGAAGACCTGCTGCACGACATTAGACTTACAGAGAAGCCCCCTGCTTTTACAACTTTTGGGTGACATTGACCCTCTATTATGAGACTCATGCCTTCCTGCTGAAGGATTTCTCCTCACTGGGGCCACCAAATTGCTATTCCGGATCTTCCCTCCTTGCCTCCAGCCGTCAATCACACTGCTGTTTCAAACTCATGGGCGGAGGTGCAAGCAGACGGAGTTCAGCTTGCAGCGGCGGTGTTTCCTCTGCGCTGTTCACATTACAGATCTGCCTGAAGGCTCATACAGTCAGCACCCCCCCCCCGCATTCATTGCGGCCAGCTGGATCGGATTCCCTGACTGCCTCATTCCATCAGAAGCAAGTCGTTCTCCTCACCCCACACCTCCGGGGGATTCCCCTCCCCCTCCCTCTCTCCTGCTGGATCATCACGCATTGACTCACGAGAGCCCCTGTGAGACAGCCGGCCGAGTTTCCTGTTCTCAGCATACTGCAGCTTGGATTCAGCTCCTTTCTTCAGAGAAGTCAGGTTGTAATTCCAGTCTCACACACATTTTTTGAACTTTAGCTTTTTGCCCGGATTTCATTGCAACCATATATGCGTGATTACTAACTTTGTTATGATTTTTAATGTTTTATGAAACTTTATTAAAGGGCACTTATATTTGACTTTTAACCCATTGAGCGCTGGTTGTTGTTTTTGTTCCCATCATGTCTGTGCTCCAGCCATAGTTACCCTGCAGCACTGGGTTTTTTGATCACTTTTTATAACATTATGGTTTTTCCTCCTTTTCCATTCATATCGTGACCAGTTCTGCTACAGTTTTAGCGTTGATGTGTTTTGTTTTATCAATACTGCTTGTAGGACAATTACACTTCTGGCAGGCCATCAGTCCACCATAAAGCTGACACCAGCTTTTTTCTTTTCACCATCAGATTAGAGTAGTATAATTGTTTAATTGATTGGTGACAGTTGGAGGGTCAGTGTCACAGATTCAGGGTGATGTACCTTAGATACTGTGGTGATCGAGCTTTTGTATTTCAAAAATTCCATGGCAATGCCTTCCTTTGACATAGATGCTTAAAAGTATGTAACTGCATTACACAATTCATTTAAACATATGCCAAAGAGACACATATTATATGAATGATTCCCTTATTTAATTTATATTTCAATATGTTTATTGAAGTAACAATGACATATAAGGCACAAGTGACAAAAACGGAAATGAAAATCAAGCACCTTCAAGTAGTACAAATCATTCAAATAGTCACAAATATAGAACTTTTGAATAATAAACAGAGCAAATTCAACATAAAGTGCATTTGGTGGGAGTGCCCACTAACATGACATGAGAACAAAAATATTCCTATTTTACCGGATGTTAAATCATTCATTGTATAGGCAAAAATAAATAAACAAATACATCCCTGATCGACTAGGGACCGGGCGTAGGTTGTCCCATCAAGCTACGTTAACGTAGAGCATTAGGAATTACTTGCACAGGGAGAAAGATGCATGTTGTAAATAGCAGAGGAGGGAGAGAGAAAAAAAAAGGGGGGGTTATTGGAGAGGGTAGGGAAGGGGAGGGAAAAGGGGAACCCCTGTGTACATTTCTAATAATATCGTATCAGCATAGAAATATAAATTCTGTCAAAGCATCATATAGTTAGCAACAATAACCAAATCAACATCATTTTTTTTTAAAAGAAAAAAAAAAGGGAAGAGAGAAAAGGAAAGAAGAAAAAGAGAAAAAAAAGAAAAAAAAAAAAAAGGGGGGAGAGAGGAAAGAAGAGATAGGAAAGTTAAGGAGAGGGTCAGCCAGAAGCACTTTAAGGTGTAGATAGATAATGTATCCATGGATCCCATGTAGAATCGAATTTCTTAGTAGAATTTCGGAGGATACAGGTAAGTCTGTTATTAACCATGATCCAGCCAAGTTTATTCTTCACATAAGCAAGGGGAACCACCGACTGCTTCCAGTATTTAGCAATAGTTATTCTAGCTGCCAAAAGTATATATGTGATAAGTTTTGTTGATTTTTTGGGGACCTCATCAGGTAGCTTTTGAAAAAGCGCTACTTCCGGGGATCTACGTATATTAACCCCCGTTACAGAATATATCAAATTAAATATACAAATCCAAAATCTAGTGACCCTGGTGCACTGCCACCTCCCTTATTTAATTTAACCATAATGCTTGTACATCTCGCAGGTAAACCTATTGCTCCAAAGTGGGATAAACCAAGTGACAAAATATGATTATTTAGGTAACTGTGTACATAATAGAGCTTCACCTAGGGCAGTGGTGGTGAACCTTGGCACCCCAGATGTTTTGGAACTATATTTCCCATGATGCTCATGCACTCTGCAGTGTAGTTGAGCATCATTGTAAATGGAATTCCAAAACATTTGGGGTGTAAAGGTTCGCCATCACTGACCTAGGGCATCAAAGAAGTGAAGATTTGGGACCTAAAATAATTAATTTTAAACAGAAAAGAAACCAATTATGGTCATGGTGTTTCCAGATAGAATTGATGCTCAACTAACTGTAGCTGTAACCATTATAATCAATTAAGGCTAAGTAAAAACCTTCATTCTTTATTCATAAGTTATTTTTTTCTATTGCTTCATCTGCAGCAGCCTGGAATTTTTAAACAGGTAACCTGCTTAGTTTATAATAACACACACAAATACACATATTATAAAGGACACATGCTGGTTTTATCAGTGCTCATTACTATTCCCTATTGCATGAATCCTGGTAAATATTACAGGAGCAATATTGTATAAGATCTGCAAAATGATGCAATTTTTATCCTTAAGTCCTCTTCATTAATTTATCCCCTAATCAAATGTTCGATGATGAGTGATGAGGGAGAATTTTCTCTTGTTACTTCTTGCTAGTCCAAGTAAACTTTCTATTTTTACACTGCAAACCATGCTGCTCATTATAAACAGGAAGGACTGCAAGGACTATTGTTATCTCATTCAAAATTTTCGATTTTTTTCAGTTTCAAGGAAACATTTTAATCTGATTGCTACCAATGGGTAGTCCAATGGCTACAAAAGGTGGCCAATGGGTAGTCCAATGGCTACAAAAGGTGGACAATTTATGTTTCCTAGAAGAGTTAACATGCATGGCTAGAGATGCTACTGAGCAATATTTAAAAGTATGGGCATTCTGGCATGAGTTTAAAACTACAGCTGCATACAGTGATATTGATTTAGATATATAAGAGTCTTATTACAAACACTTCCAATGCAATATTCGCAATGCACACGTTCCTGCAGAAATGGTTGTATTTTCAATTGGGTGCTGAAGTGACCACCAGCTGGAACCATGGACGTCCGCTGAACTTTTTTCAGGGAGGGCATAATTTTAAGGTCATCCATGCATCTTTGGGGCAGTGGAACAGCGCTGTATAAACCACTCCTCCACCGCCCCTGCCCATTGAAATACTGGTAAATGGGCTTCGGCAGCGGCGATACACAGTTGCATTTAACCCTAAAACTATCGTCGCTTTACCGATAACGGTAAATACAAAAAGATGTACACAGTAGTGTCGTGGCATGGCACAGGCACTGCTGTTTCCTGTAGTTCTTCAGTGATAGGCCCAGGGCAGGCACTAGCAGCGTATTGTCTCGTTTCGGCCACTGCACGCCACGCACCTATGGGAGGAGCCAGCGCATACATTTACACAGGCAGAGGCAGGCCGAGGCAGCAGCCAATCACGGAACAGCCGGGTCACGGACGGCTGGGGAAGAGCCAATCCGATGCTCGGGCCGGGGGTGAGCAGGGAAGGACGGATGTGTAGTCGGAAATGACAGAGCAAACCCAGCCCCCAGGCCAGCAGCAGACTTAGAAAAAAAAGTCCACAGCTGCCGCGGAGGTGGCCATTGCAACACAGGGGGCAAGTGTCTTCACTCTGACTTCCGATTCCAGGGGGGGGGGGCAATTGACCCCCCTTGCCCTATGGAGCGGACGCCCATGGGGGGAGGTTGAGGGTCTGAAAGCTGGGCGACCTCACATATGGCCGTATTAGGGGTAATTCTCCCCATCACCCCCTTGATTAGTAAGTTGAGCAGCAGGGGCTCACATAGGAGGCGTTGTTCCATGCTCATTGATTTAAATTTTGCCCCAACTAGTCCGGCATAGGCCTCTTCGGTGGTTGTTGGCTCCTGGAGGGTGGCATGTGCGTCTCTTATCAGAGCCATTGCTGCCTGGCTGGTGCTCCTCTCCCTCCTGGTCCTTCTTGTAAGGCGGATGGGAGGCACCTGCGATCTGGTCCTGCTACTTGGCCTGGCCACCTCCTGTGTGCCACTGGGCCCTGCCTCCTCCTGTCTGACAGTGAGCCCTGCCTCCTCCTGACTGACACTTTCCAGCCTCTCATCCTGGTTGATGTCATCCTGTGTATGAAAAAGGGACATAGTTTGAGTTTTTGGTTCATCAATCACACACAATTTTCAGCTCATGACTGTTGCAAATTGAATGTAAATACATTTAAAAGACTACCATTATGACCCAAGCAGTTTTCATTCTGCTCCCCAACTTTCTGGGCCACTACTGTCTATTGATATGTAAAACACTTTTTCCTCAAACTTTCCTTATTAGCATCTTTTTTACATCATTAATTTTATCACAATAAATGTTTATAAAATACTATACCTGGCTCCAGGTGTCCAAATCCGGTTCTTCCAGGATGGCTGCCTCCTCTTGCTCCAGAGAAGGCTCAGGTTGGCTGCAGGGAAGTCTGGGGGGAAGACTGGACAGTGATGGCCTTGCCTCAATGTGGTCATCAAGAAAGGACATCCTGTTGTAGTACCACAAAATCGGGACATATACATCCGCTGCTGCTGCTCCTGACCTCTGAGAAGCCAGGACCTTAAAGCGCTCAGTCCTGTATGTGCCTCTCAAGCTCCCAATTTTACTGTCCACCTGTTGGATGATTGCTGTAGGTATCCTGGTCTGCACAAATGGGAGCAGGGTCTCCAGCGCTGCTGTCCTTACCCCTCTTTTCCTATGCATGGGGTTTTTGGTCTCCCACAGAGCGGGCAGCTCCCTTACCCAATCAATAAATTCCCCAAGGAAATCTTTTTCTAAAAAAAGCATTCATTTTGTCTGCAAGACAAAACACAAAATAGTGCAGCGCTCTAAATGAGATGCCAAAAATGGCTACTGAACGTAGCTCAAATAAGTGAATAACTGATAAACACAGTGAATATATCAATTAATAATAGAGTTCATGAACAGTCAATTCCAATGGGTGATCTCTAATTAAAGCTATCCTCCACGGGAACTGAGGAACATACCCCTATGAGTGAATATAGTGGTCAATGCAAAAAATATATTATACAAAACAATCGTCCAAAACAACATGTGTGTATGAGGAAAATGTCTATTCATGGACAACACCTCCACAGCATGGATGGACAGAGGGACCCCAATGTTGATGGTGGGAAAATACAGCAAGAGCACAGATGGTACAGACGGGTACTCTTACCGGAAACAGTGGACCCACCTGTCATACGACAGTGGGTCGATCGAGCTTGGTGGTCGCCGTGACCAGAAAGGTGGAACTGAATGTCTTGGATGCCTTGGACCGACTCCAACAGGGTGGTAGATGATCAGATCACACGGTGGAAACTCCTCCGATCGCACAGACTCCAAATCGTTCCAAAAATAGACACAAGGGTAGGAGAAAAGAAAAACTCCGGATAGTGCAGGTCAATATAACCAAAAAGGTTTATTGAATGAATATTGTCTTTAAATGCATATAGACAAATAAAAGTGATCACAAAATAAAAAGTATAAAATATAGTAAAAGCAATGTGGGGTACAGCGATAGCAGGCCCTACGCGTTTCGACTACGAAAGTCTTCAACAGGGGCATAATGCTGTACCCCCCACTTTGCCAACCTTATATATGGTCTGAATAATATCTGACCCGCCCTGAAGAGGCGGGGTCAGAACAGGAAATAACAAATTATTCCACAATGACAGACTATCATCAGTATAAAATACACTCTGAGTTACAGATCTACATGTTAAAATGAAAAAAAAAATGAAAAAAATGAGCCCAAACAAGCAATGTATAATATTACCGACAATGGAACCTAAAATAGCACACAGATTTCAAATGTTCCCGCCAAAAGTATAAGCCAATCAAATTGGACAGACAGATGACACCATCTGTGCACACAACATAAACCTCTAAGTACTGGTGTCCACACTAAACCTCACCGCCAGTAGAGGGCGTCTGGTTGTCCTGCTGTGACCTCCTAACTGGCACATATAAAGCGTCTTCATGCAGCAACATCGCTCAGATGTTGCTGCAATGTGAATTGGGGACACCATTGTAGCGTGGCGCCGCGGCGCGCCGTACCTGCGGACGTCCAATGCGTGCAGTTCATGTGAACGTCACGCGCGCGCACCGGAGAATGGCGTCATGACGTCATGATGCTGCTGCGTCACGTCGTCACATAGCAACCATATCATACAGCAGTGAGAGGACGTCAACCAATTGGAAAAGACGGCATCTCACTGCAGAAGGACGCTATAACTCCACGGTAACGTCCAAAACCATGGAGTGAGCGCCATCTAGTGGACAAATACAAAATAAATCGAAATAAGAAAAATGTATATATGGATCTACTGATAGGCGCTTGTATCTGTAAGCCCAAAAAAACGCCACACAGTAAAATCCATAATGATAACCAATCCCTCCTTGTAAAAAGAAATGGCAGATGTATTGGGCTAAAATCTATTACAAGGAAAAAACCCAAACCTCTATCTTACATCACAACAAGACATGGAAATTCAAAAATTAATACCAACACATCCTGTTATCCCATCAGCAAATGTTGTATACATACACATATGTATATATATATATGAACGCTCCATAAATCAGGGCCAAATGATAACACTGAAAATGGGGGTCCAAGTGAAGCAAAACAACCGCAACATGTCACCTAAAAAGGTGCACACGGGCGATGAATTGCGACACAAATGATCATGGACCCTCCATCCAGACTAACAAGGATACACGAGCCCAGGGCACTCACGCCCGGTTGATGAAACAATTGATGTCCCATTCAACGTTCATACCATGGGGTGAGTGACACCTGAGCTCATGTATCCAATAAGTCTCTAATCTAGAGACACCCCGCAGAGAGGAATCCCCCCTCCAGTGGGGGACAAACCTATCTATCACCTGAAATTGGGTGCCTCTAGGGTCCTTCGCATGGTGTTTAGATAATGTCGTGAAACGGTGTGTTTATCACAACCCTTACGTATCTTGGCTAAGCGTTCATTAACACGAATAGAAAAATTTCTAATCGTGCGCCCTACGTATTGAAGTTTGCATGGGCATGTAATTAGGTACACGATGAACCTGGTGACGCAGGTAGTAAACTGCTTCATAGTGTAACTGCGTCCCGTGACACTAGAGCTAAATGTTTCCATTCTGCGTCTACCCAACACATTAACCATGCAAACATTACATTTTCTACAAGGGTAATAGCCATTAGCCTCTGGAAAAAAAGAGATCTTTTTAGGAGGGTCTATTGTATTGGGAGCTATTTCCCCCCTGGATGGAACGGGCACCCCTGAAAGTCACACCTGCCCGTTCTGGGAGGGAAGGTCCAAGAACTCTATCGCTCAATAACACTTTCCAATGTCTATTCAAAATCTTTTTAATTTCATGATGTTGAGTAGAGTAGGAAGTGAAAAAGGACCATTTGAATCTGTCCTCTCTAACATTTCTCTGTTTGTCAATAAGAAGAGAAGATCTCTCAATTTCCAATACAGAAGAAATGTCTTTATCCAACCCAATGGGTGAATAACCCCTATCCAGAAATCTTTCTTTCAGGATGTTGGATTGAGCCAAAAAATCGTTATCATGGGTGCAGTTCCTCCTGAGACGGAGGAACTGTCCCCGAGGTACAGACTTCAGCCATTGGTCATGATGACAGCTGTCTACAGGAATATAACCATTTCTATCTGTTGACTTGAAGTAGGTTTTAAATTCAAGATGGTTGTTGACAGACATAATTTCTAAGTCAAGGAAATGTATAGACGAGGAACTGGCCTCATATGTTAACACAATTCCCCGATCATTGTCATTGAGGACCGCCATGAAGGTATCTAGTGATTCTCTCGTGCCCCTCCATAGGAGGAGGATGTCGTCTATATATCTAGCCCACAGAACTAGTTCAGGTCTGTTGAGGGCATAGACGACATCCTCCTCCCATTGGGCCATAAAGAGATTTGCAAGACTGGGGGCATATTTAGCCCCCATTGCTACACCCTTAATTTGGGAGAAGAATGTTCCCTGGAACCAAAAGTAATTATGCCGCGTGGCAAAATCCAATAGCTCCATGATGAAATTCCTCTGTATCAAGGACAGTGATGAGTTTCTGGTAAGAAACAACTCCACTGCCTCGAGACCCAAACGATGTGGAATACAGGTGTATAATGCAGACACATCTGCAGTAACTAAAATCAAATCTCCCTGATGATACACCCTCTCCAGCAAATTAATGGTGTCTTTGGTATCCCTCAAATAAGAGGGCACCAATTTCACCAAAGGCTGGAGAAAGTGATCAATATACTTCCCAATTCGTGATGTAACCGAGTCGATCCCACTTACAATAGGACGCCCAGGGGGATTGACTGGGTTTTTATGCACCTTAGGAAGATAATAAATAACAGGAATACGAGGTGCCAAGGGAACCAAGTATTCCTGTTCTTTCTTATTGAGAATGTTCAGAGAAAAACCTTCATTGATAATGTCTACCAGGGCTTTCTTATATTTCAAAGTGGGATCCCCTGGTAGGACACTATAAGTGGCTCTATCCTCTAAAAGTCTATGCAACTCCTTCACATAATTCTTCTTATCAAGAACCACTATCCCCCCGCCTTTATCCGCCGGACGGATAATGAGATCTTTGTTAAGGCATAGAGTTTTCAAACCTGCCGCAATAGTTGGATCCTGGTGGACTCTCTTAGCAGGCAGCCCGTCTAAATCCTTCAATACAAGAGTGCGGAACACATTAATGGATGGAGCTGAATTGACTGGGGGATTGAACAAGGAGGGATTTGATAGTCCCGAATGTAAACTGGTGGATGAACCACCAGAATTATTTACAGAAGTGGATCCCAAGGGCACTGTAGACGTCCCATCGTTCTTTTGGGCATGAACAGATGGGACGGCTAAAAAGTGCCTCTGGATGTTTAATTTCCTTATATACTTCTGGACATCTATGAAAGTGGAAAATGTATTCAATTTCCGTGGAGGAACAAATTTCAGACCTTTGTCTAAAACAGATTGCTCTTGGGGAGTAAGAGCAACCGAGCTTAATTTAAAAATGCCTGCACCTAATTGACCCTTGGTCTTTTTGCGCTGGATGCGCCGCCCCCCTCTAGAGCCTCGTTTCTTCTTGGGCTCTTGGGGGTATGGAAGGTGGGTTTGTGAAAACCCTGATGTTGGGGTGGACCAAACTGATTGTAATTATAATTATAAGAAGGTCTAGATTGTGGTTCATCACCCCACCCAGAATGTGAGTTTGAATCATAGTAAGGATCATATGAACCCTCACCCTGTAATGGAGCGTAACGGTTCTGAGTAGGCACAGGTGTACCCTGCATATAGTTCCCATTAGAACCAGATCCGTTCTCTCTCCAAGGAAGAGAAGTCCTCCCTGACGAATCACTGGGATACATATGACCTCTGTCCCCTTGTCCATAACCTCTACCTCGTTGAGGGTGTCTTCTTCCTTGAGGCATAGAGGAGTGTCTACCCCGGCCGGGCTCGTTATGAACAACGGCCGGAGTATTTTTGACATTCCTAGGTGTACGATTAGCACCCTTGTTATTCTGAAATCCTCGTGAATTGGATACAGGGGGAGGTTCATAAACCAATGTTCTATCTGTAATCACATCAACAGGTTCTGACAAGTCCATATTTGAATTATTCTCTAGGGTATTGGCCTGGTTGGCTAGTTTTTTCTGCCACCCAAAGACCAAATTACCCTTGTAATCACCAGTGTCTCTGTTATACTTCTTTTGTTTCTTACTCCTCTGGTCTTTTTCCTCTTTTTCAAGAAGAGTTTTTAGACCAGTGGAGAGGGAAGCATATTCAGAAGTTCCACTAGAGGGAGAGAGTTTATCTCTGATATCCCTGATTTCTTTATCCAAAATGGAAAGCCTGGCCTGCTTCCTCTCCACTAGGAAGCTGATAAGTTTTAAGCCAGCCTCGTTGAAATAGGTTGCCCAAAGGGCCAGATCTGACTCTCCTTGCTGGGGAGAGATATCCCACCTAAGGCCTCTAGGGACCATTTTCTCTTTGATGTATTGCTCAAGAAACGCAATGTCCCATTGAAGATGTAATTCAGAGATCATTACGTTCTTGAGCCTAGCAAAGAGTCCACTGACTTCTGTATCAGTGCTATGAATAGTAAACACTTCATGTGTATTGAAGGACCTTGAGGTCCTATATTCAAAAACATACATATGGATACAGATGAAAAGGGCAAGCAGCAGTGAATAAAGTGTCAAAACGTGAAATATGTATTAGTGAAAAAACTGCGCTAAACCAAAAATAATAATAAAAGCTGCTAGCACTCAAACAAACAAAGCAGAGAACAAATATATCCAAAAAATAGTGCAGCGCTCTAAATGAGATGCCAAAAATGGCTACTGAACGTAGCTCAAATAAGTGAATAACTGATAAACACAGTGAATATATCAATTAATAATAGAGTTCATGAACAGTCAATTCCAATGGGTGATCTCTAATTAAAGCTATCCTCCACGGGAACTGAGGAACATACCCCTATGAGTGAATATAGTGGTGAATGCAAAAAATATATTATACAAAACAATCGTCCAAAACAACATGTGTGTATGAGGAAAATGTCTATTCATGGACAACACCGCCACAGCATGGATGGACAGAGGGACCCCAATGTTGATGGTGGGAACATCCAGCAAGAGCACAGATGGTACAGTCGGGTACTCTTACCGGAAACGGTGGACCCACCTGACATACGACAGTGGGTCGATCGAGCTTGGTGGTTGCCGTGACCAGAAAGGTGGAACTGAATGTCCTGGATGCCTTGGACCGACTCCAACAGGGTGGTAGATGATCAGATCACACGGTGGAAACTCCTCCGATCGCACAGACTCCAAATCGTTCCAAAAATAGACACAAGGGTGGGAGAAAAGAAAAACTCCGGATAGTGCAGGTCAATATAACCAAAAAGGTTTATTGAATGAATATTGTCTTTAAATGCATATAGACAAATAAAAGTGATCACAAAATAAAAAGTATAAAATATAGTAAAAGCAATGTGGGGTACAGCGATAGCAGGCCCTACGCGTTTCGACTACGAAAGTCTTCAACAGGGGCATAATGCTGTACCCCCCACTTTGCCAACCTTATATATGGTCTGAATAATATCTGACCCGCCCTGAAGAGGCGGGGTCAGAACAGGAAATAACAAATTATTCCACAATGACAGACTATCATCAGTATAAAATACACTCTGAGTTACAGATCTACATGTTAAAATGAAAAAAAAAATGAAAAAAATGAGCCCAAACAAGCAATGTATAATATTACCGACAATGGAACCTAAAATAGCACACAGATTTCAAATGTTCCCGCCAAAAGTATAAGCCAATCAAATTGGACAGACAGATGACACCATCTGTGCAAACAACATAAACCTCTAAGTACTGGTGTCCACACTAAACCTCACCGCCAGTAGAGGGCGTCTGGTTGTCCTGCTGTGACCTCCCAACTGGCACATGTAAAGCGTCTTCATGCAGCAACATCGCTCAGATGTTGCTGCAATGTGAATTGGGGCACCATTGTAGCGTGGCGCCGCGGCGCGCCGTACCTGCGGACATCCAATGCGTGCAGTTCATGTGAACGTCACGCGCGTGCACCGGAGAATGGCGTCATGACGCTGCTGCGTCACGTCGTCACATAGCAACCATATCATACAGCAGTGAGAGGACGTCAACCAATTGGAAAAGACGGCATCTCACTGCAGAAGGACGCTATAACTCCACGGTAACGTCCAAAACCATGGAGTGAGCGCCATCTAGTGGACAAATACGAAATAAATTGAAATAAGAAAAATGTATATATGGATCTACTGATAGGCGCTTGTTACTGTAAGCCCAAAAAAACGCCACACAGTAAAATCCATAATGATAACCAATCCCTCCTTGTAAAAAAAAATGGCAGATGTATTGGGCTAAAATCTATTACAAGAAAAAAAAACAAACCTCTATCTTACATCACAACAAGACGTGGAAATTCAAAAATTAATACCAACACATCCTGTTATCCCATCAGCAAATGTTGTATACATACACATATGTATATATATATATATGAACACTCCATAAATCAGGGCCAAATGATAACACTGAAAATGGGGGTCCAAGTGAAGCAAAACAACCGCAACATGTCACCTAAAAAGGTGCACACGGGCGATGGATTGCGACACAAATGATCATGGACCCTCCATCCAGACTAACAAGGATACACGAGCCCAGGGCACTCACGCCCGGTTGATGAAACAATTGATGTCCCATTCAAAGTTCATACCGTGGGGTGAGTGACACCTGAGCTCATGTATCCAATAAGTCTCTAATCTAGAGACACCCCGCAGAGAGGAATCCCCCCTCCAGTGGGGGACAAACCTATCTATCACCTGAAATTGGGTGCCTCTAGGGTCCTTCGCATGGTATTCTAGATAATGTCGTGAAACGGTGTGTTTATCGCAACCCTTACGTATCTTGGCTAAGTGTTCATTTACACGAAAAGAAAAATTTCTAATCGTGCGCCCTACGTATTGAAGTTTGCATGGGCATGTAATTAGGTACACGACGAACCTGGTGACGCAGGTAGTAAACTGCTTCATAGTGTAACTGCGTCCCGTGACACTAGAGCTAAATGTTTCCGTTCTGCGTCTACCCAACACATTAACCATGCAAACATTACATTTTCTACAAGGGTAATAGCCATTAGCCTCTGGAAAGAAAGAGATCTTTTTAGGAGGGTCTATTGTATTGGGAGCTATTTCCCCCTGGATGGAACGGGCACCCCTGAAAATCACACCTGCCCATTCAGGGAGGGAAGGTCCAAGAACTCTATCGCTCAATAACACTTTCCAATGTCTATTCAAAATCTTTTTATTTTCATGATGTTGAGTAGAGTAGGAAGTGAAAAAGGACCATTTGAATCTGTCCTCTCTAACATTTCTCTGTTTGTCAATAAGAAGAGAAGATCTCTCAATTTCCAATACAGAAGAAATGTCTTTATCCAACCCAACGGGTGAATAACCCCTATTCAGAAATCTTTCTTTCAGGATGTTGGATTGAGCCAAAAAATCGTCATCATGGGTGCAGTTCCTCCTGAGACGGAGGAACTGTCCCCAAGGTACAGACTTCAGCCATTGGTCATGATGACAGCTGTCTACAGGAATATAACCATTTCTATCTGTTGACTTGAAGTAGGTTTTAAATTCAAGATGGTTATTGACAGACATAATTTCTAAGTCAAGGAAATGTATAGACGAGGAACTGGCCTCATATGTTAACACAATTCCCTGATCATTGTCATTGAGGACCGCCATGAAGGTATCTAGTGATTCTCTCGTGCCCCTCCATAGGAGGAGGATGTCGTCTATATATCTAGCCCACAGAACTAGTTCAGGTCTGTTGAGGGCATAGACGACATCCTCCTCCCATTGGGCCATAAAGAGATTTGCAAGACTGGGGGCATATTTAGCCCCCATTGCTACACCCTTAATTTGGGAGAAGAATGTTCCCTGGAACCAAAAGTAATTATGCCGCGTGGCAAAATCCAATAGCTCCATGATGAAATTCCTCTGTATCAAGGACAGTGATGAGTTTCTGGTAAGAAACAACTCCACTGCCTCGAGACCCAAACGATGTGGAATACAGGTGTATAATGCAGACACATCTGCAGTAACTAAAATCAAATCTCCCTGATGATACACCCTCTCCAGCAACCAGGCCAATACCCTAGAGAATAATTTAAATATGGACTTGTCAGAACCTGTTGATGTGATTACAGATAGAACATTGGTTTATGAACCTCCCCCTGTATCCAATTCACAAGGATTTCAGAATAACAAGGGTGCTAATCGTACACCTAGGAATGTCAAAAATACTCCGGCCGTTGTTCATAACGAGCCCGGCCGGGGTAGACACTCCTCTATGCCTCGAGGAAGAGGACACCCTCAACGAGGTAGAGGTTATGGACAAGGGGACAGAGGTCATATGTATCCCAGTGATTCATCAGGGAGGACTTCTCTTCCTTGTAGAGATAACGGATCTGGTTCTCCCAAATTAAGGGTGTAGCAATGGGGGCTAAATATGCCCCCAGTCTTGCAAATCTCTTTATGGCCCAATGGGAGGAGGATGTCGTCTATGCCCTCAACAGACCTGAACTAGTTCTGTGGGCTAGATATATAGACGACATCCTCCTCCTATGGAGGGGCACGAGAGAATCGCTAGATACCTTCATGGCGGTCCTCAATGACAATGATCGGGGAATTGTGTTAACATATGAGGCCAGTTCCTCGTCTATACATTTCCTTGACTTAGAAATTATGTCTGTCAATAACCATCTTGAATTTAAAACCTACTTCAAGTCAACAGATAGAAATGGTTATATTCCTGTAGACAGCTGTCATCATGACCAATGGTTGAAGTCTGTACCTCGGGGACAGTTCCTCCGTCTCAGGAGGAACTGCACCCATGATGACGATTTTTTGGCTCAATCCAACATCCTGAAAGAAAGATTTCTGGATAGGGGTTATTCACCCGTTGGGTTGGATAAAGACATTTCATCTGTATTGGAAATTGAGAGATCTTCTCTTCTTATTGACAAACAGAGAAATGTTAGAGAGGACAGATTCAAATGGTCCTTTTTCACTTCCTACTCTACTCAACATCATGAAATTAAAAAGATTTTGAATAGACATTGGAAAGTGTTATTGAGCGATAGAGTTCTTGGACCTTCCCTCCCAGAACGAGCAGGTGTGACTTTCAGGGGTGCCCGTTCCATCCAGGGGGAAATAGCTCCCAATACAATAGACCCTCCTAAAAAGATCTCTTTCTTTCCAGAGGCTAATGGCTATTACCCTTGTAGAAAATGTAATGTTTGCATGGTTAATGTGTTGGGTAGACGCAGAACGGAAACATTTAGCTCTAGTGTCACGGGACGCAGTTACACTATGAAGCAGTTTACTACCTGCGTCACCAGGTTCGTCGTGTACCTAATTACATGCCCATGCAAACTTCAATACGTAAGGCGCATGATTAGAAATTTTTCTATTCGTGTTAATGAACACTTAGCCAAGATACGTAAGGGTTGCGATAAACACACCGTTTCACGACATTATCTAGAACACCATGCGAAGGACCCTAGAGGCACCCAATTTCAGGTGATAGATAGGTTTGTCCCCCACTGGAGGGGGATTCCTCTCTGCGGGGTGTCTCTAGATTAGAGACTTATTGGATACATGAGCTCAGGTGTCACTCACCCCACGGTATGAACGTTGAATGGGACATCAATTGTTTCATCAACCGGGCGTGAGTGCCCTGGGCTCGTGTATCCTTGTTAGTCTGGATGGAGGGTCCATGATCATTTGTGTCGCAATCCATCGCCCGTGTGCACCTTTTTAGGTGACATGTTGCGGTTGTTTTGCTTCACTTGGACCCCCATTTTCAGTGTTATCATTTGGCCCTGATTTATGGAGCGTTCATATATATATATACATATGTGTATGTATACAACATTTGCTGATGGGATAACAGGATGTGTTGGTATTAATTTTTGAATTTCCACGTCTTGTTGTGATGTAAGATAGAGGTTTGGGTTTTTTCCTTGTAATAGATTTTAGCCCAATACATCTGCCATTTTTTTTTACAAGGAGGGATTGGTTATCATTATGGACTTTACTGTGTGGCGTTTTTTTGGCTCACATATACAATCGCCTATCAGTAGATCCATATATACATTTTTCTTATTTCGATTTATTTCGTATTTGTCCACTAGATTGCGCTCACTCCATGGTTTTGGACGTTACCGTGGAGTTATAGCGTCCTTCTGCAGTGAGATGCCGTCTTTTCCAATTGGTTGACGTCCTCTCACTGCTGTATGATATGGTTGCTAAGTGACGACGTGACGCAGCAGCGTCATGACGTCATGACGCCATTCTCCGGTGCGCGCGCGTGACGTTCACATGAACTGCACGCATTGGACGTCCGCAGGTACGGCGCGCCGCGGTGCCACGCTACAATGGTGTCCCCAATTCACATTGCAGCAACATCTGAGCGATGTTGCTGCATGAAGACGCTTTATATGTGCAAGTTAGGAGGTCACAGCAGGACAACCAGACGCCCTCTACTGGCGGTGAGGTTTAGTGTGGACACCAGTACTTAGAGGTTTATGTTGTTTGCACAGATGGTGTCATCTGTCTGTCCAATTTGATTGGCTTATACTTTTGGCGGGAACATTTGAAATCTGTGTGCTATTTTAGGTTTCATTGTCGGCAATATTATACATTGCTTGTTTGGGCTCATTTTTTTCATTATTTTTTTTTTCATTTTAACATGTAGATCTGTAACTCAGAGTGTATTTTATACTGATGATAGTCTGTCATTGTGGAATAATTTGTTATTTCCTGTTCTGACCCCGCCTCTTCAGGGCGGGTCAGATATTATTCAGACCATATATAAGGTTGGCAATGTGGGGGGTACAGCATTATGCCCCTGTTGAAGACTTTTGTAGTCGAAACGCGTAGGGCCTGCTATCGCTGTACCCCACATTGTTTTTACTATATTTTATACTTTTTTTTTTTGTGATCACTTTTATTTGTCTATATGCATTTAAAGACAATATTCATTCAATAAACCTTTTTGGTTATATTGACCTGCACTATCCGGAGTTTTTCTTTTCTCCCACCCTTGTGTCTATTTTTGGAATGATTTGGAGTCTGTGCGATCGGAGGAGTTTCCACCGTGTGATCTGATCATCTACCACCCTGTTGGAGTCGGTCCAAGGCATCCAGGACATTCAGTTCCACCTTTCTGGTCATGGCGACCACCAAGCTCGATCGACCCACTGTCGTATGACAGGTGGGTCCACCGTTTCCGGTAAGAGTACCCGACTGTACCATCTGTGCTCTTGCTGTATGTTCCCACCATCAACATTGGGGTCCCTCTGTCCATCCATGCTGTGGCGGTGTTGTCCATGAATAGACATTTTCCTCATACACACATGTTGTTTTGGACGATTGTTTTGTATAATATATTTTTTGCATTCACCACTATATTCACTCATAGGGGTATGTTCCTCAGTTCCCGTGGAGGATAGCTTTAATTAGAGATCACCCATTGGAATTGACTGTTCATGAACTCTATTATTAATTGATATATTCACTGTGTTTATCAGTTATTCACTTATTTGAGCTACGTTCAGTAGCCATTTTTGGCACATCATTTAGAGCGCTGCACTATTTTTTGGATATATTTGTTCTCTGCTTTGTTTGTTTGAGTGCTAGCAGCTTTTATTATTATTTTTGGTTTAGCACAGTTTTTTCACTAATACATAAGACAAAACACAAGACAAAATTAGTAATTCAGTCAGTCTAAACTCAAGTAAATCTTTATCCCCATATACTGTATATCCTTAATCAATCTTTATGCAGTATAGGCCACCGATTTCCAAAGTATAAAAATCATACCTTCGGTCTTACGTTCGTCACTTTTCCTCCTCTCTTCGCACACAGAACATAGCAACGTCACATGTGTGTTTGCTTTATATACACACTACTACACTACGCATGCGTGAAACTCCGAACATGTCGTCCGCCCATGACGTTCACATTATCGTTCACATTATCGACTTTTCCCCGCCCCTTCTCTTTCGGCGCGCAGACGATATGGCGGAGTCACAGCAGGTGTCTGGTAATTCATCTAATAACGATGAGACAAGCCCGGAGCGTGAAACGTCACGATCAAGGAGGAGATTCAAGGCATCTAATATGTCCTTCGCAGAGATGGCGGAGATGGTGGACATATTGAGAAAGTCGGATTATGATGGAAAGCACCCTAATCTAAGGAAGGCCAAAATTATGAAGAAAGTAGTGAAAAGTCTGAAGAAGAATTTTGGGTATGACGATCAAAGGAGCAGCTTAGAAAGAGGTGGTCTGACCTGAAACTGAGGGAGCCGGAGCAGTTAAGGAGCATTAAGAGAATGCTAGAAAAAAGTGTTCCTATTATTGTGTTTCATAACTTGCATGTTTCTCCATTCATTCGGTTGCTTTTTACTATTGGGCCTTTATAGAAAATGACATCTCGACAAATTTAGTGGGCACAGTAATCGGTCATTACAGACACATCTTTCACCCACTACATACGATGTTTTTAGAAGATACAGGGTTAAAATTATTTTGACATGCCTCTTTTATTACAAAAATGTTATTACATTATTGTCTAGATGATGTGTTTGTAACTAGAATGAAATGCAAACTTGAATCAGTGTAAAGGAGAGTAGGAATGGACGAACATCTCCCGGGACGGTTCGCGAACGCGATCGCGCAAACACGGGTAAATGTTCGCGAACCGCGGGTTCGCGGCGGGCCCCATTCATTTCAATGGGAGGCAAACATTAAAAACCTCCAGGTCATATTTGCAGCCACAAAATAATTACTAGCTGTGCACACATAGTCCCACAACATGGACAATGACATAATAGAAGTATTAAGCAAACTTGATCGACAACGACAAGCATTCTTTTTTTATCTGAAATATTTTGTCAATTCAGGAGCGCATGAAGGCCATGGAAGAGACGCAAGGCCAGGCTATGAAGGGGGTGCATGAGATGATCCTGCTATTGGAAAAGTTGGCATAAATGTTTTTGTTTTTTTTATAAGTTGTATAAATTGTTTATACAGTTATAACGTTTATTTCGTTTTTTGTAATATTGCTCGGTTTTATTGTAATAGCTCGGCCTAAATCAGCCGGAACTGACAGCAGCCGGTAAATAGATGTCAAATACATATAGGGTCCATTCACACGTCTGTAAAATGGGTCCGTTCCACAATTTAGCGGAATTGATTTTCAATTCCAGTCTGAAAAATTAGGCATTCACAGCCTGGATAAAGAAGTAAGTGTCGGCCAGTACAAGCCCCAAAAATTAGCCAACAGGCATTCATCTGACAGCAAAGAACTTTAAATTCTGTGGCTGGAGGTACATTAGGCATTCACAGGATAAATACGTTTCGGGCACTACCAGCCCCAAAAATTAGGCATTCAACGGACATAAAAGGCCTTTTATGCCGCTGTATTTACCCAAGAAGACAAGGACCATGAATAATTGTTATAGGTGGTGGTGGATATTTGTGGCCTGTTATGAGGAATTTGAATGAAACATGGTCTACTGGTTACATGTGTTGAATTCCTCAGAGATCCATGCCTCATTCATTTTTATAAATGTGAGGTAGTCAACACTGTTGTGAGCTAAGCGAGTGCGCTTATCGGTCACGATCCCCCCTGCTGCGCTGAACGTCCTTTCGGACAGGATACTGGACGAGGGGCAAGCCAACAGTTCCATTGCAAATTGTGCAAGCTCTGGCCAGAGGTCAAGCCTGCCCACCCAGTAGTCCAGGGGTTCATCACTTCTCAGAGCGTCCACATCGGCCGTTAATCCGATGTAGTCGGACACCTGTCGGTCTAGGCGTTCCCTGATGCTGGATCCGGATGAGACCTGTCGATGGGTCGGCTGAAAGAATGATCTCATATCATAAGTGACCAAGACATCTTCAAACCGCCCTCTTCTTGCAGGCGCTGCTGGATTGGTATCCACAACTGTTCCTCTGGGAGTGGAAATTCCTCTGCCAGCGCACGCAAAAGCAGAATGCAGCATTTCTTGAAGCAAGGCCTGGAAGTGCTCCATTCTGACAGCCCTCTGTGATGATGGTAACATTTCTGCCATTTTTTGTTTGTACCGGGGGTCCAAGTACGTTGCAACCCAGTAATGGTCCTTGCCCTTTATGCTTTTTATACGGGGGTCCCTCTTAAAACACTGGAGCATGAAGGCCCCCATTTGCACTAAACTGGAAGCAGTGTGGTGGCCTGGCTCCTGCTCGTCATCATCCAGGATAATGTCGTCCTCGATCTCCTCCCCCCATCCACGAACAACAACAGCAGGGATCCCAGAAAGGTTTAAAGCATGCTCTTCTTGCTTCTCCTCATCCGCCCCGGCACCATCCTCCTCTGACTCCTCTTCAGACTCCTGTTGTTGACTTGTCTCAGATAGAGTAGCCCCCCCTGGGAATTCATCCAGCATTGCGACTTCCTCATCTTCCTGCTCCTCGACGGCTTGATCAATGACACAACGCAATGCACGCTCCATAAAGAAGGCATAAGGTACGATGTCACTGATGGCACCATGGCTGCGACTGACCAGTTTGGTGATCTCATCAAATGGCCGCAAAAGTCTGCATGCGTCGCGCATGAGCAGCCACTGACGCGGTGAAAAAAAACAAGATCCCCAGAACCTGTTCTGGCGCAGAGTTCGTACAGGTAGTCGTTAACTGCACGTTTCTGCTGGAGCAGCCTATCAAGCATATACAAGGTTGAGTTCCATCGCGTCGGGCAGTCACAAATAAGACGTCTGACCGGCAGATTGTGTCGCCGCTGAATGTCAGCAAGGCGAGCCATGGCCGTGTAAGATCTTCTGAAATGGGCCGAGATTTTCCTTGCCTGCTGCAAGACGTCCTGGACCTCAGGGTAATTGACAACGAATCGCTGCACGACCAAGTTCAAGACGTGTGCCATGCATGGCACGTATGTCATTTTGCCATGTTTCAACGCGCTCAGCAGATTGGCACCGTTGTCGCACACCACTTTACCAACTGTCAAATTGAGCAGTGTTAGCCACTGATCTGCCTGTGAACGCAAAGCTGAAAGGAGTGCAGGGCCAGTGTGGCTCTTGGCTTCCAGGCACAACAGACGCAGCACAGCATGGCAACGTCTCACCTGGCATGTCGAATAGGTTCTGGGGATCTTGGGCGGCGCAGCAGAAGAGACGGTAGCAGCGGAAGTGGAGGAGTCAGCCGAGGAGGAGAGGGAGGATGGAGTAGGAGGAGAAGAAGAGGCAGGCCTACATGCAATCCGTGGCGGTAAAACCAAATCTACACGGGTGCCACGGGTTACATGCTTGACGGCCATCAGAAGGTTCACCCAGTGGGCAGTAAAAGTAATATACCGTCCCTGCCCGTGTTTGCTAGACCACATGTCTGTGGTCAGATGTATCTTGGCACCGACACTGTGTGCCAGAGATACATTCACTTGCCGCTGAACATGGCCATATAGCTCTGGGATGCCCTTCTGGGAGAAATATTTCCGTCCTGGGACCTTCCATTGTGGTGTTCCAATGGGCACAAATTTTCGAAAGGCCTCCGAGTCCACCAGTTTATATGGCAGTAGTTGGCGGGCTAGGAGTTCTGACAAGCCAGCGGTCAACCGTTGGGCAAGAGGGTTATCCGGCGTCATCATTCTTTTACGCTCAAACATTTGGCCCACGGAAGCCTGCCTTTTTCCAGATAAACTTGGGGATGGGATGATGGAAGGTGGAGTGGAGGACAACTGTGAAGAGAGAGGAGAAGTAGTAGAAGAGGCTGGACGGTGAGAGCCTGGAGTTTGGCTTTGTGGGGTCTGACGGCGTTGCTCCCACTGGGCTCGGTGATGGGAGTTCATGTGCCTTCTTAAGGCGGTCGTCCCTAGGTGAGTGTTGGGCTTACCGCGACTTATGCGTTGACTGCAAAGGCTGCAGATGGCAACACTATTGTCAGCAGCGGACACGTTAAAAAAAGCCCACACTGCGGAGCCATGTGCCAGCGTCCTGGGAGCACCAGATGTGACCGTACATGGTTGATGGCTCGCTCTGAGTCCTGATACATTAGCAGTCTTGTTTGTCACTCCTGTGCAATGTAAGTTCCGCCTGCCTCTCCTCCCTATCTGCTGTTCCATCTCTCCCTCTGAACTCCCCTCCTGGTCCTCTCTTGTGGGCACCCACATGACATCCATAGACACATCATCATCTATGTCACCTTCCCCACCACTAACATTAGAGATCTCGGAGTAGGCAGCAACAGCGGGGACCAACATCCTTGGGCTGATCTGGGTACTGTCGTCAGACTGCTGAGTGGCAGTTGTTGCTACCTCCTCTTCCTGATCCAATGTCAAGAATGCCTGCGCATCAGAGAAGTCTTGTGATGGATCGGAAAATAATTCCTGTGACTCAAGCGGAGGATATATGGTGGCGGTGGTGTTGGTGGTAGTGTCTTTGGGGGTGCACACAGCAGAGAGTGAAGAGGGTGCAGATAGAGAGGATGAGGAGGGTGCAGAAGAGTAAGGCTGAGTGAGCCACTCAACCAAGTCTGGTGCGTCCTTTGACGTAATTGAACGCACATTCTGCAACTTCCCACTTTGGCTCCGGCCTGGTGCTCCTGCCCTACCCCTACCACCCCTGCGGAAGGGCCTGCCTCTTCCTCTGCCTGTCATCTTTTTAAATGACCCTGTGACAAAAGGCTGTAGAGAAGGGCAGTATATGTGAAAGAAGGTATATAACACCCCGCTTCAAACTGTCGTTTTCGGGGGCCACTGGTCTATCACAGAAGTTATAATACTTTTTTCTAATTGCGTTTGTCACTCTTTGTAGTATCGCTGCAGAACCTCTCAGCAGTCACAATGCTGCACAGTAGAAATGCACTATACTATTCTTTCTATATGTGAAAGTTTTTTATGCGTGTATTAGACCCCTATATACTGCACACCAAATAGTACACCTATACCAGCCCTTAAAATGAACTTTTGGGGAGCTTTATTGGTTAGCGATTTTAGTCGCTAGTCTGTGCCTGCGACACACAGCGGCAATTTCTACCTAAACTGAGAAAAGTGCTGCAGCAGAACCGTTCAGAAGCTGCACAGTAGAAATGCTGCACAAAAATGGAAAGAAACTTTTGGACAGCCGCACTCCAAAAACAGTTCCTTTATTGGAAAATCACAAAAATCCAAGCCACAGCAAAAAATAATAAGAGCAGACAAGCTGACGCGTTTCACACTGTAGTTTCAGTGCTTACTCATAGCTAGCTATGAGTAAGCACTGAAACTACAGTGTGAAACGCATCAGTTTGTCTGCTCTTATTATTTTTTGCTGTGGCTTGGATTTTTGTGATTTTCCAATAAAGGAACTGTTTTTGGAGAGCGGCTGTCCAAAAGTTTCTTTCCATTTTTCCGTATTATTATATGCATCGCCTGCACCCGTGGCTTGGGATAGAAGTGAAAAGATCAATCGAGTACATCTGAGCGGTAACTTTTCTTTCTCGTAGAAATGCTGCACAGTTGAAATGCACTATATATTATATAGTATAGTATATAGTATATATTATATAGTATGTTTGAAAGTTTTTTATGCGTGTATTAGACCCCTATATACTGCACACCAAATAGTACACCTATACCAGTCCTTAAAATGAACTTTTGGGGAGCTTTATTGGTTAGCGATTTTAGTCGCTAGTCTGTGCCTGCGACACACAGTGGCAATTTCTACCTAAACCGAGAAAAGAGCTGCAGCAGAACCGCTCAGAAGCTGCACAGTAGAAATGCTGCACAGTTGAAATGCACTATATATTATATAGTATAGTATATAGTATATATTATATAGTATGTTTGAAAGTTTTTTATGCGTATATTAGACCCCTATATACTGCACACCAAATAGTACACCTATACCAGTCCTTAAAATGAACTTTTGGGGAGCTTTATTGGTTAGCGATTTTAGTCGCTAGTCTGTGCCTGCGACACACAGCGGCAATTTCTACCTAAACCGAGAAAAGAGCTGCAGCAGAACCGCTCAGAAGCTGCACAGTAGAAATGCTGCACAGTTGAAATGCACTATATATTATATAGTATAGTATATAGTATATATTATATAGTATGTTTGAAAGTTTTTTATGCGTGTATTGGACCCCTATATACTGCACACCAAATAGTACACCTATACCAGTCCTTAAAATTAACTTTTGGGGAGCTTTATTGGTTAGCGATTTTAGTCGCTAGTCTGTGCCTGCGACACACAGCGGCAATTTCTACCTAAACCGAGAAAAGAGCAGCAGCAGAACCGCTCAGAAGCTGCACAGTAGAAATGCACTATACTATTCTTCCTAGAGTATTTTAAGCGTGTAGTACACCCCTATTTACTGCACACAAAATAGTACACCTATACCAGTCCGTAAAAGGACTTTTGTGGACTGTACACCTATACCAGTCCTTAGAAGGACTTTTGTTTTAGTAGAGTCTGTCCCTGCTAGTACACACACAGCAACCTTCCTACACTGACTAAAGACAGCTGCAGAACCGCACTATACTATTCTTCCTAGAGTATTTTATGCGTGTAGTACACCCCTATTTACTGCACACAAAATAGTACCCCTATACCAGTCCTTAAAATAACTTTTGTGGACTGTACACCTATACCAGTCCTTAGAAGGACTTTTGTTTTAGTAGAGTCTGTCCCTGCTAGTACACACACAGCAACCTTCCTACACTGACTAAAGACAGCTGCAGAACCGCTCAGCACTGCAGTCCCAATGCTGCACAATTGAAATTAACTAAAAGTGTATTACACCCCTATACACTGCACACAAAACAATTGTACTCCTATACCAGTCCTTAAAAGGACTTTTATGGACCTAATAGCTAGGATTACAGTCTGTCCCTGCTCCACACAGCAACCTGTCCCTACGCTGACAAATAACAGAATGTAAAATGGCAGCCAGATCAGGTCTATTTATAAGGTAGGGGGTATGTCCATCTGCTGAAATGTCTCATTGGCTGTCCTGTACCACATGATGGATGTGTCATAGGTCAAAGTTCCACAATGTAAAAGATTCAGAATATGGTGGCCGCGAACCGGCCGCGAATAGCACCATATGTCCGCCGGTTTTGCGAACCGCGAATGCGCAAAATTCGCCGCGAACCGACCACGGGGCGAACCGCAAGGCCATTTCTAAAGGAGAGGACACTCAGCAGCTGTTTACACATCTGCACTCAGGAGCACTATAGTGAGGGCCACCAGAACAACCTTTTTAGGGTGCCCCACACAGGTGCTTCAGTGTATTCTTGGGGTGTCTCCATGTGTAAAACTTGTCCCAAAAATGCTTTTTTTGACAATGTCTTCAGCTTGTAATACTGCCCAAACAGACACTTGTACCCCACTTCCAAGCAATGTATTATGTTAGTATTTTTCCCATAAAATATCTGTGTGCTAATTATACCTTTTCTTCCATTCTCATAGGGGAGAGAAGAATGGGAGGACACCACTCCAGGGAGCACAGGAACCCCACACCACAGAGAGAACCCCAACCTCACCAAGATCCCCAACCTGAGGATGTGGAGGAAGTAGAAGTGGAGGAAGGAGAAGTGGAAGAAGGAGAAGTGGATGACGTGGTGGAAATTGTCACCACAACAGGTCAGTGTCTGTCAACACAGCTTCAGGTAAGAGATGTAGGTCTGCAGAGTTATAATACCTTTTTATTTTTTTAGGGGGTGAACATGTTGTTGAGAAAGAAAGTCCTTGTTTCTCTAGTGATAGTGCCCAAAGAATCATCCAGCAAGTGATGGAGTGTAGTAGTGAACTGGACAGAATGAAGAAAAGGATGAATGTTATGGAGCAAACATTTAAAGACATGATTGATGTTTTGGGGCGAATTGAATAAAGCACAAAACCCCCTTTTTCTAGTTTTCCATATTTTCTCCCCAAAAATTGCACTTTTTAAATCAAGCCAAAATTTGAAGATGCACACAGTGTGTCAACATGTGCCATCTGCCATCAGGAGATATCCATGTACGGGTTTTGTGGGTTCAACCCCTTCCTCACATCTCAAGTAGGTGAAAGGAAGAAGGGGTTGCTCCCCCAAAATACGTCCATTGATCACCCATGATGGCAGATAGCACATGTTGAAAATACCCCTTTTTGAAAAACACTAAAATTGTGTGCATCTTCAAATTTTGGCTTGTTCAGGGGTGACAACACCCCATATTATGAAAGGCATATAGAGACATTTTTCCTAAAATAGAATGTCATATATTGCCTAGAGGTTTCCAATGTTGTATTTTGTTGTATGGAGAGTTTTCTATTTTCTAAGCATTTAAAAAAATGGCCTGTTTATGGGCACCAAAAAAAATGTAAATATTTTATAACACCAAAAATGTTATATTTACCATGTGTGAATGTGCACAGAGTACAAAAATTGAACAACAACAAAGTGTAGCTTCTTTATCAAATCCGCTATAACCTTTTTTGTGTATATTTTTGGTGTTACCAGTGAAATGGTTGGTATTTACTAAAGGAAATTACACTTGGCACTACAAGTACACTAGGAAAAACTAGGAGACAGCTAAAAGAAACACAAGCAATACATACAAAAATCAGATTAAACCATATTTTTTATTTTTGATGGTCAAAAAGCTTTTATGCATTGCCTGGCATAGGAATTGCCCCCCTACCCGTGAAATACTCAACGTATTTCTGACGAACCTCACAAGCGTTTTGGGGGGCAAGCCAGGACGGCCAGATTGAAGGTCCGGCAAAAGATTGTCCCCCGAAAGTCCAGCCTCAGGCCCAATTGAGGCCATATAATTGGGGGATTTGATGCGCAAAAAATTATGCAGCACGCAGCAACAGAACACAATATAGTTTTGTACTCCGCCAAGTTAATTGATGTCATGAAAAGGCGGAACCGGCTGGCTATTATCCCGAAGGCATTCTCCACGACTCTTCGGGCCCTAGCCAGCCCGTAGTTGAACACCCTCCTCTCCGGGGTCAGGGTCCTCTGGGGAAATGGCCTCATGAGATGCGGTCCCAGTCCAAAGGCTTCATCAGCCAAAAACACAAAGGGGAGTCCTTCAACATTCCATGCATCCGGTGGCAATGCAAGGTCGTCATTCTGGAGACGGAGAGCAAACTCTGTCTGGCTGAAGGCTCCCCCATCGGACATCCGGCCATTCTTCCCCACATCCACATAGAGGAATTCATACTGTGCTGACACCACCGCCATCAGCATGATGCTATGAAATCCCTTATAATTGTAGAAATAGGACCCAGACCTGGGTGGTGGCACGATGCGGACGTGCTTCCCATCTATTGTCCCTCCGCAGTTGGGGAAGTCCCATCGCGTGGCAAAATGGGATGCCACAGTCTGCCATTCCTGTGGCGTGGAAGGAAGCTGTGGAGTCAAACGAGATAAAAAAAATATTAGTACTTTTGCACAAAACATTTCTAGTAGATTACACAAAAATACATTCTTGACCAACATCATTAGAACTTTTATTTTAAGGGTTATTTAAATACTAAAATAGAAGGCACAATTATCAGATTCATCACCCCCTCTGATGGTCCATTCCAAAAAATGGGGGGGGCTAGATGAGTTTATGAACCCCAAAAAAATATGTGAAAATATACATTTGGAACCCTTTTTTGGGGGGTGTTTAGGGGGGGGGGTAAAGCACTACAATGGAGATGACAAAATACATTCTTAGGTAACTAGGCTAGGTGTGTATGGGCCCAGGAAAGCATGCTGGAGAGGTTAGTGAAGGGAAATATGCATGTAGGACAAAAAAGGGGCAATGCAAACTTACAGCATGCATGGGGACAAAGGGGACATTCACAGCATATTACAATCATGGTAATTAGGGAATGATGAAAGAAATACAATACATTAGCATACATGAATTACATAGAATGTGATGTTAAAGGAGAAAACTTACCTTAATATAGTCCTTCTGCAGGACTTGGATAATGGCAGAACAGGTGTCTGGGATAATGAGTCCCAGAGCCTGGGGGGAGATGCCTGTCGTGAACTTCAGGTCCTGCAGACTTCTCCCTGTCGCCAGGTATCGCAACATGGCAACTCGCCTCTGCTCAGCAGTGATGGCTTCCCGCATAACGGTGTCCTGCCTGGTGATATAGGGGATACCAAAGCCAACAGATGCTGAAAAACGGGGTCAGACATCCGGAGAAAATTCCTGTAGTCATCAGGATTATTCTCCTGGATCTCCCACAGAAGAGGCATGTGACAGAATTGGTCCCGCTGGAGCAACCAATTCTTGGTCCATGAACTCCTCCTCACCCTGTTCATGGACTGGTCTTGGTCCAAGACAAGCAGACCAACACCAAGCGCCCGCACAGCACGAACTCTATGACAAGAACGTAACATGGCTAGAACACGGTCATCTGATCAGAACGTACTAAACAGAACGCACTTAAAGTGGAGCTCCACCCTAAATAGCAACTTTTGCTATTTGGAACCCTCCCCCCCTCCGGTGTCACAATTGACACCTTTCAGGGGGGAGGGGGGTGAAGATACCTGTCTAAGACAGGTATTTTCACCCACATCCGGGAGTCCTCTCTCCGGGAATCTGCGGGAGTTACGTCACTTCCCGCAGACTTCCCTTGGTGTTCTGGGAGACACTCGGCTCCCAGAACACAGGAGCACCAATCAGAACGGCGCATCGCGACTCGCGCATGCGCCGTAGGGAACCGGGCATGAAGCCGCAGGGCTTCACTTCCTGGTTCCCTCAGCGAGGATGGCGGAGGGAGCAGCAGAGCGACGAGCGGTCGCTCGTCCTCTGCTGCGGACGTCGCTGGACTCCAGGACAGGTAAGTGTCCAAATATTAAAAGCCAGCAGCTGCTGTAGCTGTAGCTGCTGGCTTTTAATTTTTTTTTTCCGGTGGAGCAACCCCTTTAAGAACAGCAAGGCCTATGAAGAACGACCTGAAAATCAGAAACGAGCGGACAAGAACGCACTGTAAAACAGATGCGACCTCACTAAACGCCCTGAAAGACAATATACGAACCCACAAGCACAAACTGAACCGCAGAAAATGAACTGAAAGCACGAAGACTGAAAAGCGCAAATCGTCTCTCCCCAAACCTTTACTAACACGCGGTAACACAAGATCAGCAAAAGCAGCCTGAGGGGTGGCGCCATTGGAAACAAACTTCCCCTTATACTGCCGTCGTACGTGTTGTACGTGACCACGCTTTACAATGAGGAGATTTGGAATTGACAGTGTGTATGCAAGGAAAGCTTGACAAGAATCTCGTCAAGCTTGACAAGAATCTCGTCGAGAAAAACAACGGGTTTTTTTACGACGAGATTCTCGGTCGTGTGTACAAGGCCTCAAACCCATTATATACTCCTGGAGTTAACACATCTAATATCATGTTATTATTTATGGTATTAAGGTTTGAACAAACTCACAGATACAGATTTAGTCACTCTGGATGGTCTGAGGAGGCCTGTAATGCTGCACAGTGCTCTGGACGGTGGACTGAGGAGGCCAGTAATGCTGCACAGTGCTCTGGATGGTGGTCTGAGGAGGCCTGTAATGCTGCAGAGTGCTGGATGGTGGTCATCCGAGGATGTAATGCACATTTCCCTGGATGCTTCTGCCAGTGGTCAGAGGAGGCCTGTAATGCATAGTTGCACAGTGTGCTCTGAAAGGATGGTGGTCTGAGGGGAGGGGATGCCTCAGGCCTGCTGTAATTGTAATGTTTCACAACTGTTATTACTTTACACTCACTGTCTGCTCTCCTGGTGGCGCGGTTATCTTGCCAGGAGTTGGGACTCGGGAGGCCTGGCTGGCCTGTAATGCACAGTGCTGCTCTCACTCTCACTCTCAGGTCTCTGGCAGTCGTCTCGTCATAGTGCGCTTGCTTGCTGGGAGCAGATTGCGGAAGCAGGCGGAGCTCTGTGAAAACCGGAAGTTAGTTAGCGTAAACATCCCTAACTCACATTTTTGTCCCGTTTTCATTTGTTAACGAAAACAAATCTGATTTTCATTATAGTTTTCGTCAGTGGATGAAAATGTGCTGTACTTTTTGTTTCATCACTGTCAAAATGCAGTTGACAAAATCTTTGACAAAAAGTTTTTCATTGACGAAATTAACACTGTTACTTACCCCCACTGTATTCCTTTATATATATTTTTTATAGTACAAAAGGGTCACCGTTATCTCTATTGTGCTATCATTAGTTTGAGGCACACTATAGTTTGCACATGTTTTAGTATATGTATTTAGGAGTGGTATAAGTATATAGATTTACATTACTATCTCCCAGTGGAGGGTGATAATATTTACATTTTAGTCATCACAGTATTATAGGGAGTGCTGCATTCTTTATTTCTATTATCATTCTTGGTGTGGGAACGCATATCAATGTGGGCTCCTACCCATTAAAGTGGATGTAAACCTGATTCATAAAATTTGAGCTGCAGTGTTTTCTTATCTCTCTTCAAAGCTCTGTGTCTCGTAGCTGTCTCCTGCTCCATTCTTCTGTTATCAGCCTGATAATTTCTGAAAAGTTCTCTATCAAGTGAGATAAAAACAGCCTGAATTTTGTGTTGGGGAGGATGCAATAAATAGATTAGCAGAGTGCTGAACTATTCAACAAACAGTTCTGAAAGTCTCTACCTATGAGGAGAGGGGGTGTGTGCCTTTCCTCCAATCAGCTGTCTTGGCTGTATGCCCAGACTTCACTGCAGTGCTGAACAGGAAGAGAAAATCTCCTAACATGATCTGTGCTTTCTAAAGAATATATAAAGCTGAAGACAGAAGTATACATGTAAAACTTATGCAGGGAGATTTGTTTCATCCCTGTGTATCATCTGAAGCTGTTCACTTCACTGGGTATATGTGAGGGTTTACATCCACTTTAAGTGTATTGGATTTAGTTTCATCAGTGTGGTTGTGTGGGAAGTTATTCTACACTATATTACCAAAAATATTGGGATGCTTGCCTTTACATGCACATGAACTTTAATGGCATCCCAGTCTTAGTTTGTAAGGTTCAATATTGAGTTGGTCCACCTTTTGCAGCTATAATAGGTTCAACTCTTCTGGGAAGGCTGTCTACAAGGTTTAGGAGTGTGTCTATGGGAATGTTTGACCATTCTTCCAGAAGTGAATATGTGAGGTCAGACACTGATGTGGATGAGAAGGCCTGGCTCAAAGTCTCAATTCTAATTCATCCCAAAGGTGTTCTTGAGATGTCAGCATACCAAGACATTTTGGACAGCTTAATGCTCCCAACTTTGTGGGAACACTTTGGGGATAGCCCCTTCCTGTTCCAACATGACTGCGCACCAGTGCATAAAGCAAGGCCCATAAAGACATGGGTGAGTTTGGAGTGGAGGGACTTGACTGGCCTGCACAGAGTCCAGACCATTTGGCTGGCCAAGGACCAGAGCAATTTTTGCGATTCGGCACCGCGTCGTTTTAACTGACAATTGCGCGGTCTTGCGACGTGACTCCCAAACAAAATTGACGTCCTATTTTTCCCACAAATATAGATTTATTTTGGTGGTATTTGATCACCTCTGCGTTTTTTATTATTTGCGCTATAAACAAAAATAGAGCAGCAATTTTGAAAAAAAAAGCAATATCTTTTACATTTTGCTATAATAATATAAAAAAAATATATAAAACTTTTTTTTATTCCTCAGTTTAGGCCGATACGTATTCTTCAACATATTTTTGGTAAAAAAAATCACAATAAGCGTTTATTGATTGGTTTGCGCAAAAGTTATAGTGTATACAAAATAGGGTATAGTTTTATGGAATAATTTTTTATTTTTTTTACTAGTAATGGCGGCGATCAGCGATTTTTATCGTGACTGCGACATTATGGTGGACACATCGGACACTTTTGATGCCATGTTGGGACCATTGTCATTGATACAGCGATCAGTGCTATAAAAATTCACTGATTACTGTAAAAATTACACTGGCAGTGAAGGGGCTAACCAGTAGGGGCCGCTGAAGGGGTTAAGTGTGTCCTAGGGATGTGTTCTAACTGTGGGGGGGATGGGCTACGTGTGACACGACACTGATCACCGCTCCCAATCACAGGGAGCTGTGATCAGTGTTCTGTCACTAGGAAGAATGGGGAAATGCTTGTTTACATTAGCATTTCCCCGTTCTTCCTCTCCGTGAGACGATCGTGGGTATCTCCGCGGACATCGAGTCCGCGGGACCCGCGGTCGGACTCACGGAGCTTGTGATGGACGTGCTCGCGTGCCGCCGCCGGCGCGTGCACCCACAATGCCGCATCTTAAAGGGAGCATACAGGTACGTCCATCTGCCTAGCCGTGCCATTTTGTCAACGTATATCATCGTGCGCTGGTCCTTAAGTGGTTAAAGTTCATGTGCTCGTAAAGGCAGGCGTCCCAATACTTTTGGTAATATAGTGTATGTACTGTATACATATAACACCAGGAGGACCATTGATATCACTGATGCTCTCAACATTACAAACCCAGAAGCTCTCCTCCTGAGCCTGGATGCTGAGAAGGCCTTTGACTGCATGGGACTGCCTTTTATCTTTTCTACCCTTCAACACATAGGCATCAGGGGCCCTTTTCTTTAAGTCATTCAAACACTCTATGCCACCCCCACAAAAATGGTCACACTTCCACACTCCTTCTCTCAACCCTCTAAGGTTGCCCATTACCCCAGTTACTTTCTGCACTTTGAATAAAACCCCTTGCTTCTATCATCTGTCACATCCCAATATTTCTGGAGTTCGTTTATGGAATAGGGAATTCACTATCTCTTTATATGCAGATAACATTCTTGTATTGCTTACAAATCCACAAATTTCACCAACAAGTTCTTATAAAATTTTAAAGAAATATGGCATTGTTAATATAGATAATTAACACCACTCTCTTTAGGATGGGTTCACACTAGAGATCGCAGTGAGATCACAGTGGGTCACAGCAGCAGTCCGGTGCGTCTCCATTCACTGATTCAGGTCCGATTTCAGCCCAAATTTTGGGTTGAATTCGGACCTGTAACAGACCAAAACTCGATGTCCGCCGGCAACCTGCGATCGCGATGTACAGAGGCAGAATGGGGATATGCCAGTGTAAACGTCAGAGTTTTTCTGTTCCCAGTGATCGGGAACAGCGATCTCTGTCATGTCCCTGGCAGCCCATCCCCACTACAGTTAAAATGCACCCAAGGAACAGTTTTAACCCCTAGATCGCCCCTAGAGTTAACCCCTTCCCTGCCAGTGTAATTTATACATTGATCAGTGCATTTTTATAGCACTGATCAATGTAATAATGTCACTGGTCCCCAAAAAGTGTAATTTGGGGTCAGTTTAGTCCGCCCCAATGTCGCAGTCCCGCTAAAAATCACAGATTTTCACTATTACCAGTAAAAACAATAAAAAAAAATTAAAAGTCCCTAAATCTATCTCGTTTGTAGACGTGATAACTTTTGAGCAAACCAATCAATCTATGCCTATTGTGATTTTTTTTTACCAAAAATATTTAGAAGAATATATATCAGCCTAAACTGATAAATACATCATTTTTTTATTTATATATTTTTTTGGATATGTATTATAGCAGAAAGTAAAAAAAAAAATTCCAACGTTGTCGCTCTTTTTTTGTTTTAGCATAAAAAATTTAAATCGCAGAAGTGTTCAAATACCACCAAAAGAAAGCTCTATTTGTGGGGGAAAAAAGACATTGATTTTGTTTGGGTACAGTGTCGCACGCCTGTGCAATTTTCAGTTAAAGCGACGCAGTGTTTTATTGCAAAAAATGGCCCGGTCAGGAAGTTGGAAAATCCTTCCTGGGCTGAAGTCACATTCACTGATTTATAACATAGGGATTAGGGATGGACATCTCCCGGGACGGTTCGCGAACGCGATCGCGCGAACGCGGGTAAATGTTCACGAACCGCGGGTTCGCGGCGGGCCCCATTCATTTCAATGGGAGGCGAACATTAAAAACCTCCAGGTCATATATGCAGTCACAAAATAATTACTAGCTGTGCACACATAGTCCCACAACATGGACAATGACATAACAGAAATATTAAGCAAATTTGTGATCGACAACGACAAGCATTCTTTTCTTATCTGAAATTTTTGTCAATTCAGGAGCGCATGAAGGCCATGGAAGAGACGCAAGGCCAGGCTATGAAGGGGGTGCAGGAGATGATCCTGCTATTGGAAAAGTTGCCATAAATGTTTTTTTTTTTTATAAGTCATATAAATCGTTTATACAGTTATAACGTTTATTTAGTTTTTTGTAATATTGTTCGGTTTTATTGTAATAGCTTGGCCTAAATCAGCCAGAACTGACAGCAGCCGGTAAATACATGTCAAATACATATAGGGTCCATTCACACGTCTGTAAAATGGGTCCGCATCCGTCCCACAATTTAGCGGAATTGATTTTCAATTCCAGTCTGAAAAATTAGGCATTCACAGCCTGGATAAAGAAGTAAGTGTCGGCCAGTACAGGCCCCAAAAATTAGCCAACAGGCATTCATCTGACAGCAAAGAACTTTGTATTCTGTGGCTGGAGGTACATTAGGCATTCACAGGATAAATACGTTTCGGGCACTACAGGCCCCAAAAATTAGGCATTCAACGGACATAAAAGGCCCTTTAAGCTGCTGTATTTACCCAAGAAGACAGGGACCATGAATAATTGTTATAGGTGGTGGTGGATATTTGTGGCCTGTCATGAGGAATTTGAATGAAACATGGTCTACTGGTAACATGTGTTGAATTCCTCAGAGATCCATGCCTCATTCATTTTTATAAATGTGAGGTAGTCAACACTGTCATGAGCTAGGCGAGCTAGGCGAGTGCGCTTATCGGTCACGATCCCCCCTGCTGCGCTGAACTGGACACTGGACAAGGGGCAAGCCAACAGTTCCATTGCAAATTGTGCAAGCTCTGGCCAGAGGTCAAGCCTGCCCACCCAGTAGTCCAGGGGTTCATCACTTCTCAGAGCGTCCACATCGGCCGTTAATCCGATGTAGTCAGACACCTGTCGGTCTAGGCGTTCCCTGATGCTGGATCCGGATGAGACCTGTCGATTGGTCGGCTGAAAGAATGATCTCATATCAGAAGTGATCAAGACATCTTCAAACCGCCCTCTTCTTGCAGGCACTGTTGGATTGGTATCCACAACTGTTCCTCTGGGAGTGGAAATTCCTCTGCCAGCGCACGCAAAAGCAGAATGCAGCATTTCTCAAAGCAAGGCCTGGAAGTGCTCCATTCTGACAGCCCTCTGTGATGGTGGTAACATTTCTGCCATTTTTTTTGTACCGGGGGTCTAAGTACGTTGCCACCCAGTAATGGTCCTTGCCCTTTATGCTTTTTATACGGGGGTCCCTCTTAAAACACTGGAGCATGAAGGCCCCCATTTGCACTAAACTGAAAGCAGTGTGGTGGCCTGGCTCCTGCTCGTCATCATCCAGGATAATGTCGTCCTCGATCTCCTCCCCCCATCCACGAACAACAACAGCAGGGATCCCAGAAAGGTTTAAAGCATGCTCTTCTTGCTCCTCCTCATCCGCCCCGGCACCATCCTCCTCCGACTCCTCTTCAGACCCCTGTTGTTGACTTGTCTCAGATAGAGTAGCCCCCCCTGGGAATTCATCCAGCATTGCGACTTCCTCATCTTCCTGCTCCTGCTCCTTGACGGCTTGATCAATGACACAACGCAATGCACGCTCCATAAAGAAGGCATAAGGTACGATGTCACTGATGGCGCCATGGCTGCGACTGACCAGTTTGGTGATCTCATCAAATGGCCGCAAAAGTCTGCATGCGTCGCGCATGAGCAGCCACTGACGCGGTGAAAAAAAAACAAGATCCCCAGAACCTGTTCTGGCGCAGAGTTCGTACAGGTAGTCGTTAACTGCACATTTCTGCTGGAGCAGCCTATCAAGCATATACAAGGTTGAGTTCCATCGCGTCGGGCAGTCACAAATAAGACGTCTGACCGGCAGATTGTGTCGCCGCTGAATGTCAGCAAGGCGAGCCATGGCCGTGTAAGATCTTCTGAAATGGGCCGAGATTTTCCTTGCCTGCCGCAAGACGTCCTGGACCCCAGGGTATTTGACAACGAATCGCTGCACGACCAAGTTCAAGACGTGTGCCATGCATGGCACGTGTGTAATTTTGCCCTGTTTCAACGTGCTCAGCAGATTGGCACCATTGTCGCACACCACTTTACCAACTGTCAAATTGAGCGGTGTTAGCCACTGATCTGCCTGTGCACGCAAAGCTGAAAGGAGTGCAGGGCCAGTGTGGCTCTTGGCTTGGCTTCCAGGCACAACAGACGCAGCACAGCATGGCAACGTCTCACCTGGCATGTCGAATAGGTTCTGGGGATCTTGGGCGGCGCAGCGGAAGAGACGGTAGCAACGGAAGAGGAGGAGTCAGCCGAGCAGGAGAGGGAGGATGGAGTAGGAGGAGGAGGAGAAGAAGAGGCAGGCCTGCATGCAATCTGTGGCGGTAAAACCAAATCTACACGGGTGCCACGGGTTACATGCTTGACAGCCGTCAGAAGGTTTACCCAGTGGGCAGTAAAAGTAATATACCTTCCCTGCCCGTGTTTGCTAGACCACGTGTCTGTGGTCAGATGTATCTTGGCACCGACACTGTGTGCCAGAGATACATTCACTTGCCGCTGAACATGGCCATATAGCTCTGGGATGCCCTTCTGGGAGAAATATTTCCTTCCTGGGACCTTCCATTGTGGTGTTTCAATGGCCACAAATTTTCGATAGGCCTGCGAGTCCACCAGTTTATATGGCAGTAGTTGGCGGGCTAGGAGTTCTGACAAGCCACCGGTCAACCATTGGCCAGGAGGGTTATCCGGCGTCATCATTCTTTTACGCTTGAATATTTGGCCCACGGAAGCCTGCCTTTTTCCAGATAAACTTGGGGACGGGATGATGGAAGGTGGAGTGGAGGACAACTGTGAAGAGAGAGGAGAAGTAGTAGAACAGGCTGGACGGTGAGAGCCTGGAGTTTGGCTTTGTGGGTTCTGACGGCGTTGCTCCCACTGGGCTCGGTGATGGGAGTTCATGTGCCTTCTTATGGCGGTCGTCCCTAGGTGAGTGTTGGGCTTACCGCGACTTATGCATTGACTGCAAAGGCTGCAGATGGCAACACTATTGTCAGCAGCGGACACGTTAAAAAAAGCCCACACTGCGGAGCCATGTGCCGGCGTCCTGGGAGCGCCAGATGTGACCGTACATGGTTGATGGCTCGCTCTGAGTCCTGATACATTAGCAGTCTGGTTTGTCCCTCCTGTGCAATGTAAGTTCCGCCTTCCTCTCCTCCCTATCTGCTGGTCCATCTCTCCCTCTGAACTCCCCTCCTGGTCCTCTCTTGTGGGCACCCACGTGACGTCCATAGACACATCATCATCTACGTCACCTTCCCCACCACTAACATTAGAGATCTCGGAGTAGGCAGCAACAGCGGGGACCAACATCCTTGGCTGATCTGGGTACTGTCATCAGACTGCTGAGTGGCGGTTGTTGCTACCTCCTCTTCCTGATCCAATGTCAAGACTGCCTGCGCATCAGAGAAGTCTTGTGATGGATCGGAAAATAATTCCTGTGACTCAAGCGGAGGGTATATGGTGGCGGTGGTGTTGGTGGTAGTGTCTTTGGGGGTGCACACAGCAGAGAGTGAAGAGGGTGCAGATAGAGAGGATGAGGAGGGTGCAGAAGAGTAAGGCTGAGTGAGCCACTAAACCAAGTCTGGTGCGTCCTTTGAAGTAATCGAACGCACCTTTTGCAACTTCCCACTTTGGCTCCGGCCTGGTGCTCCTGCCCTACCCCTACCACCCCTGCGGAAGGGCCTGCCTCTTCCTCTGCCTGTCATCTTTTTAAATGACCCTGTGACAAAGGGCTGTAGAGAAGGGCAGTATATGTGGAAGAAGGTATATAACACCCCGCTTCAAACTGTCGTTTTCGGGGGCCACTGGTCTATCACAGAAGTTATAATACTTTTTTCTAATTGCGTTTGTCACTCTTTGTAGTATCGCTGCAGAACCTCTCAGCAGTCACAATGCTGCACAGTAGAAATGCACTATACTATTCTTCCTATATGTGAAAGTATTTTATGCGTGTAGTACACCGCTATTTACTGCACACAAAATAGTACACCTATACCAGTCCTTAAAATAACTTTTGTGGAGCTTTATTGGTTAGCGATTTTAGTCGCTAGTCTGTGCCTGCGACACACAGCGGCAACTTCTACCTAAACCGAGAAAAGAGCTGCAGCAGAACCGCTCAGAAGCTGCACAGTAGAAATGCTGCACAGTTGAAATGCACTATATATTATAATTTATAGTATATAGTATATAGTATATATTATATAGTATGTTTGAAAGTTTTTTATGCGTGTATTAGACCCCTATATACTGCACACCAAATAGTACACCTATACCAGTCCTTAAATGAACTTTTGTGGAGCTTTATTGGTTAGCGATTTTAGTCGCTAGTCTGGGCCTGCGACACACAGCAGCAACTTCTACCTAAACCGAGAAAAGAGCTGCAGCAGAACCGCTCAGAAGCTGCATAGTAGAAATGCTGCACAGTTGAAATGCACTATATATTATATAGTATAGTATATAGTATATATTATATAGTATGTTTGAAAGTTTTTTATGCGTGTATTAGACCCCTATATACTGCACACCAAATAGTACACCTATACCAGTCCTTAAAATGAACTTTTGTGGAGCTTTATTGGTTAGCGATTTTAGTCGCTGGTCTGTGCCTGCGACACACAGCGGCAACTTCTACCTAAACCGAGAAAAGAGCTGCAGAACCGCTCAGAAGCTGCACAGTAGAAATGCACTATACTATTCTTCCTAGAGTATTTTATGCGTGTAGTACACCCCTATTTACTGCACACAAAATAGTACACCTATACCAGTCCTTAAAATAACTTTTGTGGAGCTTTATTGGTTAGCGATTTTAGTCGCTAGTCTGTGCCTGCGACACACAGCAGCAACTTCTCCCTAAACCCAAGAAAAGAGCTGCAGCAGAACCGCTCAGAAGCTGCACAGTAGAAATGCTGCACAGTTGAAATGCACTATATATTATATAGTATAGTATATAGTATATATTATATAGTATGTTTGAAAGTTTTTTATGCGCGTATTAGACCCCTATATACTGCACACCAAATAGTACACCTATACCAGTCCTTAAAAGAACTTTTGTGGAGCTTTATTGGTTAGCGATTTTAGTCGTTAGTCTGTGCCTGCGACACACAGCAGCAACTTCTCCCTAAACCCGAGAAAAGAGCTGCAGCAGAACCGCTCAGAAGCTGCACAGTAGAAATGCTGCACAGTTGAAATGCACTATATATTATGTTTTTTATGCGTGTATTAGACCCCTATATACTGCACACCAAATAGTACACCTATACCAGTCCTTAAAATGAACTTTTGTGGAGCTTTATTGGTTAGCGATTTTAGTCGCTAGTCTGTGCCTGCGACACACAGCGGCAACTTCTACCTAAACCGAGAAAAGAGCTGCAGCAGAGCCGCTCAGAAGCTGCACAGTAGAAATGCTGCACAGTTGAAATGCACTATATATTATAAAGTATAGTATATAGTATATATTATATCGTATGTTTGAAAGTTTTTTATGCGTGTATTAGACCCCTATATACTGCACACCAAATAGTACACCTATACCAGTCCTTAAAATGAACTTTTGTGGAGCTTTATTGGTTAGCGATTTTAGTCGCTAGTCTGTGCCTGCGACACACAGCGGCAACTTCAACCTAAACTGAGGCCTCGTACACACGACCGATTTTCTCGGCAAGAACCAGCAAGAAACTTGCTGGCAGAGAGGTCTTGCCGAGTAAATCGGTCGTGTGTACGCTGCTAGCGTGTTTCTCGTCGAGAAAACCGACAAGAAACCTCGACGAGAAAATAGAGAACCTGCTCTCTATTTTCTCGTCGAGATTCTCCTCGGCGTGTTTCTCGACGAGAAAAGTGAGTGTGTGTACACTTACCTGTCCGCCCGGAAGCCCGCGCATGTTCGAAATGAATTTGACGCATGCGCGGTAGCTTCCTAGGCATACGTAGGGTATACCAAGATGGCGGCGACGGCATCGAATGTGACGAGCGCATGCTCGACGTAGTCGATGACGTCACCGCGTACACTCCTTTCAAAGAACCGCGGGTTCTTTGAAACGAGCGTGTGTACACTCGGCCGGGACAAGTTTCTTGTCCAAGAATCTCGTCGAAAAAAACGACATGTTTTTCTCAACGAGAATCTCGGCCGTGTGTACGAGGCCTGAGAAAAGAGCTGCAGAACCGCTCAGAAGCTGCACAGTAGAAATGCACTATACTATTCTTCCTATATGTGAAAGTATTTTATGCGTGTAGTACACCCCTATTTACTGCACACAAAATAGTACACCTATACCAGTCCTTAAAAGGACTTTTGTGGACTTTACACGTATACCAGTCCCTAGAAGGACTTTTGTTTTAGTAGAGTCTGTCCCTGCTAGGACACACACAGCAACCTTCCTACACTGACTAAATACAGCTGCAGAACCGCTCAGAAGCTGCACAGTAGAAATGCACTATACTATTCTTCCTAGAGTATTTTATGCGTGTAGTACACCCCTATTTACTGCACACAAAATAGTACACCTATACCAGTCCTTAAAAGGACTTTTGTGGACTGTACACCTATACCAGTCCTTAGAAGGACTTATGTTTTAGTAGAGTCTGTCCCTGCTAGTACACACACAGCAACCTTCCTACACTGACTAAAGACAGCTGCAGAACCGCTCAGCACTGCAGTCCCAATGCTGCACAATTGAAATGAACTAAAAGTGTATTACACCCCTATATACTGCACACAAAACAATTGTACACCTATACCAGTCCTTAAAAGGACTTTTGTGGACCTAATAGCTAGGATTACAGTCTGTCCCTGCTCCACACAGCAACCTGTTCCTACGCTGACAAATAACAGAATGTAAAATGGCAGCCAGATCAGGTCTATTTATAAGGTAGGGGGTATGTCCATCTGCTGAAATGTCTCAATTGGCTGTCCTGTACCACATGATGGATATGTCATAGGTCAAAGTTCCACAATGTAAAAGAATATGGCGGCCGCGAACCGGCCGTGAATAGCGCCATATGTCCGCCGGTTTCGCGAACCGCAAATGTGCAAAATTTGCCGCGAACTGACCGCGGGGCGAACCGCAAGGCCATCTCTAATAGGGATTTGCTGCTTTAATCTGCCAGTGAGAAGAAGTTATGAAAGTATATGTCAAAACCAGTAACTTTGAAAACACAATACAGGACCTGCAAGAAATACACCTCAATTAACAAATATTTTCAGCACCATTTTGCAGCAAACACAGATGATCCAATGGCATGGTAAGCTATTTGTAAACATTTGGTATGTACTGTGGTGGCACAGACACAAACACCTACGCTTCCACATTTATTTTATACATGTATAAGCAGTTTGTGGCTACTTTCATTGCAGAGACAGAAGTTCATAGACTTCTACATTCCAGATTAGCTAATGTTTTGCCAGCTGTGGTTCTCCAAGTGTACAGATTATCACAGCACTGGCAAATTTTGTATCTACCTTTCCTATAGTAAATCAGCCCCACTATCCCTGAATCTGCTGATTGTTTTGGCATATGTTTGCTAAAAAAGATAACCCTTGATCATTAATTTCTTCATTATCTAATCAGATTGATTTGTTCAGATTTATAACAGAGGCTTTTAAAATCGGGAGAGATAAATAGAGGCTTATGACAGCTAGGGATGAGCCGAACACCCCCCCCCCCGGTTCGGTTCGCAGCAGAACATGCGAACAGGCAAGAAATTTGTTCGAACACAGTTCAAGTCTATGGGACACGAACATCAAAAATCAAAAGTGATCATTTTAAAGGCTTATATGCAAGTTATTGTCATAAAAAAAGTGTTTAGGGCCTGGGTCCTGCTCCAGGGGACATGTATCAATGCAAAAAAAAGTTTTAAAAACTGCAGTTTTTTCGGGAGCAGTGATTTGAATAATGCTTAGAGTGAAACAATAAAAGTGAAATATTCCTTTAAATTTCGTACCTGGGGGGTGTCTATAGTATGCCTGTAAAGTAGCGCATTTTTCCTGTGTTTAGAACTGTCCCTGCACAAAATGACATTTCTAAATGAAAAAAAGTCATTTAAAACTACTCGCGGCTATAATGAATTGTCAGGTCCCAGCAATACAGATAAAAGTCATTGAAAAAAACGGTATGGGTCCCCCCCCCAGTCCATTACCAGGCCCTTTGGGTCTGGTATGAATATTAAGGGGAACCCCGAACCAAAATTAAAAAAAAAATTGCGTGGGGGTTCCCCCAAATTCCATACCAGGCCCTTCAGGTCTGGTATGGATATTAAGGGGAACCCTGCGCCAAAATAAAAAAATGGTGTGGGGTTCCCCCCAAAAATCCATACCAGACCCTTATCCGAGCACGCAATGTGGCAGGCCACAGGAAAAAAAGGGGGGACGAGAGAGCGCCCCCCCTCCTGAACCGTACCAGGCCACATGCCCTTAACATGGGGAGGATGTCCCCATGTTGATGGGGAAAAGGGCCTCATTCCCACAACCCTTGCCGGGTAGTTGTGGGGGTCTGCGGGTGGGAGGCTTATCAGAATCTGGAAGCCCCCTTTAACAAAGGGGACCCACAGATCCAGGCCCCTCCTGTGTGAATTGGTAACGGGTACATTTAACCAAAAAAAGTGTAAAAAATGTTAAAAACCACAGTACACAGCTTTTAATAAAAGAAAAAAAAAGGAAAAAAAATTCTAGCAAAGTAAATCCATTCTGCGGAGGATACGGAAACCCGCGTTGCATCAGAGAGGGGGCGGGATCACCCGTACATGTCACTGGGTAACCCAAGCATTTCCCTGTTGTGTCAGAGGGGGGCTGAGTCACCCGCACATGTGACGGGTGGCCCCGCCCTCAGCTATTTAACAGCTGTCACGGCCGGGCTAACATTATTTGGCGGGCGCCTCCCATGGAGGCAGGATCGTGTCGGCATTGTTTTGGTTTTTTTCTCCGTATCCTCCGCAGATTGCTGAGACACTCGTGGACATCACTGGACAGAGATGGACCTCAGCTAAGTGTTAGGGGGGCTGAGGGGGGCTGCTGCACACAGAAGGCTTTTTATCTCAATTCATTTTATTCATTAAGATTAAAAAAACTTATGACTTTACAACCCTTTAAGGCTATGTGAACAATAAACAGACCATGCACATATGGACGTGTACACAATATACACAAGTAAATGTTGTTTTGCATGTCCAACAATATTGTACAATATGATGTTTTCATTTAGAATGATGGGTTGAAAGAAAATTGTGTCTTTAAATATTGTCAGCGATAAACTTAATTAATCAGTATTGTAAGGGATTAAATGCATTTTAATGATAAAAAAATCCAATTAAATTCTTCAATTAGTTTGAAGTTTTCCTATCCTTTTTCTAACTATTACAACAGTAGGTATACCCCTGTGAAATGAATTACTATCATCTCTAATTATATCAATAAAACAATGGAAAGAAAAATAATGAAAAAGTTTCCAGACTTTGTAAAAGGGAAGGTGTTAAAATGTTTTAATATAGTCTGTATAAACGCTTTAAAAAAACAAACTTTAAAATAACACTTTTCCTATTTATTTATTTTTTAACTGAGGAAGTAGATTTATTGTTATAAAGAACAGCCGTAAGTGGCTTAAATATGTGTATATGCTCTTAGTTTTGTTGAATTTGTAGCAACGATGCCCATAAAAGTCTGCATTTCTTAAGTGAGTCAGATTGTATGGCTATTGTATGTTCATATTCCTTAACCACTTCAATACCAGGCACTTACACCCCCTTCCAGCCCAAGCTAATTTTCAGCTTTCAGCACTGTCGCTGTTTAAATGACAATTGCGCGGTTGTGCTACACTGTACCCAAACAGAATTTTTATCATTTTGTTCCCACAAATAGAGCTTTCTTTTGGTGGTATTCGATCACCTCTGCAGTATTTATTTTTTGCTAAACAAATAAAAAAATACAGAAAATTTTGAAAAAAAATGTTTTTCTTTTGTTTCTGTTATAAAATTTTGTAAATAAGTACGTTTTCTCCTTCACTGATGGCCACTGATAAGGCAGCACTGATGAGGTGGCACCAAAGAAGTGGCACTGATGGGCACTGACGATGGGCACTGATAGGCGGCACTGATGGGCACTGGTAGGCATCACTGATGGGTTGCAATGATGTGCAGCACTGATGGACATTTATAGGCGGCACTGATTGGCACTCATGGGTGGCACTGGTGGGCACTGATAGGCACTGATAGGTGACACTGGGCACTGAAAGGCTGCACTGATGGGTACTTATGGGTGACACTGATAGGCGGCACTGCTGGGCACTGATGGGCACTTATAGGTGGCACGGCTGGGCACTAATGGGCACACTGATATGTGGCACTGATGGGCACTGATAGATGGCACTGATAGGCATCACTGATGGCACTGGCACTGGCAGGCATTGCTGATGTGCACTGATTGGCAGCTGATTGGGCACTGATTGGCAGCTGCCTGGGCACTGATTGACATATCCCTGGTGGCCTAGGGTGGCATACCTGGTGGTCCAGTGTGGTGGCCATCCCTGGTGGGCCTGGGTGGGCATTCGAGGGGGGCTGCGCTGATAAACAATCAGCACAGACCCCCCTGTCAGGAGAGCAGCCGATTGGCTCTCCTCTACTCGAGTCTGTCAGATGCGAGTGAGGAAAAGCCGATCGACGGCTCTTCCTGTTTACATCGTGATCAGCCGTGATTGGACACGGCTGATCACTTGGTAAAGAGCCTCCGCCAGAGGCTCTTTACCAAGATTGGTATAGCGGTGTATCAGACTGACACGCCACAGCACCAATCGCCGCGATGTGCGCCTCCATGGGGAAGGATTCTTTCATGTCTATTTTCCACCTGAGTGTCATGTAGATAGCTATAGATCATTGAGATTCCTTTTAGTTTTAACAAATCTCAGGATAAGAAGGCCCACACTTTCCCCAGCAGATGAATGAGCGGGTTGTGTTTATTCTTTAGGTATGAAGCCAGTTGTCTATATCTGAATAGGCTTTGTGGGGGTAAGTTGTGTTTGGTTTGCAGCGCTTGGTAAGGAATTTGTTTGTCAGCTGCAAGCATAGTAGACATTGGTTGGTGTTTGAGGGAGAACCAGTGATGCAGTGACAATTCCGGCAATAGAAACTGAAACATTTCCAATTTCACAGGGATGCATGTGTCTAAGGTTTTGACATTAATATTCGAGATAAAGAACTTCCATGCCCTGAGGGTTGCCTTTATTGTTGGCTGTTTTGTTTTGTATTCGAAATGCGTAGCCCACTTGCTAGGATCAGTGAGCCAAGATCCCCTTCGGGCCTGAAGGCTTGTTCCATGTGTCTCCATTGTTTACCCATTGTGGGGGTAAACCAGTGTCTAGATTGGTCAATCAATACCACTATATAGTAGTCTTTTACTTCTAGGAGACCCATGCCATGCACTTTCTTCAGTCTTATAGTAATAGAGTGAGAGTGAGGACATTGTGGTCTTTTACTTGACCAAACATGTATTCTCAGTATTTGTTTCATGGAGTTACAAAAGGTGTCAGAGATGTCTATTGGCAATGCTCTGTACAAGTGCAATAGTTTCAGGAGTGTAAACATTTTGAATGCTGCTATCCTACCTGCCCATGATAAGTGTTGTTTGCTAATCTGCTGGAGGTCTCGTTTACAAGTGTTCAGAAAGGGACTAAAATTATGTGAGAACAATATGTTAGATGGGGTGGTTAGTGTTATGCCCAGGTATGTCATTGATGATGTTACCCACTTGAATGGAATTTAGGATTGTATTGTCTTTTTTACAGATTTGGTTACACCCACATTCAAGATATTTGATTTTGAGTCGCTGACTAATGTTCTGTCTCAAGGACATATAGCTTAAACCTTCTTGTCCCATGAACTTCAGCTACAATATTTCTTTGATCTCAACTTTATTAGAACAAGCCAGGTGAAACTACAAATAACAAAAATAAACCTCAATAAGTACAATATCTCATACAATACAGCATACATTGCAGAAACAACGATACACAATACAAAATGAGATAGTAAAAACTTACTTTTTAAGTTCTCTAAGGGGTGATAGTGATAGATTGAACAATACATGTCCTGCCTCCTGCAGTGTCTTCTCAAAACATGGTGAATCTGTTTTACTTCCTGTGAAGATTCTACCCAGAATACCTTGCTTACTAACTACTTCCTGGGTTACACATACAATGCATGAAATAATAACAAACTAAAGCAGTACCAAAAAAGGACGCTAGATGGTGCCTGCGCACTGCATATAATCGTCTATGTAAATTACAACTTTAAATGTCATTTTAATCAACAAAAATGCAGATAATCAGAATATAGACATCTGGTGGATAGAACACTCCCCGCCTGACGTCAAGTGACGTCACTAACAGAGTCCTCCATAGAAAGCAACAGAACAAGTTCAGTCACTGGTCTTAAGAACACTTTGGCCTCATTCTGTTGAAAGGTCTTGACCTTGACCTTACCGACACGATTGTCCTTGCCTGGGAGTATTTTGGTGACCAGACCTAAAGGCCACATATTCCTTATTGTCTGGCAATCTTTCATGAGCACAACATCACCAGGTTTAAGATTAGGCTTTTCAGTGTGCCATTTTCTCCTTACTTGTAGAGTAGATAGATATTGTTCCCTCCACTGGCTCAGAAGGTATTGGCAAGGGTTTGTATTTGTCTTCATTGACGTTTGTAAAGGTCCTTCTCACAAAACTCTCCAACCGGAGCACCAGCAAGACCAGTCTTTGCGTGAGTAACATGGCAGGTGTGAGAATCACTGGATCTTCAGAATCACTTGAAATTGATGTCAAAGGTCTGGCGTTATCATGTATGTAACCCAGAACTACTTTACTGTCTGTGTAAAAATCAGCTTTTAGAACTTCTAGGTTTGTCTCTGTTGCAATTAGTTCAGCTAGCTCCGTAGCCAATACTGCAGCACAAAGTTCCAGCCTGGGTATGGTGTGTTCGGAAAGTGGTGCAAGTTTTGCTTTCCCCATTACAAATCCTATGTGGCATTGTCCTTTAGTGTCTATGGTTTCAGGTAAGCTACAGCAGCAATTGCTTTAACAGAACCATCCGAAAACACACAAAGTCTTTGCATCTGAACATCTGCAGATGACAGAGGAGCATATGGGTGATGAATTTTAAGGTTGGATAGAGCTGTTAGTGAGTCCTTACACTCTAGCCATAAGTTCTTCCTGTCGGTGAGGAGAGGGTGGTCCCAATATAGCGAATCACAGTTTAAGTCTCTGAGTACCTGGATGGTAACAGGTGCTGCAATGCCTAAAGGATCATACAGGCTGTTTATGGTAGACAGGACACCTCTACGGGTAAAGGGTTTTTCTTCTGTGTTTACTTGGAAAGTAAAGGTGTCAGATCTTAAGTCCCAAAGCAAACCAAGGCTGCGTTGCATGGGAAGTGAGTCTGTGCCTAGATCTAAGTCCTTTAACTCGTTAGAATGATCTTGGACAGGAAAGGCTTCTAAAACTTCTCTACTGTTGGAAGCAATCTTGTGGAGTCTTAAGTTGGAACAAGCAGTTCTTTTGAGGAGACTGATTGTGGCTTCATTTGTGGGTAGTGATTTCAAGCAATCGTCTACATAGAAATCCTTGTCCACAAATTGTCTGACAGCTGACCCATTCTCTGACTCTCCCACTCTAGCAGAGTGTCTAAGGCCATATATAGCAACTCCAGGGGAAGGACTTTTGCCAAATATGTGAAACCTCAAAAAGTTTTGGCGTTCTTCTTTAACAAGAAAGCAATAGAACATTTGCTGTATGTCTGCCATGAATGCGATTGAATCCTTGCGAAAGCAGAGAAGTACTCCTAATAGTCTGTTGTTCAGGTCAGGGCCAGAGAGAAGGACATCATTTAGAGAGACACCCTCATGCTTGGCGCTGGAATCGAACACCACTCTAATCTGCCCTGGCTTCTAATGCCCTGTACACACGATCGGATTTCCGATGGAATAAAATCCGATGGAATTTTCCGTCGGAATTCCGATGAAGCTGACTTTCATCAGTCTTGCCTACACACCACCAGACAAAATTCCGACCGTCCAAAACGCTGTGATGTACAACACATATGATAACACTATAAATGGGAAGTTCAAATCCAATGGCGCCACCCTTTGGGCTGCTTTTGCTGATTTCATGTTACCGCGTGTTAGTAAAAGTTTGGTGTTAGCCGATTCGCACTTTTCATTCTCCGTGCTTTTCAGTCCGTTACAGCATGACGAATGTGCTATCTCCTTTACGAACGCTAGTTTTACCAGAACGAGCGCTCCCGTCTTGTAATTTAGTCTGAGCATGCATGGATTTTTCTCTGATGGAGTTCCACACAGGCGATCGGAATTTCCTATTGTTTTTTTTTCCATTGGAAAAATTTAAAACATGTTTTATTTTTTAACACCGATGGAAAAAAGTCAGATGGAGCCTACACACGATCGTTTTTTCCGATGAAAAAAGTCCATTAGACTTTTTTCATCTGAAAAAACGACCGTGTGTACAGGGCATTAGGGTGATAGACCCCAAATATGGGTAAGTACCAACATTCTTTTGAGTCTTTGAGATTTGGGGCTATCTTAGCGTGACCATTCTGGAATATTTTGTGCATGAAGGAAAATAAATGTTCTCTCATCTCTGGTTTCCTTTGAAGATTGTGTCTTAGGGAAGTGAGGCGTTTATATGCTAGTTCTCTGTTGTTAGGCAAACGTCATCTATGTGGCTTAAAGGGAAGAGGTGAAACCCAGCTATTAGAGTCATGTCTTTCTCCATACTGCTTTTCATAACCTCTAGGAAGAGCCTATCCTCAATGGACATTGCTACCTGGTTATCTTCCTTTGTTCTCTTGAACACTGTGCTTCCTATGTCGCTTTGGTCATCGTCATAGGTATTACTGTCACAGACGGGACTTAGGAAGGGAAGAGGTACAGGGTTGTTGTGTGGTAGCTCCTTTATGAGGATGTGATTTTGACAGGGTTGGAAAAGAGAAGGACGACCATTGTCGAGGGTACTAGTGAGCAGGTTATTAACCACTTAAGCCCCGGACCATTTGGTAGCTAGAGGACCAGAGGTGAATTCAGAATTTTGCACTGCGCTGCTTTAACTGTAAATTGTGCGGACATGCAATGTTGTACCCAAACTAAATTTGCGTCCTTTTCTTCCCACAAATAGAGCTTTCTTTTAATGGTATTTGATTGCCTCTGCGATTTTTATTTTTTGTGATATAAACGGAAAAAGACCGAAAATTTTGAAAAAAAATGATATTTTCTACTTTTTGTTATAAGAAAAATCGAATAAACTCAATTGTAGTCATACATTTAGGCCAAAATGTATTCAGCCACATGTTTATAGTAAAAAAAATGTCAATAAGCGTATATTTATTGGTTTGCGCAAAAGTTATAGAGTTTACAAACTAGGGTACATTTTCTGAAATTTACACAGCTTTAAATTTATGACTGCCTATCTCATTTCTTGAGGTGCTAAAATGACAGGGCAGTACAAAACCCCCCCAAATGACCCCATTTTGGAAAGTAGACACCCCAAGGAAATTGCTGAGAGGCATGTTGAGCCCATTGAATTTTTTATTTTTTTGTCCCAAGTGATTGAATAATGACTAAAAAAAAAAAAAAAAAAAAAAATTACAAAAAGTTGTCACTAAATGATATATTGCTCACACATGCCATGGTTATATGTGGAATTGCACCCCAAAATACATTTTGCTGCTTCTCCTGAGTACGGGGATACCACATGTGTGGGACTTTTTGGGAGCCTAGCCGCGTACGGGACCCCGGAAACCAAGCACCGCCTTCAGGATTTCTAAGGGCGCAAATTTTTGATTTCACTCCTCACTACCTATCACAGTTTCGAAGGCCATAAAATGCCAAAATAGCACAAAACCCCCCCAAATGACCCCATTTTAGAAAGTAGACACCCCAAGGAAATTGCTGAGAGGCCTGTTGAGCCCATTGAATATATTTTTTTTGTCCCAAGTGATTGAATAATGACAAAAAAAAAAAAAATTACAAAAAGTTGTCACTAAATGATATATTGCTCACACATGCCATGGTTATATGTGGAATTACACCCCAAAATACATTTTTCTGCTTCTCCTGAGTACGGGGATACCACATGTGTGGGACTTTTTAGGAGCCTAGCCGCGTACAGGACCCCGAAAACCAAGCACCGCCTTCAGGATTTCTAGGCACAAATTTTTGATTTCACTCCTCACTACCTATCACAGTTTCGAAGGCCATAAAATGCCAAAATCGCACAAACCCCCCCAAATGACCCCATTTTGGAATATAGACACCCCAAGCTATTTGCTGAGAGGAATGGTGAGTATTTTACAGCTCTCATTTGTTTTTGAAACTGAAGAAAGAAAATATATATATATATTTATTTATTTTTTTTCAATTTTCAAAACTTTGTGACAAAAAGCGAGATCTGCAAAATACTCACAATACCTCTCAGCAAATAGCTTGGGGTGTCTACTTTCCAAAATGGGGTCATTTGGGGGGGGGGGTTTGTGCTATCTGGGCATTCCATGGCCTCCGAAACTGTGATAGGCAGTGAGAAGTGAAATCAAAAATTTACACCCTTAGAAAGCCTGAAGGCGGTGCTTGGTTTTTGGGGTCACGTACATGGCTAGGCTCCCAAAAAGTCTCACACATGTGGTATCCCCGTACTCAGGAGAAGCAACAGAATGTATTTTGGGGTGTAATTCCACATATGCCCATGGCATGTTTGAGCAATATATCATTTAGTGACAACTTTGTGCAAAAAAAAAAAAAATAAATTGTTGTTTTTCCGCAACTTGTGTCAACATATAAAATATTCCATGGACTCGACATGCCTCTCAGTATATAGCTTGGGGTGTCTACTTTCCAAAATGGGGTCATTTGGGGGGGTTTTGAACTGTTCTGGCATTTTATACACAACATTAGGAAGCTTACATCCACTCTTCTAACCACTTGAAGACAAAGCCCTTTTTGACACTTTTTGTTTACATGAAAACATTTTTTTTTTTTGCAAGAAAATTATGTTGAACCCCCAAACATTATATATATATTTTTAAAGCAAAGGCCCTACAGATTAAAATGGTGGGTGTTGCATTTTTTTTTTCTACACAGTATTTGCGCAGCGATTTTTCAAACGCATTTTTTGAGTTAAAAAATACACTTTTTTTTAATTTTAATGCACTAAAACACACTATATTGCCCAAATGTTTGATGAAATAAAAAAGATGATCTTAGGCCGAGTACATAGATACCAAACACGACATGCTTTAAAATTTCGCACAAACGCTCATTGGCGACAAACTACATACATTTTTAAAAGCCTTTAAAAGCCTTTACAGGTTACCCCAGTAGATTTACAGAGGAGGTCTACTGCTAAAATGATTGCCCTCGATCTGACCTTCGCGGTGATACCTCACATGCATGGTGCAATTGCTGTTTACATATGACGCCAGACCGACGCTTGCGTTCGCCATTGGGCAAGAGCAGGGCAGGACAGGGGTGCTTTTTTTTTTTATTATTATTAATTTTGCTTTTTTATTTTATTTTTAAATTGTTCCTTCCAAGTATTTTTTTTTTTTATCATTTTTATTGTTATCTCAGGGAATGTAAATATCCCCTATGATAGCAATAGGTAGTGACAGGTACTCTTTTTTTGAAAAAACTGGGGTCTTCTAGACCCTAGATTTTTCCTCTGCCCTCAAAGCATCTGACCACACCAAGATCGGTGTGATAAAATGCTTTCCCAATTTCCCAATGGCGCTTTTTATATCCGGGGGGGGCATTCCCTCCCACTGCTTGTAAAAGCAGTCCAGAGGCTAATTAGCCGCTAGGATTGCTTTTACATGAAAGCCGGCCGCAGGCTGAAAAGAATGATACCAAGATGATACCTAAACCCGCAGGCATCATTCTGGTATAAACATTCATAGTCCAGCAACATACCAGTACGTTGCTGGTCCTTGTTGGACATGTATTGTAATCTTTTTATTTCATGCAGCCAGTTGGCTGAACGAAAAAAGAGATTGATCGGTGGGTATGCCCACCATTAGAATACCGCCCTTCATCCACCCACTTCCAATGATGGGCATACACGCACCATTTATATATGCCGAAGCATGGGGGCATCCTCCCGCAAAAAAGTTATGCCGCACACACATGGTCGGACTTTTCCACGGGCAAGCCTCCGTCGGAATTTCGACCGTATGTACGCGGCATTAGGAGCAAAATCGCTCCTCCGCCCCTGCTGCCCCAATGCTTCGGCATATTTGCTTTTTTTTTTTAACTGTGGTGGTGAAATCACCTCCTACAGCACTGGAGTCGCAGGGATCAGGCCTGTCTCTGCGAACGCTGCAGTTATGTGTGTTTTTGTTTTGTAAGTGACAGTGATCGATCGATACTGCACTTGGGTGGCCTGGGCTGGACGGAGGGGCAAAACGCAGGTGCTAGCAGGTATCTGGGCTGATCCCGCTAACACTGCGTTTTTGGGAACCCTAAACTGCTGGGGACGCTAGTATAGATCTGATCAGGGATGAGCCGAACACCCCCCTGTTCGGTTCGCACCAGAACCTGCGAACAGACAAAATGTTCGTGTAAACTTTAGAACCCTATTAAATACAATGGACTCGAACGTTCGAAATCTAAAGTGTTAATTATAAAGGCTAATATGCAAGTTATTGTCCTAAAAAGTGTTTGGGGACCTGGGTCCTGCCCCAGGGGACATGTATCAATGCAAAAAGAAGTTTTAAAAACGGCCGTTTTTTCGGGAGCAGTGATTTTAATAATGCTTAAAATGAAAAAATAAAAGTGAAATATTCCTTTAAATTTCGTACCTGGGGGGTGTGTATGATATGCATGTAAAGTGGCGCATGTTTCCCGTGCTTAGAACTGTCCCTGCAAAAAATGTCATTTTTGAAAGAAAAAAAATGCATTTAAAACTGACTCGCGTCTATTAATGAATTGTCGGCTCCCGGCAATACATACAAAAGTCATTGAGAAAAAAAAAAAAAAAAGCGTGGGGGTTCCCCAGAATTCAATTACCAGGCCCTTCAGATCTGGCATGGATTTTAAGGGGAACTCCACCCCAAGTTTAAAAAAAAAATGGCGTGGAGTCCCCCTAAAAATCCATACCAGACCCCTTATCCGAGCACGCAACCTGGCCGGCCGCAGGGGAAAAGGGGGGGACGAGAGAGCGGCCCCCCCTCCCTCCTGAACCGTACCAAGCCACATGCCCTCAACATGGGGAGGATGTCCCCATGTTGATGGGGACAAGGGCCTCATCCCCACAACCCTTGCCCGGTGGTTGTGGGGGTCTGCGGGCGGGGGGCTTATCGGAATCTGGAAGACCCCTTTAACAAAGAGGACCCCCAGATCCCGGCCCCCCCCTATGTGAATTGGTAAGGGGTACATTGTACCCCTACCATTTCACGAAGAAAGCGTAAAAAAAATGTTTAAAAAAACACACAAACACCTTGAAAAAGTCCTTTATTTAAAAAAATAAATAAATAAACATTCCAGCGGTGAAATCCAGTGTCCCGCGGCGATCCCGATGTCCAGCGCTGTCCGTCATTGGTTGTGCCTGAGCGGACCTGATGGGGAACTCCCTCTCAGTATTTTAAATGTATAGACCCGCCCCTTCTAAAGTTCCCCATCAGGTCCGCTCAGCGGACGAGATGCGGAACATGAGAAGGGGCGGGTCTATACATGTATTACCAAAGTGAGAGCAGTTCCCCATCAGGTCCGCCCCCTCGGTATGTCGGACCCGCCTACGTCATTGGCTTGAGCGGGGAACTTCCTTCACTATGTAAATTTAAATTACACAGTGAAGGAAGTTCCCCGCTCAGGCCAATGACGTAGCCGGTCCGACATACCGAGGAGGCGGACCTGATGGGGAACTGCTCTCACTTTGGTAATACATGTATAGACCCGCCCCTTCTCATGTTCCGCATCTGGTCCGCTGAGCGGACCTGATGGGGAACTTTAGAAGGGGCGGGTCTATACATTTAAAATACTGAGAGGGAGTTCCCCATCAGGTCCGCTCAGGCACAACCAATGACGGACAGCGCTGGACATCGGGATCGCCGCGGGACACTGGATTTCACCGCTGGAATGTTTTTTTTTTATTTTTTTAAATAAAGGACTTTTTCAAGGTGTTTGTGTGTTTTTTTAAACATTTTTTTACGCTTTCTTCGTGAAATGGTAGGGGTACAATGTACCCCTTACCAATTCACATAGGGGGGGGGCCGGGATCTGGGGGTCCTCTTTGTTAAAGGGGTCTTCCAGATTCCGATAAGCCCCCCGCCCGCAGACCTCCACAACCACCGGGCAAGGGTTGTGGGGATGAGGCCCTTGTCCCCATCAACATGGGGACATCCTCCCCATGTTGAGGGCATGTGGCTTGGTACGGTTCAGGAGGGAGGGGGGGCCGCTCTCTCGTCCCCCCCTTTTCCCCTGCAGCCGGCCAGGTTGCATGCTCGGATAAGGGGTCTGGTATGGATTTTTAGGGGGACTCCACGCCATTTTTTTTTTAATTTGGGGTGGAGTTCCCCTTAAAATCCATGCCAGATCTGAAGGGCCTGGAATGGATATTTGGGGGAACCCCACGTCAATTTTTTTTTTATTTGCGGCGGGGTTCCCCTTAATATCCATTCCAGACCTGAAGGGCCTGGTAATTGAATTCTGTGGAACCCCCACGCTTTTTTTTTTTTTTTTTCTCAATGACTTTTGTATGTATTGCCGGGAGCCGACAATTCATTAATAGCCGCGAGTCAGTTTTAAATGCATTTTTTTCTTTCAAAAATGACACTTTTTGCAGGGACAGTTCTAAGCACGGGAAACATGCGCCACTTTACATGCACATCATACACACCCCCCAGGTACGAAATTTAAAGGAATATTTCACTTTTATTTTTTCATTTTAAGCATTATTAAAATCACTGCTCCCGAAAAAACGGCCGTTTTTAAAACTTCTTTTTGCATTGATACATGTCCCCTGGGGCAGGACCCGGGTCCCCAAACACTTTTTAGGACAATAACTTGCATATAAGCCTTTATAATTAGCACTTTAGATTTCTCCCATAGATTTTTCGAATTTGCCGCGAACACCCCAATTTGTTCGTTGTTCGGCGAACGGGCGAACAGGCAATGTTCGAGTCGAACATGAGTTCGACTCGAACTCGAAGCTCATCCCTAGATCTGATCAGATCAGATATTGATCTGTTCAGATACTATACCACTAAGGGGGGTGTATGCTTCACGCGTGGGTGTTAGCGTTACTGGCACTAACCTGACGCTGCCTGGGGTGTGACTCAGACCCTCTCTGACGCTAAAACCTAATTGATATCACCCGTCGGGCGATCAGGGGGTTAAACCTTTATTGGGTTATATACACGGCGGGTGCCCTGACACTATAAAAAGCAAACTAACTAACCAGCGTCACCCGTAACACTTATATGGTGATCACTGGTGAAAGGGTTAACTAGGGGCAATCAGGGGGTTAAAAACTTTATTAGATAATATATGGGGGTACCTGACGCTATAAAAACCTGTGGCGAACCTAAAAAAAATTACCAGCTACCGATCTGCATCACCGACACTAAGACAGCGTTTAGCAAAACGATTGCTTAGCGACAGTGGTGATGGGGGTGAAAGGGTTACCTGGGGGGCGATCAAGGGGGTTAAACCTTTATTAGATAATATATTGGGGTACCTGACGCTATAAAAACATGCGGCGAACCTAAAAAAAAATACTGGCTACGATCTGCATCACCGACACTAAGACAGCGTTTAGAAAAACAATTGCTTAGCGACAGTGGTGATAGGGGGTGAAAGGGTTACCTGGGGGGCGATCAAGTGGGTTAAACCTTTATTAGATATTATATTGGGGTACCTGACGCTATAAAAACATGCGGCGAACCTAAAAAAAATTACCGGCTACGATCTGCATCACCGACACTAAGACAGCGTTTAGAAAAACAATTGCTTAGCGACAGTGGTGATAGGGGGTGAAAGGGTTACCTGGGGGGCGATCAAGGGGGTTAAACCTTTATTAGATAATATATTGGGGTACCTGACGCTATAAAAACCTGCGGCGAACCTAAAAAAAATTACCGGCTACCGATCTGCATCACAGACACTAAGACAGCCTTTAGAAAAACGATTGCTTAGTGATAGTGGTGATAGGGGGTGAAAGGGTTACCTGGGGGGCGATCAAGGGGGTTAAACCTTTATTAGATAATATATTGGGGTACCTGACGCTATAAAAACCTGCGGCGAACCTAAAAAAAATTACTGGCTGCCGATCAGCATCACTGACGCTAAGACAGCGATCAGAAAAATGATCGCTAAGCGACAGTGGTGATAGGCGGTGAAAGGGTTATCTTGGGGGTGATCAGGGGGTTAAACCTTTATTAGGGGGGGTTAGGGGGCTACACTGGACCTAAGACTAAACTTTGGTGACACTTTTACAGTCACAAATGTCACTGATTGCAGTGATCACTAAATAAATGGTCACTGCAATCAGTGACACTGTGACTGGGGGCTGGGGGGGTGATCTGTGGTGTCTGGGGGGGCCTGGGGGGGCGATTTATGTCCCTATGTGTCCTGGTGTCAGTGTAGTGTTGTGTGCACTGACCTGATATCTTCTCTTGTACGGCGCTCGGTATATGTGAGCGCCGCACCAGAGATGACATCACTTCCTCCTGCTCCCTCTGTCTGACACAGACAGAGGGGGCATTTCTATTCGCCGGGAGCGATCGCGAGGGGGTGGCCAGAAACGAATGGCTGCCCCCTCATCCCGGAACGCTCCCGGACACTTAGCCACCGCTCACTGTATAGAAGGGGGGTCCGATTGGACCCCCCAACTGTACAAAGGCAATCACGTACACTCTACGTGATTGTGCCTGTCGGTGCCATTCTGCCGACGTATATATACAGTGAGCGGTCGTTAAGTGGTTAACGGATGCCGGTTTGTGTGCACCTCCCAGACAAACATCACCTATAATGACCCACCCCACCCAAGATCCAGTTTTTGGGCTTATGGAGCGTTTTTAGGACCGTTGATCAGTTTCCATACTTTGTGGACTTGCAAGATATCCCTCAAGTTCTGGTATGAGATGTGCTATGTGATTCAAGTGGGTCTGGTGAGCTGCTGCATCTGGTGTGGGAATTTCCGACCTGTTGTCTGGCATCTGGTTGCACTCTATTATGGTCGGTAAGGGTAGGCATGTCTTTATATCCATATATTCAATTTGTAGGCCGTCAGCTCTTCTCCCTGCCGTTTCCACTGTACCTGCACAAGTCCTAAGGGAGTAAGGGCTGCTGGGGCCTTTAAGGTTTAGAATGTCAAAAAACACAGATCTAGCTAGTGACTTATTACTCTGATTATCCAAGATGACATAGTGCTTGACTGCTTTGTCTCTGCGTCCTTTTGGGTAAACTTTCACTAGACAGATTTTAGAGCAGGATCTGCCACCTCTACTTCCTTTGCAGACTTCAGTGTACTGTGAAGTGATTGCTGTGGCATCTGTACCAGAGTCTTTGGTCTCCCTGCCTTGCTCCTTGTCACCATGAACAGTGGGGAAGGTTCTTGGACTAGGCTTTGGGTGTAAAGCTCTGTTGTGCTCTGTGCTTTCTCACTATGTACATTTGACACTGACCTTACAGTCCTTGGCGAAGTGTGTGGACGAAGAGCAGCACTTGTAAACAGGGCTGCTAATAGGGCAGTACAACCAGCCCTGTTGTACCGGGCCTGGCCAGCAGGGGGGACCAAGCAGATTTCTAGCTAAAAAAAAACGAATTAGCTAAATAACTTTATTAACCTTCACCTACTTGATTGGCAATGTACATGTTACCTTCCTGGGCCCCATCAAGTTAATAGAGGGGCCCAGGAGGTGAGAGAAGAAGAGGGATTTTCTCTCCATTTTCGGGTGGAGTCATACAATCCCTTCTTTGCATCAGTGTACCTTGTGCTCACTGTTTGCTTTCCTCAGCGGATGGATTCAATTGTAATGCGGCTCCCTTCCCTCAGTAAATGCTATGCTGCAGCCTGAGGGACAGAGACTGACCACTGAGGAGGCTGAAAGAAAGAGTAATCCCGACGCTGGTCCACAGGCAAGCAATCACCCTGCACACACACACACACATACACTGACACATCACACAGGCTCAGGCTCAGTCCCCTGACTCCCTATTGTGTGCTCATGGTCATTATTATTATGATGATCAGAGCACAGCAGGTGTTGAATGGCTCTGTCAGAGAACATGCTGTTAGGTGCTGACTTTCTTAATATATGGCTGTACTGTGTGTTACAGACTACAACACAGCACAGCCATAAAAAAGTCAGCACCCAACAGCATGTTACACTGAAAGAGCCATACAACACCTGCTGTGCTCTGATCATCATAATGATAATGACCATGAGCACACAATAAGATGCTACTTTACACATGTGATTGGGGGAAGGGACAGTAAAAACACACAGCCAAGCTTCATTGTTACCACCCCCCAAACCACTCCCCTTTGAGAACTTTTCACCCAAGCTTTGCAATCAGTAAGGATGAGCTCCGGCGTGTTCGCAAGCCCCATGTGCAGAGCCCGCCAGGAAGTCGGCACTGCGCTAATCACAGGCAGTGAGACATTGTCCCGATGCGTGGCTGCAGAGATCAGGAAATGTCTCACTGCCTGTGATTAGCGCAGCGCAGCGCCGACTTCCTGGCGGGCTCTGCACGTGGGGCTTGTAAACACGCCGGAGTTCATCCTTAGCAATCAAGTCCGCCTTTCAGTTTTTCCTGTGGACCAGTGGGTACAGTAGCTGCATATGATGGCACAGTGGCTGCAATTGATGGGCACAGTAGCTCTGTTTGATAGCACAATGGTGGCAATTGATGGGCACAGTGGCTGCGTTTGATGGCACAGTGGCGGCAATTGATGGCCACATTAGCTGTGTTTGATGGTACAGTGGCGGCAATTGATGGGCACAGTGGCTGCATTTGATGGCACAGTGGCTGCAATTGATGGGCACAGTGGCTCCGTTTGATGGCTCAGTGGCTGCGTTTGATGGCACAGTGGAAGCAATTGATGGGCACTGTGGCCTGGTTTGATGGCACAGTGGCGGAAATTTATGTCACAGTAGCTGTGTTTGATGGCACAGTGGCAGCAATTGATGTTTTTTTTCAGAATTTTTCAGTTAGTTTGCACCCCCCAAAAATTTTGAGCACCAGCCACCACTGATGTGTAGGGATGAGCTTTGAGTTTGAGTCAAACTCATGTTCGACTCGAACATTGCCTGTTCGCCCGTTCGTCGAACAGCGAACAATTTGGGGGGTTCGCGGCAAATTCGAAAAGTCTATTGGAGAAATCTAAAGTGCTAATTTTAAAGGCTTATATGCAAGTTATTGTCATAAAAAGTGTTTGGGGACCCGGGTCCTGCCCCAGGGGACATGTATCAATGCAAAAAAAAGTTTTAAAAACTGCAGATTTTTCGGGAGCAGTGATTTTAACCACTTAAGCCCCGGACCATTTCGGGCCATTAGGACCAAGCCTGTTTTTGGGATTCGGCACTGCGCTGCTTTAACTGTAAATTGTGCGGACATGCAATGTTGTACCCAAATGAAATTTGCGTCCTTTTCTTCCCACAAATAGAGCTTTCTTTTAATGGTATTTGATTGCCTCTGCGATTTTTATTTTTTGCGATATAAACAGAAAAAGACCGAAAATTTTGAAAAAAAATGATATTTTCTACTTTTTGTTATAAGAAAAATCGAATAAACTCAATTTTAGTCATACATTTAGGCCAAAATGTATTCAGCCACATGTCTTTAGTAAAAAAAATGTCAATAAGCGTATATTTATTGGTTTGCGCAAAAGTTATAGCGTTTACAAACTAGGGTACATTTTCTGAAATTTACACAGCTTTAAATTTATGACTGCCTATCTCATTTCTTGAGGTGCTAAAATGGCAGGGCAGTACAAAACCCCCCCAAATGACCCCATTTTGGAAAGTAGACACCCCAAGGAAATTGCTGAGAGGCATGTTGAGCCCATTGAATATTTTTTTTTTGTCCCAAGTGATTGAATAATGACAAAAAAAAAAAAAAATTACAAAAAGTTGTCACTAAATGATATATTGCTCACACATGCCATGGTTATATGTGGAATTGCACCCCAAAATACATTCTGCTGCTTCTCCTGAGTACGGGGATACCACATGTGTGGGACTTTTTAGGAGCCTAGCCACGTACGGGACCCCGGAAACCAAGCACCGCCTTCAGGATTTCTAAGGGCGCAAATTTTTGATTTCACTCCTCACTACCTATCACAGTTTCGAAGGCCATAAAATGCCAAAATAGCACAAAACCCCCCCAAATGACCCCATTTTGGAAAGTAGACACCCCAAGCTATTTACTGAGAGGCATGTTCAGTCCATGGAATATTTTATATTTTGCCACAAGTTGCGGGAATATGACAAACTTTTTTTTTTTTGCACAAAGTTGTCACTAAATGATATATTGCTCACACATGCCATGGGCATATGTGAAATTACACCCCAAAATACATTCTGCTGCTTCTCCTGAGTACGGGGATACCACATGTGTGGGACTTTTTGGGAGCCTAGCCGCGTACGGGACCCCAAAAACCAAGCACCGCCTTCAAGGTTTCTAAGGGCATAAATTTTTGATTTCACTCCTCACTACCTATCACAGTTTTGAAGGCCATAAAATGCCAAGATGGCACAAAACCCCCCCAAATGACCCCATTTTGGAAAGTAGACACCCCAAGCTATTTGCTGAGAGGCATGTTGACCCCATTGAATATTTTTTTTTTTTTTGTCCCAAATGATTGAATAATGACAAAAAGAAAAAAAAAATGTACAAAAAGTTGTCACTAAATGATATATTGCTCACACATGCCATGGTTATATGTGGAATTGCACCCCAAAATACATTCTGCTGCTTTTCCTGAGTACGGGGATACCACATGTGTGGGACTTTTTGGGAGCCTAGCCGCGTACAGGGCCCCAAAAACCAAGCACCGCCTTCAGGATTTCTAAGGGCGTAAATTTTTGATTTCACTCCTCACTACCTATCACAGTTTCGAAGGCCATAAAATGCCAAAATAGCACAAAACCCCCCCAAATTACCCCATTTTGGAAAGTAGACACCCCAAGCTATTTGCTGAGAGGCATGTTGAGTCCATGGAATATTTTATATTTTGCCACAGGTTGCGGGAATATGACAAACTGTTTTTTTTTTTGCACAAAGTTGTCACTAAATGATATATTGCTCACACATGCCATGGGCATATGTGAAATTACACCCCAAAATACATTCTGCTGCTTCTCTTGAGTACGGGGATACCACATGTGTGGGACTTTTTGGGAGCCTAGCCGCGTACGGGACCCCAAAAACCAAGCACCGCCTTCAAGGTTTCTAAGGGCATAAATTTTTGATTTCGCTCCTCACTACCTATCACAGTTTTGAAGGCCATAAAATGCCAAGATGGCACAAACCCCCCCCAAATGACCCCATTTTGGAAAGTAGACACCCCAAGCTATTTGCTGAGAGGCATGTTGAGCCCATTGAATATTTTTTTTTTTTGTCCCAAATGATTGAATAATGACAAAAAGAAAAAAAAAATGTACAAAAAGTTGTCACTAAATGATATATTGCTCACACATGCCATGGTTATATGTGAAATTACACCCCAAAATACATTCTGCTGCTTCTCCTGAGTACGGGGATACCACATGTGTGGGACTTTTTGGGAGCCTAGCCGCGTACGGGACCCCAAAAACCAAGCACCGCCTTCAAGGTTTCTAAGGGCATACATTTTTGATTTCACTCCTCACTACCTATCACAGTTTTGAAGGCCATAAAATGTCAAAATAGCCCAAAACCCCCACAAATGACCCCATTTTGGAAAGTAGACACCCCAAGCTATTTGCTGAGAGGCATGGTGAGTATTTTACAGCTCTCATTTGTTTTTGAAAATTAAGAAAGACATTTTTTTTCTTTTTTTTTTTCTTTTTTTACATTTTCAAAACTTTGTGACAAAAAGCGAGATCTGCAAAATACTCAACATACCTCTCAGCAAATAGCTTGGGGTGTCTACTTTCCAAAATGGGGTCATTTGGGGGGGTTTTGTGCCATCTGGGCATTCCATGGCCTCCGAAACTGTGATAGGCAGTGAGGAGTGAAATCAAAAATTTACACCCATAGAAATCCTGAAGGCGGTGCTTGGTTTTTGGGGTCCCGTACGCGACTAGGCTCCCAAAAAGTCCCACACATGTGGTATCCCCGTACTCAGGAGAAGCAACAGAATGTATTTTGGGGTGTAATTCCACATATGCCCATGGCATGTTTGAGCAATATATAATTTAGTGACAACTTTTTGTACATTTTTTTTTTTTTGGTCATTATTCAATCACTTGGGACAAAAAAAAAAAATATTCAATGGGCTCAACATGCCTCTCAGCAAATAGCTTGAGGTGTCTACTTTACAAAATGGGGTCATTTGGGGGGGTTTTGAACTGTCCTGGCATTTTATGCACAACATTAGGAAGCTTATGTCACACATCATCCACTCTTCTAACCACTTGAAGACAAAGCCCTTTCTGACACTTTTTGTTTACATGAAAGAAAATTTTTTTTTGCAAGAAAATTATGTTGAACCCCCAAACATTATATATTTTTTTAAAGCAAAGGCCCTACAGATTAAAATAGTGGGTGTTGCATTTTTTTTTCCCACACAGTATTTGCGCAGCGATTTTTCAAACGCATTTTTTGGGGGAAAAACACACTTTTTTTATTTTTAATGCACTAAAAAACACTATATTGCCCAAATGTTTGATGAAATAAAAAAGATGATCATAGGCCGAGTACATGGATACCAAACACGACATGCTTTAAAATTGCGCACAAACGCGCAGCGGCGACAAAACTACATTCATTTTTAAAAGCATTTAAAAGCCTTTACAGGTTACCACGTTAGATTTACAGAGGAGGTCTACTGCTAAAATGACTGCCCTCGATCTGACCTTCGCGGTGATACCTCAAAGGCATGATGCAATTGCTGTTTACATATGACGCTAGACCGACGCTTGCGTTCGCCTTTGCGCAATAGCAGGGGGGGACAGCGGTGCTTTTTTTATTTTATTTTTTTTATTATTTATTTAGCTTTTTTATTTTATTTTTAAACTGTGCCTTCCATATTTTATTTTTTTACCATTTTTATCGTTATCTCAGGGAATGTAAATATCCCCTATGATAGCAATAGGTAGTGACAGGTACTCTTTTTTTGAAAAAAATTGGGGGGTTAGACCCTAGATCTTTCCTCTGCCCTCAAAGCATCTGACCACACCAAGATCGGTGTGATAAAATGCTTTCCCAATTTCCCAATGGCGCTTTTTATATCCGGGGGGGGGACATTCCCTCCCACTGCTTGTAAAAGCAGTCTAGAGGCTAATTATCTGCTAGAATTGCTTTTACATGAAAGCCGGCTGCTGGCTGAAAAGAATGATACCAAGATGATACCTAAACCCGCAGGCATCATTCTGGTATAAACATTCAAAGTCCAGCAACATACCAGTACGTTGCTGGTCCTTGTTGGACATGTATTGTAATCTTTTTTTTCATACAGCCTATTGGCTGAACGAAAAAAAGAGATTGATTGGTGGGTATGCCCACCATTAGAATACCTCCCTTCATCCACCCACTTCTAATGATGGGCATATATGCCGAAGCATGGGGGCATCCTCCCGCAAAAAAGTTATGCCGCGTACACACGGTCAAGCCTTCGTCGGAATTTCGACCGTATGTACGCGGCATAAAAGGTTATGCCGCGTACACACGGTCGGACTTTTCCACGGATAAGCCTCCGTTGGAATTTCGACCGTATATACGCGGCATTAGGAGCAAAATCGCTCCTCCGCCCCTGCTGCCCCCATGCTTCGGCATATATGCTCTTTTTTTTAACTGTGGTGGTGAAATCACCTCCTACAGCGTTGGAGTCACGGCTTTATGTATCGTGGGAGCAAACGCTGTTGCTGTCAAGATAAATAGATCCGCGCTGCAACTGAATGGCGTACCTGCTAAGCAAATGGTGGTTAACATTAAAACAAAGTAACATTACAGTACAACAGTAGGACCTTACCATGCCATACCTGCAAAGCAAATACCAAAACAAAACCTAGTAAAAAATAAAAAAATGTTTTAACGCAACCTGTGCCTAAAATATATATATGCCGAAGCATGGGGGCATCCTCCCGCAAAAAAGTTATGCCGCGTACACACGGTCGGAATTTCGACCGTATGTACGCGGCATTAGGAGCAAAATCGCTCCTCCGCCCCTGCTGCCCCCATGCTTCGGCATATATGCTCTTTTTTTTTAACTGTGGTGGTGAAATCACATCCTACAGCGTTGGAGTCACGGCTTTATGTATCGTGGGAGCAAACGCTGTTGCTGTCAAGATAAATAATTCCGCGCTGCAGTTGAATGGCGCACCTGAAAACAAAAAATTACATACCTGAAAAGCAAGCATGATAAAACATTGCAGAATAGAATACAGTAAAAAAGAGCAGAACAATAGAGAGAAAATAGAGAGAGAGAGAACAATAAAACGACAACTATTTTTGGTTTTTTTATTTTATATTTTTTTGTGTTTTGTTTTTTACGTTTTTTTTTTCTTTTTTACACTTTTTTTTGTAACTTTACAACTGTAATGGTTCGGGTCTCTCAAAATGTAATGGCATCTTGGGAGACCCTGTGTAAGTGTGTCCTAGTCTGTGAAATGCTGTACCCTACGCTAAAACTTCACTTTTGAGTGGTAGCGTTCAAAACATTCACCTTGGCAAAGACCAGGCTTGTCAGGACAGAGTGGACAAAAACTACGGGTGTCACGCCTAAATCCGCGCTTGCTACAGACACGACATCTTTTTTGGGGGTGGCTTTGGGTAGGGGTACTCGGGAGGACATACGAATAATGCCTCTCATGCAGCCGGCTTACTGCATTTGGTTGGGGATGGTGAGGTGCAGAACCGCCTGGATACAGGAGTTCTGTGACTATCTCATTCTGGAATTTTAGAAGAGATAACGTCCCGCCTGAAGCTCTGTATAGCACATGAGCGTTCAGCAAAGCCAATTGGAATAATGATAGAGACACTTTTTTGTACCAGCGTCTCGCCTTACGGTCAATTAGATACGGCGCCATCAACTGGTCGTTGAGGTCCACCCCTCCCATATTTTGGTTATATTCGTGGACACAGAGGGGTTTCTCCACAACACCAGTCGCCGTACGAATTTGGACTGTCGTGTCTGCATGAAGGGAGGTAAGAAGGAAAACATTCTTATTGTCCCTCCACTTCATAGCGAGCAAGTTATTACACTTCAAGCAGGCTCTCTCCCCCAGCCTAAGACGGGCATCTACAAGCCGCTGGGGAAAGCCCCGGCGATTAGGTCGCACGGTGCCACATGCTCCAATCTTATGATCAAACAAGTGACTAAACAGTGGCACGCTCGTGTAATAATTGTCCACATACAAGTGGTACCCCTTTCCGAATAAGGGTGACACCAAGTTCCACACTATCTTGCCAGCGCTCCCTATGTAATCCGGGCAGTTGACCGACTCAATCTGACTGTCTTTTCCCTCATAAACCGTAAAGTTCACTACATAGCCTGTTGCCCTGTCACAGAACTTGTAGAGCTTGACCCCGTATCTGGCACGCTTGCTGGGAAGGTACTGCTTGAAAGACAAGCGGCCAGAAAATTTAATCAGGGACTCATCAACGCAGACAACTTGATCGGGAGTAAACAAGGCTGCAAAACGTTCGTTGAAGTGGTTTATGAGGGGCCGAATTTTAAAGAGCCGGTCGTATTCAGGGTCCCCACGTGGACGACAAAGTTCATTGTCGTTGAAGTGCATGAACCGCAAAATCTGCTCGTATCGTGCCCTGGACATGGAGGCAGAGAACACGGGCATGTGGTCAATTGGGTGCGTGGACCAATAAGCACGCAATGACGGAAATTTATGTGTGCCCATGTTGAGGGAAAGGCCCAGAAAGGTCTTAAATTCGGAAACCGTAATTGGTTTCCAATTTCTGGCAATTTTAGGCAACTGGGGGTTAGCGGCGATAAATTGACCAGCATATAAATTACTCTGGTCCACAACAGATCTATAGAGATCTTCCGTGAAAAACAGTGAATAAAAATTGATTGGCATAAAATCAGCTGTTTCCACCTGAATACCGGGTTGGGCAGTGAATGGGGGAAGTACGGGTTCTGCAGAAGTGGTGGGGACCCAATCAGGATAGGCGAATTCTGCAGGAAGGGCAGTATGGGCACGACGGGCCTGCCTTTGTCTTCTTGGTGGCAGCGGGACACTACTTGTGCTTGCCACCTCGCCAGCTTGAACTGCACTTATGGGACTCGCCACGTCACCAAGTGTTACTGCAGTGCTGGATGTACGTCCAGGCTGTACTAGGCCGCTGGTGCTTGCCAGTTCACCAGAAGGAATAGCGGCGCTAGTACTACTCTGCTCCATGATACGAGAGACCTGCGGTTCTTGCTCCTCAACAACCTCAGAAGATCAGGATCGGGTACGCCTGACCTTAGCAGGGACCTCAACTTCGTCGTCAGAGCTATCTGACGTGGGGCCGCTGACGTCACTGTCTTCTACGGGAAGATATTCTGAGCCTGAATCTGACAGATACGTGACCTCCTCTTCACTATCTGTCATGCTCAGAATCTCGTAGGCCTCTTTACTAGTGTACCTTCGTCTTGCCATTTTGGGCTCTAAATTTAGGGGTACACTAGTAAGATTCACAGGAAAAAAAGCACCTGACTGTCGTCAGCAAATATATCAAACGCTACAAAAAAACTGTTAGCGATCGCAGGGATCAGGCCTGTCTCTGCGAACGCTGCAGTTATGTGTGTTGTGTTTGGTAAGTGACAGTGATCGATCGATACTGCACTTGGGTGGGCTGGGCTGGGCTGGGCGGAGGGGCTAAACGCAGGTACTAGCAGGTATCTGGGCTGATCCCACTAACACTGCATTTTTGGGAACCCTAAACCGCTGGGGATGCTAGTATAGATCTGATCAGATACTATACCACTAAGGGGGGTGTATGCTTTGCGCGTGGGTGTTAGCGTTACTGGCACTAACCTAACACTGCCTGGGGCGACGCAGACCCTCTCTGGCGCTAAAACCTAATTGATCTCACCCGCCGGGCGATCAGGGGGGTTAAACCTTTATTGGGTTATATACGGCGGGTGCCCTGATGCTATAAAAAGCAAACTAATCAACCAGCGTCACCCGTAACCTTTATATGGTGATCACTGGTGAAAGGGTTAACTAGGGGCAATCAGGGGGTTAAAACCTTTATTAGGTTAAATATGGGGGTACCTGACACCAATAAAAACCTGCGGCGAACCTAAAAAAAAAATAACTGCCTATCTAAAACACCAGCGACACGAATACAGCGATCGGAAAAACAATCGCTTAGTGACGCTGAAGTTAGGGGGTGAAAGGGTTACCTGGGGGGTGATCAAGGGGTTAAACCTTTATTAGGGGGGGTTAGGGGGCTACCCTGGACCTAAAGGGGCCTAATCCTAACTGCCTTGCAACTTTTTACAATCACAGATGACACTAAATGCAGTGATCAGTAAAATAAATGATCACTGCAATCAGTGACACTGTGATTGGGGGCTTTGGGGTGACCTGGGGGGTGATCTGGGGGTGACTGGGGGGTGATTTGTGTGCCTATGTGTACCTACGTGTCAGTGGACTGTTGGAGCACTAACCTCTGTCTTCACTCCTCGGCGCCGGGAACGAAAAGACCGCGGCGAGGGAGATGACATCACTTCCTCCAGCCTGTGTTTACATCACATGGCAGAGGAAGCAATTTCATTGGCCGGGAGCGATCGCGAGGGGGGGGCGGAATCGAGCGGCCGCCCCCTCATGCCTGATCACTCCCGAACACTTAACGGCCGCTCACTGCAGTGAAGGGGGGTCCGGATGGACCCCCCAACTGCACAAAGGCGATCACGTAGATCTACGTGATTCTGCCTGTCCGTGCCATTCTGCCGACGTAAATCGGCGGTGGGCGGTCATTAAGTGGTTAATAATGCTTAAAGTGAAACAATAAAAGTATTCCTTTAAATTTCGTACCTAGGGTGTGTGTATAGTATGCATGTGAAGTGGCGCTTGTTTCCCGTGCTTAGAACTGTCCCTGCACAAAATGTCATTTCTGAAGGAAAAAAAGTCATTTAAAACTCACTCACGGCTATAATGAATTGTCGGCTCCCGGCAATACATAGAAAAGTCATTGATAAAAAAAATAAAAAATTTGTGGGGGTTCCCCCAAATTCAATTACCAGGCCCTTCAGGTCTGGTATGGATATCAAGGGGAACCCTGATGCAAATAAAAAATAAAAATGCGTGCGGTTCCCCCCAAATATCCATACCAGGCCCTTCAGGTCTGGTATAGATTTTAAGGGGAACTCCACCCCAAATGTAAAAAAAAAATGGCGTGGAGTTCCCCCCAAAAATCCAGACCAGACCCTTTATCCGAGCACGCAAAAATAATACACAGACACCGTTGGGAAAGTCCTTTATTAAAAATAAAAAAATAAAAAATAAAAAAAAACATTCCAGCGATGAAATCCAGTGTCCCACGGCGATCGGATGTCCAGTGCTGTCCACATGAAAAGTTATTGGCTGAGCCTGAGCGGACCTGATGGGGAACTTCCTCCGCAGTGTAATAAATGAATAGACACGCCCCTTCTAAAGTTCCCCATCAGGTCCGCTCAGCCAATGACGTAGGTGTAAGGATGAGGACCTGATGCGGAACGTGAGAAGGGGCGGGTCTATTAATTTATTATACTGCAGAGGAAGTTCCCCATCAGGTCCGCCATCCAATGACGTAGCCGGGGTCTGACATACGAGGGGGCGGACCTGATGGGGAACTTCCTCCACAGTGTAATACATGAATAGACCCTCCCCTTCTCACGTTCCGCATCAGGTCCTCAGCCTTACACCTGATGCGGACCTGATGGGGAACTTTAGAAGGGGCGGGTGTATTAATTTATTACTAATAAATGAATACACCGCCCCTTCTAAAGTTCCCCATCAGGTCCGCATCAGGTGTAAGGCTGAGGACCTGATGCAGAATGTGAGAAGGGGCGGGTCTATTCATGTATTACACTGTGGAGGAAGTTCCCCATCAGGTCCGCCCCCTCGTATGTCAGACCCCGCCTACGTCATTGGATGACCGGACCTGATGGGGAACTTCCTCCGCAGTATAATAAATGAATAGACCCGTCCCTTCTCACATTCCTCATCAGGTCCTCAGCCTTACACCTACGTCATTGGCTGAGCGGACCTGATGGGGAACTTTAGAAGGGGCGGGTCTATTTATTTATTACACTGCGGAGGACGTTCCCCATCAGGTCCGCTCAGGCTCAGCCAATGATGTTTCGTGTGGACAGCACTGGACATCGGATCGCCGTGGGACACTGGATTTCATCACTGGAATGTTTTTATTTTATTTATTTTTTTAATAAAGGACTTTCCCAACAGTGTCTGTGTATTTTTTTTTACAATTTTTTACACTTTCTTCGTAAAATGGTAGGGGTACAATGTACCCCATTACCAATTCACATAGGGGGGGCGGGATCTGGGGGTCCCCTTTGTTAAAGGGGTCTTCCAGATTCCGATAAGCCCCCTGCCCGCAGACCCCCACAACCACCGGGCAAGGGTTGTGGGGATGAGGCCCTTGTCCCCATCAACATGGAGACATCTTCCCCATGTTGAGGGCATGTGGCCTGGTACAGTTCAGGACGGGGGGGCGCTCTCTCGTCCCCCCCTCTTTTCCTGCAGCCTGCCAGGTTGCATGCTCGGATAAAGGGTCTGGTCTGGATTTTTCGGGGGAACTCCACGCCATTTTTTTTTCAATTTGGGGTGGGGTTCCCCTTAAAATCCATACCAGACCTGAAGGGCCTGGTATGGATATTTGGGGGAACCGCACGCATTTTTAAAAAAATTTACGGCAGAGTTCCCCGTAATATCCATACCAGACCTGAAGGGCCTGGTATTTGAATTTGGGGGAACCCCCACGCATTCTTATTTTTTTTATCAATGACTTTTCTATGTATTGCCGGGAGCCGACAATTCATTATAGCCGCGAGTGAGTTTTAAATGACTTTTTTTCCTTCAGAAATGACAGTTTGTGCAGGGACAGTTTTAAGCACGGGAAACAAGCGCCACTTCACATGCATACTATACACACACCCTAGGTACAAAATTTAAAGGAATATTTCACTTTTATTGTTTCACTTTAAGCATTATTAAAATCACTGCTCCCGAAAAAACGTCAGTTTTTAAAACTTTTTTTTGCATTGATACATGTCCCCTGGGACAGGACCCGGGTCCCCAAACACTTTTTATGACAATAACTTGCATATTAGCCTTTATAATTAGCACTTTTGATTTCGAATGTTCGAGTCCATAGTATTTAATAGGGTTCTAAAGTTCAAGCGAACATTCTGTCTGTTCGCAGGTTCTGGTGCAAACCGAACAGGGGGATGTTCGGCTCATCCCTACTGATGTGGACCTGATTGAAAGCTCCATGTAGGTCTACAGGAGTCCAGATATGAATTGACTTGTGGGCATTCAGGTAAAAAAAAAAAATGGAAAAGAACATCCTTTTCTATTTTTCCAGTCCTAAATGTGACAGATGAGGGGTAACCTGATGTAAATGGACACAAGTCTGTGGAGTATGAGGACACATATGAGGGATGAGCTTCGAGTTCGAGTTGAACCCATGTTCGACTCGAACATCGCCTGTTCGGTTGTTCGTTGAATTGCGAACATTATGGGTCGTTCGTGCCAAATTCGAGTGGCGCGTCACGGCCCATAATTCACTGCAGCATCGCAGTGCATTGCTGGCTGATGATTAGCCAAGCATGCACTGTGACCCGCATGCTTTGGCCAATCACAGTGCGCAAAAAACGGAGAGCCATAATTGGCCAAAGCCAGGGTGGCTTTGGCCAATTATGTCTCATGGGGGTTTAGTACACACCCCACCCTATATAAGGCCGCCTCCGTGGCGGCCTTGTGTAGTGTGTTGCGGTGTTGGTTAAAGAGAGAGCTTACAGAGAGAGAGACAGTGTCATTTATATTGAGGAGTTAGATAGAGCAGGCAGGCAAGTCAGTTAGCTGCAGTTACAGTGTGTAGAGGATATATATGCATTCTAGGTGTTGTATATATATTTATACACTGTATTCAGTTTAGCTAGATCCGTTCCTGTTATTCTCTACACTTTGACAGGCAGGCAGGTGATTGTGCTAGCTGCAGTCAGTGTTTCACTTAGTGTACTGTGTGCTTTGCATAGTGTTCACCTAAAGCTTACCTGAATACAGTTAGTGACTAATAGTGGTGTTCTCATAATAAAACCACAGGCAGAGAGCTGCAAGTATTTTCAGTTAGTTTACTGTGTCTTCTGCACAGTTTTCACCTAAAACTAACTGAAGACAATTGCTGCTTCTCTCATACTAATACCACAGCAGGCAATTCTGATAGCTGCATTATAATATATATATATATACATCCCACCTTTGTGCATCTACATCTCACTGCAGGCCATTAGTATGTCTGGAAGGCAAACAAGGAGAGGCAGACAGTCGAAAGGCAATAAAAGAAGGCAAGCAGGCTCTGTGTCTAGAGGCAACAGTGCTGGTTGTGGACACGGTGCATCCTCATCAGCACGTGGCCGTGGGACATGCTTGTCCTTCTTTTCAGCAGCTGGCCATGTTGAGCCGCAACATGCCCAAGACTTGGTAGAGTGGATGACCATGCCGTCCTCATGTCCTCATCCTCCTCATCCTCTCTCACCCAGGCTCAGGGTATTTTGTCTGGCAAAGCAGCTGCCAAAGCGGCCTCTTCCCTCGGCTCAATGGCATCAGTCACTCCATGTCCTCCTCAGGAGTCCCCCGAAGTCCCCCGAACTGTTTGACCACAGTGTTGGGTACATGCTCCAGGAGGATGCCCAGCATTTTGAAGGCTCCGATGATGGAACCCAGCTAGAGGAAGGCAGTAACGTGAGCCCAGAGAGAGGGGGTAGTAACGTGAGCCCAGAGAGAGGGTGTGCCCAACAAGGACAGCTATCTGGCAATCATGTTCCCCCAGCTGCAGCATACTGCCAGATTTGCTCCAGTGATGAGGATGGAGGGGATTATGAGGTCACTGACTCCACGTGGGTGCCTGTTAGGAGAGAGGAGGAGGAGGCACATCTCCGATGAGGCAGGATGCCCTCCAGGGGCCAGCTTAAGGGCAGCACACCGACTGCATCACACCGCAGAGCTTCGCATGTGCAGGGCGCTGCTGTCTCTGCGGGTTATTCCAAAAGTTCTTTGGTGTGGGCCTTTTTTTAGACGTGTGCAGCAGATCGCACCATTGCCATTTGAAACATATGTCTCAGGCGTATCTCGCATGGCCAAAATGTCAGCTGCTTGGGAACCACGTGCTTGACCAGACATATGTCGACCTGCCTTGCAGTTCGTTGGCAAGCCTACCTAAAAGACCCACACCAAAGAACAAAGCAGATCTCTCCTTGCTCCTCATCAGCTGGGATCTCCAACCCCACTATACCTTCAGTCCTCTCTGAAACCTGAACTGAGAGGAATGAAGGTGTAGAATTAGGTGTGTCACAGCCAAGTACTTGCGGGCAATCTGCTATCGGTACACAGACGTCAGATTGTAGCAGGCAAATTTCCCTGCCCCAGCTGCTGCACCGCCAAAATAAGTTCGCTCCCAGCCATCCACATGCCCAGCGGTTGAATGCTATCTTGGCTAAATTGCTAGCACTTCAACTGCTGCCTTTTCAGTTGGTAGACTCTGCCCCCTTCCGTGAGTTTGTGGAATGTGCGTTTCCTCAGTGGCAGGTTCCCAAACGCCACTTTTTCTCACGGAAGGCGATTCCGGCTCTCTACCGGCATGTGGAAGGCAATGTCTATGCCTCGCTGGACAGGGCGGTCAGCGGTAAGGTGCATATTACCGCTGACTCATGGTCCAGCAGGCATGGACAGGGACGTTACCTATCTTTCACGGCCCATTGGGTGACTCTGCTGGCAGCTGGGAAGGATGCAGGACAATGTGCAGTAGTTTTGGAGGTTGTTCCGCCACCACGCCTCCAAAATGTTATTACTGGTGATTCTGACACACCTCTCTCCTCCACCCCCTCCTCTTCTTCTTCCTCCATGGCCTCTACCTGTGCTTTGTCCTCGGAACCAGCAGTCAATGGGCTACGCAAGAACGCAGGCAAAAAGATGCCATGCGGTGCTTGAGCTGGTGTGCTTGGGGGACAGAGATTCTGTTAACTCTGCAGGGGCAGGCTCAGAGGTGGTTGACGCCACGCCAGCTTAAGCCAGGAAAGGTGGTTTGCGACAATGGCACAAACCTCCTCTCCGCCCTCTGACAGGGACAACTGACCCATGTGCCCTGTTTGGCTCACGTCCTTAACTTGGTGGTGCAGCGGTTCTTGGGCAGGTAGCAGGCCAGGAAACTCTGTGGGCATTTCCTCCGGTCATATAATGCCAGTGCTCGGCTGGCTGACCTGCAAAAGGAATCCAACCTGTCCAAGAACCGCCTAATCTGTGACATTCCCACCAGGTGAAACTCTACATTGGCCAGCAGAGGGCCATCAATGAGTTTCTGTTGCAATATGGCACCAGGACAGGGTCAGGGGGGCTTGGATTTTTTTCCCCACGCCAGTGGGCCATGATCAGAGATGCATGCACTGTCCTGGCACCATTTGAGGAGGCCACGAGCATGGTGAGCAGTGACAGTGCATGAATCAGTGACACTGTCCCTCTTGTCCACCTGTTGGAGCACACGCTGCATGGAATAATGGACAGGGCACTTAAGGCAGAACAGAGGCAGGAAGAGGAGGACTTCCTTACCTCTCAAGGCCCCCTTTATCCTGACAGTGTTCCTGCTGGCCTGGCTATCACAATGGAAGAGGAAGAGGAGGAGGAGGATTGTGTCAGCATGGAGGTGGAGCCTAGCACTCAGCATCAGCAGCAGTCTTCAAGGGATCAATTACAGTCCCAAGACACCCATGGACTTGTACGTGGCTGGGAGGAGGTGGCTGCGGATCATGTCATCCTTAGTGACCCAGAGGACTCCGGACCAAATGCCCCAGCAAACCTACACTGCATGGCCTCCCTGATCCTGCAAAGCCTGCGGAGGGATCCTCGTATTCGTGCTATCAAGGAGAGAGATCATTACTGGCTGGCAACCCTCCTTGATCCACGTTACAAGGGTAAGGTTGCGGACCTTATCTTGCCGTCGCAGAGGGAGCAGAGGATGAGGCATCTTCGGGAGGCCTTGCAGAAAGGTCTGTGCAATGCGCTCCCAGAGACTGGGAGGTTACAAAATTCCTGGTCCTGGACAACGTGTTGCTCAGGTTTCGGTCAGTCAAAGAAGGAACGGTGGAGAAGGTGGCCGTCTGACCGATGTGTTCAGACAATTTTTTACTCCGCAGCCCCAAGGTATGATCGTTTCCAGCAACCATCGCCAGCGTCTGGTTTACATGATGCAGGAATATCTAGGGGCAAGATCAGACTTGGACACCTTTCCCACCGAAAATCCTATGGGTTACTGGGTCTTGAGGATGGATCACTGGCCAGAGCTTGCACAGTATGCAATTGAGCTACTGGCCTGTCCTGCATCCAGCGTTCTTTCGGAACGCACATTCAGTGCTGCTGGAGGCTTTGTACCCGATCACAGGGTGCGCCTGTCCACCGACACGTTCGATCGACTGACCTTCATAAAAATGAATCAGTCTTGGATCACCACCAGCTACCAAGCACCTGATGCTGATGTAACCGAATAATAGTTTTTGAAATGTCAGATCCCTTCAAAATTGCCTATGCTGATGCTGAGTGACTATCCTGTTCCTCCTCAATGATCATGCTGATAGCTTGTAAGGCCTAATTCTGTAATTACAATTTTTGATGCAATACTTTGCAGCAGGGCTCATTGCTGCGCTTCAAGTACAGTATCTGTGAGGGGTTGCAGTGTTGTGGCACCAGTGCCTAAGGCCCAATTTTTCTGCCCCTGTTCAACAGGGGCATGTAATTACAATTCTTGATCTAATATTTCACAGCTGGGCCCATTCCTGCGCCCACCAAGAGTAACTGTGAGGACTTACAGTGTTGTGGCACCAGCACCACCACCAAAGGCCCAATTTTTCCTACCACTGTTCAACAATGACATGTAATTACAATTCTTGATATAATAGTTCACAGCAGGGCGTTTCAGCGCCCACCAAGAGTAACTGTGAGCTTACAGTGTTGTGGCAACACCAACACCTAAGGGCCAAATTTCTGCAGAGTATATACGGCAGGCCCCTACTTTCAAACATCCAACTTACAAACGACTCCTACTTGCAAACGGAAGGAGACAACAGGAAGTGAGCGGAAATCTACCCCTAGGAAGGGAAATTCTCTCCTGTAAGAGTTAATATGGGAAAAAAGTCTCCTCTCCACTGATGCTTTATCACCAATCCTTGTTTCAATAAAAAACCCACATTTTCAAAAAACATTTGTCATTGGGACGGAAAGTGAGGTAAAATGTTCTGAACAGGTGCATACTGCACAGACAGCAAAACAAATGTTACAGGGGTGATAACCCTTCCCTATGTTTTCCAAAAGCTTAAAAATAGATTTTTGGGCTGGAGCTACACCTAAAAAATGTACCTGTTCCAAATTACAAACAGATTCTACTTAAGAACAAACCTACAGTCCCTGTCTTGTTTGCACCGCCTGTATACTGCTGTTCAGAGTATATAGGGCCTTTTTTAAATTTGGGTGCGGGGTTCCCCTTAATATCCATACAACACCCAAATGGGCTGGTAGTGGGCTGGAGGGTACCCATGCCATTTTTCTCAATGATTTTCATCCATATTGCCGAGACCAGACATAACATTAAAGCCGCAAGCAGTTTTAAATGACTTTTTTTCCTTTAGAAATGTCATTTTGTGCAGGGACAGTTCTAAACACGGGAAATATGTGCCACTTCACAGGCATACTTTAGACACCCCCCAGGTACGATATTTAAAGGAATATTTCACTTTTTTTTCACTTTAAGCATCATTAAAATCACTGCTCCCTGAAAAAATGTCAGTTTTTAAAACTTTTTTGTTGCATTGATACATGTCCCCTGGGGCAGGACCCGGGTCCCAAAACCCTTTTTAGGACAATAACTTGCATATTAGCCTTGATAATTAGCACTTTTGATTTTGAACGTTCACGTCCATTGTATTTAATAGGGTTCTAAAGTTTACGCAAACCTTCGGTCCGTTCGCAGGTTCTGGTGCAAACCGAACCGGGGGGTGTTCGGCTCATCCCTAGACACAAACTGAACGGGCACAGATGTCAAAACACTGACATCTCTCCCATTCAGATCCAGTTATGATTGGTGGGGTGCTGTAAAGCTTCCTGGTGGTATAGCTAAGGTGGGTTCAGACTACGGTCCGAACATGCCTGAGCTCATCCCAGCTAATTAGTTGTCAAAAAAGTTCTAAAATAAGACATCTCTGCTGCCTTATGATAGTGTAAAAAGTTTCAAATAATAATGGTTATTAAAGGTTCAAATTTGGACATGTTTCAGCTCCTGCCACCATTCCCCTAGATTTCGTGACAGCATGGGGTCAGGGGCGGAGCAAGGGGTGGGATTGTGGATGGGACCAAGGGGCCCTGTCAGGTACGCTGTACGGGGCCCCATGATTTCTAACAGTAGCCCTGCTTGTAACATATGTTGTTCTCTTTGAGGAAAGCTTTGCGATCCTGGATGGTCTTTGTCCAGAAGGCTCTGCATTTCAGAAGAGGATGTGGCATCTTATGTAGAGGGCAGAACTTAGTAGGGTCGTTGTCTTGATCCCCTGGCTGAGACTGCAAATCTGTGGGAAGAAATGTTAGTTTTGTGCACTACTACTGGAGCTCTGAGTTGCTTAGGGCCAGAAGAAGTGGTATAAGACACTGGAAAAATTAAGCTGGGGTTATCTTTTGTTCCTGCTTGTCTGTCTACAAAGTCCACAAACTCACTAAAGGGTGGAAAAGGCACATTGTGTTTTCGTTTGTAGTTACAGCCATCAGCAATCCATCTTTCGTGTAACTCATGAGGACATTTTTGTGCTAAGGAGTTAATACCTCTGGCAGAGTCAAGATAAGAAAGGCCAGGTAAGTCCCCTTCTGCTTTAGCCACTTGTAACTCCATACACAGGTCATTGGTAACCTCTGCTAGGTATTTTTGGGAAGTCCTCTATCCTTTTAAACAGTGTACTCTCTATAGCCTCTGGTGAGCCATAACATCTATCCAGTCTGTTCCAGATGTTTGCAAGGCCTATCTTTTTTATAATAATGTCTCTGATCCTTTTGGCATGTTCAGCAGAATCACTGCCAAGCCACTTTACGAGGAGTTCTATCTGTTGCCTGCAGGATAGATCTAGACCTTGAATGACACTCTGGAAAGAGGATCTCCACGCCCTGTAGTGTTGAGGGCGATCACTAAATTTGACAAGTCCTTGGATAACTAACTCACGTTTGGAAAAGAACTTGGCAAAGTCTACAGTAGTCTGATTGGAATCGGGGTAGGCTGCTGGTGTATTGTGGTGCGGTGCATAAGCGTACCTGGTAGAAGTCTCTTCTTTAGGCTCGCTGGGCTCAAACTTGCGCACGGTTGGCAGTTCGTACCGGCTGGTTGCATACACCTTTGGAGTGAAGACAGGTGTTTGATGTTTGTATGAAGGCTGGGTACCTTGTGGAGTAGAAGGCTTGGTTGGGACTGGAAGATTTTTTTATGCTTGTAGCACTGGGGTCCAAAGTCGGGTTGTTTCTGCTTTATTTGATGTGGCTCACTGACGTCATGTTTAAGTTCTTGTTGTGGGATGCTGCTTGGGTCACAGTGCTGGTAGACATAATCTGACATGTGTTGCGAGGAATCTTGTTGGTCCTCCTCTAGGCCTGGTATGCTGCTGCCTACTCTTGGCTCATCGTAGATGGCTGCTTCTAAAGCTTCTGCTTCTGCAATGGTGGCGGCAGTGTCTCACCCTTTCTGCTTCAAGGTGGGCTTTTTCTTTTTTCATCTGCAGCTCTTGGTCTGCGAATGCGGCCCTGGCTCTTGCTGCTTCAGCTTTTGAAGGGGCGATAGCTGCTGCATCTGCGACAGATGACCTAGATGAGCTTGCTCGTGAACGTGTTTTGTAAGAAGATGTCCTACTGTGAGACATGGCTGCAGGGAAGAAGCTGTCTTGCTGTATAGAGACCATTCTAGTGTCGGTGCTGCTTGACAGAGCGCGTCTCTGTGTAGCGTGGCTGCTTGCTTTGCCTGCCACAGGCCTGTTTCTTTAAGGCTTCTGACTGTATGGATACTGCGTATCCCCGGGCTGTACAGACTTCCGAAGTCAGCTTATCTTCCCTTCAGAGGTCAGCTTGAAAATTTCACTGTTCTGTCTCAAGGACATATAGTTTAAAACATTCTTGTCCCATAAACTTCAGATACCATATTTCTTTGATCTCAACTTTATTAGAACAAGCCAGGTGAAACTACAAATAACAAAAATAAACCTCAATAAGTACAATTTCTCATACAATACTGCATACATTGCAGAAACAATGATGCATAATACAAGATGAGATAGTAAAAACATACTTTTTTAGTTCTCTAAGGGGTGATGGTGATAGATTGAACAAGACTTGTCCTGCCTCCTGCAGTGTCTTCTCAAAGCATGGTGAATCTGTTTTACTTCCTGTGAAGATTCTACCCAGAATACCTTGCTTACTAACTGCTTCCTGGGTTACACATACAATGCATGAAATAATAACAAACTGAAGCAGTACCAAAAATAAACGCTAGATGGCGCCTACGCTCTGCATATAATTGTCTATGTAAATTACAACTTTAAATGTCATTTTAATCAGCACAAGTTTAGATAATCAGAATATAGACATCTGGTGGACAGAACAACTAATACTTCACAAATTGCTGGTAGGGAAGAAAGTGGTTCAGTTAAAGTGAGGATGATGTCATCAGCAAAAAGGGTGAGTTTGTGGTGCTGATCTGCAATTTGTATACCTGAAATTGATGTGTTGTTATGGATCATTTGGGCCAAGGGTTCCATCATTAACGTAAAAATTAGCGGGGAAAGAGGACAGGGGGGGACAGGGGGTCTTGTAATATTCGAGATGGCAATGGGCTCATATAGGATTCCATCTGTAAATACACGGGCTGAGGGCTTAGAATATAAAGCCAATATGGCTGACAGTTTTAATTTTGCTTGTAGCGTCTGGTGCCTGTCTACCTAGGGTAAAGCCTACTGGGTGTATGATATGGGGCTTTACTGGGGCCAATCTTCAGGCCATGATTTGTGCACACAATTGTGAACTGTGGACCGGAAATTAAAAACTCGCCCCGCGGTAGCACCCCCCCCCCGCTCAACAACTCTGGTGCCAGGGTACAAAAGTCCCGTGGTGGGACTTTTAAAAGTTGGGAGGTATGGGTAGAGTAATGATATTTGCAGTTAACATCTCTGGTCGGAACTCACCTGCAGTGTTGAATGTTTGACACAAGTGGGGGCTAGTATTGTGGAAAATGCATTATAGTATTCGGCTGAGAAGCCAGCTGGGACTGAAGCTTTACCATTGGGAAGCAATGCAATAACCTGGGTAATTTCTTTAGTAGTGAGCAGAGCATTAAGAGCAGTAAGGTGGCTATTGGAAATTTTAGGTAGATGTAGGTCATCTAGAAATTGTTTAATGATTGTGTCTGTGGGCTGTTTCACTGAAGGGTAATTTTTCAGATTGTATAATGCTTCATAGTACTCTATTTTTTTTTAAATAAAATAAAAGAGTTTTATTTGGTTTTCCACAGTGCCACATACAGGTTATACAAAGCAATGACATAAAGATAGGAGACGACATTCAGCACATGAGTTTATTTCAATCAGTCAAAAGCCAGCTATACGTAATAAAGTCCATATTTTGAATGGCAATGCGGAGCATAAAAGAAAACAAAAAAGAAGAAAACACAGAAACATTTAAAACACAGTACATGAAGTACAACAGAGGGGTGAATCTATTCCCAGAACCCTGGGAACCTATCTCAACCAATTAGGCTGCCCAGCCCATCTTCACCAGCAGTGACCATGCAGAAGTCATATAACTATCAATTAGCCCGGACGTATCCCCTTTATCTTGACGCATATCCTTGTAACAGTCTGTCTTCGACCAGCTGATGGGGTGCTAGGCCCGGTACACCCAACCATTCCTGCCACATTCATAGTACTCTTTAAACGCATTGGCAATGTCCCTAGGGTGAAACATATTGTTGCCCTGGGTGGGGTGTAAAATATATGGAATTTTTTGTTTGGTCTTGCGTTTTTCAATGAATGCTGCCATTAGTTTGCCCGCTTTGTTGCCATGGTTGTAAACGTTGGCTCGTAATTTAAGTAGGAGTTTGGCATGCTCGGCATTAAGTAGGGATCTGAGGTCACTTCTGGCTTAGAATAGTTTGTTGCTGGTTGTTGGATTTGGGACAGTTTTGTTAGGGATTTCTAGTGATTTTCTGGTGTCAAGTAGTTCTGTCAGTTGCCGAGTCCTCTGGCGTTTCTTAGTTTTCTTAGATCTTAGTTTTGATTAGAACCCCTCTTATATAGGCCTTGTGGGAGGCCCACACTGTAAAGGGATTGTCAACTGATTTTGCTTTGGTGGAAAAAAAGTCTCTCAGTTGTTTTTGAATCTGGGTCTTGTTGACGAGGATTGAGATTAGGCGTGGATCATTGCGCCAGTAATTCCGTTATCTGGTCTTTTCCCCAGGGTTAGCGAGATGAGCGTTTGGTCTAACCAGGTGATTGTGTGGATCTCTGATTCAAGGACATCTTGTAATCTAAGTAATTGTTTATCTCATAGGAATAGATCAATTCTGGTATACGTATGGTGCGGTTTTGAGAAAAGGGTAAAATCCCTTTCTGTGCAATGCTGGCATCTCCAAATATCATAAAGGACATTTGTATGAAAAAGGGAAGGAGCGTCAATATTCAAGGTCTTTTCGGGTTAGGGCCTTTCACATCAATGAAGGGGTCCGGGGGAAGATTGAATTCACCACAGAGGACTACCTGGCCTTGTTTTAATTTCAACACTTGTTTCCACAATTTCTTTAGAAACGACAATTGGCCCGAGTTAGGGGCGTAAAGATTTATTAGGGTATATACAGTGTTTTCCTTTGGCTTGCCAGGTTGTTTGACCAGATAAGGGTCTAGTATGGATTTTGGGGGGACCCCCACGCCATTTTTTTTTATCTTGGCGTGGGGTTCCCCTTAATATCCATACCAGGCCTGAAGGACCTGGTATGGATTTTAGGGGGGGCACGCTTTTTTTTGGTGCAGGGTTCCCCTTAATATCCACACCAGACCCGAAGGGCCTTGTAATGGACTGGGGGGAACCCATTCCATTTTTTTCAATGATTTTTATCTATATTGCCGGGATCCGTGAGCAGTTTTAAATTACATTTTTTCCTTTACAAATGTTATTTTGCTGCTCTGATTCATAAAACTATGTACGACTGCTATGTAAGCATGTAACTATGTAAGCAGCCTAACATAGTGTGGGGTGTGGACTCTAAGCCATGATTGGCCAAAGGCACCCTGCCAAACATGGCTCTCACAGCAGAATCCGCTGTGATTGGCCAAAGCATGCAGGTCAGGTGCATGATTTGGCCAATCAGCAGCCATCAATGCACTGCGAACTTGTCCTGTTGTTCATTATGGGGCATTCCGCAGGTGCTTGAATTTCCCACAAACACCAGATAATGGTCTAAATTCAGCAAATGGGCGAACCCACGAGTTTGACTCGAAAATTGGGACCATGCCTACTGAGGAGTGACAGACCTTCATCTAGAGATCGAATTGTGAAAGAACTGTTGCCTTTCGTGACTATCAGCTTCATCTGGTGGTTATGAAGAGGTTTAGTGACTGTCGCAAGGTTTCTTGTTGCATCAAGAATTTTCAAGATCATCAAAAAAGGAGAAGTTTAAGTATTGTTGAGGGTATTCCACAGTATTCTTTGCAGCTTTCATGAATTTCTCTTTTATATGGAAAAAATGAATGCGGGCTATGGTATCCGTGGTGTGATATCTGGTAAATGTGGCGGTTTTGGCAGGCGGTGAATGCGGTCTATGATCTTCCAAATCTGCTATTTTTGCTTTCATCCAGTCAATGTCTTCCGCTTCTTCTCCCTTGGCATCCACCATGTGATTAAGGCATCTTTCACACCGAGGCGCTTCAAAAACTGTCAGTAAAACACTGAGCGCTTTTGAAGAGCTTTTCAGGCGCTGTTGAAGGGCTTTCAATTCATTTCAATGGAGAGGGGTGTTTTTTCAGCGCTATGTCAGCGCACTGCCCCAGTGTGAAAGCATTCATTGATTTTAATGGAAATACGTTTTCGTAAGCTTTTCAGGAGCTTTTTTTAGCGCGAAAGCGCCTGAAAAGCACCTCAGTGTGAAAGTGGTCTAAAGGAGGTTGTGATTTCTCCCATCTTAGACCACTTTCACACTGAGGCGCTTGAAAAACTGGCAGTAAAACAATGAGCGCTTTTGAAGAGCTTTTCAGGCGCTTTTGAAGAGCTTTCAAATAATTTCAATGGAGAGGGGTGTTTTTTCACCGCTCTGTCAGCGCACTGCCCCAGTGTGAAAGCATTCATTGATTTTAATGGAAATATGTTTTCGTAAGCATTTCAGACGGTTTTTTTAGCGTGAAAGTGCCTGAAAAGCGCTTCAGTGTGAAAGTGGTCTTAGTTTCTATATTGGTCTCTCTATTCCCCATTAGAGATGTACAGAACTATTCGCCGGCGAACAGTTCCCGGCGAACATAGCTTGTTCGCGTTCGCCGCGGCCGGCGAACATATGCGATGTTCGGTCCGCCCCCTATTAATTATCATTGAGCAAACTTTGACCCTGTACCTCACAGTCAGCAGACACATTCCAGCCAATCAGCAGCATACCCTCCCTCCCAGACCCTCCCACCTCCTGGACAGCATCCATTTTAGATTCATTCTCAAGCTGCAGTCTTAGCGAGAGGAGGGACAGTTTAGCTGCTGCTTATTTTATAGGGAAAGCTAGGCTAGGCAAGTGTATTCAGTGTTCACTCCACTCCTGAAAGACTCATCTGATCTCTGCTGTAAGCACAGCGTCCTGACAGCACCCCAAAAAGCCCTTTTTAGGGCTGGTAAAACACCAGTCTGCTTCTTTTTTTTTTCCTGGACAGCATCTATTTTAGATTCAGTCTGTACTTAAGCTGCAGTGTTAGCCAGAGGAGGGACAGTTTAGCTGCTGCTGATTTTATAGGGAAAGCTATAGGCAAGTGTATTCAGTGTTCACTCCACTCCTGAAAGACTCATCTGATCTCTGCTGTAAGCACAGTGTCCTGACAGCACCCCAAAAAGCCCTTTTTAGGGCTGGTAAAACACCAGTCTGCTTTTTTTTTTTCCTGGACAGCATCTATTTTAGATTCAGTCTGTACTTAAGCTGCAGTGTTAGCCAGAGGAGGGACAGTTTAGCTGCTGCTGATTTTATAGGGAAAGCTATAGGCAAGTGTATTCAGTGTTCACTCCACTCCTGAAAGACTCATCTGATCTCTGCTGTAAGCACAGCGTCCTGACAGCACCCCAAAAAGCCCTTTTTAGGGCTGGTAAAACACCAGTCTGCTTTTTTGTTTTTTCCTGGACAGCATCTATTTTAGATTCAGTCTGTACTTAAGCTGCAGTGTTAGCCAGAGGAGGGACAGTTTAGCTGCTGCTGATTTTATAGGGAAAGCTAGGCTAGGCCAGTGTATTCAGTGTTCACTCCACTCCTGAAAGACTTATCTGATCTCTGCTGTAAGCACAGCGTCCTGACAGCACCCCAAAAAGCCCTTTTTAGGGCTGGTAAAACACCAGTCTGCTTTTTTGTTTTTTCCTGGACAGCATCTATTTTAGATTCAGTCTGTACTTAAGCTGCAGTGTTAGCCAGAGGAGGGACAGTTTAGCTGCTGCTGATTTTATAGGGAAAGCTAGGCTAGGCCAGTGTATTCAGTGTTCACTCCACTCCTGAAAGACTCATCTGATCTCTGCTGTAAGCACAGCGTCCTGACAGCACCCCAAAAAGCCCTTTTTAGGGCTGGTAAAACACCAGTCTGCTTTTTTGTTTTTTCCTGGACAGCATCTATTTTAGATTCAGTCTGTACTTAAGCTGCAGTGTTAGCCAGAGGAGGGACAGTTTAGCTGCTGCTGATTTTATAGGGAAAGCTAGGCTAGGCCAGTGTATTCAGTGTTCACTCCACTCCTGAAAGACTCATCTGATCTCTGCTGTAAGCACAGCGTCCTGACAGCACCCCAAAAAGCCCTTTTTAGGGCTGGTAAAACACCAGTCTGCTTTTTTGTTTTTTCCTGGACAGCATCTATTTTAGATTCAGTCTGTACTTAAGCTGCAGTGTTAGCCAGAGGAGGGACAGTTTAGCTGCTGCTGATTTTATAGGGAAAGCTAGGCTAGGCCAGTGTATTCAGTGTTCACTCCACTCCTGAAAGACTCATCTGATCTCTGCTGTAAGCACAGCGTCCTGACAGCACCCCAAAAAGCCCTTTTTAGGGCTGGTAAAACACCAGTCTGCTTTTTTGTTTTTTCCTGGACAGCATCTATTTTAGATTCAGTCTGTACTTAAGCTGCAGTGTTAGCCAGAGGAGGGACAGTTTAGCTGCTGCTGATTTTATAGGGAAAGCTATAGGCAAGTGTATTCAGTGTTCACTCCACTCCTGAAAGACTCATCTGATCTCTGCTGTAAGCACAGCGTCCTGACAGCACCCCAAAAAGCCCTTTTTAGGGCTGGTAAAACACCAGTCTGCTTTTTTGTTTTTTCCTGGACAGCATCTATTTTAGATTCAGTCTGTACTTAAGCTGCAGTGTTAGCCAGAGGAGGGACAGTTTAGCTGCTGCTGATTTTATAGGGAAAGCTAGGCTAGGCCAGTGTATTCAGTGTTCACTCCACTCCTGAAAGACTCATCTGATCTCTGCTGTAAGCACAGCGTCCTGACAGCACCCCAAAAAGCCCTTTTTAGGGCTGGTAAAACACCAGTCTGCTTTTTTGTTTTTTCCTGGACAGCATCTATTTTAGATTCAGTCTGTACTTAAGCTGCAGTGTTAGCCAGAGGAGGGACAGTTTAGCTGCTGCTGATTTTATAGGGAAAGCTATAGGCAAGTGTATTCAGTGTTCACTCCACTCCTGAAAGACTCATCTGATCTCTGCTGTAAGCACAGCGTCCTGACAGCACCCCAAAAAGCCCTTTTTAGGGCTGGTAAAACACCAGTCTGCTTTTTTGTTTTTTCCTGGACAGCATCTATTTTAGATTCAGTCTGTACTTAAGCTGCAGTGTTAGCCAGAGGAGGGACAGTTTAGCTGCTGCTGATTTTATAGGGAAAGCTAGGCTAGGCCAGTGTATTCAGTGTTCACTCCACTCCTGAAAGACTCATCTGATCTCTGCTGTAAGCACAGCGTCCTGACAGCACCCCAAAAAGCCCTTTTTAGGGCTGGTAAAACACCAGTCTGCTTTTTTGTTTTTTCCTGGACAGCATCTATTTTAGATTCAGTCTGTACTTAAGCTGCAGTGTTAGCCAGAGGAGGGACAGTTTAGCTGCTGCTGATTTTATAGGGAAAGCTAGGCTAGGCCAGTGTATTCAGTGTTCACTCCACTCCTGAAAGACTCATCTGATCTCTGCTGTAAGCACAGCGTCCTGACAGCACCCCAAAAAGCCCTTTTTAGGGCTGGTAAAACACCAGTCTGCTTTTTTGTTTTTTCCTGGACAGCATCTATTTTAGATTCAGTCTGTACTTAAGCTGCAGTGTTAGCCAGAGGAGGGACAGTTTAGCTGCTGCTGATTTTATAGGGAAAGCTATAGGCAAGTGTATTCAGTGTTCACTCCACTCCTGAAAGACTCATCTGATCTCTGCTGTAAGCACAGCGTCCTGACAGCACCCCAAAAAGCCCTTTTTAGGGCTGGTAAAACACCAGTCTGCTTTTTTTTTTCCTGGACAGCATCTATTTTAGATTCAGTCTGTACTTAAGCTGCAGTGTTAGCCAGAGGAGGGACAGTTTAGCTGCTGCTGATTTTATAGGGAAAGCTATAGGCAAGTGTATTCAGTGTTCACTCCACTCCTGAAAGTCTCATCTGATCTCTGCTGTAAGCACAGCGTCCTGACAGCACCCCAAAAAGCCCTTTTTAGGGCTGGTAAAACACCAGTCTGCTTTTTTGTTTTTTCCTGGACAGCATCTATTTTAGATTCAGTCTGTACTTAAGCTGCAGTGTTAGCCAGAGGAGGGACAGTTTAGCTGCTGCTGATTTTATAGGGAAAGCTAGGCTAGGCCAGTGTATTCAGTGTTCACTCCACTCCTGAAAGACTCATCTGATCTCTGCTGTAAGCACAGCATCCTGACAGCACCCCAAAAAGCCCTTTTTAGGGCTGGTAAAACACCAGTCTGCTTTTTTGTTTTTTCCTGGACAGCATCTATTTTAGATTCAGTCTGTACTTAAGCTGCAGTGTTAGCCAGAGGAGGGACAGTTTAGCTGCTGCTGATTTTATAGGGAAAGCTAGGCTAGGCCAGTGTATTCAGTGTTCACTCCACTCCTGAAAGACTCATCTGATCTCTGCTGTAAGCACAGTGTCCTGACAGCACCCCAAAAAGTCCTTTTTAGGGCTGGTAAAACACCAGTCTGCTTTTTTGTTTTTTCCTGGACAGCATCTATTTTAGATTCAGTCTGTACTTAAGCTGCAGTGTTAGCCAGAGGAGGGACAGTTTAGCTGCTGCTGATTTTATAGGGAAAGCTATAGGCAAGTGTATTCAGTGTTCACTCCACTCCTGAATGACTCATCTGATCTCTGCTGTAAGCACAGCGTCCTGACAGCACCCCAAAAAGCCCTTTTTAGGGCTGGTAAAACACCAGTCTGCTTTTTTGTTTTTTCCTGGACAGCATCTATTTTAGATTCAGTCTGTACTTAAGCTGCAGTGTTAGCCAGAGGAGGGACAGTTTAGCTGCTGCTGATTTTATAGGGAAAGCTAGGCTAGGCCAGTGTATTCAGTGTTCACTCCACTCCTGAAAGACTCATCTGATCTCTGCTGTAAGCACAGCGTCCTGACAGCACCCCAAAAAGCCCTTTTTAGGGCTGGTAAAACACCAGTCTGCTTTTTTGTTTTTTCCTGGACAGCATCTATTTTAGATTCAGTCTGTACTTAAGCTGCAGTGTTAGCCAGAGGAGGGACAGTTTAGCTGCTGCTGATTTTATAGGGAAAGCTATAGGCAAGTGTATTCAGTGTTCACTCCACTCCTGAAAGACTCATCTGATCTCTGCTGTAAGCACAGCGTCCTGACAGCACCCCAAAAAGCCCTTTTTAGGGCTGGTAAAACACCAGTCTGCTTTTTTTTTCCTGGACAGCATCTATTTTAGATTCAGTCTGTACTTAAGCTGCAGTGTTAGCCAGAGGAGGGACAGTTTAGCTGCTGCTGATTTTATAGGGAAAGCTATAGGCAAGTGTATTCAGTGTTCACTCCACTCCTGAAAGACTCATCTGATCTCTGCTGTAAGCACAGCGTCCTGACAGCACCCCAAAAAGCCCTTTTTAGGGCTGGTAAAACACCAGTCTGCTTTTTTGTTTTTTCCTGGACAGCATCTATTTTAGATTCAGTCTGTACTTAAGCTGCAGTGTTAGCCAGAGGAGGGACAGTTTAGCTGCTGCTGATTTTATAGGGAAAGCTATAGGCAAGTGTATTCAGTGTTCACTCCACTCCTGAAAGACTCATCTGATCTCTGCTGTAAGCACAGCGTCCTGACAGCACCCCAAAAAGCCCTTTTTAGGGCTGGTAAAACACCAGTCTGCTTTTTTTTTTTCCTGGACAGCATCTATTTTAGATTCAGTCTGTACTTAAGCTGCAGTGTTAGCCAGAGGAGGGACAGTTTAGCTGCTGCTGATTTTATAGGGAAAGCTATAGGCAAGTGTATTCAGTGTTCACTCCACTCCTGAAAGACTCATCTGATCTCTGCTGTAAGCACAGCGTCCTGACAGCACCCCAAAAAGCCCTTTTTAGGGCTGGTAAAACACCAGTCTGCTTTTTTGTTTTTTCCTGGACAGCATCTATTTTAGATTCAGTCTGTACTTAAGCTGCAGTGTTAGCCAGAGGAGGGACAGTTTAGCTGCTGCTGATTTTATAGGGAAAGCTATAGGCAAGTGTATTCAGTGTTCACTCCACTCCTGAAAGACTCATCTGATCTCTGCTGTAAGCACAGCGTCCTGACAGCACCCCAAAAAGCCCTTTTTAGGGCTGGTAAAACACCAGTCTGCTTTTTTTTTTTCCTGGACAGCATCTATTTTAGATTCAGTCTGTACTTAAGCTGCAGTGTTAGCCAGAGGAGGGACAGTTTAGCTGCTGCTGATTTTATAGGGAAAGCTATAGGCAAGTGTATTCAGTGTTCACTCCACTCCTGAAAGACTCATCTGATCTCTGCTGTAAGCACAGCGTCCTGACAGCACCCCAAAAAGCCCTTTTTAGGGCTGGTAAAACACCAGTCTGCTTTTTTGTTTTTTCCTGGACAGCATCTATTTTAGATTCAGTCTGTACTTAAGCTGCAGTGTTAGCCAGAGGAGGGACAGTTTAGCTGCTGCTGATTTTATAGGGAAAGCTAGGCTAGGCCAGTGTATTCAGTGTTCACTCCACTCCTGAAAGACTCATCTGATCTCTGCTGTAAGCACAGCGTCCTGACAGCACCCCAAAAAGCCCTTTTTAGGGCTGGTAAAACACCAGTCTGCTTTTTTGTTTTTTCCTGGACAGCATCTATTTTAGATTCAGTCTGTACTTAAGCTGCAGTGTTAGCCAGAGGAGGGACAGTTTAGCTGCTGCTGATTTTATAGGGAAAGCTAGGCTAGGCCAGTGTATTCAGTGTTCACTCCACTCCTGAAAGACTCATCTGATCTCTGCTGTAAGCACAGCGTCCTGACAGCACCCCAAAAAGCCCTTTTTAGGGCTGGTAAAACACCAGTCTGCTTTTTTGTTTTTTCCTGGACAGCATCTATTTTAGATTCAGTCTGTACTTAAGCTGCAGTGTTAGCCAGAGGAGGGACAGTTTAGCTGCTGCTGATTTTATAGGGAAAGCTAGGCTAGGCCAGTGTATTCAGTGTTCACTCCACTCCTGAAAGACTCATCTGATCTCTGCTGTAAGCACAGCGTCCTGACAGCACCCCAAAAAGCCCTTTTTAGGGCTGGTAAAACACCAGTCTGCTTTTTTGTTTTTTCCTGGACAGCATCTATTTTAGATTCAGTCTGTACTTAAGCTGCAGTGTTAGCCAGAGGAGGGACAGTTTAGCTGCTGCTGATTTTATAGGGAAAGCTATAGGCAAGTGTATTCAGTGTTCACTCCACTCCTGAAAGACTCACCTGATCTCTGCTGTAAGCACAGCGTCCTGACAGCACCCCAAAAAGCCCTTTTTAGGGCTGGTAAAACACCAGTCTGCTTTTTTGTTTTTTCCTGGACAGCATCTATTTTAGATTCAGTCTGTACTTAAGCTGCAGTGTTAGCCAGAGGAGGGACAGTTTAGCTGCTGCTGATTTTATAGGGAAAGCTAGGCTAGGCCAGTGTATTCAGTGTTCACTCCACTCCTGAAAGACTCATCTGATCTCTGCTGTAAGCACAGCGTCCTGACAGCACCCCAAAAAGCCCTTTTTAGGGCTGGTAAAACACCAGTCTGCTTTTTTGTTTTTTCCTGGACAGCATCTATTTTAGATTCAGTCTGTACTTAAGCTGCAGTGTTAGCCAGAGGAGGGACAGTTTAGCTGCTGCTGATTTTATAGGGAAAGCTAGGCTAGGCCAGTGTATTCAGTGTTCACTCCACTCCTGAAAGACTCATCTGATCTCTGCTGTAAGCACAGCGTCCTGACAGCACCCCAAAAAGCCCTTTTTAGGGCTGGTAAAACACCAGTCTGCTTTTTTGTTTTTTCCTGGACAGCATCTATTTTAGATTCAGTCTGTACTTAAGCTGCAGTGTTAGCCAGAGGAGGGACAGTTTAGCTGCTGCTGATTTTATAGGGAAAGCTATAGGCAAGTGTATTCAGTGTTCACTCCACTCCTGAAAGACTCATCTGATCTCTGCTGTAAGCACAGCGTCCTGACAGCACCCCAAAAAGCCCTTTTTAGGGCTGGTAAAACACCAGTCTGCTTTTTTGTTTTTTCCTGGACAGCATCTATTTTAGATTCAGTCTGTACTTAAGCTGCAGTGTTAGCCAGAGGAGGGACAGTTTAGCTGCTGCTGATTTTATAGGGAAAGCTAGGCTAGGCCAGTGTATTCAGTGTTCACTCCACTCCTGAAAGACACATCTGATCTCTGCTGTAAGCACAGCGTCCTGACAGCACCCCAAAAAGCCCTTTTTAGGGCTGGTAAAACACCAGTCTGCTTTTTTGTTTTTTCCTGGACAGCATCTATTTTAGATTCAGTCTGTACTTAAGCTGCAGTGTTAGCCAGAGGAGGGACAGTTTAGCTGCTGCTGATTTTATAGGGAAAGCTAGGCTAGGCCAGTGTATTCAGTGTTCACTCCACTCCTGAAAGACTCATCTGATCTCTGCTGTAAGCACAGCGTCCTGACAGCACCCCAAAAAGCCCTTTTTAGGGCTGGTAAAACACCAGTCTGCTTTTTTGTTTTTTCCTGGACAGCATCTATTTTAGATTCAGTCTGTACTTAAGCTGCAGTGTTAGCCAGAGGAGGGACAGTTTAGCTGCTGCTGATTTTATAGGGAAAGCTATAGGCAAGTGTATTCAGTGTTCACTCCACTCCTGAAAGACTCATCTGATCTCTGCTGTAAGCACAGCGTCCTGACAGCACCCCAAAAACCCTTTTTAGGGCTGGTAAAACACCAGTCTGCTTTTTTTTTCCTGGACAGCATCTATTTTAGATTCAGTCTGTACTTAAGCTGCAGTGTTAGCCAGAGGAGGGACAGTTTAGCTGCTGCTGATTTTATAGGGAAAGCTATAGGCAAGTGTATTCAGTGTTCACTCCACTCCTGAAAGACTCATCTGATCTCTGCTGTAAGCACAGCGTCCTGACAGCACCCCAAAAAGCCCTTTTTAGGGCTGGTAAAACACCAGTCTGCTTTTTTTTTCCTGGACAGCATCTATTTTAGATTCAGTCTGTACTTAAGCTGCAGTGTTAGCCAGAGGAGGGACAGTTTAGCTGCTGCTGATTTTATAGGGAAAGCTATAGGCAAGTGTATTCAGTGTTCACTCCACTCCTGAAAGACTCATCTGATCTCTGCTGTAAGCACAGCGTCCTGACAGCACCCCAAAAAGCCCTTTTTAGGGCTGGTAAAACACCAGTCTGCTTTTTTGTTTTTTCCTGGACAGCATCTATTTTAGATTCAGTCTGTACTTAAGCTGCAGTGTTAGCCAGAGGAGGGACAGTTTAGCTGCTGCTGATTTTATAGGGAAAGCTATAGGCAAGTGTATTCAGTGTTCACTCCACTCCTGAAAGACTCATCTGATCTCTGCTGTAAGCACAGCGTCCTGACAGCACCCCAAAAAGCCCTTTTTAGGGCTGGTAAAACACCAGTCTGCTTTTTTGTTTTTTCCTGGACAGCATCTATTTTAGATTCAGTCTGTACTTAAGCTGCAGTGTTAGCCAGAGGAGGGACAGTTTAGCTGCTGCTGATTTTATAGGGAAAGCTAGGCTAGGCCAGTGTATTCAGTGTTCACTCCACTCCTGAAAGACACATCTGATCTCTGCTGTAAGCACAGCGTCCTGACAGCACCCCAAAAAGCCCTTTTTAGGGCTGGTAAAACACCAGTCTGCTTTTTTGTTTTTTCCTGGACAGCATCTATTTTAGATTCAGTCTGTACTTAAGCTGCAGTGTTAGCCAGAGGAGGGACAGTTTAGCTGCTGCTGATTTTATAGGGAAAGCTAGGCTAGGCCAGTGTATTCAGTGTTCACTCCACTCCTGAAAGACTCATCTGATCTCTGCTGTAAGCACAGCGTCCTGACAGCACCCCAAAAAGCCCTTTTTAGGGCTGGTAAAACACCAGTCTGCTTTTTTGTTTTTTCCTGGACAGCATCTATTTTAGATTCAGTCTGTACTTAAGCTGCAGTGTTAGCCAGAGGAGGGACAGTTTAGCTGCTGCTGATTTTATAGGGAAAGCTATAGGCAAGTGTATTCAGTGTTCACTCCACTCCTGAAAGACTCATCTGATCTCTGCTGTAAGCACAGCGTCCTGACAGCACCCCAAAAACCCTTTTTAGGGCTGGTAAAACACCAGTCTGCTTTTTTTTTCCTGGACAGCATCTATTTTAGATTCAGTCTGTACTTAAGCTGCAGTGTTAGCCAGAGGAGGGACAGTTTAGCTGCTGCTGATTTTATAGGGAAAGCTATAGGCAAGTGTATTCAGTGTTCACTCCACTCCTGAAAGACTCATCTGATCTCTGCTGTAAGCACAGCGTCCTGACAGCACCCCAAAAAGCCCTTTTTAGGGCTGGTAAAACACCAGTCTGCTTTTTTGTTTTTTCCTGGACAGCATCTATTTTAGATTCAGTCTGTACTTAAGCTGCAGTGTTAGCCAGAGGAGGGACAGTTTAGCTGCTGCTGATTTTATAGGGAAAGCTAGGCTAGGCCAGTGTATTCAGTGTTCACTCCACTCCTGAAAGACTCATCTGATCTCTGCTGTAAGCACAGCGTCCTGACAGCACCCCAAAAAGCCCTTTTTAGGGCTGGTAAAACACCAGTCTGCTTTTTTGTTTTTTCCTGGACAGCATCTATTTTAGATTCAGTCTGTACTTAAGCTGCAGTGTTAGCCAGAGGAGGGACAGTTTAGCTGCTGCTGATTTTATAGGGAAAGCTATAGGCAAGTGTATTCAGTGTTCACTCCACTCCTGAAAGACTCATCTGATCTCTGCTGTAAGCACAGCGTCCTGACAGCACCCCAAAAAGCCCTTTTTAGGGCTGGTAAAACACCAGTCTGCTTGTTTTTTTCCCCGGCACAGTAGCTTACATAAAAAAAAAACACAACAGTTTTGACTGCAGTAGATGAGCAGTCAGTTGCCTGCCAGCGTGTGTGTCAGACCTACAGTGTCTACTGTGCCAACTTCTGCCAGTGCACAGTGCCACTCATATCTGGTGTCACAGTAGCTTGCACGCATAGTACAACTAAACTAATCTAAAAAAAATGACAGGCAGAGGCAGGCCACCCCGCAGGGGCTGTCGTGGTCGTGGTGCTGTGATTCCCTTTGGCCCTAGAATAATGCCCAGTGTTCAGGGGCCACGTACCCTGAACACGAAAAGTTCTGAAGACATAGTTGACTGGCTAACACAGGACAGCCAATCTTCTACAGCTTCCGCTCGGAACCTTGACGCACCATCCTTCTCCAGCTCAGCTTTGGGCACCTCTCAAGTTACCACTCGCCCGCCTGCCGCCACCACCAACACTAGCACCACAGTTGCTTCACTTGATCTGTCAGAGGAGTTATTTACACATGAGTTGGAAGAAATGAGTGATGCGCAAACATTATTGCCAGAGGATGTAGATAAAAGGGATATGTCTCAGTCAGGCAGCATTACACACATGGATGTACGGTGTGATGATGATGATGTTGTACCCGCTGCTGCTTCCTTTGCTGAGTTGTCAGATACAAGTGAAGCGGTTGATGATGACGATGTGGATGTCACGTGGGTGCCCGCTCGAAGAGAAGAAGAACAGGGGGAAAGTTCAGATGGGGAGACAGAGAGGAGGAGGAGATGAGTTGGAAGGAGGGGTAGGTCGTCGCAAGGAGCTAGTGGCACAGTCAGACAGCATGTATCGGCACCCGGGGTCAGCCAGACAGCACGCCAATCAATGCATGCTGTTGCCACCACCAGAATGCCGCCATTGCAAAGCTCAGCAGTGTGGCATTTTTTTTGTGTGTCTGCCTCTGATAACAGCGATGCCATTTGCAACCTGTGCCAAAAGAAACTGAGTCGTGGGAAATCCAACACCCACCTAGGTACAACTGCTTTGCGAAGGCACATGATCTCACATCACAAACGCCTATGGGATCAACACATGATGACGAGTACAAGCAGCACACAAGCTCAAAGCCACCATCCTCCTCCTGGTCCAGCATCTTCAGCCACGTCAACCACTGCTGTCCTCCTTGCCCCCTCTCAACCATCTGACACTACGTCTCTCGCCTTGAGCAGTTCCTGCTCATCTGCCCACAGTCAGGTGTCTGTCAAGGACATGTTTGAGCGTAAGAAGCCAATGTCACAGAGTCACCCCCTTGCCCGGCGTCTGACAGCTGGCTTGTCGGAACTCTTAGCCCGCCAGCTTTTACCATACAAGCTGGTGGAGTCTGAGGCCTTCAAAAAATTTGTAGCTATTGGGACACCGCAGTGGAAGGTACCCGGCCGAAATTTCTTTTCACAAAAGGCAATCCCCAACCTGTACTCTATTGTGCAAAAGGAAGTCATGGCATGTCTGGCACACAGTGTTGGGGCAAGGGTCCATCTGACCACTGATACCTGGTCTGCAAAGCACGGTCAGGGCAGGTATATCACCTACACTGCTCATTGGGTAAACCTGCTGACGGCTGCCAAGCATGTAATGTGTGGCTCTGCAGAGGAGTTGGTGGTGACACCACCACGACTTGCAGGCAGGCCTGCTGTCACCTCCTCTACTCCTCCTACTCCATCCTCTTCGATAACCTCCTCGGCTGAGTCCTCTTCTGCTGCTGCGTCTTGCTCCACATCAACAGCACCCCCCCAGCTCCCCAGGGGCTATTCCACATCCCGGATACGACAGTGTCACGCTGTCTTGGGGTTGACTTGCCTGAAAGCAGAGAGTCACACCGGACCAGCACTCCTGTCCGCCCTGAACGCACAGGTGGATCAGTGGCTGACTCCACACCAACTGGAGATCGGCAAAGTGGTGTGTGACAACGGAAGCAATTTGTTGGCGGCATTGAATTTGGGCAAGTTGACACATGTGCCGTGCATGGCACATGTGTTAAATCTGATTGTACAATGCTTTGTGCATAATTACCCAGACTTACAGGATGTCCTCAAGCAGGCCAGGAAGGTGTGTGGCCATTTCAGGCATTCCTACACAGCCATGGCGCACTTTTCAGATATCCAGCGGCGAAACAACATGCCAGTGAGGCGCTTGATTTGCGACAGCCCGACACGTTGGAATTCAACACTCCTAATGTTCGACCGCCTGCTCCAACAAGAAAAAGCCGTCAACGAGTATTTGTATGACCGGGGTGCTAGGACAGCCTCTGCGCAGCTGGGAATTTTTTTGCCACGTTACTGGACGCTCATGCGCAATGCCTGTAGGCTCATGCATCCTTTTGAGGAGGTGACAAACCTAGTCAGTCGCACTGAAGGCACCATCAGCGACATCATCCCATTTGTTTTCTTCCTGGAGCGTGCCCTGCGAAGAGTGCTGGATCAGGCCGTAGATGAGCGTGAAGAGGAAGAGTTGTGGTCACCATCACCACCACCAGAAACAGCCTTATCAGCATCGCTTGCTGGACCTGCGGCAACGCTGGAAGAGGAGTCTGAGGAAGAGGAGTCAGAGGAGGAATGTGGCTTTGAGGAGGAGGAGGAAGACCAACCACAGCAGGCATCCCAGGGTGCTAGTTGTCACCTATCTGGTACCCATGGTGTTGTACGTGGCTGGGGGGAAGAACAGACCTTCAGTGAGATCAGTGAGGACGAGGAACAGGACATGAGTAGCTCGGCATCCAACCTTGTGCAAATGGGGTCTTTCATGCTGTCGTGCCTGTTGAGGGACCCTCGTATAAAAAGGCTGAAGGAGAACGACCTGTATTGGGTGGCCACGCTACTAGACCCCCGGTATAAGCAGAAAGTGCCAGAAATGTTACCGAATTACAGGAAGACGGAAAGGATGCAGCAGTTCCAAAATAAATTAAAAAGTATGCTTTACACAGCGTATAAGGGTGATGTCACAGCACAACGGGAATCTAACAGGGGAAGAGGTGAAAGTAATCCTCCTCCTACCACGACCATGCCGGCAAGGACAGGACGCTTTACAGACGTATTGTTGATGGAGGACATGCAGAGCTTTTTAAGTCCTGCGCATCGCCACAGCCCTTCGGGGTCCACCCTCAGAGAACGACTCGACCGACAGGTAGCAGACTACCTCGCCTTAACTGCAGATATCGACACTCTGAGGAGCGATGAACCCCTTGACTACTGGGTGTGCAGGCTTGACCTGTGGCCTGAGCTATCCCAATTTGCGATAGAACTTCTGGCCTGCCCCGCTTCAAGTGTCCTTTCAGAAAGGACCTTCAGTGCAGCAGGAGGTATTGTCACTGAGAAGAGAAGTCGCCTAGGTCAAAAAAGTCTAGATTACCTCACCTTTATTAAGATGAATGAGGCATGGATCCCGAAGGGACTGACAGTGGGCGATACATTTGACTAAAAAAGGCCTGATGAGATGAGCTGCCTTGGGCTAAAAATGGTCCACAAGCCGCAATGTTTTAGGGCACTTTCTGCCTGAAAAACATAATTTTTTCTGGCCGCTGCTACAGCAGCGGCTGCAACAATACCTAATCTTACAGGCATGTGTACATGCCTAATTTTTCTGGCCTCTGGTGCTGCACTGTGGCTGCAAAAAAAACAAACAAAAAAACACATACCTGTGTCAATTCCCCTTCGTGATCGTTTCCTTGTTGTGGTGAAGGGGCTTGCGTATCACAATGAAGCGACCACCTCTATGAGTGTGTTGGCAATGGCGTTGTTGGCACACCCCAGATGGTAAGGTCGTTGCTTCATTGTGAACAGACCAAAAGCGATCGGCTTGATAATTTTGCATAGAAAAAACATAAATTTTCTTTGTGATCATCTAAGGTGATCATTAAAGCCTTGCGGTTGTGCAAATGGACTGTTTGCAGTTGTTTGCGGTGCGTTAAACGGGGAGTTTGGTCTGTCCGAGTTTGGTCTGTCACTGTGAAGCGGGCGTAACCCTTACACTACCTGATCGATACAACATCATACCTGATGTTTTAAAGCACGTTATTCCAAACACATTAGGAATGTTAGGTGATTTATGCCCTTTATGGATTAAAACCCGACTCTGCGTCAACTACGTAATTTTCCATGGGAGTTTTGCCATGGATCCCCCTCCGGCATGCCACAGTCCAGGTGTTAGTCCCCTTGAAACAACTTTTCCATCACTATTGTGGCCAGAAAGAGTCCCTGTGGGTTTTAAAATTTGCCTGCCTATTGAAGTCTATGGCGGTTCGCCGGGTTCGCCCGTTCGCGAACATTTGCGGCAGTTCGCGTTCGCCGTTCGCGAACGGAAAATTTTATGTTCGCGACATCACTGTTCCCCATATAAGATATTTCAGAATAAAAGTGCTGCATCATATTTGCTATTTCAGAATGAATGGAGCTCTGCACAGTCATCCGCATATCTCTCAGTGTGGTGTCCAGCACTGGTTAGTTTGTGGTAAGGAATGCTGCTATGGTGCTGTGTAGTGCTGTGATCACCCGGGGGGGCTGCAAGTGAAGGCCTACCTCAGTGCTGTGTTCTTCTGCCTGTGACAGCCTCAGCTTTTACTTAGTTGAGCTTGTGGATCTTGTAGAGGTGGCTGGGTCGCTGTCTGCCCTTTGTGATGTTCCTGCTGCATTGTGAGTATACTGCGCCTGTGCTGTGGATGCTGACAGGCCACCTCGTGAGGGTTCCCCCTTCCTTCCTTCTTTTGGACATTGTGTCGATCCTTTGATCACCCGTTCAGATTAGTCCTGGGAAGCTGCCGTGGATCAGGGCAATGTTATTTTTTTTTTAAATCAATAAAGCTTTTATTGATGCTTAAAGATAACATTTGTACAATCATACTAACATTTGTACAGGAGTATTGCATAGAAAATATAACATTGTATAATTGAATTCAGTAGTAGAGTATTTTAATAGTAAAACCAATAGGATGATTTCGCAATCAGCCGATCGTTACATCAATGATCTATTTAGAAAATACTCTAAGTTTGTGTAGAGAAATCTATTATTTAATTAGAAAAAGAGAATAACATTTGTGGGCCTCTGAGAAGTGCCCTTAGAGATGGATAGAGTAACAGAAATGAAAAAGAAAGGAAAGAAAAAAAAAAAAGTGAGATATTAATTATCGTATTTATCGGCGTATAACACGCACTTTTTTCCCCTTAAAATCAGGGGAAAATCGTGAGTCCGTGTTATACGCCTATCCCTGCTGTCTCTGAGGTCAAGAGGAGCGCCGCTGACATAGACAGAGCCGAGCCCAGCCGAGTGTACTGTGTACTCGGCTAGGCTCGGCTCCGCTCGCAGTCACGCCCAGTCCCGCCTCCTAGCCTTTACGTCCCGCCATTGGACTGGTGTTGTGTCCATCATAGAAGCTGGGCCAAGGGGCAGGATGGGGCAGCACTGCAAGACGAGCCAAGAGGAGCCGAATACACAGGACATCCGGCTCTGTGTATCTCGGCGGCGATAAATTTAAAAACACATCATGCTGCAATTTTGGGCAAGGCTGCAGAAGGACGCTGTGCAAGGCTGCAGATGGACGCTGTGCAAGGCTGCAGATGGACGCTGATAAGGCTGCAGATGGATGCTGGACAAGGCTGCAGATGGACACTGATAAGGCTGCAGATGGACACTGGGCAAGGCTGCAGATGGACACCGGGCAAGGCTGCAGATGGACACTGGGCAATGCTGCATATGGACACTGGGAAAGGCTGCAGATGGACACTGATAAGACTACATTGATGGGCATTTAAAATGTAAGTTTTTTTTCCTAAAACTTCCCTCCTAAAGGTTTTTTTCCTTAAACTTCCCTTCTAAACTTGGGGTGCATGTTATACGCCGGCACGTGTTATATGCCGATAAATACGGTATTCAAAATCCTCTGTGTTTTAAAGGTCTATCTCTGCGTGAAAGTGGCATAAGAATCAGAATATCTAAATATGATCCACAGCAGCCAAATTTTATTGAAATTTTCTGTATTCCCCTGTGCTGTTGCCCTGATCTCCTCCAAGCCATTGAGGAGATGTATCTCTTCCAGCCATTCTTTGATCGTGGGGGCGGTGGTACTTCTCCAGTGTCTTGGTATCACTGTTTTTGCTGCTGTAATTAAGAATCTGGTAAAAAGAGTTTTTGTAGTTTCTCAATGTGCAATTGGTGATGTTTATAAGACAGCAAGCAGCGTCTAAATGAATCTTCGTTTCTGTAATGTGTTTTATGATTTTGGTTACTTGGTTCCAGAAGGGTTTAATCAAGTCACATTCCCACCAGATATGGTATAAAGAACCTTCTTCCTGGTTTCAGTGCCAACAATGTCCAGGAACTGTCGAAAACCATTTGTGTAATTTATTTGGCGTGATGTACCAATTTGTTAGAATTTTAAATGATGTTTCTTGCAATCTCACACTGATTGCGCATTTGTGTGCGAACACACAGTCTTTTAGCCATTGGTCTTTTGTAAAAGACCTGTTTAGGGTTGTTTCCCAGAATGTTTTGTGTCTGTTAGGTTCCTGTAGATCATAGGACTGCAACCCTGTGTATGTTAAGGAGATGTTCTTTGTGGTCGTAGTAGCCAAGAAACATATGGTTTTGAAGGGTGTTAAGGGTCTAAAAAAATGTTTTTGTCTCTGGGTGTTCATGATGAAGTCATGTATTTGGCGGTATTCCCAGGGATGTAGGGGCGTTTGTCCTAATTCTTTTTGTAACTCTGATTGTGACTTGATTTTGTTGTTCTTTAAACAGTGTGCGACTAGAAGTGGTGTGTTTCTGTTGCAAAGTTATTGGATAGAGCCATCCATTCCCGATGGGAAGTCAGGATTTGTTGTCAATGGAGTTAGTGGCCCTAGTGAGGAGTAAGGATGAGCCGAACACTCCCCAGTTCGGTTCGCACCAGAACTTGCGAACAGGCAATACATTTGTTCGAACATCCGAACACCATTAAAGTCTATGGGACTCGAACATGAAAAATCTAAAGTGCTCATTTTAAAGGCTTATATGCAAGTTATTGTCATAAAAAGTGTTTGGGGACCCGGGTCCTGCTCCAGGGGACATGTATCAATGCAAAAAAAAGTTTTAAAAACTAAAGTTTTTTCGGGAGCAGTGATTTTAATAATGCTTAAAGTGAAACAATAAAAGTGAAATATTCCTTTAAATTTCGTACCTAGGGGGTGTATAGTATGCCTGTAAAGTAGCGCTTGTTTCCCGTGCTTAGAACTGCCCCTGCACAAAGTGTCATTTCTGAAGGAAAAAAAGTCACTTAAAAGTCCCCCCAAATTTTATTACCAGGCCCTTCAGGTCTGGTATGGATATTAAGGGGAACCCTGCGTCAAATAAAAAAAAATTACGTGGGGTTCCCCCCAAATATCCATACCCTTCCTATCCATCTCCCACTGGAGACACCCCGGGAATCCCGGCAGCCTGACAGGTCTCTTATGTAGCTGGACATCATCGTTGGAGCCTGGACCTGGAGAGGAGAGATCATCCATCGCTGGAACCCGGAGAGGAGAGATCCTCCATCGCTGGACCCCGGAGAGGAGAGATCATCCATCGCTGGACCCCGAAGAGGAGAGATCATCCATCACTGGACCCCGAAGAGGAGAGATCATCCATCGCTGGACCCCCGAGAGGAGATCACCCATCGTAGGATACCGAGAGTGGATTACCACCGCTGGAATCTTTTTTTTTTTTTTTAATAAAGAACTTTTCCCAACGATGTATGTGTTTTTTTTACACTTTCTTTGTCAAATGGTAGGTGTACAATGTACCCCTTACCAATTCACATAGGGGGGCCGGGATCTGAGGGTCCCCTTTGTTAAAGGAATCTTCCAGATTCTGATAAGCCCCCTGCCCGCAGACCCCACAACCCCCGGGCAAGGGTTGTTAGGATGAGGCCCTTGTCCCCATCAACATGGGGACATGGTGCTTTGAGGGGTCACAGACCCCCAAAGCATCCTCCCCATGTTGAGGGCATGTGGCCTGGTAGTGTTCAGGGGGGGCACTCTCTCTCGTCCCCCTGCTTTTCCTGTGGCCTGCCAGGTTGCGTGATCGGATAAAGGGTCTGGTATTGATTTTTGGGGGGAACTCCACGCCATTTTTTTTTTAATTTGGCGTGGAGTTCCCCTTAAAATCCATACCAGACCTGAAGGGCCTGGTAATTGAATTTGGGGGGACCCCCACACATTTTTAATTTTTTTTATCAATGACTTTTCTCTGTATTGCCGGGAGCCGACAATTCATTATAGCCATGAGTGCTTTTAAATTACTTTTTTTCCTTCAGAAATGACACTTTGTGCAGGGACAGTTCTAAGCACAGGAAAAAAGCACTACTTTACATGCATACTATACACACTCCCTAGGTATGAAATTTAAAGGAATATTTCACTTTTATTGCTTCACTTCGTGTGTACGTGGCATTGTATGCAAGTTATTGTCATAAAAAGTGTTTGGGGACCCGGGTCCTGCCCCAGGGGACATGTATCAATGCAAAAATAAGTTTTAAAAATGGCCGTTTTTTCGGGAGCAGTGATTTTAATAATGCATAAAGTGAAACATTAAAAAGTGAAATATTCCTTTAAATTTCGTACCTGGGGGGGTGTATGGTATGCCTGTAAAGCAGCGCTTGTTTCCCTTGCTTAGAACTGTCCCTGCACAAAATGTAATTTCTGAAGGAAAAAAAGCCATTTAACCACTTAACGACCGCCCACTGTAAATATACGTCAGCAGAATGGCACCGACAGGCAGAATCACGTATATGTACGTGATTGCCTTTGTATAGTTGGGGGGTCCGATCGGACCCCCCTTCTTTACAGTGGGTGGTCGTTTTACCTTCTGGAGCGATCCGGCATGAGGGGACGGCCGCTCGATTCCGGCCACCCCCTCTCGATCGCTCCCGGCGAATGAGAGAGCTTCCCCTGCCTGCCAGGAAGGAGGAAGTGATGTCATCTCTCCTGGGGCGCTCACATATACCGAGCGCCGTACAGGAGAAGATGCCAGGTTAGTACACAAAACAGCACACTGACACCAGGACACATAGGCACATAAATCGCCCCCCCAGGCCCCCCCAGACACCCCCAGATCACCCCCCAGCCCCCCCAGCCCCCAGTCACAGTGTCACTGATTGCAGTGACCATTTATTTAGTGATCACTGCAATCAGTGACATTTGTGACTGTAAAAGTGTCACTACATTTAGTTTTAGGTCCAGTGTAGCCCCCTAACCCCCCCCTAATAAAGGTTTAACCCCCTGATCACCCCCCAGATAACCCTTTCACCCCCTATCACCACTGTCACTAAGCAATCATTTTTCTGATCGATGTCTTAGCGTCGGTGATGCTGATCGGTAGCCAGTAATTTTTTTTAGGTTTGCCGCAGGTTTTTATAGCGTCGGGTACCCCCATATATTACCTAATGAAGGTTTAACCCCCTTGATCGCCCCCCAGGTAACCCTTTCACCCCCTATCACCACTGTCACTAAGTTATAATTTTTCTGATCGACGTCTTAGCGTCGGCGATGCTGATCGGTAGCCAGTAATTTTTTTTAGGTTCGCCGCAGGTTTTTATAGCGTCGGGTACCCCCATATATTACCTAATAAAGGTTTAACCCCCTTGATCACCCCCGAGGTAACCCTTTCACCCCCTAGCACCGCCGTGGCTATGCGATCATTTTTCTGATCGATGTCTTAGCGTCGGTGATGCTGATCGGTAGCCAGTAATTTTTTTTAGGTTCGCCGCAGGTTTTTATAGCGTCGGGTACCCCTATATATTACCTAATAAAGGTTTAACCCCCTTGATCGCCCCCCCAGGTAACCCTTTCACCCCTATCACCACTGTCACTAAGCGATAATTTTTCTGATCGATGTCTTAGCGTCGGCGATGCTGATCGGTAGCCAGTAATTTTTTTTAGGTTCGCCGCAGGTTTTTATAGCGTCGGGTACCCCCATATATTACCTAATAAAGGTGTAACCCCCTTGATCACCCCCCAGGTAACCCTTTCACCCCCTAGCACCGCCGTCACTATGCGATCATTTTTCTGATCGATGTCTTAGCATCGGTGATGCTGATCGGTAACCAGTAATTTTTTTTAGGTTCGCCGCAGGTTTTTATAGCGTCAGGTACCCCATATATTATCTAATAAAGGTTTAACCCCCTGATCGCCCCCCAGGTAACCCTTTCACCCCCTATCACCACTGTCGCTAAGCAATCGTTTTTATGATCGTTGTCTTAGTGTCGGTGATGCCGATAGGTAGCCAGTAATTTTTTTTTACGTTCGCCGTCAGGTTTTTATATAGCGTCAGGTACCCCCATATATTACCTAATAAAGGTTTTAACCCCCTAATTGCCCCTAGTTAACCCTTTCACCAGTGATCATCATATAAGTGTTACGGGTGACGCTGGTTAGTTAGTTTGCTTTTTATAGTGTCAGGGCACCCGCCGTATATAACCCAATAACGGTTTAACCCCCTGATCGCCTGGCGGGTGATATCAGTTAGGTTTTAGCGTCAGAGAGGGTCTGCGTCACACCCCAGGCAGCGTCAGGTTAGTGCCAGTAGCGCTAACACCTACACGTGAAGCATACACCCCCCTTAGTGGTATAGTATCTGATCAGCTCAATATCTGATCTGATCAGATCTATACTAGCGTCCCCAGCAGTTTAGGGTTCCCAAAAACGCAGTGTTAGTGGGATCAGCCCAGATACCTGCTAGCACCTGCGTTTTGCCCCTCCGTCCAGCCCAGGCCACCCAAGTGCAGTATCGATCGATCACTGTCACTTGCAAAACACAACACACATAACTGCAGCGTTCGCAGAGACAGGCCTGATCCCTGCGACTCCAGTGCTGTAGGAGGTAATTTCACCACCACAGTTAAAAAAAAAAGCATATATGCCGAAGCATTGGGGCAGCAGGAGCGGAGGAGCGATTTTGCTCCTAATGCCGCGTATATACGGTCGAAATTCCGACGGAGGCTTGCCCGTGGAAAAGTCTGACCATGTGTACGCGGCATAACTTTTGTGAGAAGATGCCCCCATGCTTCGGCATATATAAATGGTGCATGTATGCCCATCATTAGAAGTGGGTGGATGAAGGGCGGTATTCTAATGGTGGGCATACCCACCGATCAATCTTTTTTTTTCGTTCAGCCAACAGGCTGCATGAAAAAAAAGATTACAATACATGTCCAACAAGGACCAGCAACGTACTGGTATGTTGCTGGACTTTGAATGTTTATACCAGAATGATGCCTGCGGGTTTAGGTATCATCTTGGTATCATTCTTTTCAGCCAGCGGCCGGCTTTCATGTAAAAGCAATCCTAGTGGCTAATTAGCCTCTGGACTGCTTTTACAAGCAGTGGGAGGGAATGTCCCCCCCGATATAAAAAGCGGCATTGGAAAATTGGGAAAGCATTTTATCACACCGATCTTGGTGTGGTCAGATGCTTTGAGGGCAGAGGAAAGATCTAGGGTCCAATAGACCCCAGTTTTTTCAAAAAAGAGTACCTGTCATTACCTATTGCTATCATAGGGGATATTTACATTCCCTGAGATAACAATAAAAGTGATAAAAATAAATAAATATGGAGGCAACAGTTTAAAAATAAAATAAAAAAGCAAAATTAATAATAAAAAAAAAAAAAAGCACCCCTGTCCTGCCCTGCTCTTGCCCAATGGCGAACGCAAGCGTCGGTCTGGCGTCATATGTAAACAGCAATTGCACCATGCATGTGAGGTATCACCGTGAAGGTCAGATCGAGAGCAGTAATTTTAGCAGTAGACCTCCTCTGTAAATCTAACGGGGTAACCTGTAAATGCTTTTAAAGGCTTTTAAAAATGTATGTAGTTTGTCGCCAATGCGCGTTTGTGCGAAATTTTAAAGCATGTCGTGTTTGGTATCTATGTACTCGGCCTAAGATCATCTTTTTTATTTCATCAAACATTTGGGCAATATAGTGTGTTTTAGTGCATTAAAATTAAAAAAAGTGTATTTTTTCCCAAAAAAATGCGTTTGAAATATCGCTGCGCAAATACTGTGTAGAAAAAAAAAATGCAACACCCACCATTTTATTCTGTAGGGCCTTTCCTTTAAAAATATATATAATGTTTGGGGGTTCAACATAATTTTCTTGCAAAAAAAAATATGTTTTCATGTAAACAAAAAGTGTCAAAAAGGGCTTTGTCTTCAAGTGGTTAGAAGAGTGGATGTAAGCTTCCTAATGTTGTGTATAAAATGCCAGAACAGTTCAAAACCCCCCCAAATGACCCCATTTTGGAAAGTAGACACCCCAAGCTATATACTGAGAGGCATGTCGAGTCCATGGAATATTTTATATGTTGACACAAGTTGCGGAAAAAATACAATTTTTTTTTTTTTTTTGCACAAAGTTGTCACTAAATGATATATTGCTCAAACATGCCATGGGCATATGTGGAATTACACCCCAAAATACATTCTGTTGCTTCTCCTGAGTACGGGGATACCACATGTGTGAGACTTTTTGGGAGCCTAGCCGCGTACGGGACCCCAAAAACAAAGCACCGCCTTCAGGCTTTCTAAGGGTGTCAATTTTTGATTTCACTTCTCACTGCCTATCAGAGTTTCGGAGGCCATGGAATGCCCAGATGGCACAAACCCCCCCAAATGACCCCATTTTGGAAAGTAGACACCCCAAGCTATTTGCTGAGAGGTATTGTGAGTATTTTGCAGATCTCGCTTTTTGTCACAAAGTTTTGAAAATTGAAAAGAAAAAAAAAAAATGTTCTTTCTTCATTTTCAAAAACAAATGAGAGCTGTAAAATACTCACCATGCCTCTCAGCAAACAGCTTGGGGTGTCTACTTTCCAAAATGGGGTCATTTGGGGGGGTTTTGTGCTATTTTGGCATTTTATGGCCTTCAAAACTGTGATAGGTAGTGAGGAGTGAAATCAAAAATTTGCGCCCTTAGAAATCCTGGAGGCGGTGCTTGGTTTCCGGGGTCCCGTACGTGGCTAGGCTCCTTAAAAGTCCCACACATGTGGTATCCCCGTACTCAGGATAAGCAGCAGAATGTATTTTGGGGTGCAATTCCACATATAACCATGGCATGTGTGAGCAATATATCATTTAGTGACAACTTTTTGTATTTTTTTTTTTTTGTCATTATTCAATCACTTAGGACAAAAAAAAATATTCAATGGGCTCAACATGCCTCTCAGCAATTTCCTTGGGGTGTCTACTTTCTAAAGTGGGGTCATTTGGGGGGGTTTTGTGCTATTTTGGCATTTTATGGCCTTCAAAACTGTGATAGGTAGTGAGGAGTGAAATCAAAAATTTGCGCCCTTAGAAATCCTGAAGGCGGTGCTTGGTTTCCGGGGTCCCGTACGTGGCTAGGCTCCTAAAAAGTCCCACACATGTGGTATCCCCGTACTCAGGAGAAGCAGCAGAATGTATTTTGGGGTGCAATTCCACATATAACCATGGCATGTGTGAGCAATATATCATTTAGTGACAACTTTTTGTAATTTATTTATTTATTTATTTTTTGTCATTATTCAATCACTTGGGACAAAAAAAATATTCAATGGGCTCAACATGCCTCTCAGCAATTTCCTTGGGGTGTCTACTTTCTAAAATGGGGTCATTTGGGGGGGTTTTGTACTGCCCTGTCATTTTAGCACCTCAAGAAATGAGATAGGCAGTCATAAATTAAAAGCTGTGTAAATTCCAGAAAATGTACCCTAGTTTGTAAACGCTATAACTTTTGCGCAAACCGATAAATATACGCTTATTGACATTTTTTTTACTAAAGACATGTGGCTGAATACATTTTGGCCTAAATGTATGACTAAAATTGAGATTATTTGATTTTTCTTATAACAAAAAGTAGAAAATATCATTTTTTTTCAAAATTTTCGGTCTTTTTCTGTTTATATCGCAAAAAATAAAAATCACAGAGGCAATCAAATACCATTAAAAGAAAGCTCTATTTGTGGGAAGAAAAGGACGCAAATTTCGTTTGGGTACAACATTGCATGTCCGCACAATTTACAGTTAAAGCAGCGCAGTGCAAAATTCTGAATTCACCTCTGGTCCTTTAGCTACCAAATGGTCCGGGGCTTAAGTGGTTAAAACCACTCGCGGCTATAATGAATTGTCGGCTCCCGGCAATACATAGAAAAGTCATTGAATTCAATTACCAGGCCCTTCAGGTCTGGTATGGATATCAAGGGGAACCCTGCATCATTTTTTTTTCAAAAATCACGTGGGGTTCCCCCCAAATATCCATACTAGAACCTTCAGGTCTGGTATGGATTTTAAGGGGAACTCCACCCCAAATTTTTGAAAAAAATGGCGTGGAGTTCCCCCAAAAATCCATACCAGACCCTTTATCCGAGCACGCAACCTTACAGGCTGCAGGAAAATAGGGGGGACGAGAGACCGCCCCCCCTCCTGAACCGTACCAGGCCACATGCCCTCAACATGGGGAGGATGTCCCCATGTTGATGGGGACAAGGGCCTTGTAATGACAAGAGTTAACATTGTTTAAGATATTCCATTCCCGAGCACACGACAGCTACCAGACACTCCAACCAGCCGAATAAGACCCCATACAAATACTTCTCCCTCCACAAACGAGACAACCACTCTGTTTAGGTTTTCAACTGGTCTGACATCTTTATTGAGAAAAACAGGCTCTTATATACACTAAAATAATACTGTAGTCCAAATGAACAAATCCACCCACAACATCACACACATTACATAACAAGGCCCAATACACATTATTCTGACATCTCTTAGCAGACAACAGGTTCATTAGCTAATTCCTTTACAATACAATACATTTACAATACACACAATTACAGAGTTAATTATCACAATCCACAATGAAAGGATTAATATTACAGACCCATTAAAAAGCAATCCAAGGCATATTTTCAATGTTCATTATTTTCTGGCTCATACTTTCTAAGAACTTCTGGGTTCCACGGGCCCTCCCGTTACAGGCCTCATCCCCACAACCCTTGCCTGGTGGTTGTGGGGGTCTGCGGGCAGGAGGCTTATCGGAATCTGGATGACCCCTTTAACAAAGGGGACCCCCAGATCCTGCCCCCCCCCTTTGTGAATTGGTAAAGGGTTCATTGTACCCCATACCATTTCACGAAGAAAGTGTAAAAAAAATGTAAAAAAAAACACACAGACACCTTGGAAAAGTCCTTTATTAAAAATACAAAATAAAAACACATTCCAGTGATGTAATCCAATGTCCCATTGGCTGAGCGGACCTACACTGCGGAGGAAGTTCCCCATCAGGTCCGCTCAGCCAATGACGTAGGCGGGGTCTGAGGTACGAGGGGACGGGGGCCTGAAGGGCCTGGTATGGATATTTGGGGGGAACCCCACGCATTTTTTTTTAAATTTGCAGCAGGGTTCCCCTTAATATCCATACCAGACCTGAAGGGCCTAGTAATTGAATTGGGGGGGACCCCCACGCATTTTTTATTTTTTTTTATCAATGACTTTTCTATGTATTGACAGGAGCCGACAATTCATTATAGCCATGAGTGAGTTTTAAATGACTTTTTTTTCCTTCAGAAATGACACTTTGTGCAGGGACAGTTCTAAGCATGGGAAACAAGCGGGACTTTACATGCATACTATACACACACCCTAGGTACGAAATTTAAAGGAATATTTCACTTTTATTGTTTCACTTTAAGCATTATTAAAATCACTACTCCCGAAAAAAACGACGTTTTTAAAACTTTTTTTTGCATTGATACATGTCCCCTGGGGCAGGACCCGGGTCCCCAAACACTTTTTATGACATTAACTTGCATATAAGCTTTCAAAATCAGCACTTTAGATTTCTCCCATAGACTTTTACAGGGTGTTTCGCGGCTTTTCGAATTTTCGAATTTGCCGCAAACACCCCAAATTGTTCGCTGTTTGGCGAACATGCGAATAGGCAATGTTTGAGTTGAACATGAGTTCGACTCGAACTCGAAGCTCATCCCTAGCCGAGAACACCTTAAATTGTTCGCTGTTCGGTGAACGGGCGAACAGGCAATGTTCGAGTCGAACATGAGTTTGACTCGAACTCGAAGCTCATCCCTAGTGAGGAGGTAAGTGAGTGTCTCTGAGTAATTGTTTGTAGGTTTTTTAGTGTTGCCCCTATGAGAGGTTGTTGTTTCAATTGTTTTGGACATAAGTTCCAAGGTATCCATGAAGTGTGTGACTCCGGGATAGGTCCTACGCTTTTCTCCAGTCCCACCCAATCTTTATTCTCTTTGTGACAAGTCCAGTCTATGATTCTGGTTAGGTGTGTAGCTAACCACTTAAAGCGGGGGTTCCGCGGCCAATTTATTTTTTATTTTTTAGCATTCAATGTTGTTTTACCATACTAAGGTATACTCACTTTTTTGGTGTTTTCAAATACAACCTTGCCGTTTTCGTTGTAAAGAACAACTTATATTATGCGTTCCTGGCTGTTTCCATTTTGCTTGTGGACAATGTATCTTGGGAAGCACGACACTGTGCTCCCAGAAGACATTGCAGTGAAGTCCCACACTGCATTGCGGCGCCGGGAAAGGCTTAGAAACGCCTACTCCCGCGGTAGGAGAATCCCGGAAGTCTATATGTGAAAGGCAATAATAAGGTAATTAGCTATGAATAAAAAAATTGCTGTGACTTTTGATGAAGTATATAGTGCAATGATTGTGTTAGTATATAGTTGATATTTTGGGTGAACCTCCGCTTTAAGGACCACCGCAAGACGATGTACATCGACAGAATGGCACGGACAGGCACAAGGGCGTACAGGTACGTCCCCTTTAAGAACCCGTCCGCAGCGGCGTACTAGCGTCCCGGTCCGAAGCTCCATGACCGCGCCCGCGGGACCCGCGGACCCGATCGCCGCCGGTGGGGTCACAGAGCTGAAGAACGGGGAGAGGTAAGTGTAAACAAACCTTTCCCCGTTCTTCACAGTGGCATGTCAGTGATCGTCTGTTCCCTGTCATAGGGAGCGACGATCAGTGACGTCACACGCAAAGCCACGCCCCTCTTCAGTTAGAATCACACATTAGGTCACACTTAACCCCTACAGCGCCACCTAGAGGTTAAACCCTTCCCTGCCAGTGTAATTTTCACAGTAATCAGTGCATATTTGTAGCACTGATCGCTATAAAAATGACAATGGTCCCAAAAATGTGTCAAAAGTGTCCGATGTGTCCGCCATAATGTCGCAGTCATGATAAAAATCGCTGATCGCCGCTAATTACTAGTAAAAAAAAAAAATATTAATAAAAATGCCATAAAATTATCCCCTATTATGTAGACGCTCTAACTTTTGCGCAAACCAATCAATAAACGCTTATTGTGATTTTTTTAACCAAAAATATGTACAAGAATACGTATCGGCCTAAACTGAGGAAAAACATTTTTTTATATATATTTTTGGGGAATATTTATTGTAGCAAAGAGTAAAAAGTATTGCATTTTTTTCAAAATTGTCGTTCTATTTTTGTTTATAGCGCAAGAAATAAAAACCGCAGAGGTGATCAAATACCACCAAAAGAAAGCTCTATTTGTGGGAAAAAAAGGACGTCAATTTTGTTTGGGAGCCACGTCGCATGACCGCGCAATTGTCAGTTAAATCGACACAGTGCCGAATCTCAAAAAGGGGCCTGGTCCTTTAGCTGCAAAATGGTCCGGGGCTTAAGTGGTTAAAGTTGGGGAAACCCATGCCTCCATTTTGTTTATTCATGGTAAGTAGGTTTAAGCTGATTCTTGGTTTTTTGGAGGCCCAAAGAAATTTTCTTAACAAAGTATGTTGGGATTGTGTAGCCATCTCGCATGGGATCGAGACACGCCCCCTTTTTTCTTCTTTTTTTATAAATCTGTTAAATTGGTGAAAAAAAAGATAAAGATTTAGTGTAATCAAAGTAAAGCACATTATGATTCTATTGACTGTCGTAAATGCTATAATGTATGAAATGAAAAGACTACGTTGCAAGTAGGGATGAGCTCAGTGTTCGAGTCGAACATAGGTTCGACTCGAACATCGTCTGTTCGCAGCGTTCGGCGAACAACGAACGATTTGGGCCGTTCGCGCCAAATTCGAGTGACGCGAACGGCCCACAATACACTGCGCCATCGCAGTGTAATCTGGGCGCTGTGATTGGCCAAGCAAGCACTGTGACCCTGCATGCTTGGCCAATCACAGCGCCGGCAGCGAGGAGAGCAATGATTGGCCACAGGCAGGATGCCTGTGGCCAATTATAGCTGAGGGGGTTTAGTACACGCCCCACACTATAAAAGGCCACCAGCGCGGCGGCCTTGTGTAGTGTGTTCCGGAGCAGGGAAAGTGAAGGATAGGCAGGGACAGTGTCAAATCGTGTCAAATCTATTCTTTGCTAAACCTTGTGTGTAGGGACAGAGAAGGATAGGCAGGGAGAGTGTCAGTGTCATATTCTTTGCTAAACCTTGTGTGTAGGGAGAGAGAAGGATAGGCAGGGAGAGTGTCAGTGTCATATACTTTGATAAACCTTGTGTGCAGGGAGAGAGAAGGATAGGCAGGGGACAGTGTCAGTGTCATATTCTTTGCTAAACCTTGTGTGCAGAGAGAGAGAAGGATAGGCAGGGAGAGTGTCAGTGTCATATACTTTGATAAACCTTGTGTGCAGGGAGAGAGAAGGATAGGCAGGGGACAGTGTCAGTGTCATTGTTGCTAAGCCTCCTGCACATTATACACCTGAAGTTAGCCCGTATTGCTTCTTTTTCCTGGTGTGTTACACCAACAGGATTTTGCGGCACTTACAGCGGGCGGAGTGTACCTCCTGACCATATTACACCTTAACTTAGCCTGTATTGCTGCTTTTTCCTGGTGTGTTACACCAACAGGATTTTGCGGCACTTACAGCGGGCGGAGTGTGCCTCCTGACCATATTACACCTTAACTTAGCCTGTATTGCTGCTTTTTCCTGGTGTGTTACACCAACAGGATTTTGCGGCACTTACAGCGGGCGGAGTGTACCTCCTGACCATATTACACCTTAACTTAGCCTGTATTGCTGCTTTTTCCTGGTGTGTTACACCAACAGGATTTTGCGGCACTTACAGCGGGCGGAGTGTGCCTCCTGACCATATTACACCTTAACTTAGCCTGTATTGCTGCTTTTTCCTGGTGTGTTACACCAACAGGATTTTGCGGCACTTACAGCGGGCGGAGTGTGCCTTCTGACCATATTACACCTTAACTTAGCCTGTATTGCTGCTTTTCCCATTTCCCTGCAGGCCATTAGAATGTCTGGAAGGCAAACAAGGAGAGGCAGACAGTCAGGAGCCAAAAAAAGAGGGTAAGCAGGCTCTGTGTCTAGAGACAACAGTGCTGGTCGTGGACGCGGTGCATCGCCATCAGCACGTGGCCATGGGACACGCTTGTCCTTCTTTTCGGCAGCTGGATGTGTTGAGCCGCATCATGCCGAAGACTTGGTAGAGTGGATGACCAAGCCCTCCTCATCCTCCTCATCCTCTCTCACCCAGGCTCAGGGTACTGGCAAAGCAGCTGCCAAAGCGTCCTCTTCCCTGGTATCAATGTCATCATCAGTCACTCCTTCCCTAGACCAACCATGTCCTCCTGAGGAGTCCCCCGAACTGTTTGAGCACAGTGTTGGGTACATGCTCCAGGAGGATGCCCAGCGTTTCGAAGGGTCTGATGATGATACCCAGCTAGAGGAAGGCAGTAGCGTGAGAGCAGAGAGAGGGGATGCTCAAGAAGGACACCAATCTGGCAGTCATGTTCCAGCAGCTGCAGCATACTGCCAGATTGGCTCCAGTGATGAGGAGGGAGGGGATGATGAGGTCACTGACTCCACGTGGGTGCCTAATAGGAGAGAGGAGGAGGAGGAGGAGGAGGATGAGGAGGAGGCACATCTCCAACGAGGCAGGATGCCCTCGGGGGGCCAGCGTAAGGGCAGCACACCGACGGAATCACACCGCAGAGCTCCGCCTGTGCAGGGTGCTGCCTCTGCCCGTTATTCAAAAAGTTCTTTGGTGTGGGCCTTTTTTGAGTCGAGTGCATCAGATCGCACAGCTGCTGTTTGAAACATATGTCTCAAGCGTATATCGCGTGGCCAAAACATCACCCGCTTGGGCACCACATGCTTGACCAGACATATGTTGACCTGCCATGCAGCTCGTTGGCAAGCCTACCTTAAAGACCCACACCAAAGAACAAAGCTGACCTCTTCTTGCACCGCATCAGCTGGGATCTCCAACCCCACTATACCTTCAGTCCTCTCTGAAACCTGCTCTGAGAGGAATGAAGGTGTAGAATTAGGTGTGTCACAGCCAAGTACTTGCGGGCACTCTGCTAGCAGTACACCAACGTCCAATTCTAGCAGGCAAATTTCCCTGCCCCAGCTGCTGGACCGTCGAAAGAAGTTCACTCCCAGCCATCCACATGCCCAGCGGTTGAATGCTAGCTTGGCTAAATTGCTAGCGCTTCAACTGCTGCCTTTTCAGTTGGTAGACTCGGCCCCCTTCCGTGAGTTTGTGCAATGTGCGGTTCCTCAGTGGCAGGTTCCCAAACGCCACTTTTTCTCACGGAAGGCGATTCCGGCTCTCTACCGGCATGTGAAGGCAATGTCTTGGCCTCGCTGGACAGGGCGGTCATATTACTGCTGACTCATGGTCCAGCAGGCATGGACAGGGACGTTACCTTTCTTTCACGGCCCATTGGGTCACTCTTTTGGCCGCTGGGAAGGATGCAGGACAAGGTGCAGTAGTGTTGGAGGTTGTTCCACCGCCACGCCTCCAAAATGCTACTACTGGTTGTGACACACCTCTGTCCTCCACCCCCTCCTCTTCTTCTTCCTCCGTGGCCTCTTCCTGTGCTTTGTCCGCGGTGCTCCGTAGGTGTTCAAGGGGCTACGCAAGTACGCAGGCAAAAAGATGCCATGCCGTGCTTGCGCTGGCGTGTTTGGGGGACAGGAGCCACACTGGGGCAGAGGTTCTGTCTGCTCTGCAGGGGCAGGCCGAGAGGTGGTTGACGCCACGCCAGCTTAAGGCAGGAATGGTAGTTTGCGACAATGGCACCAACCTCCTCTCCGCTCTCCGACAGGGACAACTGACCCATGTGCCCTGTGTGGCTCACGTCCTTAACCTGGTGGTGCAGCGGTTCTTGGGCAGGTACCCGGGCTTACAGGATGTCCTGAGGCAGGCCAGGAAAGTCTGTGCGCATTTCCGCAGATTTTATAATGCCAGTGCTCGCCTGGCTGAGCTGCAAAAGGAGTTGAACCTGCCCAAGAACCGCCTTATATGTGACATGCCCACCAGGTGGAACTCAACGTTGGCCATGCTGCAGCGGCTGCACACGCAGCAGAGGGCCATCAATGAGTACCTGTGCGACTACGGCACCAGGACAGGGTCAGGGGAGCTCGGGTTTTTTTCACCACGCCAGTGGGGCATGATCAGGGATGCATGCACTGTCCTGGCACCATTTGAGGAGGCCACGAGGATGGTGAGCAGTGACAGTGCATGCATCAGTGACACTGTACCTCTTGTCCACCTGTTGGAACATACGCTGCGTGGAATAATGGACAGGGCACTTGAGGCAGAACAGAGGCAGGAAGAGGAGGACTTCCTTGCCTCTCAAGGCCCCCTTTACCCAGACAGTGTTCCTTCTGTCCCACCCATCGCACAGGAAGAAGAGGAGGAGGAGGAGGAGGATTGTGTCAGCATGGAGGTGGAGCCTGGCACTCAGCATCATCAGCAGCAGTCTTTTAGGGATGATTTACAGTCCCAAGAAACCAGTGGACTTGTACGTGGCTGGGAGGAGGTGGCTGCGGATCATGTCGTCCTTAGTGACCCAGAGGACTCAGGACTGAATGCCTCAGCTAACCTACGCTGCATGGCCTCCCTGATCCTGCAAAGTCTGCGGAAGGATCCTCGTATTCTTTGATTCAAGGAGAGGGACCATTACTGGCTGGCCACTCTCCTTGATCCACGGTACAAGGGTAAGGTTGCGGACCTTATCTTACCGTCGCAGAGGGAGCAGAGGATGAGATAACTCCGGGAGGCCTTGCAGAAAGGTCTGTGCAACGCGTTCCCAGAGACTGGGAGGTTACAAACTCCTGGTCCTGGACAACGAGTTGCTGAGGCTTCGGTCAGTCAAAGAAGGAGCGGTGGGGAAGGTGGCCGTCTGACCGAAGCGTTCAGACAATTCTTTAGTCTGCAGCCCCAAGGTATGATTGGTTCCAGCAACCATCGCCAGCGTCTGATATACATGGTGCAGGAATACCTAGGGGTAAGGTCAGACTTGGACACCTTCCCCACCGAAAATCCTCTGGCTTACTGGGTCTTGAGGATGGATCACTGGCCAGAGCTTGCACAGTATGCAATTGAGCTACTGGCCTGTCCTGCATCCAGCGTTCTTTCAGAACGCACATTCAGTGCTGCTGGAGGATTTGTCACGGATCACGGGGTGCGCCTGTCCACCGACTCTGTTGATCGACTGACCTTCATAAAGATGAACCAGTCTTGGATCACCACCAGCTACCAAACACCTGAAGCTGATATAACAGACTAATTTATTTTCAAATGTCACATCCCTTCAAGACTGATGCTGATGCTGAGAGACTGTCCTGTTATGTTGACTGACTATCCTCCTCCTCCTCAATGATCCGATTGACGATGATAGCTTGGAAGAACATTTTTGTTTCTGGGTGCCGCCACCAGTGGCTAAGGCCCAATTTTTCAGCCCCTGTTTAACAGGGGTGTGTTATTACAATTTTTTATGCAATGCTTTGCAGCAGGGCTCATTCCTGCACTCCAACTAGAGTATCTGGGAGTGGTTGCAGTGTCGTGGCACCAGCACCAGTGGCTAAGGCCCAATTTTTCAGCCCCTGTTTAACAGGGGCGTGTAATTACAATTTTTGATGCAGTACTTTGCAACAGGGCTCATTGCTGTGCTCCAAGTACAGTATCTGTGAGGGGTTGCAGTGTTGTGGCACCAGTGCCTAAGGCTCAATTTTTCTGCCCCTGTTTAACAGGGGCATGTAATTACAATTCTTGATCTAATAATTCACAGCAGGGCCCATTCCTGCGCCCACCAAGACTAACTGTGAGGCATTCAAAAGAGAAGGTAAAAGACGGGACTTTATATGAGGCACACGGACACAAAGAAATACGTTTGATGGGGGGACAGCTTTTAATTGGTTCAAAATCGCAATACAATTTCATATTTAAATTTTATGCATTTTGCTATATATCAATACTTTTTTATATTTCATCTGAACCAAATATTACACAATAATAAATATTCCATCAAGGATATTTCATATATTTACAGATACAACAGTACATATCAGTCAAACATTGCAGTCGCTACCTATGCAACTTGGTAAACCACTAAATTATTTTTTAAAAATGAATGGTGGAGGGGGATTTTGTTTATATTGGAAGGAGCGTCCATAAAAAGTTGATGAGTATGTGCACTTATCGGTAGATATTAGCTCTATGCATTTCGGGCCTTTCAGGCTTCTCATCAGGAGCAAAAACCGAAGTGGTCATCTGGGGATGAAAAAGACAGATACATTTTAATAATCTAAAGGAATGCTGGAGAGCTAGTGGGCAAACATAGAATTTGATCGCCGCATTGTGCATCAGGAAGTGTTTTCTTTCCTGGTGGTGATCTCACAATGAGTTAACAGCCGTAATGAGCTGTATAATAAATACTACCCTGGTTACGCTGTAGGACCACGCCCTTTGACAAAGTCGTGATGACGAAAAGCATCAGAGCGTGATCCTACAGCAACCGCAAGTGACGAGTGACGCTGTGCGTTCCAAGGAACTAGCCAGAGAAACCGGAAGTGACATCGGGCAAACTGCTGGTCGGTAAGCCGAGATAGACACACGGTGGGACAAACAAATCCTCTCTCTTTGGCAATATTTGACTCCAGTCATACAAACATCAAGTTTCTGGATCAAAAGGAACCCGTGCTGTCACAGGCTCTCAGACATATTAGTGTGTCTGAACATACTGGAATAAGCTCAATTTAAAGAGATATATGAATATATATTTTTAACAAGGAGATAAATAAATCGTTTTAAAACTGGACTATACTATGTGGAGTTTTTCCTCTCTCCCCATATTGGTACTCCTGGAGAAAAACTGAGTATCTCTATAAAAAGGACGCCCACAGAAGGACGCTCTCGATCTCCTGCTTGGATTTTCGTATGAGACCCGGTAACTTCTGAAGTCTGGTGAGTGCAATCCCTAAGGGGAGTTTTTTCTCATACACCTGTCTACATGTGATCTGGAGGAAGGTGCACATTCCACAGACAACATTTAAGAATACTTGACAAGTGAAACGAATTGAACTCTGCTTTGTGATACAATATACAGACCGGGTGATTGCATACACCATTGTCTCTAATGTAATTATGTTGCTGGTCCCCAAAAAGTGTCATTTGAGATGAGATTTGTCCGCCGCAATGTCGCAGTCCCACTAAAAATTTCAGATCACCGCCATTACTAGTAAAAAAAAAAAAAAAAAAAAAACTCCCTAAATCTATCCCATAGTTTGTAGACGCAATAACTTATGCGCAAACCAATCAATATATGCCTATTGCGATTTTTTTAACCAAAAATATGTAGAAGAATATATATCGGCCTAGACTGATGAATAAATGTGTTTTTTATATATATATATATATATATATATATATATATATATATATATATATATATGTATTATAGCAAAAAGTAAAAAAAAAAGTTTTTTTTCAAAATTGTCGCTCTTTGTTTGTTTATAGCGCAAAAAATGAAATCCTTCCGGGGCTGAAGATGTTAATAGAATTGTGTAATTTTAATGTTAGCATTGAAGCCTTATCAAAAATGCTGCTCCCCGCTCAGCTATATTTTAAAAAAAATGGAAAAAATTTCAATCCTATTTTTTTTTTTTAAAAGCATTTTTTTTTTGCTTTGGTATACTGTATATTCCCTCTTGAAGTGCCCAGCTTCCCGTTTCCATTGTTTGCCTCTAGACTTGAACATTGAGAGAACTGATTTTCAATATTCACCTTTAGGCCGTGTTCACACATATGTGCGAATTGGATGTGGGTTTCACCGCATCCAATTCGCATGACAGGAGAGTGTGATTGACCCTCATTAGAGCTCACACAGCTCTGGGGCTGCTGCAGTCTGGATTGCAGAAGGGTCATGTAGGTCTTTGGTTCCAATTCAGGTGCGAATTCAGGCAAAAATTCAGACCAGATTTGCGCCTGAATCAGTGAACAGGGACACACCAGACCCCATGCTGTGAGCAGCGGCCAAAGCATATGTGAACAGAGCCTTAATGAATTAAACCCAAGAAACTTTGCGGAACGCTAAAACATATTTTTTCTAGCCTGTTATACACAGACTGTTCTTGACAGCTCAACAATTTACTGAAATATGAGAGAAACAAGAATTTCTCTTATCTGTAGGCTTTCATTTTTCATATTGATTTTATATTGATTTAACTTGTACCGTTAAATATTGGCATCCTATGAATAAATAACATATGGGCTTCATTACAATAATGTAAAAATAGACCTATATTTTATACAAATATTTAAAACTTAAATGTATTAGTTAGAAACTTGCCTTTGACCATTGTCAAAGGCAAGTTTCTAACTAATACATTTACAGGTAAGTTTTAAATATTTGTATAAAATGTAGATCTATTTTTACATTATTTTAATTTTGCCAATGCAAAAAGGTTTAAAAATTTTTGTGGCCATAAGATGATACACTGAGGCATCTCAAACCTTGAACATGCTGAGCAGCCCATTATAACTGCATTAATCCTTTGTTCATGCCAAGACTTTAAATTCAGCTGTATCAATATTATAAACTTGGAGATACGGTACTCATATTAAACATTTTTATATACATTTATGTACATAACCTTATTTCCCTACTGTGCTGAATTGAAAACATGTTTTTGCACACAATGATAAGAACATTCTAATAGTATTTCCATACTATTAGCGATATCCAGAGTGATCCTTTGTTTTTATGCATTGCATTAGTAGTTAAATGATGCCTCAAAAGACCCCATTTGCTTTTGGAAAGCAGCAAAGATATAATTTAGTTAAACTTCCTTTTTTTGTTCAGCTTTCACAAAATTCCCATTTCTTACATTAAATATCTTTTGTCTTGGCAAAACCATATATTTGCATATTATATATGCAGCTTTTATATAACTTCTTTCATTTGCATAATGAGGCTGTAGAGAATAACCTCTTTCGGAGAATTACAATTTAAATGTTTGTGAAGGCAGTTATTTTGGTGTTTATTTTATTTTATTTCATTTTGAAGCAAGAATCCACTCATAAGAGTATATTTCTGGAAAATAAAATCAGTTTTTCCTATTTAATATAACTTGTTAAATATCTTATCTCTCCAAAGCTGCATTTACATGCTACCTCAGCTTCTAGTAAACTGTTGATGATGAGTTTAGTTTAAACACTTGCTTAACACACCTTATGCACTTGACAATGGGTAGAATTGTTCCTTCTCATCAGAATGTCCCATTGGAAACTTGAATGTTGCGACTGTACTTTATTATTGTAAACTCTGATACTGCATGTGTTGTGCGTAAATGCTTGTTTATAGTTGTCAGTTCAATTTTAATTGCATGATCTGTATTTGGCCAACACTGGATGCAAACTACGGGCTAAGTCCACCCATAAAACATATTTCAGTATTGGATGAAGCATGGAGTATCATCATAATTTTACCCATTTTTACATGCTGAAATAGAAAACCTACAGATAAACTTCTGTGGATTTTGCACAGAAAGAACAGTAATGCCGCGTACACACGTCCATTTTTCTCGTCTGGAAAAATTTCATTTTTTCTCTTTGACAAGAAAAACGACCCTGTGTGGGCTTTTGATCATTTTTCCTGACGAGAAAAACGGCATTAATCACGACGAGAAAAATTAGAACATGCTCTAATTTTTCTCGTCGTGATTCACGGCATTTTTTTCCGCTGCAGTTTTCCCATAGGGAAACGCTGCCAGGGAGCCTACACACGGTCGTTTTTCTCGACCAAGAGAAAAAATGTCGGGAAAAATGGCCGTGTTTAGGGGAACAAGCCGTTCCTCGTTTTTCCCGTCGATTTTCTCGACAGTGTTTTCACCGTCGAGAAAATCGATCGTGTGTACGCGGCATAAGTGATGCTATTTTGGAAACATTTAATTACTGTACATCTATAATTTCCTTATTGTAAATTGTATTTCTTCTGCAATGTTTCCTTGAAATCAGCCTTGTATGTGATATTTTCCCTTACTACAGAAATTGATGCCACAATATAGTGTTGTATGGTGGAGTTTCAAACAAATAGCTACAATTTTCTAAAACAGAGCACATAAACAGTGCTTGTCTTAATATCATCCTTAATTCCTACAAAATAATTAGAGCATGTTTCCCATGTTTTGACCATTAAAAATGCTAGAAGTAAACTAACTATTTATCTTTCAGAATTCCAACGGGCTTATAACTTCCTGTTAAGTGTTACCAGGCCTGCCTAGTCTGCTAGACTACAGAATTCCTTCCACTTATGTTATGTGGATGAGGAGAGAGTGTACTGTAGGTTACTGTAGTCCAAAAGAGAATAACTGGAGAGTTACGACAACACTGCTTGGGATTTCAGTAAAAGAGAGCCACCCTTGCTGTCACGTCAAACAGGAAAATAGAAAGAGCTGTGTAGTGTGGGACTTTTTTACCATATCTTCTGCAAAAAGCATTGTTTCAGCGTATCAGCCATATTAAACATACCAACCACTTGAGTACCACATGCACAAGGAAAACACATACCTCTTTACCACAGAGCATGGTGGAAAAAGCACCTTAAATAGACAAGTTGGCAGCAAACATCAAGCATTCCTTTTGATTCCTTGTTTACTTTTTGCAGCTCCCCACTACAACATTCGCCTGAGGCCTCTAGTAATAAAGAGAGTCTATATACAGAAAAAAGGAAACTGTTAGCGCAAACACTAGTGTACTTATATGAATATAAACAGGCGATCTATGGACAGTCACAGTTCATTAGTCCATGTAGTGTAAAGATACAAGGGCAAGTCCTAAAGAGGGGGGATGGTGGTAGGCGGCAGCTGTCCTCAGAGAAAAGCCAACTCTGCAAGTAGGGAGAAAAGGGAAAACAACAGGAAGCGCCACCTAAGTGCAATATGTTTGATGCAATTTATTTGTACAACAAGTGATGCACTTACAGACAGAAGTTTAAAAAAGGCTCATCTACGTCTCCAGTGAACGGTGCGATCCGGTCTCAGGTGCATTTGGTTCCACTGGTAGGCAGATGTAAGGATAGATTCCTCCTTACATCTGCCTACCCGTGGAACCCGTGGAACCAAATGCACCTGAGACCGGATCGCACCGTTCACTGGAGACACAGATGAGCCTTTTTTAAACTTCTGTCTGTAAGTGCATTACTTGTTGTGCAAATAAATTGCATCAAACATATTGCACTTAGGTGGCGCTTCCTGTTGTTTTCCCAATAAAGAGAGTCTCACAAGGAGTTTCATGGGCTTATGCCGCGTACACACAATCGGAAATTCCGACAACAAATGTCGGATGTGAGCTTTTGGTCAGAAATTCCGACCATGTGTAGGCTCCATTGGACATTTGCTCTCAGAGTTTACGACCACAAAATTTGAGAGCTGGTTCTCAAATTTTCCGACAAGAAAAGTTCTTCTCGGAAATTTTGATCGTCTGTATGCAATTCCGACGCACAAAAAAAGCTGCAAGCTCAGAATCAAGCAGAAGTTTGATAGGCCAAACTGCCTATTGAACTTCATTGATCTCAGCTCGTCGTACATCCTGTACGTCACCGCGTTCTTGACGTTCGGAATTTCCAACAAGATTTGTGTGACTGTGTGTGACAAGTTTAAGCCAACATTCGTTGGAAAAATTCATTGACAAGTTTAAGCCAACACGTTGGAAAAAAATCCACGGTTTTGTTGTCGGAATTTCCGATCTTGTGTATGCGGCATTACAATATACCACATAAAACAGGAAAGAAGGTCACATAAAGGCTTAAACCGTTGCAAAATTCTGCAGAGTTGACAAAGCAGCCACCTGTACTTTCTCACTGGCTTCATCTTCTGCCACCTGAGAACCAGCAGCCTCCTCCAGGATCATATGTAATTTCCCAGGCAAAAAGTTGCCATGCTACAACCCTTACCAGCTCCTGTCCATCCAGTTCAACCAACAGAGGGAAAAAAACAACACAAAAAAAAAAACAACACATAAATAGAAAAGCTCCATATACACTATCCAATACCCACAGTTGATCCAGAAGAAATGCACAAAAAAAACAATATTGCATGATCCAACTTGCTCCAGCGGGGAAAATAAACCTTCCTGATCCCCCAAGAGGCAGATATTCCCTTAATCAACTTTACCAATAAATATTAGTATCAAGTTTTATTATGTGCATTTAGGAAAGAATCCAGGCCTTTCTTAAAATGATCTACTGAGCTAGCCAGGACCCGGTCTTGAGAGAGTCTATTCCACATTTTCACAGCTCTTCATGTGAAGAAGCATTTCTGCATTTGGAGATTAAATTTCTTTTGCTCCAGACATAAAGAGTGCCCCCTTGTCCTCTGTAATGACCTTAAAGTGAATTACTCTACAGCTAATTTACAATATGGGCCACTTATTGTATGTCTTTATACATGTTGATCATATCCCCAGTTAATCTCCTCTTCTCAAGAGAGAATAAATTCAATTCAGCTAATCTTTCCTCATAGCTGAGCTCTACCATGCCTCTTATCAGTTTTGGTTGCCCTTTTCTGCACTTTCTCCAGTTCCCTAATATACTTTTTGTGAACTGGTGCCCAAAACTGAACCTTTCTTGTCCTATCCCAGTGGTTCAGCTCTGTAAAGGTGCCACACAGACTGTCAGAGGGGAAAACCTACAACCATGACAACACTTCCATGATGCAGTGGGAAGGGCACGCAGTAGCAAATGGAGGGGGGGGCTACAACCAAGTGCAAGGAGAGGCAATAGCAAAAATTTAAGTATTGAATTCTATGTTCATAAGCTGCCTGCCCTTTGCTAAATCAAATATTTCTTTAAGGTCAACCTTTTTGGAGAGGCAGTTTAGGGAAACTCTAGGGGGCTGAATTTTTTTTCATGCCACCAGTGGTAAATCATGCAGGACTAGTCAAGTGGCTGATAAAGCCTTCTTCCCTTATTACTCCTTCCGGGTGCAGAGAAGACTGCTATTGCACCCTCTTCCTCCTTCTTCTCAGGGAAGCATTGCAGTTACTTTATTTGTGCTGATGTACCCTTTTTCCCCTCAAGGACACAAAGGAGTGATTTAATTTTATAGCTCTGCGCATATGTCCTTTTCCTCATCCTCCTCAAGCGTGCATAGCAGTTATTTATCTTTCCAGTGCTGCTAATGTTCCCTTTTCTTGATTTTTCTCTTTGGCCTTACCTTTCACTAAAGCCTTACTAGCTGGCTGTGTGGAGTTTGTGGAATTTCTTTGCTGTTAAATCCACAAGTAGTCCACAGACCTCTGCAGTGCTGCTGCTGAAGAAGTCGTAGCTAAAGGTTTCCCAAATCTCCCTAATGCCTAGTGTCTTCATGGCAGCTTTGCCAAATACCCTACTTATAAGAGTTTTTGGTCTGTGCTACACCATAGTGTCAGGTACTCAGCCTAGAAGTCAATGTACTGGCTATCACGGTTTTTGCACAGAAATCTGTTCCTGCCCTCCACCAATGCCATGAGGCAGAAGTAGGCAGAAGAGGAATATGAGGAGAAAGTTGGAGTGCATGTAGTGAAGAAGAGGGTTGGGTGCTAACAATGGAGAGTGTTGGGGTGCTGGAGGTGGGGAAGATAAGGGGTGTTGAGGTGTTCACAGTGAGGAGTGTTGTGGTGATGGCAGCAAGGAGGACATTTGGGGGGCTTCAAGAGGGATATTTCATCCTCTCCTTTCCATAGTTCCAGTTTAACCTGTATCTGTGCATGTGTTTACATGCATGTCGCTAACAATTCTCATTACCTTGCATATTTTTTATTTTACATAGAACACATATAGCAGTTTTTTAAAGTTACCAGTATTTACACTCTTTGCTTGTATAACTAGCTGTAGAGGGAGTTCCACATCTTTACCACTCTAACAGTAAAGCCTTACATAGTTTAAGATTAAACCACTTCTTGTTCAAATTCATTGTGTGGCCATGTATCTTCTGCAGAGAATTTAGATGAAGCAGCTTCTTTCCAGCACTACAGTTACCATTGATAGATTTGTATATTATGATCATATTGCCTCTTAAAGTGGTTGTAAACCCACTTGTTGGACTTCTACCTATAGGTAAGCCTAGAAGAAGGCTTACCTATAGGTAGTGGAAATATCTCCTAAACGTGCGCCGTTTAGGAGATATTTCACTTGTAGTCCGCCGAAAATCTTCACTGCGCATGTGTGGGGAAAAAACGAAACTAAGCGCTGTTTTTTCCCCAGCCTGTGCCATGAATTGCGGCTCCCGTGCGCACGCGCGGGAGTGATGTCACGCGGCTCTGGCGAATCACAGCACCCGGAAGGAAGAGGAGACAGAAGATGGACGCTGCCTTCTCTGGAGACATCGCTGGATTCTTTTGCAGGTAAGTGCCACATAATGGGCTAGTATGCGATGCAAACTAGCCCATTATGCTTTTCATTTGCAGGCTTTGCAGCGGGCTAAAGAGGAAGTAAAACCCATCAGGGTTTACTTCCTCTTTAAGTGCCTCTTCTTTAGGAAGGATATGTTAATTTTTGATGTTTTTCCTCATAACTGAGGTCCTCCAGCTCCCTTATTAATTTTGTTGCGCCTCTCTTAAGACTCTCCAGTTCCAAGAATGTCCTGAGAATTGATGAACAAAGCTGAACTGATGCAAAGTACAATAGGAAGATCTACTGCCCTCATCCTAGATTGATCCCAAAATGTGCAAATTTGACATATGCTGTAAAAAACTCTTAGCCGCATTTCCTAATGTGGCCACATCCTCTGCACTGGAGTCATAGCTGCAATGGAAAAACCTATGGCCATAGGCTGTCTGCCCATCTACAATACAGAGGAAAGGGACAGCCACAGAAAATGGAAGGGGGGAATCCTATGGCCAGTGGGAAAGGCAATCATCTGCACAGTTTAGTTCTTAATCCATAGGCTGCCTTCCCTTTTCCCTAATTAAAAAAAGAGCCTTTAGGCTTAAAGCGAGAGGATGAGGTCCTGCACATAGAGGTAGTAGGATTTTATGTTTTTTTTTATATATACAGCAATCTTAGATTTATATTTTTATGTATTTTTCTCCTATGTACAGTAAGATCATTGACACAAACAAGAGGTCTAAGGGTTGGGACTTTGAATGAAGCAGGCAGGTGTAAGTAGTTTGAATTTATTGTAGATCAATGATAAGTTGCATGAGGGTAGTCATGGGTAAACATAGAAAACCAATATATTTCATTCAGTGGATAACCATACAGCAATTACAATTTACCACTTAATAATACAAATCACATAATAGAAGTGATCACTAATTGATAAAACATATGGTTGGCATAAAACACGGCATATAGTAGCTCTATGCATTTCGTGGATTCATCCACCCTTCAGGAGCATGCACATTATTACTATACTACAGCATTTATTTTCCACGTGCATGCTCCTGAAGAGTGGATGAATCCATCGAGTCCGCGGGTCCTGCGAGCACGGTCATGGAGCTCGTGGCGCACGCACAGTGGTAAAATTCAAAGCACTGTACAGGTACGTTGCTTTGCCCAGCCGAGTCATTCTGCCCCCTTATCTCTGGAATAAAGGTAGCACATACCCCACATAAAATTGACCTTTATGCCGATTATATCATTATCTCAATTACTGACTCGCTACATTCAATACCTCAATGGTGCCACTTGTTAGAACAATTTGGTAAAGCTTCATTGTACAAATCAAACCACTCCAAGTCCTCTATGTTTGAGGTCTCCCTATGGCTCTCTTTTTTTTATATAATTGTATTTTTATAAAAGTGTTACAAATCTTCCAAAGTAGATCATGTACGTAAACATCACAGTCGTAGGTAAAAACCTACGTAGCGAACAATACATATGGTAAATTATAAATCTGTAGTACTTTAACCACTTAACGACCGCTCACTGTATATATACGTCGGCAGAATGGCACCGACAGGCACAATCACGTAGAGTGTACGTGATTGCCTTTGTACAGTTGGGGGGTTCAATCGGACCCCCCTTCTGTACAGTGAGCGGTGGCTAAGTGTCCGGGAGCGTTCCGGGATGAGGGGGCAGCCATTCGTTTCTGGCCACCCCCTCGCGATCGCTCCCGGCGAATGGAAATGCCCCCTCTGTCTGTGTCAGACAGAGGGAGCAGGAGGAAGTGATGTCATCTCTGGTGCGGCGCTCACATATACCGAGCGCCGTACAAGAGAAGATATCAGGTCAGTGCACACAACACTACACTGACACCAGGACACATAGGGACATAAATCGCCCCCCCAGGCCCCCCCCAGACACCCCAGATCACCCCCCAGATCACCCCCCCAGCCCCCAGTCACAGTGTCACTGATTGCAGTGACCATTTATTTAGTGATCACTGCAATCAGTGACATTTGTGACTGTAAAAGTGTCACCAAAGTTTAGTCTTAGGTCCAGTGTAGCCCCCTAACAACCCCTAATAAAGGTTTAACCCCCTGATCACCCCCCAGATAACCCTTTCACCCCCTATCACCACTGTCGCTTAGCGATCATTTTTCTGATCGCTGTCTTAGCGTCAGTGATGCCGATCGGCAGCCAGTAATTTTTTTTAGGTTTGCCGCAGGTTTTTATAGCGTCAGGTACCCCAATATATTATCTAATAAAGGTTTAACCCCCTTGATCGCCCCCCAGGTAACCCTTTCACCCCCTATCACCACTGTCGCTAAGCAATTGTTTTTCTAAACGCTGTCTTAGTGTCGGTGATGCAAATCGTAGCCAGTATTTTTTTTTAGGTTCGCCGCATGTTTTTATAGCGTCAGGTACCCCAATATATTATCTAATAAAGGTTTAACCCCCTTGATCGCCCCCCAGGTAACCCTTTCACCCCCTATCACCACTGTCACTAAGCGATCGTTTTTCTAAACGCTGTCTTAGTGTCTGTGATGCAGATCGGTAGCCGGTAATTTTTTTTAGGTTCGCCGCAGGTTTTTATAGCGTCAGGTACCCCAATATATTATCTAATAAAGGTTTAACCCCCTTGATCGCCCCCCAGGTAACCCTTTCACCCCCTATCACCACTGTCGCTAAGCAATTGTTTTTCTAAACGCTGTCTTAGTGTCGGTGATGCAGATCGTAGCCAGTATTTTTTTTTAGGTTCGCTGCATGTTTTTATAGCGTCAGGTACCCCAATATATTATCTAATAAAGGTTTAACCCCCTTGATCGCCCCCCCAGGTAACCCTTTCACCCCCATCACCACTGTCGCTAAGCAATCGTTTTTCTAAACGCTGTCTTAGTGTCGGTGATGCAGATCGGTAGCCAGTAATTTTTTTTAGGTTCGCCGCAGGTTTTTATAGCGTCAGGTACCCCCATATATTATCTAATAAAGGTTTTAACCCCCTGATTGCCCATAGTTAACCCTTTCACCAGTGATCACCATATAAGTGTTACGGGTGACGCTGGTTAGTTAGTTTGCTTTTTATAGTGTCAGGGCACCCGCCGTGTATATAACCCAATAAAGGTTTAACCCCCTGATCGCCCGGCGGGTGATATCAATTAGGTTTTAGCGTCAGAGAGGGTCTGAGTCACACCCCAGGCAGCGTCAGGTTAGTGCCAGTAACGCTAACACCCACGCGTGAAGCATACACCCCCCTTAGTGGTATAGTATCTGAACAGATCAATATCTGATCTGATCAGATCTATACTAGCGTCCCCAGCAGTTTAGGGTTCCCAAAAACGCAGTGTTAGCGGGATCAGCCCAGATACCTGCTGGCACCTGCGTTTTGCCCCTCCGTCCAGCCCAGGCCACCCAAGTGCAGTATCGATCGATCACTGTCACTTACAAAACAAAACACACATAACTGCAGCGTTCGCAGAGACAGGCCTGATCCCTGCGACTCCAGTGCTGTAGGAGGTGATTTCACCACCACAGTTAAAAAAAAAAAAGCAAATATGCCGAAGCATTGGGGCAGCAGGGGCGGAGGAGCGATTTTGCTCCTAATGCCGCGTACATACGGTCGAAATTCCGACGGAGGCTTGCCCGTGGAAAAGTCCGACCATGTGTGTGCGGCATAACTTTTTTGCGGGAGGATGCCCCCATGCTTCGGCATATATAAATGGTGCGTGTATGCCCATCATTGGAAGTGGGTGGATGAAGGGCGGTATTCTAATGGTGGGCATACCCACCGATCAATCTCTTTTTTCGTTCAGCCAACTGGCTGCATGAAATAAAAAGATTACAATACATGTCCAACAAGGACCAGCAACGTACTGGTATGTTGCTGGACTTTGAATGTTTATACCAGAATGATGCCTGCGGGTTTAGGTATCATCTTGGTATCATTCTTTTCATCCAGCGGCCGGCTTTCATGTAAAAGCAATCCTAGCGGCTAATTAGCCTCTGGACTGCTTTTACAAGCAGTGGGAGGGAATGCCCCCCCCGGATATAAAAAGTGCCATTGGGAAATTGGGAAAGCATTTTATCACACCGATCTTGGTGTGGTCAGATGCTTTGAGGGCAGAGGAAAAATCTAGGGTCTAGAAGACCCCAGTTTTTTCAAAAAAAGAGTACCTGTCACTACCTATTGCTATCATAGGGGATATTTACTTTCCCTGAGATAACAATAAAAATGATAAAAAAAAAAAAATACTTGGAAGGAACAATTTAAAAATAAAATAAGGGGGCGTGGTCTGCCAGCACTGGTGATGGCTGCTTAGACTCAGTGCTCGTCAGCTAAGGGAGAGACAAGAAGCGATTAAGGCCCAATCTCACAGTCAATCCACGGCCATCCTGCCTCCTGACACATCGGAGATTATAGCCAGCCATGTCTAGGAAGAGGATGACTGAACATCAGCCGAAAAAACTGACAGCCTTCTTCTCCACATACTCCAGCAAGGTTAGTCAGCCCCAAAATGGCGCCGGCGCGGCTGCGATACCGGAGGCCTACACGGATCTACCCGACGATATTCCGGGAGATCAAGACTCACCTCGCCCTCCCCAGTCCCCTACCCTCAGAGCAGGAGACAACCCTGTCACAGGCAGCCCAGCGAAAACGCGGTTGCGATTAGAATCACCGCCGCTGCCGCGGACATCTCAAATTGAGGCCCCGGCTTTCAACCACTTCCAGGCCAACCAGGCCCTACAATCATCCATGGCCTCATTCCCCACAACGGGCCAACCAGTGATGGATACTACATTAAAGGAAATGCTACTTTCTCTCCAATCCTCACTGATGACTGACCTTTCATCACTGTTCACTAAAATATCTACAGATATGCATCTTATGGACAATAGAGTGACACACTTAGAAAACAGCATGGAGGAATGCACTGAAACGGTGAACGATTTAGTCCACTCATATGCTGACATTAAAGAAGAACAATCCTGGGTGAGGGCAAAGCTGGCAGACCTAGAGGACAGGTCCAGAAGAAATAATGTAAAAATTAGAGGAGTCCCTGAAACCATCCTACCTCTGGACCTCCCTAGGTATGCCAAGGAGCTTATGCACTTAATCCTGCCCGACGCTTCACCCAGAGACTTGATTGTGGATCGAATCCACAGAATTGCAAAACCCTCTCACCTAGCTGCATCAGTCCCTAGAGATGTCCTAATGAGGGTACATTTTTTCCCTGTGAAGGAGAGGCTGCTCATGACATTGAGAAATAACCCTTCATTGCCTGAACCATACGCAGGGGTGCAACTATTTCCTGACCTCTCAAAATACACCCTGCAAATGAGGAGACAGCTTAACCCGATCACCAAAAGCCTCCACAACCACAAGATCCAATTTAAATGGAGATACCCTGCAACCTTGATCATCACAAGGAATGACGATTCGCATGTGATCCACACCCTCCAAAAGGGAATGCATCTACTCCAGTCCTGGGGAATCATTCCTGACACACTGCAGAATTCAACCCCTCCGAAGGAGCAACGCAACAACAGCACGACACATCGCTCCTCACAGGGTCGCGGCACTTGATCAAATCAGCTTATTTTTATTTTTTTTCTTCTTTTCCTTCAACCAGCATTTGGGCCTGATTACATCTACAAGTATGATGCTCTCCCTGGCTCTCAGCCTTTCGATTTGTTAGTAAATTGAACAGTGACAGTTGTTACCCCCTCTTAGTGGTTTAGCTGAATGCGTACATTCTCTACTCCACCTAACGTTCTATCCGGTGGTCACCCCATCGAAAAAGAATACTCTTCAAGTTCCAGTTTTTATCTGGTTTAGTTCTATAGTTAACCCTTATTGTTTTACAGCAGCTTCGCCGCAAGTTTGGCAACTACAACACCCCTAGAAGGTCTATCAGAACGTATGCTTATAGACAAGATCTGTCCTCTGAACCCAGGGAACCAACACATCCGCGACCTACCGTAAGTGCTTAAACCATATCTGTTTTTCCGTGCCTCCACACAACACCTGCAATGCCGACTACAGTATTATCCATAAATGCGAATGGACTCAACCACCCAGCAAAGAGGTATTCGCTATGGAAAACGGCTGTGGACCTAAGATGCGACGTACTGTGTGTCCAGGAGACGCATTTTCTTTCCACAGCTCCACCTACATGCACGAACAGACATTTTTCCCAGATTTTTTCCGCCCCCTTTACCTCTAAAAAAAGAGGGGTGATGATAGCGATACGTAACTCGGTATCATTCCAACTGCACAATGTTAACCTAGATCCAGAAGGTCGTTACATCATTCTTGTATGTACCATTAATAACAATAAGTATACTTTGGTGAATATTTACGCTCCTAATGTCAAACAAGCTCGCTTTCTTCGCAAAATTATGCGTATTATACAACCTATGAGACATGGCAACTTAATCTTGTGCGGTGATTTCAACCTAGTACCTGAAATCCACATGGATTCTACATCCGCTTTAAAACGCAGAGAATCTCCCTTGAAAAAATTCATTGTTGAGCACGACTTGTTTGACGTCTGGAGATGTTTGAATGGAGAGGAGAGAGATTATACATATTTCTCTCCTTTACATAAAACGTACTCCCGTATTGATAATTTTCTCACTGACAAATGGCTCCTCCAGAACATTAGCGCAGCTGTTATCCACTCCGCATCCTGGTCGGATCATGCCCCAATTACTATTACTGTGTCTGATTCCTTGCGACAAAACACCACATTCATATGGAGGGCGAACAACTATATCCTGCAACATCCAAATTACTTTCCAGAAATATCAGCCCAATTAAACGAATATTTCGAAATAAATTCAGGCTCTGTGTCCGACCAGTGTGTGCTGTGGAATGCGCACAAAGCGTTTATCAGAGGAATGCTAATCAAGCTTAGCTCCCGCCACAAAAAAAATAGAACAATGCAGATAGACTCCCTTCTGTCCCAAATTGAAAAATTAGAACAACGAAATAAATCCAAACCCAATTCAACATACTCAGCACAAATCCTAATATTTAGACGAGAACTACGTATCCTCCTCCTCCAGTCGTACGAACGAATCCAGAGAAGACTAAAAGCCACTTCGTACTCCACATCCAACAAAGCAGGTAAAACACTTGCACAACGTATAAAGGGCAGGCGTATAAAAAATAAAATAGAGCACATACTACATCCCCACACAAAGGAAAACCTCAGAAACCCACAAGAGATAGCGGATGCTTTCAGCGCGTACTACAGCGATCTATATAATCTACAGCGAGACCCCAACACACACCAACCCACCCTAGACGAAATCACAGACTTTCTCTCACATGTCAGTCTTCCGTCGTTAACGTTTGAGCAACTCTCCCGCCTCAATGACCCTTTCACAGTACAAGAAATAGTAGAAACTATCAACACTCTCCCCTTAGGGAAATCACCAGGCCCCGATGGGCTAGCGGGAGAATACTATAAACAATTTGCGCATCACCTAGCTCCACACCTTGCGAACATGTACAATGACGCGGCCTCCTCTGCTACATTTCCTCGGGAATCCTTACAAGCATTAATTATTACCCTCCCCAAGCCAGGGAAGGACCCAGTAACACCTCAGAACTTCCGTCCAATATCTCTATTAAACCTAGACTTAAAAATTTATGCCAAGTTGATCGCCACACGACTGAATCATATCATGCCCAACCTGATCCACAAGGATCAATCGGGCTTCACAGCGGGAAGACAAGCGTCAGATGCTACAAGGAGACTAATCAATATCATACATTATGCCGAGAATAGTGGAACGCCTTCCCTGCTCCTTTCTTTGGACGCGGAGAAGGCGTTCGACAGGATCAACTGGAAGTACTTACATCAAGTTCTCCAGAAGTTTGGTTTCACAGGTCACATACTTAACGCTATCCTAGCACTATACACCTCCCCTTCGGCCCGGGTATTCTCTGCAGACATGATCTCCCAACCATTTAACATTACCAATGGCACTAGACAAGGATGCCCATTGTCGCCACTGATCTTCAACCTACTAATGGAACCCCTGGCAGAACACATTAGACAGAATCCAAATATCTCTGGTCTCAAGATAGGACACCAAACACACAAGGTTAGTTTGTTCGCAGACGATGTCATTCTTATGACTACAAACCCGATATCATCCCTACCAGAAATACAAAATACTCTTCAGTGGTTCAGTAAAATTTCCTACTATAAGGTCAACGCTTCCAAGTCATACATATTAGACCTAGGAATAGATGCAACTTCCAGGAACCTACTCCAAACGCAATTTCCCTTCACATGGGCGGAACACGACATAACATACCTAGGGATCCAACTGCCAAGATCGACAAAAAATCTCTTTAAGTGCAACTTTATCCCGTTTCTTACCAAACTACAAACTGAGGCCCAGAAATTAGCGAAACAGGAATTATCATGGTCGGGTAGACTCGCTGCATTCAAAATGTTACTGTTGCCACAGCTGATATACTTATACAGGACCATCCCCATCCCTATCCCGTCGTCTTACTTTAAATCTCTCCAAACAACTCTGAACAAATTTCTATGGAAAGGCAAACCACCTAGATGCGCAAAACATACACTTATAAAACATAAATTAGCGGGAGGAGCAGGTCTGATTGACTTTGAAGATTACTATTGGGCATCCCTACTGACACAAATACAGGAATGGTTTCACAACCCTCCTAGCAAACTCTGGAGCATTACCGAAGCTGCAGTGATTAAACATCATACATTGCAAAACTGGTTGCTGAGTACCCCTCTTGGAGCCCCCATCTCCAATGCCCTTCCTCCTACGATAAGAGCCTCTGCACAAGCTTGGAAAAAACTAATAAACCTAACTCCAACAATGGCAAACTCATTCTCTCCCCCGTTACCGTTAGAAATACTCTGTCATTTCACTACAGATCTATATCTAGCACACTGGACACGTAAAGGTATTAACCACATACAAGATCTACTACAAGGGAACACAATACTGTCGTTCCAAACACTTCAGCAGAAATTCGCCCTTCCCAATTCGGATCTATTTACATATCTACGAATCAAACATTGTCTATCTCACCTAGCTCAGCCACTCTACACACTCCCACTTAGAGCGTGGGCATACTTGACAAATCCCTCGAAGATAAAAGGAATTTCCCTTTTCTATAATATTCTACATCAGAAAATGGAAATTACTAAAACTAAACCGCACATACACTGGGACACAGACCTTGGGAAAACCTTTACTGAATCTCAGTGGAAAACAGCACTACGCTCCATATACAAGGCAACCCTGAATTCAACATTCTGGGAAATCACTCAAAAAATTTCTCTGCGGTGGTATCTTACACCAACTAAATTAGCATCTTTTAACAACACCACCTCAGACGTATGTTGGAGATGCAACTCAGGGAGAGGTGACCTGTTTCACATCCTCTGGGCGTGCCCTTCAATACAAACATATTGGATAAACATCTTCCTCATCCTGTCGGACATCGCACAGGAACAAATGCCACCTTCTCCGGCATTGGCATTGCTCAACTTGACAATTGAGTCGGTGCCAGGCCCATTGAGATTGGTTATAACCAACGTCCTTCTTGCTGCTCGGCTGAGTTTGACCAAATTATGGAAAAACACCCAACCTCCTACGACTGAATATACCATTGATCTCGTTAACCTACACTTCACATATGAGATTACACTGGCTTCTAGTAGAGGTCAACTTAACAAAACAAAAAATGCATGGCTCCCCTGGACCAGGTGGTCCGGAGCAGAGCGGTTCATACAACCCACAGGAGCTGATAGTACCCCCGGACTGCGATAACTGAGTCATCTGTCTGGATACGATAGCTATGATAAGGTCACGTTAATATGTTTTGAAGTTACACTCTAGTGACGTATGTTTTTTCTGATTGCACTGTAAAGAACTATATGATATCTCCTGAAACAAAAATTTGGAACGCAAATTGTTTGAACTTGTATGTACTACACTTGAAAAATTTAATAAAAAACTATTGATAAAAAAATAATAAAATAAAAAAGCAAAATTAATAATAAAAAATAAATAAAAAAAAAAGCACCCCTGTCCTGCCCTGCTCTTGCCCAATGGCGAACGCAAGCGTCGGTCTGGCGTCATATGTAAACAGCAATTGCACCATGCATGTGAGGTATCACCGCGAAGGTCAGATCGAGGGCAATCATTTTAGCAGTAGACCTCCTCTGTAAATCTACTGGGGTAACCTGTAAAGGCTTTTAAAGGCTTTTAAAAATGTATGTAGTTTGTCGCGCAATGCGCGTTTGTGCGAAATTTTAAAGCATGTCGTGTTTGGTATCTATGTACTCGGCCTAAGATCATCTTTTTTATTTCATCAAACATTTGGGCAATATAGTGTGTTTTAGTGCATTAAAATTTAAAAAAGTGTATTTTTTAACCCAAAAAATGCGTTTGAAAAATCGCTGCGCAAATACTGTGTAGAAAAAAAAATGCAACACCCACCATTTTAATCTGTAGGGCCTTTGCGTTAAAAATATATATAATGTTTGGGGGTTCAACATAATTTTCTTGCAAAAAAAAAAATGTTTTCATGTAAACAAAAAGTGTCAAAAAGGGCTTTGTCTTCAAGTGGTTAGAAGAGTGGATGTAAGCTTCCTAATGTTGTGTATAAAATGCCAGAACAGTTCAAAACCCCCCCAAATGACCCCATTTTGGAAAGTAGACACCCCAAGCTATATACTGAGAGGCATGTCGAGTCCATGGAATATTTTATATGTTGACACAAGTTGCGGAAAAACAACAATTTTTTATTTATTTTTTGCACAAAGTTGTCACTAAATGATATATTGCTCAAACATGCCATGGGCATATGTGGACTTACACCCCAAAATACATTCTGTTGCTTCTCTTGAGTACGGGGATACCACATGTGTGAGACTTTTTGGGAGCCTAGCCATGTACGGGACCCCAAAAACCAAGCACCGCCTTCAGGCTTTCTAAGGGTGTAAATTTTTGATTTCACTTCTCACTGCCTATCACAGTTTTGGAGGCCATGGAATGCCCAGATAGCACAAAACCCCCCCCAAATGACCCCATTTTGGAAAGTAGACACCCCAAGCTATTTGCTGAGAGGTATTGTGAGTATTTTGCAGATCTCACTTTTTGTCACAAAGTTTTGAAAATTGAAAAAAAAAATATATATATATATATTTTCTTTCTTCATTTTCGAAAACAAATGAGAGCTGTAAAATACTCGCCATTCCTCTCAGCAAATAGCTTGGGGTGTCTATATTCCAAAATGGGGTCATTTGGGGGGGTTTTGTGCGATTTTGGCATTTTATGGCCTTCGAAACTGTGATAGGTAGTGAGGAGTGAAATCAAAAATTTGTGCCTAGAAATCCTGAAGGCGGTGCTTGGTTTTCGGGGTCCCGTACGCGGCTAGGCTCCTAAAAAGTCCCACACATGTGGTATCCCCGTACTCAGGAGAAGCAGAAAAATGTATTTTGGGGTGTAATTCCACATATAACCATGGCATGTGTGAGCAATATATCATTTAGTGACAACTTTTTGTAATTTTTTTTTTTTTTTTTGTCATTATTCAATCACTTGGGACAAAAAAATTATATTCAATGGGCTCAACAGGCCTCTCAGCAATTTCCTTGGGGTGTCTACTTTCTAAAATGGGGTCATTTGGGGGGGTTTTGTGCTATTTTGGCATTTTATGGCCTTCGAAACTGTGATAGGTAGTGAGGAGTGAAATCAAAAATTTGCGCCCTTAGAAATCCTGAAGGCGGTGCTTGGTTTCCGGGGTCCCGTACGCGGCTAGGCTCCCAAAAAGTCCCACACATGTGGTATCCCCGTACTCAGGAGAAGCAGCAAAATGTATTTTGGGGTGAAATTCCACATATAACCATGGCATGTGTGAGCAATATATCATTTAGTGACAACTTTTTGTAATTTTTTTTTTTTTTTTTTAGTCATTATTCAATCACTTGGGACAAAAAAATAAAAAATTCAATGGGCTCAACATGCCTCTCAGCAATTTCCTTGGGGTGTCTACTTTCCAAAATGGGGTCATTTGGGGGGGTTTTGTACTGCCCTGTCATTTTAGCACCTCAAGAAATGAGATAGGCAGTCATAAATTTAAAGCTGTGTAAATTTCAGAAAATGTACCCTAGTTTGTAAACTCTATAACTTTTGCGCAAACCAATAAATATACGCTTATTGACATTTTTTTTACCAAAAACATGTGGCTGAATACATTTTGGCCTAAATGTATGACTATAATTGAGTTTATTCGATTTTTCTTATAACAAAAAGTAGAAAATATCATTTTTTTTCAAAATTTTCGGTCTTTTTCCGTTTATATCGCAAAAAATAAAAATCGCAGAGGCAATCAAATACCATTAAAAGAAAGCCCTATTTGTGGGAAGAAAAGGACGCAAATTTTGTTTGGGTACAACATTGCATGTCCGCACAATTTACAGTTAAAGCAGCGCAGTGCAAAATTCTGAATTCACCTCTGGTCCTCTAGCTACCAAATGGTCCGGGGCTTAAGTGGTTAATATAGTGCAGTTATATATAAAGAGCAGGGATGAGCCGAACACCCCCCTGTTCGGTTCGCACAAGAACCTGCGAACAGACAAAATGTTCGTGTAAACTTTAGAACCCTATTAAATACAATGGACTCGAACGTTCGAAATCTAAAGTGTTAATTATAAAGGCTAATATGCAAGTTATTGTCCTAAAAAGTGTTTGGGGACCCGGGTCCTGCCCCAGGGGACATGTATCAATGCAAAAAGAAGTTTTAAAAACGGCCGTTTTTTCGGGAGCAGTGATTTTAATAATGCTTAAAATGAAAAAATAAAAGTGAAATATTCCTTTAAATTTCGTACCTGGGGGGTGTGTATGATATGCATGTAAAGTGGCGCATGTTTCCCGTGCTTAGAACTGTCCCTGCAAAAAATGTCATTTTTGAAAGAAAAAAAATGCATTTAAAACTGACTCGCGGCTATTAATGAATTGTCGGCTCCCGGCAATACATACAAAAGTCATTGAGAAAAAAAAAAAAAAAGCGTGGGGGTTCCACAGAATTCAATTACCAGGCCCTTCAGATCTGGCATGGATTTTAAGGGGAACTCCACCCCAAGTTTAAAAAAAAAAATGGCGTGGAGTCCCCCTAAAAATCCATACCAGACCCCTTATCCGAGCACGCAACCTGGCCGGCCGCAGGGGAAAAGGGGGGGACGAGAGAGCGGCCCCCCCTCCCTCCTGAACCGTACCAAGCCACATGCCCTCAACATGGGGATGATGTCCCCATGTTGATGGGGACAAGGGCCTCATCCCCACAACCCTTGCCCGGTGGTTGTGGGGGTCTGCGGGCGGGGGGCTTATCGGAATCTGGAAGACCCCTTTAACAAAGGGGACCCCCAGATCCCGCCCCCCCCCCTATGTGAATTGGTAAGGGGTACATTGTACCCCTACCATTTCACGAAGAAAGCGTAAAAAAAATGTTTAAAAAAACACACAAACACCTTGAAAAAGTCCTTTATTTAAAAAAATAAATAAACATTCCAGCGGTGAAATCCAGTGTCCCGCGGCGATCCCGATGTCCAGCGCTGTCCTTCATTGGTTGTGCCTGAGCGGACCTGATGGGGAACTCCCTCTCAGTATTTTAAATGTATAGACCCGCCCCTTCTAAAGTTCCCCATCAGGTCCGCTCAGCGGACGAGATGCGGAACATGAGAAGGGGCGGGTCTATACATGTATTACCAAAGTGAGAGCAGTTCCCCATCAGGTCCGCCCCCTCGGTATGTCAGACCCGCCTACGTCATTGGCTTGAGCGGGGAACTTCCTTCACTATGTAAATTTAAATTACATAGTGAAGGAAGTTCCCCGCTCAAGCCAATGACGTAGGCGGGTCCGACATACCGAGGAGGCGGACCTGATGGGGAACTGCGCTCACTTTGGTAATACATGTATAGACCCGCCCCTTCTCATGTTCCGCATCTGGTCCGCTGAGCGGACCTGATGGGGAACTTTAGAAGGGGCGGGTCTATACATTTAAAATACTGAGAGGGAGTTCCCCATCAGGTCCGCTCAGGCACAACCAATGACGGACAGCGCTGGACATCGGGATCGCCGCGGGACACTGGATTTCACCGCTGGAATGTTTTTTTTTTTTTTTTTAAATAAAGGACTTTTTCAAGGTGTTTGTGTGTTTTTTTAAACATTTTTTTACGCTTTCTTCGTGAAATGGTAGGGGTACAATGTACCCCTTACCAATTCACATAGGGGGGGGGGGCCGGGATCTGGGGGTCCTCTTTGTTAAAGGGGTCTTCCAGATTCCGATAAGCCCCCCGCCCGCAGACCCCCACAACCACCGGGCAAGGGTTGTGGGGATGAGGCCCTTGTCCCCATCAACATGGGGACATCCTCCCCATGTTGAGGGCATGTGGCTTGGTACGGTTCAGGAGGGAGGGGGGGGCGCTCTCTCGTCCCCCCCCTTTTCCCCTGCGGCCGGCCAGGTTGCATGCTCGGATAAGGGGTCTGGTATGGATTTTTAGGGGGACTCCACGCCATTTTTTTTTTAATTTGGGGTGGAGTTCCCCTTAAAATCCATGCCAGATCTGAAGGGCCTGGAATGGATATTTGGGGGAACCCCACGTCAATTTTTTTTTTATTTGCGGCGGGGTTCCCCTTAATATCCATTCCAGACCTGAAGGGCCTGGTAATTGAATTCTGGGGAACCCCCACGCTTTTTTTTTTTTTTTATCAATGACTTTTGTATGTATTGCCGGGAGCCGACAATTCATTAATAGCCGCGAGTCAGTTTTAAATGCATTTTTTTCTTTCAAAAATGACATTTTTTGCAGGGACAGTTCTAAGCACGGGAAACATGCGCCACTTTACATGCATATCATACACACCCCCCAGGTACGAAATTTAAAGGAATATTTCACTTTTATTTTTTCATTTTAAGCATTATTAAAATCACTGCTCCCGAAAAAACGGCCGTTTTTAAAACTTCTTTTTGCATTGATACATGTCCCCTGGGGCAGGACCCGGGTCCCCAAACACTTTTTAGGACAATAACTTGCATATAAGCCTTTATAATTAGCACTTTAGATTTCTCCCATAGATTTTTCGAATTTGCCGCGAACACCCCAATTTGTTCGCTGTTCGGCGAACGGGCGAACAGGCAATGTTCGAGTCGAACATGAGTTCGACTCGAACTCGAAGCTCATCCCTAATAAAGAGAAAACAAAAGAAAACTAAAACAGTGGAGAAATACACCAGTGGTGTGGATGCAGAGAGACGGGATATGAGACGAGGGGGGAAACCCAGCTAAAGAGTGGTAACCCCAGACAGCCTCCATCAATCAGAGCCTGGAGGGGAACCAAATTATGAGTAGTCCCAAGCATCCCATATCTTGTTAAACTGAGTAACAGCATCTCCCACCTGAGCCGTCATATACTCCATTCTGCGTATTTCTGAAAGCATCTTCAGGAGCTGAACCCAAGAAGGGGGGGTAGGTGACAGCCAATGTAGTGGTATAAGTCTCTTGGGCGCTAATAGTATAAAGGACGCAAGCCTATTTAGAGATTTAGCAATGTCAGGAAAAGGGACGCCTAGAAAATAATGTAACAGATCCAACAGGACAGGGATACCTAGTACTCGTTGGAGCAGAGACATTACCTCAGTCCAAAAAGGCACAATAACCTCACATTGCCAAAAAAAAAATGAAAATAGGTGCCCCTAGCACCAGCACCAGCAAAGAGGGAAGGGATTTTTATAGGCCGTCTCTCTCTGTGCCACGCATCTGGATATTTTAGATGTGGACAATCATATTTTGTACCAACAAGGGAGAGTGATAGGACGTTGCAGGATAGATGACCATTTACACATATAGGAATGGTAATCTACAGTACCAGGAGCAGCATCATAAAGTAGTTTATAAATAGAGAAAAATGTAAGTAATTGGTGGGGGTCTTAAACACAGATAAGCTCAAAGGTGGTGGTGGGCATGGATATATATAAATTAAATTCTGCGCATACCCAAAATATTATGTGATAAATTGTGCAAATGTGTAAATGCTGCTACTCGAGAATCAAAATACTAATTCAAACAATATATACACAAATGAGTGCGCAATCATAAATAATAAATCATAACAATTACAAAGAAAAAAGTGAAAAAAAATTGCCACATAAACTTTCAATAAGTGTCCTCTGAAAAAATTAATTATGACTCAAAAAACAAGTGTCCATATGTGGCTTAGTATGGAATCTTGAAAATCCATGCTATTATACGGTGTATGACAAACAAAGCCTCTTACCAGAGAAGATGGATCTCAGATTATAGGGATCAAAAGCGCTTGAGTTGAGTATGATTAGCTGCAGTACTCCTCTCTTTCAGCTCCGTCAGGAGACCTGGTAATGTTGGTTCGCCTGGATATGGAAATGCCTCCATTATATGCCAAAACACTCCAAACTCCAGCGGTAGCCCTGCTGAGTTCTCACCAGCATGAGGTGACATCAAGAAAGTAGAGATTCCATAGTGCAGTACGTTTTATAAACATTTATTGAGCAGTTCCATTGCACTTTACAAATTAAATTAAAGCAAAAAAACACAGCCGCGGACATTGTCCTGCAGGCTAGAGCATGGTGACATCACAGATAGTAGCTCCACCTGATGTGTTTCCCTGTAAGAAGCATCGACTGGGACCTAAGACTATCATGAGACGTCACTCACCACGTATTATATAGACAAATAGGCAGGAGAGACACCGGAAGTGCCAAATTATCTCATACCCCTCTGGTATCACCTTATCACTAGATCTAAATTTTTAATTTTGTAAATTCAATATATAAAAATTTCGAAATGCAATGAGAATATATGTAAAAAACATTTATAAAAGTTATATTAGTAAAGTTATTAATTTCATCCATTATTACAAAAATCTATTATCAGTGTTTAACTGTTTAAAATCACATTCATTTACCCTATTAAATTCCATATATCACATTTTTAGACATGATTTATTTCTAATCAATTCTATGTATAAAATCATTATAATGGTTTAAATTATAAATATATATATATATATATATATAAATATATAAAATATTATATGTATATGAGAATATTTTCAAATAAATCTCTTGACGGCATACTATATTACCTTTATCTAAACATTGGTACTATATAACTTATTAAAACTATATTACTATTGACAGATATGAATCAAACCAATGTGTTAGGTATTGATACTGTCAAACCAATAAGGATTGAATACAGCACCATCTGACAGCTCAAAGACAGAAAGCTGCATCATCTCATTCCCACTGGCACTGACATAAGCCCTACATAAAGGTAGTTATAGCTTACTAATTATCCAAGAAAAAGGGACTCACAACTAACCCAAAAAATACCCCAATTCAGCCTATACTGATAATATTAATATTATTATCAACACCATTATTGATTAACTATTCAACAATTGTTAATATAACAATTAATATCCCATTCCATGTTGAGTCCCAGAGGACTATATGATTGAAAGTCAAATATCCAGCTAGTTTCTCTCCGTGAAATGTGTCTTTTGAGATTGCTACCCCTCCAATTCGGGGTGTACTTCTCAATGGCAGTAACTTGTAGCAAGGCTGGGTTTCTTCCATGCTGTTCTCAAAAATGTCTAGACACACTATGACCTATAAAACCCTTGCAGATTTTGGCCAAATGCTCCCCTATTCTTACCCTCAATGCCCGTGTGGTTCTCCCTACATATTGGAGACCACACGGACAAATTAGCAGGTAAATAACACCTACTGTTCTACACATAATGAAATCTTTGATCTCATATACCTTGGACGCTGGAATGAAAGAAAAAGTTGTAGTTCTGATGGTTATTGAATTTTTACAGACTTGAACTCTTTTACATGCGAAGAATTCCTTAAAATTACCAAACATACTAGCTCTAGGAGAAGGGGGATGTATTGCACTGGGGGCCAAACTATAATTAAGAGTATTACCTTTACGAAAAAGGACACTAGGTTTTTCTGGACCTAAAACGCTATAATTCTTTAGAACCTCCCAGTGTTTCCTAAATATCCTATTAACCCACCAGTACTGGGGCAAAAAATTGGCGATGAAGGCCCATTCGAATGGATTAACTCCCATAGAATCCTTTTTTTGCAGAACCAATAACTGATTTTTATCCATGTCTGAAACCCTTTGTAATTCATAACCTAAATTGTCTTGATTATATTCTTTCTCAACAAAACATTATTTTAGGACTTCTGCTTGTGATGAGAAATCCTCTATTTTTAAAAATGTCTTCTTACCTGTTGGAATTGACCTTTAGTTATGGCCTTAGGCCAGCTGGGATGATGACAGCTTTGTAGAGGAATAAAATCGCTTCTGTCCATAGATGTAAAATTTGTTTTAGTCATTAATTTACATTGTTCTTTATATATAATCAAGTAAAAAAAAAAACATACTGAAGAGACACTATAATCATATGACATATGTAAATAATATGTAAATCTGACACCCCATTGATTGGAGTTCAGATATCCCATAAAATTATGTAGCAATTCAACATCGCCTTTCCATAAAAAGAAGGTGTCATCTAAATTTAGCGACGCCAAAAAAGGAGACGTGAGTCACCATACAAATGAAGAAGGTTCGCAAGGCTCGGGCCAAATTTAGCCCTCATTGCCACACCGGTGGATTGTAAATAACACTTCCCTCCATAATATAAATAATTATGTTCTATGGCAAATTTAAGTAGTTTCAAAATAAATTCTTTAAGAGGTCCTCTAACCGATTTATCTTTGTTTAGAAAAAATCTTGCTGCTTGATAGCCTATTTGATACCCTATTTGATGTGGGATGATGGTATATAGAGATGAGATGTCTGATGTTCCTAGCAAGACAACTTCCTCTATTTCCCTTACTGAAATGTCATTAATAATTTGCCTCAAATCTTTTAAAAAGGCAGGAGTTTTTCCGACCAAGAAAAAAATCTATAAATTTCCCCTATACGAGAGGTGACTGAATCAATACCACTGACTATGGTCCTCCCCATGGGGCTTAAAGTGGTTGTAAACCCACTGTGACAACTTGCACCTGCAGGTAAGCCTAGATTAAGGCTTACCTGTAGGTGCCAGAAATATCTCCTTAACCTACACGGCATACGGGACATGGCGGCAGCGGCGGAGGGGAATGAGGAGCGATTCGGAGGCTTCGATCTGAGGTAAGTGCCACATAATGAGCTAGTATGCATAGCATTCTAGCTCATTATGCCTTTTTCTTGCAGGGTTTTTTCTTCAGGAAAAGTGTCAGAGGGTTTACTTTTTAAGAGGATTGTTGTGTACTTTCGTTAAGTAGTATATTATAGGCATTCTAGGAGCTAGGGGGATCAAAAATTCCTTTTCTTTTTTGTTTACCATACCTTTACTAAAACCTTCTTGAATTAAATTATCTAATAATTTTTTATAAAGTTGGATCCTTCTTAACCACTTCTTAACCACTTCAGCCCCGGAAGAATTTACTCCCTTCCTGACCAGAGCATTTTTTGTGATTCGGCACTGCTTCGCTTTAGCTGACAATTGTGCGGTCATGCGACGTTAACCCAAACAAAATTGACGTACATTTTTTCCCACAAATAGAGCTTTCTTTTGTTGGTATTTGATCACCTCTGCAGTTTATATTTTTTGCGCTATAAACAAAAAAGTAGTGCCAATTTTGAAAAAAAAGCAATATTTTTTAATTTTTGCTATAATAAATATCCCCCAAAAATATATAAAAAATATGTTTTCCTCAGTTTAGGCCAATATGTATTCTTCTACATATTTTTAGTAAAAAAAAATCGCAAAAAGCGTATATTAATTGGTTTGCGCAAAAGTTATAGCGTCTACAAAATAGGGGATATATTTATGGCATTTTTATTAATATTTTTTCTTTACTAGTAATGGCGGCGATCTGCCATTTTTATCGGGACTGCAACATTATGGCAGACACATAGGACACTTTTGACACTATTTTGGGACCATTGTCATTTATATAGTGATCAGTGCTATAAATAGCCACTGATTACTGTATAAATGACACTGGCAGGGAATGGGTTAAACACTAGGGGGCGATCAAGGGATTAAGTGTGTCCTAGGGAGTCATTATAACTGTGGGGGGATGGGCTACCACTGACATGACAGCAATCACTTCTCCCGATGGCAGGGAGCAGTAGATCCCTGTCATGTCACTAGGCAGAACAGGGAAATGCCTTGTTTACATAGAACACACCGTGCATCGCTAATATACAACACTAAAAACAGTACTTATCAAATGTATAATCAAATTATCTAGTGAGACAAAATTTATATATAGCAATATATAAAACCCGACATTCTGTAAAAAATATATATAAATAAAGTGCAAGTGTTCCGTGAATCACTCTCAGTCCTTAATGAGGTATTAAACTGAACAACAAAAAGTCCTCAATTGCATCAACCATGTGATAATAGTGTCTAGCGTTGTAAATTAGTGCTGCACGGTTTGTTATATTAGATTGTATTATAGCATTTTGGGGAAGTGTGGAAAGTGCAGGCAGCTGATAAATAGTTTAAGTTTGTTTAGGAATTTTAGGTTTAGTGGGGCATCTCACAAGGTTTTTTCTTATTCTTGTTTACATAGGCATCTCCCCGTTCTGCCTCTCCTCACCGCAATCACAGGCCGCCGGCGAACATCGAACATCGAGTTTGCGGGACCTGCGGTATGTCGGACCCGCCTACGTCATTGGCTTGAGCGGGGAACTTCCTTCACTATGTAAATTTAAATTACACAGTGAAGGAAGTTCCCCGCTCAAGCCAATGACGTAGGCGGGTCCGACATACTGAGGGGGCGGACCTGATGGGGAACTGCTCTCACTTTGGTAATACATGTATAGACCCGCCCCTTCTCATGTTCCGCATCTGGTCTGCTGAGCGGACCTGATGGGGAACTTAGAAGGGGCGGGTCTATACATTTAAAATACTGAGAGGGAGTTCCCCATCAGGTCCGCTCAGGCACAACCAATGAAGGACAGCGCTGGACATCGGGATCGCCGCGGGACACTGGATTTCACCGCTGGAATGTTTTTTTTTTTTTTTTAATAAAGGACTTTTTCAAGGTGTTTGTGTGTTTTTTTAAACATTTTTTTACGCTTTCTTAGTGAAATGGTAGGGGTACAATGTACCCCTTACCAATTCACATAGGGGGGGGGGCCGGGATCTGGGGGTCCCCTTTGTTAAAGGGGTCTTCCAGATTCCGATAAGCCCCCCGCCCGCAGACCCCCACAACCACCGGGCAAGGGTTGTGGGGATGAGGCCCTTGTCCCCATCAACATGGGGACATCCTCCCCATGTTGAGGGCATGTGGCTTGGTACGGTTCAGGAGGGAGGGGGGGCCGCTCTCTCGTCCCCCCCTTTTCCCCTGCGGCCGGCCAGGTTGCGCGCTCGGATAAGGGGTCTGGTATGGATTTTTAGGGGGACTCCACGCCATTTTTTTTTAAATTTGGGGTGGAGTTCCCCTTAAAATCCATGCCAGATCTGAAGGGCCTGGAATGGATATTTGGGGGAACCCCACGTCAATTTTTTTTAAAATTTGCGGCGGGGTTCCCCTTAATATCCATTCCAGACCTGAAGGGCCTGGTAATTGAATTCTGGGGAACCCCCACGCTTTTTTTTTTTTTATCAATGACTTTTGTATGTATTGCCGGGAGCCGACAATTCATTAATAGCCGCGAGTGAGTTTTAAATGCATTTTTTTCTTTCAAAAATGACATTTTTTGCAGGGACAGTTCTAAGCACGGGAAACATGCGCCACTTCACATGCATATCATACACACCCCCCAGGTACGAAATTTAAAGGAATATTTCACTTTTATTTTTTCATTTTAAGCATTATTAAAATCACTGCTCCCGAAAAAACGGCCGTTTTTAAAACTTCTTTTTGCATTGATACATGTCCCCTGGGGCAGGACCCGGGTCCCCAAACACTTTTTAGGACAATAACTTGCATATAAGCCTTTATAATTAGCACTTTATATTTCTCCCATAGATTTTTCGAATTTGCCGCGAACACCCCAATTTGTTCGCTGTTCGGCGAACGGGCGAACAGGCAATGTTCGAGTCGAACATGAGTTCGACTCGAACTCGAAGCTCATCCCTAAGAGACAACGTGTGAGGAGAGAGAGAGATCTGTGCTGCTGCTGTCAGTTATTGTGAGTGAACACACATACACAGTAAAAAACAGTGCCCTCTTGCCTGTCCCATATCTGCCAGTGCCCTCTGCCAGTCCCATATCTGCCAGTGCCATCTGCCAGTCCCATATCTGCCAGTGCCATCTGCCCGTGCAATCTGCCAGTGCCATCTGCCAATGCCATCTGCCAGTGCCATCTGCCAATGCCATCTGCCAGTGCCATCTGCCCGTGCCATCTGCCAGTGCCATCTGCCCGTGCCATCTGCCCGTGCCATCTGCCAGTGCCATCTGCCCGTGCCATCTGCCCATGCCATCTGCCAGTGCCATCTGCCAGTGCCATCTGCCCGTGCCATCTGCCAGTGCCATCTGCCAGTGCCATCTGCCATCAGTGCCACCTGTCATCAGTGCCACGTATCAGTGTCATCAGTGCTACGTATAAGTGCCACGTATCAGTGTCATCAGTGCCACGTATCAGTGTCATCAGTGCCTCGTATTAGTGCCACGTGTCTTCAGTGCCAACAATGGCTAGAAGATTATTTTCAGCCGAGGAGGCATACAATATTCTTGCGGCCGACGAGAGCAACGGGGAGCTCTCCGATTCGGATTCCTCCGCAAGTTCAGACTATGAGACGTGGACTACGAGCCTGTCCTAAGCAGTGGAACACTGACAGCCTCAGAAGAGGAGGAGGAGGAGGAGGAGGAGGGCCCGCCGGCCAGACAAAGGAGTTCTGCTAAGGAGGCAGTGCCATCCACCAGCACCGCAGTGCCATCCACCAGCACCGCAGTGCCATCCACCAGGCAAGCAAGGCCACGTACCAGTGGGGTGTCATCTCAGTCCCAAAGGGTTAGGTCCCATGCCAGCCTTCCCTATTCCCTTCAGAACCCCTTGTGGCTTCCTCCTAATTCAGGAGAAGCCAACAATCCCCCTTTCACTGCCCAGCCAGGAGTCCAGGTGGACACAGAATATTTTGCCCCGATTGACTTTTTCAATTTAATTTTCACTGACGACATGCTTGCATTAATTGTGGCCCAGTGCAACCTATACGCCCAACAGTTCATAGCAAGCAATCCAACGTCCTATTATGCCCGTCCCTACGAGTGGAGACCCCTTACAGTGGAGGAGTTTAGAAATTTTTTGGGCCTTACATTCTGCATGGGACTAAACGGAAAAAATCAATTGCGTTCATATTGGTCAACCCGCCCCATCTACCATATGCCCATCTTTTCCTCAGTAATGCCCAGGTCCAGATATCTAATGATTATAAGAATCCTACACTACAATGACAATACCCAGTGCCCTCCCCGAAATGACCCAAATTTTGATAAGCTTTATAAAATTCGGCCGCTACTAAATTATTTTTCTGAAACCTTCCCCCAGTTGTTTACCCCAGACCAACATATATGCGTGGATGAGTCCCTTATACAATTTTCTGGCAGGCTGGGCATAAAACAATTTATACCCAGCAAAAGGGCCCGCTATGGGGTGAAGCTCTATAAATTGTGTGACTGAGCCACAGGGTATGTGTATGCATTCATCGTATACGAAGGGAAGGACACCCAACTGCACCCCCCTAATTGCCCAGACTATATAGGAACCAGTGGGAAAGTAGTTTGGGAACTCATAAACCCACTTCTGGAGAAAGGCTACCACTTGTATGTGGACAATTTTTATACAAGTTTGCCCCTGTTTCGAAACCTTCACAGAAAGAACACTCCAGCATGCGGCACCGTACTTACGAACTGGAAGGGCTTTCCTCAAAGCCTGGTCACCAAAAAATTGAGAAGAGGGGAGGCGGTGAGTTTGAGGAATGAATTTGTTGAAATCACCAGGAGGAATGGCCGGATCCAAAAACCAAAATGCATCTACGAATACAATAAGTTCATGGGGGGTGTCGACTTCAACGACCAGATGCTCGAACCCTACCTTTCCACAAGAAGAACATACCAGTGGTATAAGAAAGTTTCCATTTATTTATTTAATTTGGCCATGTACAACTCCTATGTCATCTATCGGAAATCCACTATAAGACCCAAACCCTTCCCTTTCTACCAGGAGGAAATCACCACTGCCCTTATATACCTGAACAGCCCACCAGTAAACATTAGATCCGATGTCATTAGCTGACTCTCCGAGCGCCACTTCCCAGATAAAATCCCTCCCAGACCAACAGGCCAAAAACGCCAGAAAAAATGCGGGGTGTGCTCCAAAAGAGGAGAGAGAAGAGACACCATTTATTATTGTGCACAATGTCCTTCAGAACCAGGCCTCTGCATGATTGATTGTTTCCGCCGTTATCATACCAAACTCAATTATTAGTTCACTTCTTGCCATTTATCTTTACACCCCTTATGCATCTGCTTGCTCTGTAACTGACCCTGGCTTGTTATTCGACTACGCTTCTGCCTACCGATTCTGTTTATACCTCTGCCTGATCTGGAACTGACCCTGGACTGTTATTTGACCACGCTTCTGCCTACCGATTCTGTACATACCTCTGCCTGATCTGGAACTGACCCTGGAATGTTTGACCATGCTTTTTGCCTGCCTCTTGGACTGATCTTTTACCCTGCCAGTGGACTAGTGGGATTCATAACACAGGGGTCTCACATATGTGAGGGGCTCCAGAATTGTTTTTCTGGATGAAGAAAACAATTGTTTTTGTTTTCTCATTCCTAGATTAGGGTCTGGAGACTCGGAGGCTTCAAAGAGATTTGGGTGGGAGAAGCCTCTACCCCTGTCCCCATTCAGTCCTGAACGAGGCCCTACTTCTGCCTGCTGCCTGTAGGACCTATGCCATCATGCCTCTGCCTGTTGCATGAACTGACCACACCACATGGACCTACCTACTACCAGGACCAATATTTTGGCACTGCTGACAATCTCTGCTTGCACTGACCCTGGACTGTATATGGACAGTATCCCTGCCTGCTGCCTGTACGAACTATGGACAGTATTTCTGCCTGTTGCCTGGACAATTGCATTCGCTTTTGCTGACCAAGTCCCTGCCTGCTGCCTGGACCAGTGCTATCCTCCTGTGGACAACTGCGCTTCTAAAACAACAGGTAATCTTTGTTTACCCTTTGCTCAGCAGAATGTATTTTGAGGTGTAATTCTTGGTATGTGCATGTTATGTATCCCTAGAACACCTGATGATGTTCCTTGCATTTTGGGCCTCTGTATGTGGCCAGGCTGTGTAAAAGTCTCACACATGTGGTATCATCATACTCAGGAGGAGTAGCAGAATGTATTTTGGGGGGTAATTTTTGCTATGTGCATGCTATGTGTTGGAAATATCTTATAAATGGACAACTTTGCCTAAAAAAAATGTGTTTTAATTTTTTTTCCAAAACTTCTGGAAAAAAATGAAACGTTCAAAAGACTCATTATGCCTCATGGATTATACGTTGGAGTGTTAGCTTTCCAAAATGGGGTCACTTTGTGGGCGTTTCCATTGTCCTGGTGCTCCAGGGCCTTCAAAATTGTAATAGATGGTTGAGAAATGAGATGTGTAATTTATGCTCCTAGAACGCCTGACGGTGCTACATCAATGTTGGGCCTCTGTATGTGGCCAGGCTATGTAAAAGTCTCACACCTGTGGTATCGTAATACTCAGGAGGAGTAGCAGAATGTATTTTGGGGTGTAATTTTTGCTATGTACATGCTATGTGTTGGAAATATCTTATAAATGGACAACTTTGCGTAAAAAAAATGCGTTTTCATTTTTTTCCCACATTTTCCCAAAACTTCTGGAAAAAAATGAACCGTTCAAAAGACTCGTTATGCCTCATAGATTATACGTTGGGGTGTTAGCTTTCCAAAATGGGGTCATTTTGTGGGCGTTTCCATTGTCCTGGTGCTCCAGGGCCTTCAAAAATGTAATGGGTAGTCAACAAGTTAGATGTGTAATTTATGGTCCTAGAACACCTAATGGTGCTCTCTGCATGTTGGACCTCTGTATGTGGCCAGGCAGTGAAAAAGTCCCACACATGTGGTATTGTTATTCTGAGGAGGAGTTGCAGAATGTATTTTGGGGTGTCATATGTGGTATGCACATGCCATGTCAGAGAAATAAGCTATCACAATGACAATTTTGTGAAAAAAAAAATCGTAATTTTGCAAAGAATTGTGGGAAAAAATGACAACTTCAAATAACTCACCATTCCTCTTACTAAATACCTTGGAATGTCTACTTTCCAAAAAGGTGTCATTTGGGGGCATTTGTACTTTCCTGGCTTGTTAGGGCTTCAAGAAATGAGATAGGCCGTCAGATGTGATCAATTTGTTATGATTTGCACCACAGCTTGTAGACTCTATAACTTTCACACAGACCACATAATATCCACTAATGTGGGTTATTTTTACCAAAGATATGTAGCAGCATAAATTGTGGCCAAAATTTATGAAGAAAATTACTAATTTGCAAAATTTTATCACAGAAACGAAGAAAAATGCATTTTTTTTCTAAATTTTCGGTCTTTTTTCATTTATAGCGCAAAAAATAAAAAACCCAGAGGTGATCAAATACCACCAAAAGAAAGCTCTATTTGTATGAAAAAAAGGACAAAAAAACAATTTGGGTACAGTGTTGCATTACTGAGTAATAGTCATTCAAAATGTGAGAGCACTGAAAGCTGAAAATTGGTCTGGGCAGGAAGGGTGTTTTAGTGCCCAGTAAGCAAGTGGTTAAAATAAATCCAATAAAATCTGATTTTGTCATAAATTTAAGTCAAAATGTATTCTGCTACATGTCTTTGGTAAAAAATATCACGTTAATTGGTTTATGTGATCACGGACATATGTATGCAGATGATCATGTACAGATGTGTGCAGGTGATCATGGACATATGTGTGTAGATGATCATTGGGACATGTGATTTTACTGTTACATATGTGGGGGACATGTGTTTTTACTGTGTGGGGACATGTGTGTGGGGACGTGTTTTGGGGACAATATTTTGGGGACTGTGTTTACATTGTGCGGGGACATGTGTGTTGACACTGGGCTGGTGATCAGTGTATAAAAAGCTGTAAAAAACAGCTCATACTCACTGTTTACCGGCCGGCTGCAGCGATCTGCTCTCCTCACTGATAACTTCTGTGTGAGGAGAGGAGAGCCGATCGTCTAGCAACTGGCTCTCTATTTACATCACATGACGGCTGTAAAAAAAAAAAGCAGCAACAAATCAGCATGGGAGGCTCCCACCGAGTGACGCTTCTTCTCGTGACAGCTGTTATATAGCTGAGGGCGGGGCCACCGTGTGACGTAAACGGGTGACCCCACCCCCCTCTGACGCTACGTGATGTTAGAGGAAGGCGGGGTCACCCTTTACGCCAATGGCTGGCCTCGCCCTCAGCTATATAACAGCTGTCACAGAGAAGAAGCCTCACTCGGCTGGAGCCTCCCATGGAGGCGTATCTGTGGCAGATTTCTTTTTTCGGCTCGTCGGGCGGCATGATATGAATGAATGAAGATGAATGGACATCGGGGGACAGTTTTATTTTTTTTGTGTATCCTGCCTTTTTTACTATTTTTGACACTTTTTTGTGAATTGTTAGATGTACAATGTACCCCTACCAATTCACATAGGGGGGCTGGGATCTGGGGGTCCCCTTGTTAAAGGGGTTCCAGATTCCGATAAGCCCCCCACCCGCAGACCCCCACAACCACTGGGCAAAGGTTGTGGGGATGAGGCTCTTGTCCCCATCAACATGGTGAAAGGTGATTTTGGGTGGGGGGCGCAGAGCCCCCCTGCCCCAAAGCACCTATCCCCCCATGTTAAGGGCATGTGGCCTATGGTTCAGGAGGGGGGTGCTCTCTCATTCTCTGCAGCCTGCCAGGTTGCGTGCTCGGATAAGGGTCTGGTATGGATTTTGGGGGGACCCCTACGCCAATTTTTTTAAAACTTTGGCACAGGGTTGCCCTTAAAATCCATACCAGACCTGAAGGGTCAGGTATGGATTTTGGGGGGACCCCTATGCCATTTAAAAAAAAAATTGGCACAGGGTTCCCCTTAATATCCATACCAGACCTGAAGGGCATGGTATGGATTTTGGGGGGCACTACTACGCAATTTTTTTAAAATTTTGGTTCAGGGCTCCAATTAATATTCATACCAGACCCAAAGGACCTGGTAATGTACTGGGGGGGAACCCATGACGTTTTTTTCACTGAGTTTTATCTATATTGCCAAGACCCGACAATTAATTGTTTCATCGGAAATTCCGATCGTGTGTGGGCCCAATCTGACTTTTTCCATCGGAGCAAAAAAATAGAATATGTTTTAAATTTTTCCGATGGATTTGATGGGAAATTCTGATCCTCTGTGTGGAATTCCATCGGCGAAAAATCCACGCATGCTCAGAATCAAGTCTACGCATGCTCGGAAACATTTAACTTAATTTTTCTCGGCTTGTCGTAGTGTTTTACGTCACCGTGTTTTGGACGGTTGGAATTTAGTCTGACAGTGTGTATGCAAGACTGATGGAAGTCATCTTCATCGGAATTCCGACGGAAAATTCCATCGGAAATCCGATCGTGTGTACAAAGCATAATGCCGCGTACACACGATCATTATTCACGGCGGTTAAAAAACCGCCGTGAATATTGTCATTAAAAACGAGGGAACGGCTTGCTCCCCACACACGGTCGTTTTTCACGTCATTTTTTCTCTTGTCGAGAAAAACGACCGTCTGTGGGCTCCGTGGCAGTGTTTCCCTATGGGAAACACTGCCACGGAAAACATGTCGAAAAAAACGACGAGAAAAATTAGAACATGTTCTAATTTTTCTCGTCGTTTTTAATGCCGTTTTTCTCATCGAAAACAACGACAGAAAGCCCACAGACTATCGTTTTTCTCGTCGAATGGGAAAAATTTTGTTTTTCTCCACGAGAAAAACGGCCGTGTGTACGCGGCATCAGTCTTCCTTTTTTTGCTTGTCCTTTCCCCAAAAAATCTGTTCTATTTCTTAAAGGTGCTGCACTAGGAGGTCATCCATTGGGGCATCTGGAGTTCTTCCTGGGTGGTCCATAATCCCAGTTCCTACGCTCTGTCCCTTATCCCATGTTTTCTTGATATTCCTGTAAAGAACTATACCTGTTCTCTACCGGAATATCATATCTCCAGGGGGCTCGTGGTGATTTACGATATTCATCATATTGCCCTCCTCTGTTGGATCTTCCCTGCATAGGGTCTTCATAACTTCCTGTAAATTTCATCTCAGGTTGTCTTTCATGTGAATATGAGTATTGATTACCATAATTATTATGTAAAGTATGTGGTGGTCTAAAACCTCTATTTGGGCCAGATGGGTAGGGTCTGCCTTGATTAGTATCATTATTCCTCGTGTATGGATATTGTTGATTCCTTAGGGAATTGTAGGGTCTATTATGTTGATAATAACCTCCTTTCCCTCTCTGTTGGTGTCCATCCCCCCTCTGTCCTCCTCCCCCTTGGAGGTATAAACTCTCTGTCAATGGGAGTGGAGGGTTCAGGGTTACACCTACTATTATGGAGCAGATGATCTCCTCCACTGCTGTCCATATTCTCTCATGCTACAGATTCAGCTGTTTGACTATCAATATCTCGGTACAACTGCCATTTAACCACTTCAATACTGGCCATTTTCACCCCCTTCCTGCCCAGGCAAATTTTCAGCTTTCAGCACTGTCACGATTTGAATGACAATTGCGCGGTCGTGTGACGTGGCTCCCAAAAAAATTTACGTCCTTTTTTTCCCACAAATAGAGCTTTCTTTTGGTGGTATTTGATCATCTCTGTGATTTTTATTTTTTGCGCTATAAACAAAAAAAGACTGACAATTTTGAAAAAAAACCAATATTTTTTACTTTTTGCTATAATAAATATCCCATTTTCTTTTTTTCAGTTTAGGCCGATACGTATTGTTCTACATATTTTTGGTAAAAAAATTTGCAATAAGCGTATATTGATCTGTTTGTGCAAAAGGTATAGCGCCTACAAAATAGGGGATAGTTTTATGACATTTATTTTTATTTTTTACTAGTAATGGCGGCTATCTGCAATTTTTGTTAGGACTGCGATATTGCGGCAGACAGATCGGACACTTTTGATACTATTTTGGGACCATTCACATGTATACAGCGAACAGTGACTGTAGGGGGGAGGGGACTAACTGTAGGTGGAGGGGACTAACCTCTAACTGTAGGGGGAGGGGACTGACTGGGGGAGGTGACCGATCGGTGTCCCTATGTGCAAGGGACACACCATCGGTCTCCTCTCCCGAACAGGACGTGGATCTCTGTATTTACACACAGAGATCCACATCCCTGGCTCTGTGAGGAGCAATCGCGGGTGCCCGGCGGACATTGCGGCCACCGGGCACGCGCATCGCATCCCCAGTTATGCGGCGAGTGCGCGCGCTCCACACTGCGGGAATCCCAGGACATCATATGACGGCCGCCCGGAGGGATGAAGGGTTCCTGCGACCGTCATTTGACAATACACCGGGCGGGAAGTGGTTAAAGACGTTTTAAAATGTATAATCCTATTTGTCTCTTAAATATTTATTTTGTTTCTTTATTCTTTGTTCCTCCTCTACTTCTGCTATGATTTCTCTAAGTTTCATTAGTGCACACCTGATATAAGCCATCTTTATTAAAGGGGACAAGTTTATCCTTAAGATCACTAATCTCTTGTTGTAGCTTTGCAGCTTTGCTCCTCTTTTTTGTGACTAAGAACTCTAGAAAGGTCAAACCCACTTCATTGAAATACTGGAACCACTTTTTTAATATCTTTTTCCCCCTTATCAGGGTACGCAAAAAAAAAAAAATCTCATAAAAATCCCTCTGATTCCGTCATTCTCTGAACTAGCTTTATCAAAAACCTCTCAGGGTTAATTTTCCTTGTTTTATGATATACATAGATATCCATATTCAAGTTAAAAGAAATATATATTTAAAATATTAAGTGAAAGATTTTTAATGTAAGATTAATAAGGTAAAGGGTAGCTGCAAAATTGATGTAGTCTGCCATTATATATATATATATATATATATATATATATATATATATATATATACAAATTAAATTCTGTGCATACCCAAAATATTATGTGATAAATTGTGTAAATGTGTGAATGCTGCTACTTGAAAATCTAAATACAAATTCAGACAATATATACACAAATTTTCTGCAGATTTTTGTCTTCAAATTTACCAAAACTTTGTAGTGCAAGGGCCTGCCTGATCGCATACAAATTGAAACTCTAAAGCCTTGTATACACGTTCAATTGTTGTACGACCGAGCGTCTGCTTTTTGTCAAAAGCGCGTGTGCAGGATTTTGTGTAGCATACTAACTATCCGTAAACTGTCATTCGACAAACACGAACGTAGTAACGTACTATAAGATTATAAAGAGGAAGTTAATTTCTCAAGCGCCACCCTTTGGGCCCATTCTGCTAATTTTATATTAGTAGAAGTTTGGTGAGCGTTGATTCACACTTTTTTGTTAAGTCATTTTTATTTTATTTTTATTTTTTTCCAAAATAGTTTATTGAAATGTAAAAAGCATTTACAGATATCTTGAACAATAGTAGTACAATAAGGTATTAATACAACCACAAAACATGGATGAATTACATGTGTCATATACAATTCAACTTGCGGGTAGTGAAAATGAAATGGCTATGTGCATCCTTCATGAACTAGGCCGTGTTGGGGTGGGTTACCTTAATTCAAGGTAGTTGTGGGGTCTAGTCAAAGTCCACTACCATTGACGGAGATAGATCTTGTTGGTAGGTTAGAGCTAGGTAGGTTCACGGATGCCGTTATGGACTTTTGGTCTGTGTGGGAGGGAAAGGCCAACAGGTGCAATATGGCAGAAAGGGAGAGAAGGAGCTACAAACAGGTTTATTTCGTTGAGAGTGTATGAATGCGGGAGTGTAGGCTGGAGCTATGTTAGTGGTTGTATTGTACAGAAGCGTGTGGATGAGAAAGTAGGAGGGGGTAAGTGGTGGAAGGAGAAGGGGTGGGGTGGGGATCGAGGGGAGGGGAGTGAGGCAGGAAGGGATGGCGTTGGCAGGGGGTCCGTCTCTGACTTCCCCGACCACTTGGGGTGTTCAAGGGGCATGTTATGAGAAACTAGGGGTGGATCTGTATAGGGGGAGATATAGGAGGAGAGAGGTGTATTTGTAAGGTTTAGGGTTAAGGGAAGATCCTGGCATGTCGTAGATTTTTAATGACAATTCTCAGAGGAGTAATTTATCCTTTGTCAGGGTTCAGGGAGTTTGCATATTCTGGTGTCGTTTTATAGTGTAACCAGCAGGCCCATTTTTTACTAAATGATGACAGAGTCTCTCTTGCAATATGTATAAGATTTTCCATTTCCTCAATTTTGCATATTCTGTTAAACCATTCTTTTATGGTTGGTTGGTGAGTCGATTTCCAGTGTATAGGGATACACTGCTTTGCCGCATTGATCATGTGCATTGCTAGGGATTTGTGATAGGAATTGTGCGACAGGGGTGAATGGTGTAGAAGGAATTGAGAAGGGGAAAGGTCCAAATGATATGAGGTGACTCGAGAGGTTATATGGCATACCTTTTCCCAGAAGTCTTTTAGAGATGGACAGGACCACCAGATATGGAGAAGGGTTCCCCTTTCCCGGAGACATCTCCAGCAAACCTCTGGGATTGTGGGATTACATTTATGCAGGAGGGTGGGCGTGCGGTACCATCTAGATTGGATCTTAAAGCCGTTTTCCTGGGTCGACACATTCGTCGACCCTTTATGTATTTTGAGGAAAATTTGTTCCCATTGTTCCGCTGAAAGAGATACCGAGAGGTCTGACTCCCAGTTCTTACAGGCTAAGGTCTCGTTAGCTTTCATCTCGGCGAAGAGGAGTTCATATGTGGTAGAAACTAGATGAGATTGGGGTGTCGTTTGGATACATAGCTTTTCGAAAGGGGTGAGTTCTCTGGAGCATTGTATATTCTTGTTAAGGGATTTTAGAAAATGAGCAATTAAAATATATGTCCAAGGGGGAATGGGTGGCTTGTTTAGTTGGGAGGAGAGTTGGGATGTAGACAATAGTTTGCCCCGGAGGAAGAACTGATGTGATCTAATTGGGCTCTGTGTCCAGTTATCGGTAAGAAACTTTGCGTGCATACCTGGTGGGAACCCAGGGTTCATTTTTACAGGTGTCAGTGGGCTGGGAATCGAAGATTTGGGTGATCGGTAGCAAAGCTTTTTGAAGCATTGCAAGGTTGGGCCTATAAGTGGGTGTACGTGTAATTCAGAGGGGACGTGGGGTGAGAGTAACCATGGGAGAGACTCCAAAGTGAGAGCAGAAAAAGATGCTTCTAGGGAAACCCAATCTTTGTGGAGAGATTGAGTATTCCAGTCCACTATCCTGGTAAGGTGTGTAGCAGTGTAATAATTGAGAAGGTTGGGGAGGCCTATGCCCCCAAGTCTTTTAGGTCGGGTGAGCTGCGTAAAGCTGATTCTGGGTCTACGGTTCCCCCATAAGAATTTAGTGCATATGTTTCTGTAAGATTTAAAAAAGGCCGGAGGTATATGTATAGGGATCGCCTGCAATATATAGAGTATTCTCGGGAGGGCATTCATTTTGAGGATCGCCGCTCTGCCAAACCAAGAGAAAAGAGGTTTGTTCCATGTTTCAAGATCAGAGGATATTCTGTGTAGGATAGGAACATGTTTTTTAGCGTAGAGGTTTGAGAGTTTGGAAGGGAGTTGTATCCCTAGGTATGTGATGGAATCATGTTTCCATTGGAACGGGAAGTTAGCCTTACATTGATCAACTATGTGTTAAGGTAATGTTATATTAAGGGCAAAGGATTTCGAGAAATTAATTTTAAGGTGGGAGAGGAACTGAAATTGTTTAAATTCAGAAAGAAGGTTTGGTAGGGAGATCAGTGGGTTCGACAGGAACAACAAAATATCGTCTGCGAAAGCAGCGTATTTATATTCTCTTTTGGAGGAACTTATACCTTGGATATCTGGGTTGTATGTCAGTTTACGGAGGAATGGTTCAAGTGTGAGTACAAAGAGGATGGGGGACAGGGGGCAGCCCTGTCTTGTGCCATTTCCGATGGGAAAGGCGTCCGACAGAGCATTGTTGACCCGTACCTTAGCAGATGGTCCCGTGTATAGTGACAGGATTAGGCCTAACATATATGGGCCCAATCCTATGGCCCTCAGAACCGCTGTCATATAGTCCCAAGCTACTCTGTCGAACGCCTTCTCCGCATCGAGTGACAAAAACAGGCCTTTTTGGGTTGTCTGTGTCATAAGGTGGTGTAAGTTTATTGCTTTAACAGTGTTGTCCCTGGCTTCACGTCCAGGGATAAAGCCGGTCTGGTCATGAGAGATTAAGGAAGGGAGAAGCGGTAAGAGTCTGTTTGCCAAAATCTTAGAAAAGATTTTGACATCTACATTCAATAATGAGATTGGTCTATAGTTTCCTGTTTGGGTGGGGTCCTTATCTTCTTTGGGGATAACAACGATATGTGCTTCTAACATTTCGCTTTTGAAAGGATTTGTGGGAGAGAGTGTATTGAAGGCGTCAAGGAAGGGTTGTTGAAGAAGGTCTGAGAATGTCTTGAAATATACGGCGGAAAGACCATCAGGTCCCGGGCTCTTACCAGGCTTAAGTTGTTTTAAAGCTTTTTTCCATTCCTGAATAGAGATCGGGGATTCCAGAATCGTGGTGGTGTCAGTGGGGAGCTTTCCTGGGGCAAATTGGTCTAAGAACGAGTTAATATCATTGGGTCTGTCATTCGATAAGGTAGTAGGGGGTTTGGATTTATCTAGATTATATAGGGACGAGTAGTACTTCTCAAACTCTCTGGCTATGTCATTGTTATTTGTGAGAGTCTTACCCGTGGGGGATTGTATGTGATGTATCGTATTAGCAGCCCTTTTCTTGCGTAAGGCTTGAGCAAGAAGATGGCCACTTTTGTTGCCGAATTCGTAAAAAAGTTTCTGAGATACAGTGTATTTCTTCCTGAGGTGATGGCCCAATTCTACCTGAATGAGTGTACGAGTCTCTAGTAGTTCTACGAGGGTTTGCTGGGCCAGGTTTCGTTTGTGTAGTGCTTCTAGTTTATTAAGTTTGGAAAAGAGATCAGCCAGTTTGGCCCGTTTTTCCTTTCTAATTGCGGCCCCCAGGGAAATCAATTTCCCTCGGACAACACATTTGTGAGCCGCCCACTGAGTAAGTTTAGAAATGTCTGGGGTGTTGTTCTCAGTGAAATAATTGCTTAGGCAAGTTTGAATCTCTAATTCTTTGGTTTTGTCTATCAGGATGGAAGGGTCTAGTCTCCAAATTTGCGAGCGGTATACTTTTTCAGGGAAAGTGAGGGTCATTGAGATAGGGTGGTGGTCCGAGAAGGTCATCGGTTCGACGGTTGCTGCTTTCAGGGACGGGAGATCCTGTTGGGTAAGAAATATGTAGTCTAGTCGTGAATATTTGTTATGTGGGGCGGAGAAGAATGTAAAATCCTTTACATTCGGGTGTAAGGTGCGCCATGTGTCATGGAGCAAGAGTTCTTGGAAACATTTTCTGATTTGTCAGAGCGCCCTGTATGGTAGGTGGGATTTCCCCGACGAGGTGTCTAAAAGGGGGTTCAGGGGTACATTGAGATCCCCTCCCAGTATAAGAATACCCTCTTGGAAATTGGTTAGGTGTCTTGTTACAGCCCTAAAAAAGGGAATTTGGGACGAGTTGGGGCTGTATATGTTAGCCAAAGTGATTGGTTTGTTCCTGAGGGTCCCTTTTAGGAAGATATACCTGCCTAGTTCGTCAAGGTGAGTGTCCGTAATTTGGATGGGAAGGTTTTTGGAAATGATTATGGAGACTCCTTTGGATTTCGAGATAGGTGAGGTGGCATGGAAACTATGGGGGAAGAGGCGATTAGTCATGTTGGGAACTGATTTCTTACAAAAGTGGGTTTCCTGTAGGAAGATTATGTCAGCTTTCATGCTGCGCATGAGGGAAAAGAGTTGTGTTCGCTTTTCAGGTATGTTCAGTCCTTTGGCGTTAAGGGAGACTACCTTTAGGGACAGGTTGGCGCCTCGGACATTATCGGGGCTCATGTTGGTAGTAGAGGTTTAAGCGAGTGGGGGGCGGGAGGATATGGGGAAGTCAGAGACGGGAGGAAAAGAAAGGGGGGGTTATGCGGATGGGGAGAAGGGAAGATGTGGGGTAGGTGAGGTTAGGACGTTGAGGAGGAAGATAACCAGGGAGGAAGGAGGGGACAGGTAGGGGGATGGGATATTATACCGGGTGTGGGAATTGACCTGCAAGCCCACCAATTAGGAGTGGGGGTACCGGTGAGGTTCAGCGGTGTCTACCAGAGTCCGCTGTGTGTGAGAGTGGTAGGTGGAGTTCAACTAGAGAGAGGTGAGGTCTGCGTCTCTCTATGAGGTCTTAAGGATAACAGACGCTGCTGGTTGTTAGCGTCATCTATGGCTCATTTTGGTGTCAGAGGAGTAATCTTGTTGTGTAGATGACGGGCAGGTCATATAAGGACATGGTGAGAGGGTGATTAGTAGGTGACGTCAGGGCTGTGTGTGACGGCTTATTCTCATAAAGCGTGAAGGCTGTGGAGTTGTAAGGGCATTTATTTGTTAATTAGAGGAGGATGTTTAGCATTGTGTGATGTGGGGGTTTGTGTGGAAGAGGGGGATAAGGAATTAAGTGTATTGCTCAAATTTCAGATGTCACATGACGGAGAGTGGGGGGCATATACTTTGGTTTAGAGGAATATGCAAGGAACAGAGTCAGTAACATGGTGAATTAGTTAAAACAGAACAGAACAGAACGTACAGCTTGCGTTACCGTGAACAAGTATGCATCTGCAGTTATGGCTGACATCAAAAATCCAAATATGGATAACATAGCAAACAAAACATAGTAAAAAAAAACATACCCAGGGGTTTAAGGGCAGGCTGTCTAGATCCGAGGGGGGCACGCCCACTCCCAAACCTGAGAATGGATTCTACCCGACATCCACGTAGGCCATACACCTGTGCATGTCCCCCTCGGATCCCCGACCACCCTCAGTGCTGTAAAGCAGAAGATTCAGGAGCTAGGAGCTAGTAGGGCCTGTGGGGAGAAAGACAGCACATAATGCAATCGGGGGATTATATATCGACATGTCATTAGCTGCATTGGAGTAGATAGGAGAATGTAGAAAGAAGGCTTCAATAGAAAAAGGGTACAGCCGATGAGCAAGAATGAATATAGTGTGAGGAGAAGGAGGAAAAGACAATCATTGCGGGAGAAGGTAGTCTCTGACCCGACATAAGGAAGTTAGGACGACCGGGGAAACCTTCGGGAGTTGTCCAAGAGGGAAAGAGGATACCAACCGTTCTGCCAGTGTTCCCTAGGGATTGCTGTATAAAGTTACCTGAGATTTGGAGTGGTCCAGAGTCCAGCTGTGAGGTGGAAACAGAAGGACGGTATTCATGTTTCTGCATAGAAGATCAGGACCACGTAGTAGATTGACTTGTGCTAGGAGTGAAGAGAATTGTCGAGGGTGAGGTAAGACTGCTGTGCAGCTACCGTAGGAGGCTGAGTCAATGTCTGCGAGTTGTTAAGGTTCCGGTACCGGAGGGATGGTTTAAAAAAAAAAAAAAAAAAGAACAAAAACAGGAACAGCTGAAGTCAGAGTCAAGAAAGTGTTTGGTGGGATAGTAAAGAAAGAATCATAGTGGTATTACAGGAGTTTGGTAGGTGTGCTATTCAATGTTCCTCTCCCAGGGAGCTCTGCTCCCGGTGTATCGTGGTGGCGTCGGGTCAGGCAGCTAGCGGTCAGTCCTGGATCTGAGCAATGCTTGCTAAGAGGGATGGGTGTCTAGGCTAAGGAAAGCATGGCTCCGGTAGGAGGATGGGAGGATGGGTAGAAGGAGGGAGAAAATAGAGTAAGTCCCTGTTCTGCAGCTAGATGGCATAAGCGGTGAGAAGTGAGGAGCTGGTTCCCCTGTTACGGTATAAGAGCAAATAAGGCATGCTGAGGGCGGCCAGGGTTTCACGGGGATTGGGCCTGGGTATGGAACTCGGGTCGAATGAAGTTTGAACTGTGTATCTCCTGGGCAGGGGAATGTCAAACCGGAGGGTTAGGGACTCTGCGCCATGTGGAAACTGGGTAAAGAGAGGATTGAATTGATTACCTTGTTAGGAGGTGCGTGCTCTGCGGTGCACTGGGGAGGCCGTAGGGCTACCATTATGTGGCGCTCCTTTAACTTTTGAAGGGGTGTGTGGAGGAGGGGGGTGAGAGCGTCGGCGGCTAATACTGAAGTTACCCGCTTCGGCGACACCCTCCGTGGAGGCGGCTCTTCTAAGCGGAGGGATACGAAAATCGCTGTACCAGTCTGGTACCTCCACGTACGGTATCTCCATGGCAAAACAGAAGTGCTCTAGGTCTTCCGGAACCCTTAGATTGGCTGTGCGGCCTTGGTGAGTCGCTGTGAGGCAGAAAGGGAACTTCCACCTATAAACTATGGATCTGGCCCTCAGTGTTTTCAGGAGGGGACGTAACTCGCGTCTGCGTTGCAGGGTGATGTTAGACAGGTCTTGATAGATCCTGATATCCGTTCCTTGGAAAGACAGTTGATTGCGGTGTCTAGCCTTGCGTAGTATTTCCTCCTTCAGGGGAAAGTCTGTGAGGCAGCAGACTGCATCCCGCGGAGGATCTGTGTCTCTTCCCCGCGGACGCAGCGCTCTGTGAAGCCGTTCAAAGATAATCGGCGTATCCAGGGCCCTTTCAAGTAGATCGTTAAAAATGGTAGTCACTGCCACAGGGAGCTGGTTGGAATCAATCGTTTCTGGGATACCCCTCACTCTAAGGTTGCGGCGCCTCCCGCGGTTATCCAAATCTTCCATGTGGCGATTAATCTCCCTGAGGTGGATCGCATGTGACTCTGTGACCTGCTGAACGTGGCATATCGCTGTGTCATGGCGGGCTTGAGTAGTTTCCACCTCCTCCACTCTAAGCGTCATGGCCTGTATGTCCGTCCTCATGTCTAAGATGGCCGCCATGAGGGTGTTTTTTATATCTGAAGCCACGCTGTGTAGGTCGTTCAGGCTAACTGCCGGGGGGTGGTTCATCCCCGTTGCCCGCTCTGGAGATGTCCGTGTGTCGGAGCGCTGCGGGCTTGCGTTCTGAAGGCTGGTTCCCTGTGAGGAGGCCGGTTGTGAGGCCTGCATCCTGGCTGTAGGCCGGGATCGAAAGATCTCAGGGATATGTTGGGTTAGCGGGCTGTCGGTGTTCAGCGGGGATCGGGAACGAGTTGCTGAGGCACTCCGGGCGGTTCTCACCATGTCTGGGGGGGGGGAAATAAGCTGAAAAGCTGAAGTTGCTGGACCTCAGGACGGGAGCTCCAAACTACACGGCGCTCGGAACGGCATCTCGGAACGGCACCAGACCACGCCCCCTCCATTTTTATTTAGATGGCAGATAGCATCTCTAATTTAATTTCTGTTGTTTTTTCCTGCACAATAAAATAATTGTGTAGAATAATACTGGGCTATGTGTTTTTCTTCAAATGACAGTTTGGGATTAGGCAGTTACATTAAAAATAACACAATGTTAAATTAACAAGGGACACCAACATAGTTGTATCTTTGATCTTAAAAACTTAGGGATAATGGTGTTGTGGTAACTTACCAAAAAAAACAAACAACAACCATAATATGCCTTTTAAAATACGTTTGGCATAACTACATCAGTATCACCAGCAAAGCAGCTTCATTATTATCCCATTAAAAAAGATGAGAATGTGCACTGCATTTCTGCATTTCATCAATTGCTGCATCTCAAATGGAAATTCTAGATTACGAACGGTAGTTTACAAGACCGAACACTTCTCGTCGTTCCTTGATACCGATCATGCGTGTTTGTACTTTCGACTTTTGTGTGACGATTTCTGTACTGACCATCCGAAAATCAGACGTTGACTTTGCATCCAACAAAAATGTTATAGCTTGCACATCCAGCTTTTGTCTGACAAAAAAGTGAAATCGGCTGTCGAAAGCATCGTAGTAACGATCCGAAAATCCACAGACAGCTCGTCTTATGAATTTTCCCATCTGATTTTTGTATAGTGTGTTCGAGGCTTTAAGGTTTGACCTCATATTACGGTATATGGTTTCAGTAAATCTGAAGACAAAATTCTGCATATAATCTAATAGTGTGTATGGGGTCTAAGAGAAGGTGAGAGTGTGGAGAAATAATGTTTAATTTGGAGGTAGAAAAATAACTCGTGTCTAGCAATGTGGTATGTATTCTGGAGATCTTCGAATTTATAAAATTTGAAAGTGACTGTATGAAAATATTTACGGAGCTGAAATAAACCGGCCTCATCCCACGAGGATACATGGGCATAATATAAGCTGTTGGGGATGATTGAATTGAAGAGTATACATTAGATAAAGGAGGGCATGGTGAAAAGAGAGAGAACCTAGTGGTACTGGATCTCCAGATCTTGAAAGTGAAAAGCATTGGGGCTAAACTTAACCCTAACAATTTAGGATTTTGCAATGTAGAAGGGGACTAAAGCAGGGAGCAGGGATGTGCAGGGTAGAGGGATCCCATTTCAATTTCTGACCATCTATTGCCGTCTGGGAGGACCACCACGGTGCTTTGGAGAGAAGATCATCAAACTGGCCACCCGATGTGATTTATTGTTCCAGGTAAAATTGAAAAACCATTGCTTAAGCACTTTTTATTGAGACATAGGGATAGGCACTGGCAGTGTTTCAAAAAATAAAGCAGTTTAGGCATAATAGAAATTTTTAGGACATTTATCCCACCCAACCATGAGATAGGGTATGCAGTCCATCGTTTCAACATGTCACTGATATCCCTAAATAAAGGCACATAATTAGCCAGGTATAAGGACGAGTAAACAGGGGTGATTTGTATACCCAGGTATTTAAGGGAATGCGGGCACCACCTGTATGGATAAGACTTCTGTAGTTTAGAGCGGTCTTCAGGGGGAATGTGGAGGGGCATAGCTTCCATCTTGGAGGTATTAATTTTATACCCAGATAAGAGACTAAATTGGTATAATAAGGTGTGTAACGACAGGAGAGAGATGAGGGTGGGTTAGAGTCAGCAAGACATTATCTGCAAATTAAAAAAGTTTGTATTCCCTTTGGCGCATAGGGACCCCCCAGATGTCCGGATGGGCACAGATGGCAACAGCCAAAGGCTCTAAACGAAGAATTAAAAGAAGCAGTGACAAGGGGCATCCTTGTCTGGTGCCACTGGACATCTGGAAGTTCTGCGACAAAAAAGAAGACATTCAAATCTGAGAGGAGGGGTTGGAGTAAAGATCCTGTAGCGCAGAGATAAAGGGACGCTAAAAGCCAAATAGAGTCAGAGTTGCAAACATATAGGGCCAGCTTAACCGGTCAAATGCTTTTTGGGCATCTAAACTTAAGATGAGTGCAGGGCGATGGACTCTATATAGCATGTCTATTAAGTCAATTTGGGGCCTAGTATTGTCCCCTGCATGTCTGGCTGGGACAAAACCTACTTAATCTTTGTCAATTAGTTTAGATAACAATTGGGATAGACAGATGGCAAGGAAATTCGTAAAGAATTTGCAATCTGAATTTAAGGGTGCTATCAGTCTATAATTATGACAGGGGGGAGGGGTTCTTTGATCTAACTGAGATAAAGGAGTGTGTGAAGGATGGTTGGGGAATTTTGCCTCCAAGGAGGGAATTAAAAAGAGATAATATATGGGGTGCCAGTACATGTAGATAGGTTTCGAAATATGAGTAGGGGAGTCCATCTGGGCAAGGGGATTTGTGGGTAGGCGACAGCTTAATAATAGAAGAGAGTTCCTCTATCATAATAGGAGCGTTCAATTTTTTCAGATTAGAGGAAGATAGCTTGGGTAGAGGAATTTCTTCCAGGAAAGAATCAAATGCCTCTTGTTTAAATGGCGGGTGTTGAGTCGGGGTTAGGCAATTGTAGAGTTTACTATACAAATCCCCAAATATCCATACCATGGACTGAGGACAATGAGTAGGCGTACCATCAGGCTGAAGTAGAAAATCAGGGAAAGAGTGAAATGGACAAGGGTTAAGCCTAGATACCAACATTCTATGGGGTTTATTAGAGTATTCATAAAACTTTTGTTTTGTCCAAAGTAATGATTTGACAGAAGCAGACTCAGTTATGGATTTAAGTTGCTCACATAGGAATGTCACTACGTGGAGCAGAGTCACCCTGGGGGAGCCCAGAAGGCACTGCTTAGCCGAGTGTAATTTAGTCAAGAGAGATGTTGTTTGGGCATTAGTATCTCTTTACAAATGAGAGCCTTCCAATATACACTGCCCTAGAAAAAAGGCCTTGTGGGCCTCCCAACTAACCTCCAACCTAAAAAGGAGGGACTCGTTGATTCACCAGTGACATTTTTTGGGGAAGGGTTTTGAAAGGGAGAGGTTCAGAGACAATGGGGGATGGTCGGACCAGGTAATCGAGCCCAGATCAGAAGATACCACATTACCAAAAGTGGGTCAGATACAAAGAAATAATCCAGTCTGGAAAACCTCTTATGAGGTGGAGAATAAAATGAAAACTGCTTACTAGTAGTTAGTTTGATTCTCCAGTAGGGATGAGCCGAACACCCCCCAGTTCGGTTCGCACCAGAACTTGCGAACAGGCAATACATTTGTTCGAACATCCGAACACCGTTAAAGTTTATGGGACTTGAACATAAAAAATCTAAAGTGCTAATTTTAAAGGCTTATGCCGCGTACACACGACCTTTTTTCATGACGAGAAACATGCCATTTTTTAAATTGGTCATGAAAAACGGTCGTGTGTAGGCTCCAGAGAATTTTTCTCAACAAAAAAAAATGGGCATTAAAAATTTAGAACCTGCTCTATTTTTTCTCGTCGTTTTTCACGTCGTCGTTTTGCTCGTTGTGAAAAACGGTCGTGTGTACGCTTTAAAGACGGGAAAAAAATGTGCATGCTCAGAAGCAAGTTATGAGACGGGAGCGCTCGTTCTGGTAAAACTAGCGTTCGTAATGGAGATAGCGCATTCGTCATGTTGTAACGGACTGAAAAGCACAGAGACTGAAAAGTGCGAATCGGGGGACATGTATGAATGCAAAAAAAAGTTTTAAAAACAGAAGTTTTTTCAGGAGCAGTGATTTTAATAATGCTTAAAGTGAAACAATAAAAGTGAAATATTCCTTTAAATTTCGTACCTAGGGAGTGTGTATAGTATGCCTGTAAAGTAGCACTTGTTTCCCGTGCTTAGAACTGTCCCTGCACAAAGTGTCATTTCTGAAGAAAAAAAAAGTAATTTAAAAGCACTTGCGGCTATAATGAATTGTCTAAAATGTTTCTTCTACGACATTTTTTGTATTCAAAACTCTTCCAATACCCATGCTACAATCAGACCTGTCCAAAATCCAACGCATCTTTAACCGCTTTATATGGGCGGCCCACAAGCCTTGCCTGAAATCGTCTATGCTATGTATACCAAGATCCTTTGTAGGGCTCAGGGCCCCTATTGTCTGACTTTACTACAAAGCGGCTGTTCTGGACAAGGCCAAACATTGGTGGACCTCTCACCCTAACAATCCCTGGCTACAAATGCACTCTCACAAGACCCAGCCTTACTACTTTCAGTATTATGGCTAACTCATCATCCATCTCATTCATTTCTACCTACTATTAATTCTACAATAAAGGCAGGGAACGCTGTACAACAATCTTCAAAAGGAATTCATAAACACACCCTACAACAGCTGCCATTTCTCTTTTTACAATTGTTATCTCCGGATCTTCCACTGCAACGATGGACCTCAGCAGGCATCAAAAAGATTGGGGACTTATTCTACTCCCAAGGCCTGAAGTCCTTCCAGAAACTCTCACCTGTCTATCATTTATCCAGTAAATAATTTTATATAAAAAAATAAAAAAAAGCCACTGTGAGTGATAAATAAAGTGCAAATTATACCATAGCAAAACAATGTGCAAAAGTCCATCAACAAATGAATCAATGCAAATATATCAATAAACAAAGATAAAAAAATGTTCCAGTGAAAATATGAAATCCAGTGTAAAAATCATGAAGCGAAGATCTGACACCTTTACGGGTGTAAATAATTCTTCTCAGCATGTATTCAGAGGCCAGTCATCATCTCCCTATAGAGTCAACACTCACCGGAACAGATGGCTGCCATTACAACAGCATATGTGCCTTTGACTTATGTCAAAAATCCACAGCATGCTTGTAAGCTCTACCAGTGTCTGCATCAAATAGTCCCTCTCAATGGAATGTAGCTGGGATAAATAAAGCTCACCAGGAGCCAAGGATAATCTCCAATAGTGTAGTAATTAAAATAAAAACTTAGTATGTAGCATATAAACCTGTAAATACAGCAAAATCACTTACATAAACAGCCACTGTCAATTCGGGATTTTGTGGTGTGATGTCAGCACCAGAAACGCGTTTCATTTTCGCATACTGATCTGTTCTAGTCACCTGCTCCGGTCTACCTGCCAGTACAGTTTCCAAATTATCATAACTGTATAACTTCATTGTGCGCTTACACGCTTCCTGATTATTTTTTCACCTTTTCCTAATGCTTCTTCTTTTCCTCCCCTCTCCTCTGACACCACTTATTTTTCATGAAGCCGTGTCTTTGCTAATCATCTGCAAGTCTTGCCGTAAATTGTTGTACTATGTCTTCATGTATACAGTGACATTTATAATGACACTATATCCCATTTGTTCTCATGTAGATGTACATTTATTGTCATGGGGTAGTAATTTCCCCCTTTTACCTTTTGTACTTTCTAAAAACAATTTTCTTCTCCAATAAAAGTAATTGAAAAAAAAATATCTCTTGCAGTGATTCTATGCCTGCATTGCATGGGTTAATAGATTGTTCTGTGCTGCTCTATTCTACTCAGCTAACATTACAATGAAGGGGCACAAATATAATATGGTTCTTGACCCTTGCTTTAGCAATCCCTACTAGTCCCGATGTCCTGGGCATTATAAGCAGACTGGTCCACTTATAATTTGTGCTGTTTGTAGTATCTCCAACCACCACCTTGCATAATTAGTTTAAAATCTTGAAAGATTTTGGAAAGATATTTGGGTCAAAGTTAACTTTGTGTACTGGACATCGAGAGTGTGTCCTGAACAGCAGATATATTGCCCCAATATTTGAGTGGTGGTCCCTTTAAGGGGGACAGCTTGAAGACTTGCATGAGAATTCAGGGTTCTTACCCATGCAGGGTGAGGGGTTCCAGGATAGTCCAGTTGGAAGAGAGGACTGATTCTCGGTTCTCTCTGAATTGGTAAGTTTCTTTCAGGGACCTGAGGCTTTGGAAGTTCAATGAGATGTGGATGGGAAGACCCTCCAAACACTGACTACCAGTACTCTGGCTCCAAAGGTGTTAAGTGCCAGGCAGAAGTTTGAAAGGCAGCAGAGTGAAATCAGCACCTGGGTCAGGGAAGTGAGTAGAGACTCTTGGAGACTCTCAAACTGCGTGTACAGCGTGAGCTCTCAGATAAGTTGAAATGCAGGTTGCTGACCCCTTGTGTGGCCTGCCTGTCACCCTTACCACAGAGGAACCATAACCCCAGAGTTGGATCAAAAGATTGGTGGTGAGCAGGGATGAGCCGAACACCCCCCTGTTCGGTTCGCACCAGAACCTGCAACAGACAAAATGTTCGTGTAAACTTTAGAACCCTATTAAATACAATGGACTCGAACGTTCGAAATCTAAAGTGTTAATTATAAAGGCTGATATGCAAGTTATTGTCCTAAAAAGTGTTTGGGGACCCGGGTCCTGCCCCAGGGGACATGTATCAATGCAAAAAAAAGTTTTAAAAACGGCCGTTTTTTCGGGAGCAGTGATTTTAATAATGCTTAAAATGAAAAAATAAAAGTGAAATATTCCTTTAAATTTCGTACCTGGGGTGTGTGTATGATATGCATGTGAAGTGGCGCATGTTTCCCGTGCTTAGAACTGTCCCTGCAAAAAATGTCATTTTTGAAGGAAAAAAAGTCTTTTAAAACTGACTTGCGGCTATTAATGAATTGTCGGCTCCCGGCAATACATACAAAAGTCATTGATAAAAAAAAAAAAAAAAAGCGTGGGGGTTCCCCAGAATTCAATTACCAGGCCCTTCAGGTCTGGAATGGATATTAAGGGGAACCCCGCCGCAAATTTAAAAAAAAAATTGACGTGGGGTTCCCCCAAATATCCATTCCAGGCCCTTCAGATCTGGCATGGATTTTAAGGGGAACTCCACCCCAAATTTTAAAAAAATGGCGTGGAGTCCCCCTAAAAATCCATACCAGACCCCTTATCCGAGCACGCAACCTGGCCGGCCGCAGGGGAAAAGGGGGGATGAGAGAGCGGCCCCCCTCCCTCCTGAACCGTACCAGGCCACATGCCCTCAACATGGGGAGGATGTCCCCATGTTGATGGGGACAAGGGCCTCATCCCCACAACCCTTGCCCGGTGGTTGTGGGGGTCTGCGGGCGGGGGGCTTATCGGAATCTGGAAGACCCCTTTAACAAAGGGGACCCCCAGATCCCGGCCCCCCCCTATGTGAATTGGTAAGGGGTACATTGTACCCCTACCATTTCACGAAGAAAGCGTAAAAAAATGTTTAAAAAAAACACACAAACACCTTGAAAAAGTCCTTTATTTAAAAAAAAAAACAAAAAACATTCCAGCGGTGAAATCCAGTGTCCCGCGGCGATCCCGATGTCCAGCGCTGTCCTTCATTGGTTGTGCCTGAGCGGACCTGATGGGGAACTCCCTCTCAGTATTTTAAATGTATAGACCCGCCCCTTCTAAAGTTCCCCATCAGGTCCGCTCAGCGGTCCAGATGCGGAACATGAGAAGGGGCGGGTCTATACATGTATTGCCAAAGTGAGAGCAGTTCCCCATCAGGTCCGCCCCCTCGGTATGTCGGACCCGCCTACGTCATTGGCTTGAGCGGGGAACTTCCTTCACTATGTAAATTTAAATTACACAGTGAAGGAAGTTCCCCGCTCAAGCCAATGACGTAGGCGGGTCCGACATACCGAGGGAGCGGACCTGATGGGGAACTTTAGAAGGGGTGGGTCTATACATTTAAAATCCATGCCAGATCTGAAGGGCCTGGAATGGATATTTGGGGGAACCCCACGTCAATTTTTTTTTTAATTTGCGGCGGGGTTCCCCTTAATATGCATTCCAGACCTGAAGGGCCTGGTAATTGAATTCTGGGGAACCCCCACGCTTTTTTTTTTTTTTATCAATGACTTTTGTATGTATTGCCGGGAGCCGACAATTCATTAATAGCCGCGAGTCAGTTTTAAAAGACTTTTTTTCTTTCAAAAATGACATTTTTTGCAGGGACAGTTCTAAGCACGGGAAACATGCGCCACTTCACATGCATATCATACACACCCCCCAGGTACGAAATTTAAAGGAATATTTCACTTTTATTTTTTCATTTTAAGCATTATTAAAATCACTGCTCCCGAAAAAACGGCCGTTTTTAAAACTTCTTTTTGCATTGATACATGTCCCCTGGGGCAGGACCCGGGTCCCCAAACACTTTTTAGGACAATAACTTGCATATCAGCCTTTATAATTAGCACTTTAGATTTCTTCCATAGATTTTTTCGAATTTGCCGCAAACACCCCAATTTGTTCGCTGTTCGGCGAACGGGGCGAACAGGCAATGTTCGAGTCGAACATGAGTTCGACTCGAACTCGAAGCTCATCCCTAGTGGTGAGCCTGCTGTTTAGTTTGTGATACCAGGACTTTGGACTATTGATTGCTTTTGGCTGAAGTAAGCTGTCTTTTGTTTATCCATTTTCAAATAAACAAGCCAAACTGGCTGCCGGTCATTCCTGAGCTAAACCCCATATCAGAACTGGCAAATCAGAGGCTTTAACTAAAAATTTATCAGAGTCTACTGTATTGGCCATTCAATATTACTTTCCCTTCATGTGGCATCCCAAAGCTCTGCCTTACTTGTGAATTAAATTCCTAGTATCACTAGCCTCTACAAATTAAATTATACTCCTCTTTTGCAAAACTAGCTAATAACCTAGACTTATAGTACTCACCTTCTCCTGCGGATAGGTATGGAAAGCTTAAATAAATATGACTCTGTTGCAAACATAGTATATCACTTTTACACCTTGGATATTATCTTAAAAGATAATAAAATAATTGATATGCTCCTAAACCATAAGGCGGCTTAGAGTTCCAAATTTCCGAAATACTATACAGTAGCCCAACTAGTTCAACTATCTCAGATCTATGCTTTTTCTTATGTACTAGACTGGGTAACTATTGAATCTGAAGTGGGTACACCCCATCCCATGGACCTCCTCTTTTGGCTACTACTGAAACAAAGACCCATGCTCTCCCATTACCTCTTGTATTCACACTTAAATCTTTACACCCTCCAGTGGCTTCACTCCTCAATAACCGTGTGTTCCCACCAGGTTGGGAAACTTGGTTGAGAAATTGGTTTAAACAGTGGTTGGACAAAGGCTTGGACACTTTCTCAATCATAGAGGTATCTGATCCGAGGAATATTTTCTTTGAACTCTAAAATACCCCTCAAGGAAACATTCAATATGCACCAAATTCTATGTTTTTAAATGTTTTACACACAGTTGAAAACAAACAGATTATATTACTGTAGAATTTGTTTTTGAAAACAGGCACATGGGGTATGAGTGTTACAGTCAGAGACGCGGTATCTCCATATTATACCAGTTGTTCTGCACCATTTCAACAAAGCAGCCTCACAGACTGGCATGGGAAGCATAATTAAATGGGGATACAGTATGTGATGAGGAGTGAGCTTCCTAAATTACTAGAACCTATAAAAGAATACATAACATGACCCCGATAGGAGGCAACTACAAAGTCCCTTTTCACTGGTATCTATTTCCTGTTCGGATCACTAAGATCCAATGTTGCTTATTTTGTGGACATATGGTCTATTGGTAAAGCATGGAGATTGTGGTGACTAAAAAAAAAAAAAATCTCCTGGATCATGCTGCATGAAAAATTTGTAAGTAAGAATGATGTAGGTATATGTTTAGATGAGTAAGCAATTTTAACACCCTGGTACAGGACACATTCACCAAATAAACTATATGGAAATTCACTTTACACCTTCTTTTTGACAGTGATGGCAATACCTAGGTTTGATATAAGATATTTAGAGCCAATAACTTTATAATACATATGAATACTGCCAATGTCACAGTCTGGGATGCCAGGGGATATAGCAGTAGAGAGAGTCATGCAGTTATAAGCTTATAGTTGCTTATAGTATGTTTTTGGAAATGTGCTTATAGTGTATTTTTGGAAATGTGTTTGATATTATGTCAGTGCCTCTCTCGACATTAGGTGTCTTCTGTGATGGCTATTTAGACCTTTAAAGATTAAGGAAGTAAGTTTTATGGCCATAATAAATCCATAATAAATCTAAGTATATGCTGTATTGTCAGGATGAAGCATGAACATTACAGTACCAAAGGAAATACTGAAGCCTACTGTGACACATACAGTAAGAATAATAAGAAGTTCTCCCTTGAAATATACAATTGTGTTCTTGTAGGCAGGTGAAGTCTACTTTCTCCAATGCAGGTGGCACTCTTCCGCAGCAGCACTGTTGTTGGAGAGGAAGTCAAGGGTAACAGAGTTTGTCTATGGTTTCCTGGGTCACTGGGGAAGCTATCCTATTGGACACTGTCGACCAATGTGACCCTAGCAGTCTTGTTGGGTCAGACAGAGCCTCTTTTAAAGTTCTGGCTCGGTGTGCTTTTTGTATTCAATTTATTTTTATTAGTTTATACAAAATGTTTACATTTATACAAGATTCATTATAATATGCATTTGTTCCTTCTTGTTATGTATTAAAAAACAAAAAAGAACCCTGGCGTACTTTTTGTGAGACTGTAGAGTAAGGACAGGTACCCTGAATGTTAAGAACAGTTCTGGCAGTAGGGATAGGTTCCTGAAGAGGAGGTAAAGTGTAGGGATGCATCTCCTTTGGACTTCATCCCATTTGGCCACAAGACGGCCAAGCCACATTCTGCTCTCTTAACTGACGCTGTGAGTCAGACTGATACCTTCTCTTTTCAGATTACTGAAAACCATGAGTGCACCCAATTGGGCATCCTTTCCTCCAGGCTTGTTGTGAACTGTTGCTGTAATATTTCAATACAAATTCTTCATTGCACCTGACTCATCATTATTGCACTCCACCTAAGTTCTGACCAAATGATTAGAAAAATAAAAAAGGCGTACCACAAATTAAAAACTTAAACAACATCAGAAAATTATACCATAAGGTAGGTCAACTATTTTCTCACAGGAAGGAGACAAAGCCCAACTTTTTTTTTCAGACTCTTGTTTAGTGGATTAGTGTGCATAACCTGAAATTAAGGTGCAGGAAGGAGAAATAAAATAAGTCAACAAATAGAGCCTCACAGCTTTAGGGCCAGTCACTGGTAACATGTACAGTAGGTGAGGAGCTAACTGCACAGAAGGAGGTGCATTTGAAGTTATACTGCAATATGAAGTAATTCTATTCCCTTTTAAGGGGGCTTTATTGTACGCAATTTGATTTTGTATGTAACAAGTAATTTAATGGGAAATACCAATCTGTAAGGAATATGTTGCATAGTTCAACAAGTTTTTTTTTCAATTAGATATTCTAATTTTGTGTGCTCTTTCTATAATAAAATTCTGTATGGATTGCAATGGCAACAGAGATCTGAACATTCAGTTCAGTTCAGCTTGTGTAACTGTTTCAGATTTTTACATTATTTCTATGGGAACTATCTTCTAGGTCAGTGTTTCTCAACTCCAGTCCTCAAGGCGCCCCAACAGGTCATGTTTTCAGGATTTCCCTCAGATGAAACAGCTGTGGGAATTACTAAAGCAGTTAAACTGATCAAATAACCTGTGCAAAACAATGGAGAGCCTGAAAACATGACCTGTTGGGGCGCCTTGAGGACTGGAGTTGAGAAACACTGTTCTAGGTCCACAATCTTGTTTTACAGCCATTTAAACCCATTCAATTACTCAGTGAGAGAATCAACAATATCATTAGAGGCTGTACCAAAAATTTCCATCTTTCTCTCTATGTGATCTGTGTGGTCTTCCAGCTGACCAGTTTGACCTTACATATGTGGAATATCAGCACAGTAGTGAGTCACCTAAAGTGAGAGAACATGCACAGCCTGTCTGACATGTTCTGTGTTGGCTTTGTTACTTACAATGACCTTGGAGCTTAGAGAAACTGTAGGGGAAGATATCCCAGGTCTTTTCTGCACAACACTGTGTATCTGGTTCTGTATGTGTCTCCACAGTGTCCATTATGTCTTGGGAATGTAAAATGAGAGGAAAGCTGCTGCAACAGGTGGGACTACCTCCATCTTGACAAGCAGTCTGTTCTATCTACTCTGAAGAAGAGAAGAAATCTCTAAGCTTGTGAGGTTTCTCTATTGTTTGGTTGTGCTGGTGCATTTCCTCTCTATTGGGGAACCTAATGTTGTCCGAAGGGAGAGAAATTGCTAGGCAGATTATTGGTGTGAGCCACTGAGTGTCTGTGAAGGCTGTAGCTCTTCTCTCAAGCATCATTCCCACAGCAGGTCCAGCTCATGCCCCACAGGTAAGGAGTTTTACCTGATGCAGAATTGTAAAACTGGCCAACAGCTGTAAAGCCTGGCCCACATTTACTACAGACAGAGAGCACAGGTAGAGGTTTTCTATAATATTAAAGGAGACCGAAGATGACACAGAAGCAGGACAATTTTAAATAGCAAGGCTAGGTCCAATTTATTATAGACAAAGGGCACAGGCTGGGATTTTACAACAAGAAGGAAAATGCTGAAGAGAATTCAGCAGTGTACAATTGGCAAGCAATTATCTTTTGTGGGAAGAGTCCAAAAAACTGGTAAAAAGTAGCTAAGGCATTGAAAATTGAAGATCTAGCAATTACATCATTATTGCACACATGTATTAGTCCTTAAAAGTATTTGTGGCTGTATTGATCTGTGCACACAGGCAGGGCACATGAAAATGTACCCCAGAATTGCAATTAGAAGAACTCAAGCACAGTTTGTTAAAGAAAACACAGCCATTAAAATTACATATAAGCTTTAATAACTGGTGATACTGAAATAAAAGGGTACTTCTTTGGGCATGTTGTGTTAAGGAGTCAAAACTCTCTACTCCTGTCTCCTACAATCTCCTACCTATCTATCACTCTTCCACATGCTCTCCTAAGGAAAAAACTTCTCTACTGATGCACATTGCTTTTGAATATTGCGTTAAAGAAATTGCCTCTAAAAATTGCAGCTAACAACAATTTGAAAATATGTCCTGTGGAAAAAAACAAAACATGTGAAGCCGGTAAAAAGTGAAGTACAGGTTGACAAAGCCAGGCTGTAAAAAGAATCAATTTTAGACAGAAAGAATTAGGAAAATACACCTGTGAAATAAATAAATACAAACTCAATTGCATCCAGCAATAAAATAGAAAATATACCATGTGATTATACGCATGCCTCTGATTACTGTAGTGCATGTGGAGAGGCTTTAAAGAAGCTGCAGGACACACAACGGCAGCATTAAGATGCACAAATACTTCCCAACCCCACCCCCAAATTACCCATGATTTATAGCACTTTGCTACCTAATGGACATTCAGTAAGGGCTTATAATAACTTTAGGAGACTAGTGCCTACATGCTATATATATGCTATGTGTTATAAATCATGAAGAGATATGTCACTTGGTGATGAGGTTGCTAGAATTAAAAATCCTATTAATGGTTTCATATAGCATGCATAACTATAAGATTACATTATACCCAAAAGCAGAGATTCTGTTATTTTGTCATCGTACATGATGATGAACACAAAAGGTCACCTTATTAAATATCTAGGACTTATTTTACCTGGCATGTGTATGAACTACACTGATTTTTATTGTTCAGTAATCTTAACTTAAATGCATAGCACTATGCTAACATCAGACATATTCCATATTTTTTTAATTAATTTGGTCACTATCTAGACCCCAGTTTTCCTTCTTTTCCCTTTGTTTTACTATCCAGTTTAGATTATACACACAAGTTTGTGTGTGAAAGTCTGTGTCTAAAAATATATCATTAAGAAGCAATATGTGAAGTTGATTTTGTGCGAAATTAAAGCTCTTACATGTTGGTCTGAATATATAATCCCTAAGGGTAAGCTCAGTTACATTGTACAACGTGTGGATTTTTCTTGTCAACTGCTAAAGCACTCTACAAAATGACAGCAATTATTACAGCACTAAAACATTGCACTAAAAGCCTATTACTTTGGATAGATCACTTACTGTCGCTACCTAATTACTTGGCACCAATTAAAATCTTAACTGCAGATTTGTTTTAATTTAAGCCATTTTGCTTAAAAAATAAACGGATAATTTGATCCTAGCTTGAAAAACATTTTTCTGATTTATATGTAGTATTTCTATTTTCCTATTTTGTGTGCATAAATGTTTAGATAAATTAGATAATTTTTAAAAGATAGATAGATAGATAGATAGATAGATAATCCTGTAATATCTCCTATTATTCCCTTTATATAATTTAATCCAAACTGAAATCAATGGGGTGGCGGATTTTAAGAATTAAATCTGGTAAATTTCAAGCACAATAGGCATGGGATTTTCAAACAATGGACATGGGAACTGTAATAGGTACATGTGTTATGGAGAATCTTTTTGCGGGCTGGTTCAGGCCCTGGGCATTAATTGATAAGCATGTGATAGTCATTTGAGGTGATATGGGTTTTGGCATGTGGGGAGGTGGATTAAGTACTCACTGTGTCCATGGATTCTGTCCTTGGGTGGTTCAGTACCCTGTGTCATGGTAGGGTGAGACTTATCTTCTTCAGCAGTGGAATATACCTTGCATTGAGTAATGCTGTGTGTATCAAACATAGAACAAAAAGAACAAAAAATACTTAAAGTTAAAGGTAGAATCATAAGAAATGGATCTTGTAATGGATCTGTGTGTAGGTATAACTGCTATAGGTGGTTGAGGGGAAAACAGGAGAATAGACTCCTATGACCAGAGAGGTTTGTGGATAGTGTTGTGGAGTTTCTTGTTGGAGCATTTGTGTGATACCACTTAACATTCATTTTGGATTGGTTATGGGGCCGATGCTAAGTGTGAGGTCTGTTTGGAGATTATACCCCACTGACGTAAGGTTGCTTTTCCTTCTTCCATTGTCGTGATTGACTTTGTAAAACCCATTTTGAGTAATAGAGAGCATTGCAGGGTATCCCCATTTGTGTGGGACTTTGTGGTTTCTTAGTGCCTTGGTGACTGTTGCCTGGTTGCAACGCCGCTGTAGTGTGTGCATTGATAGATCTGGAAGTAGTTGTATGGTGGCATGGTGGCATACTGTATAGAGGTGTTGTCATGTCTGTGTGATGCCTGCATGATTTGTTCCTTCACATGGAAATAGTGAACTCTCAGTAGTACATCCCTAGGGGTTTCTTCCAGAACAAAAGAGGGTTTAGCGACCCTGGGAATTCTGTTCACTATGCGGTCCTGAGCTGTTAGCACAGGCACCAAGGTAGAGAACAGGGTATGGGAGTATTGCAGTAGCTGTGTTTCGGCCATGCTATTTCCTCTCCTTGGGCTATGGGCATCTACTAGTGTGGTATAGGAAGATGTATATTCATCTATCTTTCGTTCGACATGATCTACCTTGGATCCAATGGTTTGGACCTCCCTTTGACACTGATTAATTCCCTTCACCATGTCTGCTTGTAGTGAGGATCTCAAGGAAAGTAGCATTTCTTTCAGCATTGTGTCTGAGATTGGTCTATATGATGTGGGGAAGTCTGCTATGGGGTCACTCAAGCGTGTATGCTGGGCATTATCAGTGTTTTGTGGCCAGCTTACCTCCATGCTTGCGGACTAGCTGGGGAGTTGATCTGTGGCTTGGACTTGGCCAGGCTTTTTTTGGAGGGACTAGATGCTCCAGGTGAGGACCCACTGTATGGATGGGCCTTGGTAGGTAATGTGTGTGTGACCCTCCGTGGCTGACATTGTGCGCCATCACCTTGTTATCTGGAAATTCTGCTCGAGCGCCGCCACCATTTTGTTGTAGCCTGCATGGGGCCGCCGCAAAGAAGTTTGACATCTTGTGCGACTGGAGTAGGTTTTTTCATCTTCTTGGTCATCCCTGGGCTTTGTGACAGGCTGAGGAAGGTGTTTATGGCCGGGAATGAGACCGGTGGCCTCGGGTGGTGAAGGATTCTCTCCGGCGGCCGAGCTGAGCTCCTAGTTTAGACGTCCATCTTGGAGCTCGGTCGCCCAACACCCACCAACCTCTAGAATTTTTTGGACGTTTTAATTAATAAGATCTGAAAGTGCTAATTACTAATGTTTTACAAGTCCTCCTACAATCCACCTTCTCAATAACCTTCAACCGTTATGCAGTATTCTAAAAAAAAATAATACCCCAGATAGCATATTACCATTTTAAAACCTTTATGGAAACCAATTACAAAATAATCCCACTCAGATTTTATCGTGCTATATACAGCACAGAGTTGTGTGTCTATTCGCTGTGAACCACTGAAAGGTCTGAAAGCCAGTGCTCAGTGTTTGTACTCCACATATAAACCCTGGATTTTCCTCTCATCTCTCAAAGCAGACCAAATGGAAACCACAGTGCATGTATTTTTGTTGTAAGTATTTGGAGTGTAGTCATACTTTTTTTAAGGAAACACACAGTTAGTGTTTATGCAGATACATTTTTATTAAAATATTTTCAATTCAATATATTTTATTGGTTTTTGCTTTGTTGAGATTAAAAAAAAATAGTATATAAAAAAAGAGAGACGGGTTCACAGCCCCAGATTACAGCAAATGTTCAAACAAAAAATTATAAGCAGATACAACAAAGACATCCTAATGCCTCAGGACATATATATATCTATAGGCTTGTATGGTATAAAAGACAGGCTTTGATATAGCTTAAATTGTAAGTTCTGGGGTGGTAAAATAAGTGGTGTCGGCTTGGAACCAGCCAATAGTCAGTATCCGAGAAGAGAAAGGAGGAGAAAAGCAAAGAAATGAGAATAAGGGGCGAAATGGGGAAGAGGAGAAGGGGTGTGAAGAGCATGACACAGAGGCCTCTTGATCACCATATGGGTTCCTGATGGGCAGGCAAGTGCTACACTTAAAGAGCAGGATGGAGATATGTGATCCATGGATCCCAGGTTAAAAATGTGAAAGAGCCAAACAGGGATCTTTATGAAGGCGAGCCCAAAATAGTCTATGCAGAAGTGTAAACACTTTAGCTCAAAAACGACTTGGCATTGGGCATGTCCACCAAATATGGATGACATTGCATGCCTCTTGGCAACCTCTAAAGCAGTATCCCGAATGCCCAGGGAATATATGATTGAGTCTAGCAGGCACTAAGTACGATCTAGGTAACCACTTAAAGTCCGCCCTATAGCACTTTTACTGCTACAGGGTTGCACCTCTGTGCCGAATCACATATATATACAATTTTTTTTTTTTTAATTGGATAGGTTTTATAGCAGAAAGTTAAAAATATAGTTTTTTTTCTAAATTGTCTGTCTTTTTTTGCTGATAGCACAATAAATAAAAATGCAGAGGTGATAAAATAACATCAAAAGAAAGCTCTATTTGTGGGGAAAAAAATTACATTAATTTTATTTGGGTACAGCGTTGCACGACCACACAATTGTCAGTTAAAGTAACGCAGTGCCGTATCACAAAAAATGGCCTGGTCATGAAGGGGGTAAAACTTCTGACTCAAGAGTAGTAACATTAATGGTGCAATTAGCAGTGGTGGACTATTGAGCTTGCCAATTAGGGATGAGCCGAACACCCCCCTGTTCGGTTCGCACCAGAACCTGCGAACAGACCTAAAGTTTGCGCAAAATTTAGTACCCTATTAAATACAATGGACTCGAACGTTCGAAATCAAAAGTACTAATTATCAAGGCTAATATGCAAGTTATTGTCCTAAAAAGGGTTTGGGGACCCCGAGTCCTGCCCCAGGGGACATGTATCAATGCAAAAAAAAGTTTTAAAAACTGCAGTTTTTTCGGGAGCAGTGATTTTAATAATGCTTAAAGTGAAACAATAAAAGTGAAATATTCCTTTAAATGTCGTACCTGGGGGGGTGTATAGTATGCCTGTAAAGCAGGGCTTGTTTCCCTTGCTTAGAACTGTCTCTGCACAAAGTGTCATTTCTGAAGGAAAAAAAGTCATTTAAAAGCACTCGCGGCTATAATGAATTGTCGGCTCCCGGCAATACAGAGAAAAGTCATTGATAAAAAAAATTAAAATGCGTGGGGGTCCCCCCAAATTCAATTACCAGGCCCTTCAGGTCTGGTATGGATATTAAGGGGAACCCTGCGTCAAATAAAAAAAAATGACGTGGGGTTCCCCCCAAATACCCATACCAGACCCTACAGGTCTGGTATGGATTTTAAGGGGAGCTCCATGCCAAATTTAAAAAAAAAAAGGCGTGGAGTTCCCCCCAAAATTCATATCAGACCCTTTATCCGAGCACGCAACCTGGCAGGCCGCAGAAAAAGAGGGGGGCGAGAGAGCGGCCCCCCTCCCTCCTGAACAGTACCAGGCCACATGCCCTTAACATGGGGAGGATGCTTTGACTTAGGTGTAAGGCTGAGTGGACCTGATAGGGAACGTGAGAAGGGGCGGTCTATTCATTTCTTACACTGCGGAGGAAGTTCCCCATCAGGTCCGCTCAGCCAATGACGTAGGCGGGGTCTGAGATACAAGGGCACCCCCGCCCCCTTGTACCTCAGACCCCGCCTATGTCATTGGCTGAGCGGACCTGATGGGGAACTTCCTCCGCAGTTTAAGAAATTAATAGACCCGCCCCTTCTCACGTTCCCTATCAGGTCCGCTCAGGCTTACACCTACGTCATTGGCTGAGTGGACCTGATGGGGAACGTGAGAAGGGGCGGGGTCTATTCATTTATTACACTGCGGAGGAAGTTCCCCATCAGGTCCGCTCAGCCAATGACGTAGGCGGGGTCTGAGATACAAGGGCGCCCCCGCCCCCTTGTACCTCAGACCCCGCCTATGTCATTGGCTGAGCGGACCTGATGGGGAACTTCCTCCGCAGTTTAAGAAATTAATAGACCCGCCCCTTCTCACGTTCCCTATCAGGTCCGCTCAGGCTTACACCTACGTCATTGGCTGAGTGGACCTGATGGGGAACGTGAGAAGGGGCGGGGTCTATTCATTTATTACACTGCAGAGGAAGTTCCCCATCAGGTCCGCTCAGCCAATGACGTTTCGTATGGAGTGGAGACTGCAGCGCTGGACATCGGATCACCGCGGGACACTGGATTACATCGCTGGAATGGGTTTTTTATTTTTTTATTTTTAATAAAGGACTTTCCCAACTGTGTCTGTGTGTTTTTTCTAAACATTTTTACACTTTCTTTGTGAAATGGTAGGGGTACATTGCCGCGAACACCTCACCAGGCAATGTTCGAGTCGAACATGAGTTCGACTCGAGCTTGAAGCTCATCCCTATTGCCAATCCTTTTCCAGTTTATTAGCCTTTAACCACTTGCTTACTGGGCACTTATACCACCTTCCTGCTCTGGCCAATTTTCAGCTTTCAGCGCTGTCGCACTTTTTATGACAATTGCCTGGTCATGCAACACTGTACCTAAACAAAAATTTTATAATTTTTTCATACAAATTAAGCTTTTTTTGGTAGTATTTAATTACCACTGCGTTTTTTTGCAAAAAAACCCACCAAAAAAACAAACATTTTTTTTTCTTCATATTTGGTTATAAAACTTTGCAAACAGGTAATTTTTCTCCTTCACTGATGTGCGCTGTTGAGGCTGCACTGATGGGCACTGATAGGCACTGGTGACATGTCACTGATGAGGTGGCACTGATGGGCACTGTTAAGACTGCACTGATGGAAACTGATGAGGCAGCACTGATGAGGAGGCTGCACTGATAGGTGGCACTGAGAGGTGGCACTGATAAACAGCACTGATTGTCACTGATAGGTGCCCCTGATGGGCACTGATAGACAGCACCAATGGGTACTAATAGGCACTGGTAGGTGGCACTGATGATGAGGCATTGATGGGAACTGATTGGCAGCCCTGATGGCCACTGATAGGTGGCACTGGTGGGCACTAATTAGCAGTACTGATGGGCACAGGTAGGTGGCACTGGTGGGCACTGGTTAGCAATTTCCTTTTAATAGAAGCCTATTACCGCGAGCGTGAGGAGAAAAAAAGCCAATAACTGGCTTCTGTTTACTTCCGTAATCAGCTGTCATTGGCTGACAGCTGATCACGTGGTAAAGGGCCGCTGTGATTGGCCCTTTACCAAATCTGTGATCAGCCAAGTCCTAAGGATTCGACGATCACAGAGCGCATTGCCTACGAGCGCAAGGGGTGTTCGAGCAGCGTGATCACGGGAGGACGTCTATGGACAGGTGACATTGCAGATGGCAGAGCAGGCAGTCAGCAGGGAGCCTTTGTCACGGGTTGAGCTTTTCTTTCCCGGGTTTGCAGTGGGGCGGTGGGCATCGTGATTGACGATGGATCTACATCGGAGGACATTGCTTTTTTATTTTTAATAAAGGGATTGTCAAAAACTGTGTAAGTGTTTTTATTTCTTTTTGACACTTTTTTTTGGTGAATGTTCCCCATACTAATTCACAAAGGGGGGCTGGTTTCTGGGGCCCCCCTTATTAAAGAGGGCTTCCAGATTTCGATAAGCTCCCTGCCCACAGACCCCCACAACCCCCACTCAGGGTTTTGGGGAAGAGGCTCTTGTCCCCATCAACATGGAGACAAGGTGCTTTGGGGCGGGGGGGCAGAGCCCCCCGCCCCAAAGCACCCCCCAATTTTGAGGTCATGTGGTATGGTATGGTCCAGGAGGGGGGGTGCTCGCACGTCCCCCTCATTTTCTGGCCTGCCAGACTGCATGCTCGGATAAGGGTGTGATATGTATTTTTTGGGGGGGACCCTCACATGCCTATCAGCAAATTAGGTTGGGGTGTCTAATTTCCAAAAATGTGTCACTTGGGGGTATTGAACTGTCCTGGTATTTTATGCACAACATTAGAAGCTTATGTGACACATCACCCACTCTTCTAACCACTTGAAGACAAAGCCCTTTCTGACACTTTTTGTTTACATGAAAAATTTTTTTTTTTTGCTAGAAAATTATTTTGAACCCCCAAACATTAAAATGTGTTTATAGCAAAGGCCCTACAGATTAAAATGGTTGGTGTTGCAATTTTTTTCACACGATTTTTAAAACGCAATTTTTTGGGGAAAAAAAACATTTTTTTAACTTTAATGCACTAAAACACACTATATTGCCCAAATGTTTTGTGACATAAAAAGGATGATCTTATGCCGAGTACATTGATACCAAACACGACATGCTTTAAAATTGCGCACATACGTGCAGCTGCGACAAACTACATACATTTTTAAAAGCCTTTAAAATTCTTTACAGATTACCACTTTAGATTTACAGAGGAGGTCTACTGCTAAAATTACTGCCCTCGATGTGACCTCCACGTGATATCTCACATGCATGGTGCAATTGCTGTTTACATATGACACCAGACCGATGCTTGCATTCACCTTTGCGCGTGAGCACGGGGGGACAGGGGTGTTTTTTTTTATTTTTTTATATTATATTATTTAATTTTGCTTTTTTTATTTTTTTTTAAACTGTTCCTTTCATTTGTTTTTGTTTTTAATAATTTCTATTGCTATCTCAGGAATGTAAATATCCTCTATGGTAGTAATAGGTAGTGACAGGTACTCTTTTTTGAAAAAAATTGGGGTCTATTAAACCCTAGATCTCTCCTCTGCCTTCAAAGCATCTGACCACACCAAGATTGGTGTGATAAAATTATTTCCCAATTTCCCAATGGCGCTGTTTATATCCGGCGAAACCTAAGTCATAAAATGCTCGTAGCTTCCTGTTTCTTGGGCCATAGAGATGATTGGAGCCATTCTGGTCTCCGATCAGCTCTATGGTCAGCTGGCAGAACCACCGGCTGCATTCTCATGTTCCCTGTTGGGACAGGAGAGCCTGAGAAAACCATGGAAGATGGGGGGGGGACGTTCCCTCCCACTGCTTGTAAAAGCATTCTAGAGGCTAATTAGCTGCTAGAATTGCTTTTACTTGAAAGCCGACCACTGCCTGAAAAGAATGATACCAAGATGATACCAAAAACTGCACGCATCATTCTGGTATAACCACTCAAAGTCCAGCAACATATCAGTACGTTGCTGGTCCTTGTTGGGCATATATTGTAATGTTCTTTTTTTCATGAAGCCTGTGGGCTGAACAAAAAAAAGATTGATCGGTGGCTATGCCCACCATTAGAATACCGCCCTTCATCTATCCACTTCTAATGATGAGCATACATGCACCATTTTTGTTTTAACTGTGGTGGTGAAATCACCTCCTACAGCGCCGGAGTCGCTGATTTAAGCATTGTGAGAGCAAACGCTGTTGCTGTCAAGATAAATAAATCAGTGCTGCAGCTGAATGACATACCTGCTAAGCAAATGATGGTTAACAATAAAACAAAGTAACATTACAGTAAGACATACCATACCTGCAAAGCAAATACAATAAAACATAGAATTTTTTTTAACGCAATCTGTGCCTAAAAAATATATGCTAAAGCATAGGGGCAATCCACCCCTAATGTTAGGAGCAATTCGCTCCTCCACCCCTGCCCCCATGCTTCGGCATATATGCTCTTTTTTTTAACTGTGGTGGTGAAATCACCTCCTACAGCGCTGGAGTCACGGCTTTACATATGATGGGAGCAAACGCTGTTGCTGTGAGAATAAATAAACCCGTGCTGCAGCTGAATGGCGTGCCTGCTAAGCAAATGATGGTTAACAATAAAACAAAGTAACATTACAGTATAACAGTAAGACATACTATACCTGCAAAGCAAATACAATAGATCATAGTAAAAATAGAACATTACAGTTCTAAAATACAGTAACAATAGAGAGAAAACAATAGATATAGAACAATAGAGATCGAACAATAGAGTGGACACTAGAGAGTGAACATAAGAGAGAGAACAATAAAGAGAGAAGAAAAATAAAACCACAACTACTTTTAGATAAACTGTAAATGTTCCAGATTAGGGTCTCTCAAAATGTGATGGCCATCTCATCTTTTGAGACCCTATGTTCGTGTGCCCTAGGACTATGCAATGCTGTACCCTACGCTAATACTCCACTAGTGTGTGGTAGCATTTGAAACATTCACCAATGCAAAGACCAGGTTGGTCAGGACAGGATGGACAATAAAAGAGGGTGTCACGCCTAAATCCGTGCTTTCTACAGACACAACATCTTCTTTGGGGATTTCTTTGGGTAGGGGTACCAGGGAGGACATACAGAAAATGCCTCTCATGCAGCCGGCTCACTGCATTTACATTAGGAAGTTGGGCCACAGCACCGTCTGGAAACAGAAGGGCTGTGAAGATCTCTTCCTGGAATTTAAGGAAGGATCCAGTTCGTCCGGAAGCTATGTATAGCACATAAGCATTCAGCAGAGCCGATTGGAATAAATATACAGACACTTTTTTATACCAGCGTCTGGCCTTGTGGGCAATTAGGTATGGCGCCAACAACTGGCCGTTGAGATCCACCCCTTCCATATTAAGGTTATGTTCGTGGACACAGACAGGTTTCTCCACAACACCAGTCGCCGTTTGAATTTGGACCGTTGTGTCTGCGTGAAGCCGCGCTTCAGCATCCAGCGCAGACAAGCAGCTTGCGCTACAGGCCTCGTTCTGGCCGCTGTCCGAGACCCGGAAACCATCCACAGGATAGAACATCGGCTCCCCTGCATACTAAGACTGCGCCTGGACACTGCTGGCACGAGCGAAGATGTACATCTCACTGGACTCCCACATGCCATTTTAAAGATAATTCAGCATGAGTGTTTTGATGCTACTGTCATTAAAATTACACAGTTTTACTCTAGCGGCGCCTGCCTTTGTCTTTTTCTCTTCACATGCTCTGGAGTTCAGCTTCAGCTCCCCTTGCAAGGCAGCCCGGAGTACACAAGACTGTTATCTCACCATAGAGCAACAGCTCAAAGGACTTCTTTCGACAGGTGTCCTATACTATATTACAGTGTGCGCCACTATTTTGTATCTTTTTCTATGGCCAGAAAACTTAATCAGGGACTCATCAACGCAGAGAACTTGATCAGGAGTAAACAAGGCTGCAAACTATTGGTTGAAGTGGTTTACGAGGGGCTGAATTTTGTAGGGCCGATCGTATTCAGGGTCACCCCGAGGATGACCGAGTTCATTGTCATTGAAATGCATTAACCCGGAAGATCTTCTCGCATTGTGTCCTGGTCATGGAAGCAGAGAACAAGTACATATGGTGAATTGGGTCAGTGAACCAATATGACCGCAACTCACTTTTTTTAGTTATGCCCATGAGGAGGGATAGGCCCAGGAAGTTCTTAAATTCGGAGACCGTAATAGGTCACCAATCTCTGGCAAGGGTCAACTGGGGATTAGTGGTGATGAATTGACTAGCATACAAATTGCTTTGGTCCACAATAGATCTATAGAGGCCTTCCATGAATAACAGCAAATAAAAATCAAGTGACGTAAAATCAACTGTTTCCATCTGAATTCCGGGTTGGCCAGTGAATGGAGAAAGTATGGGTGCTGCAGAAGTGGTGGGCTCTCAATTCGGATTGGCAAATGCAGCAGGAAGGGCACTATGGGCTCGACGGGCCTTTCTTTGTCTTCTTGGTGGCAGCGAGACACTAGTTGTGCTAGCCACCTCACCAGCTTGAACTTCACTTATGGGACTCGCCACGTCACCACGTGTTACTGCAGTGCTGGATGTACTAGGCCGCTGGTGCTTGCCAGTTCACCAGAAGAATGAGCGGCACTAGTACTCCAATCTCTGGCAAGGGTCAACTGGGGATTAGCGGTGATGAATTGACCAGCATACAAATTGCTTTGGTCCACAATAGATCTATAGAGGCCTACCATGAATAACAGCAAATAAAAATCAAGTGACGTAAAATCAACTGTTTCCATCTGAATTCCGGGTTGGCCAGTGAATGGAGAAAGTATGGGTGCTGCAGAAGTGGTGGGCTCTCAATTCGGATTGGCAAATGCAGCAGGAAGGGCACTATGGGCTCGACGGGCCTTTCTTTGTCTTCTTGGTGGCAGCGAGGCACTAGTTGTGCTAGCCACCTCACCAGCTTCAACTTCACTTATGGGACTCGCCACGTCACCACGTGTTACTGCAGTGCCAGGATGTACTAGGCCGCTGGTGCTTGCCAGTTCACCAGAAGGATGAGCAGCACTAGTACTGGCTCTCTGCTCCATACGATAGCCCTGCGGTTCTTGCACCTCAACAACAGCAGAAGAACGGGGTCGGGTACGCCTGACCTTGGCAGGGAACACTTCTCGTCATCACAGCTATCTGTCAGGGTGCCACTGCTGTCTACTGGTTCATATTCTGAGCCTGAATCTGACAGATGGGTGACTTAAAAGTATAGGAAGCTTAAAAAAATCCTTGAAAAAGTAAGTTTATTTCCTGTGTTATTTCAAATTGTAATATTTATTCTTGCATGTTTTGCTACATGTGCTTGGATTGACTGGTTTCACATCGTAAAATGTCAACTTTTATGTTAAGTTGAGTGTCCACTTATTTGGTAATGTTTCTTAGTAAACCCTGATCGTCTTCAAAAAAACATGTTTTGCACATATACACGTAAACCACATGTGGTCATGCATATTTTAATGAAAACAATGTTTAGAAACATTGTTGGCTAGATGATGTGTTGTAAGTAAATAGAATGTGAAATGCTAAACTGGATTCTGTGTAAAGGAGAGGACAATCAAGCAGCTGGTTACACAGCTTTTAACTCAAGAGCACTATAGTGTGGGCCACCTGAACAACCTTTTTAGGGTGTCACACACAGGTGCTCCAGTGGATACCTTGGGGTGTCTCCATGTGTGTTATTTTGGTCCAAAAATAAAAGTATTCCTGCTTTTTTGAATTCACAAAATCTCATGTGTTCATCTTGGAACTCAGCCAAAACTAACAATTGGACCCCACTTCCAAGCAATGTTTACAATTTATGCCCTCAAATCTCTGTGTGCTAAAGGATACCTTTTGTTTGTTTCATTCTCATAGGGGAGAGGAGACTGGGAGGACACCAATCTGAGGAGCCTTGGAAGCACAGACCACATAAAGAAAACCAAGATCCAAACGCACCCTAAGATCAGCATGTGGAGGAAGCGGAGGTGGAGGAAGCGGAGGTGGAGGAAGCGGAGGTGGAGGAAGGAGAGGTGGAGGAAGGAGAGGTGGAGCTTATCACCACAACAGGTCAGTGTCTGTCACCACAACTTCAAGGTAAAAACAGATGTAGGCCTGCATATTTCTAAATACTTTTTTTTTTTTTTAGGGGATGAACGTGGTGGTGTGTCAGAAACTCCAACTCCTCCATTCTCAAGTGCTAGTGCCAAAATACTTATTCAAGAAATAATGGAATGTAGTAGTGAAATGTCCATTATGAGGAACAGGATGAATGCGATTGAGCAAAAATATAAAAACATTATAGATATTTTGGGACGAATAGCCTGAACGCCCCCCACCCCCCTGTTATTTTGTATTTTTTGGAAACAAACATTTGCACTTGTTTTCCCACCAGCCAAAATTTGAAGATGCACACAGTGTGTCAACATGTGCTATCTGCCGTCACAGGATATCTATGTCCCTGTTTTGGGGGTGCAACCTCTTCCTCGCTACTCAAGTAGGTGAGAGGAAGGGTTTGCACCCCCAAAGCACGTCCATTGATCCCCCATGATGGCAGATAGCACATGTTGACTTTAGCCATGGGCTCACTTTGAAAAGACCCATTTTGCAACCAATAAACTGTGTGCATCTTCAAATTTTGGGATGGTTCAGGGGTGACATCACCCCATCTCAGGTTTATCGTTTTCATGTTGAACTTTGTAAGTTCCATTGTTCTGATATGTTTGCTATTTTGACCTATGCATGTTTATGCAAAACCAAAAGAAAGCAAAAAATATTATTATTCTCCAAAATGTGGAGCAAAAAATTTCTACATTGTATTTAGTTAAAAAAAAAACGCACCTGTGGTGCACAGAGTGAAAAATATTTTGGACACTCAAAAATGTGTGGCTTGTTCTTTCTATGCTCAATAGCAGTTCAGAAAATTCCAAATTCATGTTTTTTTACTGTGACAATTGTGGCTATTTACTAAAGACAAATACACTTGGTACTACAAGAACCTGGGAGACACATAATAAAAAAGTAAAAAAGCAATAATGACAAAACAAGTTTTTCAAATATATATTTTTCATTTATTTTTTGGTAAAAAAGTTCAGGTATGGTCTGGCATTGCGATGGCCCCCCTACCCGTGAAGTACTCAACGTATTTATCACGTACTTCACGGGCACTTTGGGCGGCCAAGCAAGTACGGGCAGTGTCCAGGCTGGTCAGAATGTTCATCTCAGATAGACCGGCCTCAGGCCCAACTGTAGATATATATGTTGAAGAGTATTGTCTCGAGAAATTGTGCAATATGCAGCAGCAGTAAATTAGGTGGTTGAGTCTGTATTCCGCCATGTGGATAGCTGTCTGAAACAGGCGGAACCGGCTGGCCATTATCCTGAAGGCATTCTCCACAACCCTCTGGGCTCTGGCCAGCTGCTAATTAAAAACACTTCTTTCCGGGGTGAGGATGCGTTGGGAAAACAGCCGCATCAGGTGTTGTCCCAGTCCAAATGCTTCATCCGCGATAAAAACAAAAGGAAGTCCATCCACGTTGTCTGCATCTGGAGGCAGTGCCAGGCCCCCAGACTGCAGACGGTGAGCGAACTCCATCTGCGCGAATACTCCGCCATCGGACATCCGGCCATTCTTCCCCATGTCCACATACAGGAACTCATACCGTGCCGACACCACCGCCATTAACACAAGACTATTAAAACCTTTATAGTTATAATAGTATGACCCGGAACGGGGGTGGCGGCACTATGTTGACGTGCTTGCCATCAATTGCCCCTCCGCAGTTGGGGAAGTCCCACCGCTGGGCAAATTGGGCAGCCACAGTCTGGCATTCCTGTGGTGATGAAGGAAACTGTGGAATCAAACAAAAAAAATACATTAGTACTTTTGCACTTTACATTGCAAGCAGATTACACAAAGACATTGTTGGCCAACATCAGTATAACATTTATTATTTAAACACAAAAATAGAAAGCCCACTTATCAGATGACTCACCCCCGCTGATGGGCCATTTGAAAATATTCTAAGGGGGGGTTATAGCTGATTTTGTGCCCCCCCAAAAAAGGCTCTACCACTCTGCTGAACTTGAATGTGAACTAAAACATTTGGACACATTTTAGGGGGGGAGGGGTCCAAAACTACTATGGCGCTGACAAAAAACATTGTTAGGAAAAAACTAGGCTAGGTGTGTTTGGGCCCAGGATAGCATGCTGGAGAGGTTAGTGAAGGGAAATAGGCCAAGAAAAGAGCCATTATAAGTAAAAACATGCATGGGGAGAAAGGGGACATTCCCAGCATATTACAATCAGGGTAATTTGGGAAGGTGGAAAGAAATACAATACATTAGCAAACATTCAAAAACTAGAATGTGATGTTAAAGGAGAAAACTTACCTCCATATAGTCCTTCTGCAGGACCTGGATGATGGCAGAACACGTTTCCGGGATAATGATCCCAAGAGCCGGGGGGGGAGATGCCTGTTGAGAACTCGAGGTCCTGCAAGCTTCTCCCAGTCGCCAGGTATCTCAACGTGGCAATAAGCCTCTGCTCGGCAGTGATGGCCTGGCGCATCACAGTGTCCTGCCTCGTGATATAGGAGGACAGCAAATCCAACAGACAGTGAAAAACGGGGTCCGTCATCCTGAGATAATTTCTGAAATCATCAGGATTATTCTCATGGATTTCCCGCAGCAGAGACATATGAGAGAATTGGTCCCGCTGGAGCAACCAATTCTTGGTCCATGAACTCCTCCTCACCCTGTTCATGGACTGAACTTGGGTTACAGTGTTAACCGCAACACCAAGCCCATAGCCAGCACGAGCTCTACGACGAGAACGTACTTCAAACATGGCTTTAAACCGGTCGGCTGGTCAGAACGAACTCAACCAGAATGCACCGAGGAACAGCAAGGCCTGAGAAGAACGACCTGAAAAACAGTAACGAGCAGCCAAGAAGGCACTGCAAAACAGTAACGACCTGACTGCACGCACTGAATAACAAATACGAACCCACAAGCACAAACTGAACACCAGGAAACGATCTGCAAAGCACGGAGACTGAAAAGCGCAAATCGGCTCTCACCAAACTTTTACTAACACACGGTAACACAAAATCAGCAAAAGCAGCCCAAAGGGTGGCGCCATTCGATTTGAACTTCCCCTTTATAGTGCCGTCGTACGTGTTGTACGTCGCGTCGTTTTGGTGCGGTCAGGTTTTAGACTGATGGTGTGTAGGCAAGACTGATGGAAGTCAGCTTCATCGTATTTCCGATGGACAAAACCATCGGATTAGAATCCATAGGATATCCGATCGTGTGTACGAGGTTTCAGGGGGTTTAGTACACGCCCCACACTATATAAGGCCGCCTCCGTGGCGGCCTTGTGTAGTGTGTTGCGGTGGTTAAAGAGAGAGGTTAAAGAGAGAGAGAGACAGTGTAATTTGATTTGAGTTAGATAGAGCAGGCAGGCGAGTCAGTTAGCTGTAGTTACAGTGTGTAGAGGATATATGCATCCTAGGTGTTGTATATATATTTATATACTGCATTCAGTTTAGCTAGATCCGTTCCTGTTATTCTCTATACTGACAGGCAGGCAGGTGATTGTGCTAGCTGCAGTGTTTCACTTAGTGTACTGTGTCCTTTGCACAGTGTGCACCAAAAGCTTACTTGAATACATTTGCTGGTGTTCTGATACAAATACAGGCAGGGAGCTGCAGTATTTTGCTTTAGTGTCCTTTGCACAGTGTGGACCTAAAGCTTACCGCAATACAATTGCTGCTGTTCTGATACAAATACAGGCAGGGATCTGCAGTATTTTGCTTTAGTGTCCTTTGCACAGTGTGCACCTAAAGCTTACCTCTACAATTGCTGCTGTTCTGATACAAATACAGGCAGGGATCTGCAGTATTTTGCTTTAGTGTCCTTTGCACAGTGTGCACCTAAAGCTTACCTCTACTATTGCTGCTGTTCTGATACAAATACAGGCAGGGATCTGCAGTATTTTGCTTTAGTGTCCTTTGCACAGTGTGCACCTAAAGCTTACCTCTACTATTGCTGGTGTTCTGATACAAATACAGGCAGGGATCTGCAGTATTTTGCTTTAGTGTCCTTTGCACAGTGTGCACCTAAAGCTTACCTCTACTATTGCTGGTGTTCTGATACAAATACAGGCAGGGATCTGCAGTATTTTGCTTTAGTGTCCTTTGCACAGTGTGCACCTAAAGCTTACCTGAATACAATTTCTGGTGTTCTGATACAAATACAGGCAGGGAGCTGCAGTATTTTGCTTTAGTGTCCTTTGCACAGTGTGCAGCTAAAGCTTACCAGCAGATCGCACCGTTGCTATTTGCAACATATGTCTGAAGCGTATCTCACATGGCCAAAACATGAGCCTCTTGGGCACCATGTGCTTAACCAGACATATGTCGACCTGCCATGCAGTTCATTGGCAAGCATAAAAAAAAGACCCACACCAAAGAACAAAACGGACCTCTTCTTGCTCCTCATAAACTGGGATCTCCAACCCCACTATACCTTCAGTCCTCTCTGAAACCTGCACTGAGAGGAATGAAGGTGTAGAATTAGGCGTGTCACAGCCAAGTACTTGCGGGCAATCTGCTATTGGTAAACCGATGTCAGATTGTACCAGGCAAATTTCCCTGCCCCAGCTGCTGCACTGCCGAAAGAAGTTTGCTCCCAGCCATCCACATGCCCAGCGGTTGAATGCTAGCTTGGCTAAATTGCTAGCACTTCAACTGCTGCCTTTTCAGTTGGTAGACTCTGCCCCCTTCCGTGAGTTTGTGGAATGTGCGGTTCCTCAGTGGCAGGTTCCCAAACGCCACTTTTTCTCATGGAAGGCGATTTCGGCTCTCTACCGGCATGTGGAAGGCAATGTCTTGGACTCGCTGGACAGGGCGGTTAGCGGTAAGGTGCATATTACCGCTGACTCATGGTCCAGCAGGCATGGACAGGGACGTTACCTATCTTTCACAGCGCATTGGGTGACTCTGCTGGCAGCTGGGAAGGATGCAGGACAAGGTGCAGTAGTGTTGGAGGTTGTTCCACCACCACGCCTCCAAAATGCTACTACTGGTGATTCTGACACACCTCTCTCCTCCACCCCCTCCTCTTCTTCTTCCTCCATGGCCTCTTCCTGTGCTTTGTCCTCGGAACCAGCGGTGCTCCGTAGGCGTTCAAGGGGCTACGCAAGTACGCAGGCAAAAAGATGCCATGCGGTGCTTGAGCTGGTGTGCTTGGGGGACAGGAGCCACACTGGGGCAGAGATTCTGTCAGCTCTGCAAGGGCAGGCTCAGAAGTGGTTGACGCCATGCCAGCTTAAGCCAGGAATGGTGGTTTCAGACAATGGCACCAACCTCCTCTCTGCCCCCAACAGAGACAACTGACCCATGTGCCCTGTTTGGCTCACGTCCTTAACTTGGTGGTGCAGCGGTTCTTGGGCAGGTACCCGGGCTTACAGGAGGTCCTGAAGCAGGCCAGGAAACTCTGTGGGCATTTCCGCTGGTCATATAATGCCAGTGCTCGGCTGGCTGACCTGCAAAAGGAATACAACCTGACCAAAAACCGCCTAATCTGTGACATGCCCACCAGGTGGAACTCTACGTTGGCCATGCTGCAGCGGCTGCACACGCAGCAGAGGGCCATCAATGAGTATATGTTGCAATATGGCACCAGGACAGGGTCAGGGGAGCTTGGATTTTTTTCCCTACGCCAGTGGGCCATGATCAGGGATGCATGCACTGTCCTGGCACCATTTGAGGAGGCCACGAGGATGGTGAGCAGTGACAGTGCATGCATCAGTGACACTGTACCTCTTGTCCACCTGTTGGAGCATACGCTGCGTGGAATAATGGACAGGGCACTTGAGGCAGAACAGAGGCAGGAAGAGGAGGACTTCCTTGCCTCTCAAGGCCCCCTTTATCCAGACAGTGTTCCTTCTATCCCACCCATCACACATGGAGGGGGAGGAGGAGGAGGAGGAGGAGGAGGATTGTGTCAGCATGGAGGTGGAGCCTGGCACTCAGCATCATCAGCAGCAGTCTTTTAGGGATGATTTACAGTCCCAAGAAACCCGTGGACTTGTACGTGGCTGGGAGGAGGTGGCTGCGGATCATGTCTTCCTTAGTGACCCAGTGGACTCCAGACCGAATGCCTCAGCTAACCTACGCTGCATGGCCTCCCTGACCCTCTTGTCCACCTGTTGGAGCACACGCTACATGGAATAATGGACAGGGCACTTAAGGCAGAACATAGGGAGGAAGAGGCCTCTCAAGGCCCCCTTTATCCAGACAGTGTTCCTGCTGGCCTGCCTATCACACAGAAAGAGGACGAGGGGGAGGAGGATTGTGACAGCATGGAGGTGGAGCCTAGCACTCAGTATCAACAGCAGTCTTCAAGGGATCAATTATAGTCCCAAGACACCCATGGACTTGTACGTGGCTGGGAATAGGTGGCTGTGGATCATGTCGTCGTGAGTGACCCAGAGTACTCTGGACCGAATGCCTCAGCAAACCTACGCTGAATGGCCTCCCTGATCCTGCAAAGCCTGCGGAAGGATCCTCGTATTCATGCTATCAAGTAAAGGGATCATTATTGGCTGGCAACCCTCCTTGATCCACGGTACAAGGGTAAGGTTGCAGACCTTATCTTGCCGTCGCAGAGGGAGCAGAGGATGAAGCATCTTCGGGAGGCCTTGCAGAAAGGTCTGTGCAACGCGTTCCCAGAGACTGGGAGGTTACAAATTCCTGGTCCTGGATAGGGTTGAGCCGAACACCCCCCGGTTTGGTTCGCACCACAACCTGCGAACGGATCGAAAGTTTGCGCAAACTTTAGAACCCTATTAAATACAATGGACGCAAATGTTGGAAATCTGAAGTGCTAATTATAACGCTAATATGTAAGTTATAGCTAATATGTAAGTTATTGTCCTAAAAATGGTTTGGGGACCCGGGTCCTGCCCCAGGGGACATGTATCAATGCAAAAATACGTTTTAAAAATGGTAGTTTTTTCGGGAGCAGTGATTTTAATGATGCATAAAGTGAAAAAAAAGTGAAATATTCCTTTAAATATCGTACCTGGGGGGTGTCTAAAGTATGCCTGTGAAGTGGCACGTGTTTCCCGTGTTTAGAACTGTCCCTGCACAAAATGACATTTCTAAAGGAAAAAAAGCCATTTAAAACTGCTTACGGCTTTAATGTAATGTCTGGTCCCGGCAATATGGATGAAAATCATTGAGAAAAATGGCATGGCTACCCCATCAGACCCACCCCACCCTACTCAAACCCATTACCAGCCCCTTTGGGTCTTGTATGGATATTAAGGGGAACCCCTCACCCAAAATAAAAAAGGCCCTATATACTCTGAACAGCAGTATACAGGCAGTGCAAACAAGACACAGACTGTAGGTTTGTTCTTAAGTAGAATCTGTTTGTAATTTGGAACAGGTACATATTTTAAGTGTAGCTCTAGCCAAAAAATAAATTTTTAAGCTTTTTGGAAAACATAGGGAAGGGTTAACACCCCTGTAACATTTGTTTTGCTGTCTGTGTACCTGTTCAGAACATTTCACCTCACTTTCCGTCCCAATGACAAATGTTTTTGGAAAATTTGGGGTTTTTATTGAAACAAGGATTGGTGATAAAGCATCAGTAGAGAGGAGACACCTTTTTCCCATATTAACTCTTATGCCGCGTACACACGATCAAAAATTCGACGTGAAAAACGAGGAACAGCTTGTTCCCCCCACACGCGGCCGTTTTAAATGACATTTTTTTTTTTGTCGAAAAAAACGACCGTGTATGGGCTCCCCGGCAGTGTTTCCTTATGGGAAAACTGCCGCGGAAAAAAACAACGGGAATCACGACGAGAAAAATTAGAGCATGTTCTATTTTTTCTCGTCGTGATTAATGCCGTTTTTCCCATCGAGAAAAACGACAAAAAGCCCATAGACGATCGTTTTTCTCGTGCAAAGGAAAAAATTTAATTTTTCTCGACGGGAAAAATGATCATGTGTACGCGGTATTACAGGAGAGAATTTCCCTTCCTATGCGTAGATTTCCTCTCACTTCCTGTTGTCTCCTTCCGTTTGCAAGTAGGAGTCGTTTGTAAGTTGGATGTTTGAAAGTAGGGGCCTGCCGTATATACTCTGCAGAAATTTGCCCCTTAGGTGTTGCCACAACACTGTAAGCCCTCACAGTTACTCTTGGTGGGCGCTGGAACACCTTGCTGTGAACTATTATATCAGGAATTGTAATTACAAGCCATTGTTGAACAGTGGTAGGAAAAATTGGGCCTTTGGTGGTGGTGCTGGTGCCACAACACTGTAAGCCCTCACAGTTACTCTTGGTGGGCGCATGAATGGGCCCTGCTGTGAATTATTAGATCAAAAATTGTAATTAGACGCCCCTGTTAAACATGGGCAGAAAAATTGGGCCTTAGGCACTGGTGCTGGTGCCACAACACTGCAACCCCTCACAGATACTCTAGTTGGAGCACAGGAATGAGCCCTGCTGCAAAGTATTGCATTAAAAATTGTAATTACACGCCCCTGTTAAACAGGGGCTGAAAAATTGGGCCTTAGCCACTGGTGGCGGGATCATTGAGGAGGAAGAGGATAGTCAGTCAGCATAACAGGACAGTCACTCAGCATCAGCATAGGCAGTCTTGAAGGGATGTGACATTTAAAAAAAAAATATTCGGTTACATCAGCTTCAGGTGCTTGGTAGCTGGTGGTGATCCAAGACTGATTCATCTTTATGAAGGTCAGTCGATCAACCGAGTCGGTGGACAGGTGCACCCCGTGATCAGTTACAAAGCCTCCAGCAGCACAGAATGTGCGTTCCGAAAGAACGCTGGATGCAGGACACGCCAGTAGCTCAATTGCATACTGTGCAAGCTCTGGCCAGTGATCCATCCTCAAGACCCAGTAAGCCAGAGGATTTTTGGTGGGAAAGGTGTCCAAGTCTGACCTTGCCCCTAGGTATTCCTGGACCATGTAAACCAGACGCTGGCGATGGTTGCTGGAACCGATCATACCTTTGAGCTGCGGACTAAAAAATTGTCTGAACGCATCGGTCAGACGGTCACCTTCTCCACCGCTCCTTCTGTGACTGACCGAAGCCTCAGCAACTCGTTGTCCAGGACCAGGAGTTTGTAACCTCCCAGTCTCTGGGAACGCATTGCACAGACCTTTCTGCAAAGCCTCCCAGAGATGTTTCATCCTCTGCTCCCTCTGCGACGGCAAGATAAGGTCCACAACCTTACCCTTGTACCATGAATCAAGAAGAGTGGCCAGCCAGGTCCCTCTCCTTGATCCGAAGAATACGAGGATCCTTCCACAGGCTTTGCAGGATCAGGGAGGCCATGCAGCGTAGGTTAGCTGAGGCATTCGGTCCGGAGTCCACTGGGTCACTAAGGAAGACATGATCCGCAGCCACCTCCTCCCAGCCACGTACAAGTCCACGGGTTTCTTGGGACTGTAAATCATCCCTAAAAGACTGCTGCTGATGATGCTGAGTGCCAGGCTCCACCTCCATGCTGACACAATCCTCCTCCTCCTCCCCCTCCTCCTCCCCCTCCATGTGTGATGGGTGGGATAGAAGGAACACTGTCTGGATAAAGGGGGCCTTGAGAGGCAAGGAAGTCCTCCTCTTCCTGCCTCTGTTCTGCCTCAAGTGCCCTGTCCATTATTCCACGCAGCGTATGCTCCAACAGGTGGACAAGAGGTACAGTGTCACTGATGCATGCACTGTCACTGCTCACCATCCTCGTGACCTCCTCAAATGGTGCCAGGACAGTGCATGCATCCCTGATCATGCCCCACTGGTGTGGTGAAAAAAACCCGAGCTCCCCTGACCCTGTCCTGGTGCCGTAGTTGCACAGGTACTCATTGATGGCCCTCTGGTGCGTGTGCAGCCGCTGCAGCATGGCCAACGTTAAGTTCCACCTGGTGGGCATGTCACATATAAGGCGGTTCTTGGGCAGGTTCAACTCCTTTTGCAGCTCAGTCAGCCGAGCACTGGCATTATATGATCGGCGTAAATGCACACAGATGTTCCTGGCCTGCCCCAGGACATCCTGTAAGCCTGGGTACCTGCCTAAGAACCGCTGCACCACCAGGTTAAGGATGTGAGCCACACAGGGCACATGGGTCAGTTGTCCCTGTTGGAGGGCGGAGAGGAGGTTGGTGCCATTGTCACAAACCACCATTCCTGGCTTAAGCTGGCGTGGTGTCAACCACCTCTCGGCCTGTCCCTGCAGAGCTGACATAACCTCTGCCCCAGTGTGACTCCTGTCCCCCAAACACACCAGCTCAAGCACGGCATGGCATCTTTTTGCCTGTGTACTTGCGTAGCCCCTTGAACGCCTACGGAGCACCACTGGTTCCAAGGACAAAGCACAGGAAGAGGCCATGGAGGAAGAAGAAGAGGAGGGGGTGGAGGAGAGAGGTGTGTCACAACCAGTAGTAGCATTTTGGAGGCGTGGTGGTGGAACAACCTCCAACACTACTGCACCTTGTCCTGCATCCTTCCCAGCTGCCAAAAGAGGCTTTGCAGGATCAGGGAGGCCATGCAGCGTAGGTTTGCTGAGGCATTCGGTCCAGAGTACTCTGGGTCACTCACGAGGACATGATCCGCAGCCACCTCCTCCCAGCCACGTACAAGTCCATGGGTGTCTTGGGACTGTAATTGATCCCTTGAAGACTGCTGTTGATACTGAGTGCTAGGCTCCACCTCCATGCTGTCACAATCCTCCTCCTCCTCGTCCTCTTCCTGTGTGATAGGCGGGCCAGCAGGAACACTGTCTGGATAAAGGGGGCCTTGAGAGGTAAGGAAGTCCTCCTCTTCCTCCCTCTGTTCTGCCTTAAGTGCCCTGTCCATTATTTCATGCAGCGTGTGCTCCAACAGGTGGACAAGAGGGACAGTGTCACTGATGCATGCACTGTCACTGCTCACCATCCTCGTGGCCTCCTCAAATGGTGCCAGGACAGTGCATGCATCCCTGATCATGGCCCACTGGCGTGGGGAAAAAAATCCAAGCTCCCCTGACCCTGTCCTGGTGCCATATTGCAACATATACTCATTTATGGCCCTCTGATGCGTGTGCAGCCGCTGCAGCATGGCCAACGTAGAGTTCCACCTGGTGGGCATGTCACAGATTAGGCGGTTTTTGGGCAGGTTGTATTCCTTTTGCAGGTCAGCCAGCCGAGCACTGGCATTATATGACCAGCGGAAATGCCCACAGAGTTTCCTGGCCTGCTTCAGGACCTCCTGTAAGCCCGGGTACCTGCCTAAGAACCGCTGCACCACCAAGTTAAGGACATGAGCCAAACAGGGCACATGGGTCAGTTGTCCCTGTTGGGGGGCAGAGAGGAGGTTGGTGACATTGTCTGAAACCACCATTCCTGGCTTAAGCTGGCATGGCGTCAACCACTTCTGAGCCTGCCCTTGCAGAGCTGACAGAATCTCTGCCCCAGTGTGGCTCCTGTCCCCCAAGCACACCAGCTCAAGCACCGCATGGCATCTTTTTGCCTGCGTACTTGCGTAGCCCCTTGAACGCCTACTGAGCACCGCTGGTTCCGAGGAAAAAGCACAGGAAGAGGCCATGGAGGAAGAAGAAGAGGAGGGGGTGAAGGAGAGAGGTGTGTCAGAATCACCAGTAGTAGCATTTTGGAGGCGTGGTGATGGAACAACCTCCAACACTACTGCACCTTGTCCTACATCTTTCCCAGCTGCCAGCAGAGTCACCCAATGTGCCGTGAAAGATAGGTAACGTCCCTGTCCATGTCTGCTGGACCATGAGTCAGCGGTAATATGCACCTTACCGCTGACCGTCCTATCAAGCGAGGCATGGACATTGCCTTCCACATGCCGGTAGAGAGCCGGAATTGCCTTCCATGAGAAAAAGTGGAGTTTGGGAACCTGCCACTGAGGAACCGCACATTGCACAAACTCATTGAAGGGGGCAGAGTTTACCAACTGGAAAGGCAGCAGTTGAAGTGCTAGCAATTTAGCCAAGCTAGCATTCAACCGCTGGGCATGTGGATGGCTGGGAGTGAACTTCTTTCGACGGTCCAGCAGCTGGGGCAGGGAAATTTGCCTGCTACAATCGGACGTCGGTGTACTGCTAGCAGAGTGCCCGCAAGTACTTGGCTGTGACACACCTAATTCTACACCTTCATTCCTCTCAGTGCAGGTTTCAGAGAGGACTGAAGGTATAGTGGGGTTGGAGATCCCAGCTGATGAGGAGCAAGGAGAGGTCCGCTTTGTTCTTTGGTGTGGGTCTTTAAGGTACGCTTGCCAACGAGCTGCATGGCAGGTCAACATATGTCTGGTCAAGCATGTGGTGCCCATGCGGCTGATGTTTTGGTCACGCGAGATATGCTTCAGACATATGTTGCAAATAGCAGTGGTGCGATCTGATGCACTCGACTCAAAAAAGGCCCACACCAAAGAACTTTTGGAATAACGCGCAGAGGCAGCGCCCTGCACAGGCGGAGCTTTGCGGTGTGATTCAGTCGGTGTGCTGCCCTTAAGCTGGCCCCCGGAGGGCATCCTGCCTCGTTGGAGATGTGCCTCCTCCTCCTCCTCCTCTCTCCTATCAGGCACCTACGTGGAGTCAGTGACCTCATCATCCCCTCCCTATTGACTGCCAGATTGCTGTCCTTCTTAAGCATCCCCTCTCTCTGCGCTCATGCTACTGCCTTCCTCTAGCTGGGTATCATCATCAGAGCCTTCAAAACGCTGGGCATCCTCCTGGAGCATGTACCCAACACTGTGTTTAAACAGTTCGGGGAACTCCTCAGGAGGACATGGTGGGTCTAGGGAAGGAGTGACTGATGACATTGATACGAGCGTTGGCAGCTGCTTTGCCAGTACCCTGAGCCTGGGTGAGAGAGGATGAGGAGGATGAGGAGGGCTTGGTCATCCACTCTACCAAGTCTTCGGCATGATGCGGCTCAACACGTCCAGCTGCCGAAAATAAGGACAAGCGTGTCCCATGGCCACGTGCTGATGACGATGCACCGCTTCCACGACCAGCACTGTTGCCCCTAGACACAGAGCCTGCTTGCCCTCTTTTATTGGCTTGTGACTGTCTGCCTCTCCTTGTTTGCCTTCCAGACATACTAATGGCCTGCAGGGAGATGGGAAAACCAGCAATAAGGGTTAGCTTCAGGTGTATACTGTGCAGGAGGTACACTACACCCACTGTAACTGCTTGCAGATGCCTGTGTTACACAAGAAAACAACACCAACACCAGCAATAAGGGGTAGCTTCAGGTGTATACTGTGCAGGAGGCACACTACACCAACTGTAACTGCTTTCAGATGCCTGTGTTACACAACAGAACAACATCAACACCAACAGAAGGGGTAGCTTCAGGTGTATACTGTGCAGGAGGCACACTACACCCACTGTAACTGCTTGCAGATGCCTGTGTTACACAACAGAACAACACCAACACCAGCAATAAGGTGTAGCTTCAAGTGTATACTGTGCAGGAGGCACACTACACCCACTGTAACTTCTTGCAGATGCCTGTGTTACACAACAGAACAACACCAGCAATAAGGGGTAGCTTCAAGTGTATACTGTGCAGGAGGCACACTACACCCACTGTAACTGCTTGCAGATGCCTGTGTTACACAACAGAACAACACCAACACCAGCAATAAGGTGTAGCTTCAAGTGTATACTGTGCAGGAGGCACACTACACCCACTGTAACTTCTTGCAGATGCCTGTGTTACACAACAGAACAACACCAGCAATAAGGGGTAGCTTCAAGTGTATACTGTGCAGGAGGCACACTACACCCACTGTAACTGCTTGCAGATGCCTGTGTTACACAACAGAACAACACCAACACCAGCAATAAGGGGTAGCTTCAGGTGTATACTGTGCAGGAGGCACACTACACCCACTGTAACTGCTTGCAGATGCCTGTGTTACACAACAGAACAACACCAACACCAGCAATAAGGGGGAGCTTCAGGTGTATACTGTGCAGGAGGCACACTACACCCACTGTAACTGCTTGTAGATGCCTGTGTTACACAACAGAACAACACCAACACCAGCAATAAGGGGTAGCTTCAGGTGTATACTGTGCAGGAGGCACACTACACCCACTGTAACTGCTTGCAGATGTCTGTGTTACACAACAGAACAACACCAACACCAGCAATAAGGGGTAGCTTCAGGTGTATACTGTGCAGGAGGCACACTACACCCACTGTAACTGCTGCAGGTTAACAAGCAAAGATGACACTGACACTGTCCCTGCCTATCCTGCTCTCTCCCTGCACGCCAACACACTACACTCACTGTAACTGCGCTAGGTTAAGCAAAGATGACACTGACACTGTCCCTGCCTATCCTGCTCTCTCCCTGCACACCAACACACTACACTCACTGTAACTGCGCTATGTCAAGCACATATGACAATAACACTGACACTGTCCCTGCCTATCCTACTCTCTCCCTGCACGCCAACACACTATACAAGGCCGCCGCGCTTGCGGCCTTTTATAGTGTGGGGCATGAACTAAACCCCCCTGAGCTATAATTGGCCACAGGCATCATGCCTGTGGCCAATTATGGCTCTCCTCACTGCCGGCGCTGTGATTGGCCAAGCATGAGGGGTCACAGTGCATGCTTGGCCAATCATCAGCCAGCAATGCACTGCGATGGCGCAGTGCATTGTGGCTCATTCGCGCCACACGAATATGGCACTTATGGCCCACAAAGTTCTGGCTTTGCCGAACAGGGGAACAGCCGATGTTCGAGTCGAACATGCGTTTGACTTGAACAGCGAGCTCATCCCTAGTCCTGGATAACGTGTTGCTGAGGCTTCAGTCAGTCAAAGAAGGAGCGGTGGAGAAGGTGGCCGTCTGACCGATGCGTTCAGACAATTTTTTAGTACGCAGCCCCAAGGTATGATCGGTTCCAGCAACCATCGCCAGCGTCTGGTTTACATGGTGCAGGAATACCTAGGGGCGAGATCAGACATGGACACCTTTCCCACCGAAAATCCTCTGGGTTACTTTGTCTTGAGGATGGATCACTGGCCAGAGCTTGCACAGTATGCAATTGAGCTACTGGCCTTTTCCTGCATCCAGCGTTCTTTCGGAATGCACATTCAGTGCTGCTGGAGGCTTTGTAAACGATCACAGGGTGCGCCTGTCCACCGACTCGGTCGATCGACTGACCTTCATAAAAATTAATCAGTCTTGGATCACCACCAGCTACCAAGCACCTGATGCTGATGTAGCAGAATAATTTTCTTTGAAATGTCAGATCCCTTCAAGACTGCCTATGCTGATTCAGAGTGACTATCCTATTATGCTGAGTGACCATCCTCTTCCTCCTCAAGGATCATGCTGATAGCATGTAAGAAAATTTTTGTTTCTGGGCACCGCCACCAGTGGCTAAGGCCCAATTTTTCAGCCCCTGTTTAACAGGGGCGTGTAATTACAATTTTTAATGCAATACTTTGCAGCAGGGCTCATTCCTGCACTCCAACTAGAGTATCTGTGAGGGGTTGCAGTGTTGTGGCACCAGCACCAGTGCCTAAGACCCAATTTTTCTGCCCCTGTTTAACAGGGGCGTGTAATTACAATTTTTGATGCAAGACTTTGCAGCAGGGCTCATTGCTGCACTCCAACTACAGTATCTGTGAGAGGTTGCAGTGTTGTGGCACCAGTGCCTAAGGCCCAATTTTTCTGCCCCTGTTTAACAGGGGCGTCTAATTACAATTTTTGATGCAATACTTTGCAGCAGGGCTTATTGCTGCACTCCAAGTACAGTATCTGTGAGGGGTTGCAGTGTTGTGGCACCAGTGCCTAAGGCACCATTTTTATGCCCCAGTTCAACAGGGGCATGTAATTACAATTATTGATCTAATAATTCACAGCAGGGCCCATTCCCGCGCCCACCACGAGTAACTGTGAGGGCTTACAGTGTTGTGACATCACCACCACCACCAAAGGCCCAATTTTTATGCCCCTGTTCAACAGGGGCATGTAATTACAATCCTTGAATTAAAATGTTAAAGCTGGGCCCATTCCTGCGCCCACCAAGAGTAACTGTGAGGACTTACAGTGTTGTGGCACCAGCACCACCACCAAAGGCCCAATTTTTCCTACCACTGTTCAACAACGGCATGTAATTACAATTCTTGATATAATAGTTCACAGCAGGACGTTCCAGCGCCCACCAAGAGTAACTGTGAGGGCTTACAGTGTTGTGACAACACCAACACCTAAGGGCCAAATTTCTGCAAAGTATATACGGCAGGCCCCTACTTTCAAACATCCAACTTACAAACGACTCCTACTTGCAAATGGAAGGAGACAACAGTAAGTGAGAGGAAATCTACCCCTAGGAAGGGAAATTCTCTCCTGTAAGAGTTAATATGGGAAAAAGGTGTCTCCTCTCTACTGATGCTTTATCACCAATCCTTGTTTCAATAAAAAAAACACATTTTCAAAAAACATTTGTCATTGGGACGGAAAGTGAGGTGAAAAGTTCTGAACAAGAGCACAGACAGCAAAGCAAATGTTACAGGGGTGATAACCCTTCCCTATGTTTTCCAAAAAGCTTAAAAATAGATTTTTTTGGCTGGAGCTACACTTTAAAAATGTACCTGTTCCAAATTACAAACAGATTCTACTTAAGAACAAATCTACAGTGCCTGTCTTGTTTGCACCGCCTATACACTGCTGTTCAGAGTATATAGGGCCTTTTCAAAATTTTGGTGCAGGGTTCCCCTTAATATCCATACAAGACCCAAAGGGGCTGGTAATGGGCTGGGGGGGGGGTACCCATGCCATTTTTCTCAATGATTTTCATCCATATTGCCGGGACCAGACATTACATTAAAGCCGCAAGCAGTTTTAGATGACTTTTTTTCCTTTAGAAATGTCATTTTGTGCAGGGATAGTTCTAAACACGGGAAACACATGCCACTTCACAGGCATACTATAGACACCCCCCAGGTACGATATTTAAAGGAATATTTCAAAAAATTTTCACTTTAAAGTGGATGTAAACCCACTCTCATCCTTTCTAAACTACTGCCATAGTGCTGATCTATAAGGATATACGTGCCTCCTGCATGTATCCTTACCTGTCAAATATCTCCCCTCTGTCTGTTATAAGAACTGAAAAAAATAGTGAGAGAGGAGGGCGCTAATATGTAAAAGTAAATCTAAATTCATTAAAAAACGGTAGACATATATAGAAAAAACAATATGCTCTCCCCACTTAAATAAATACTGTGTATAAAAATCAACCAGTGTATACAAAAAAATACCAAATAAATTTGTGAACAACAAAGATTGACTATCATATAAATCAATACGAACAATGTAAAAATTCAGTTGAAACTTATTGCAAATAAAGTCCAAACCAATAAACCCCCAAACAAGGGTTAATAAATGCAAATAAATGTCCCACAAAAAAGTATTGTATAAACACCAATTAAATCCACTTCAAACAACGTATTGTGAAAAAAGGGTCAATTTGCTGCGGTAAGCTGCCATCCTTACTTAAAGTGCACTATCGGGTGTCAATATTATTATTGGTGAAGGTGGATCTTCATTTCTCTCAAGAATCACATTGGATTTTTTCACAATACGTTGTTTGAAGTGGATTTAATTGGTGTTTATACAATACTTTTTTGTGGGACATTTATTTGCATTTGCATGGGGGTTTATTGGTTTGGACTTTATTTGCAATAAGTTTCAACTGAATTTTTACATTGTTCGTATTGATTTATATGATAGTCAATCTTTGTTGTTCACAAATTTATTTGGTATTTTTTTGTATACACTGGTTGATTTTTATACACAGTATTTATTTAAGTGGGGAGAGCATATTGTTTTTTCTATATATGGCTACCGTTTTTTAATGAATTTAGATTTACTTTTACATATTAGCGCCCTCCTCTCTCACTATTTTCATTATTGATTTCAGTATTTCACTGTAATTTGAGGTGCAGCTTATATATAGCAAATATTTAGTATATTAATTGGCGCAGGCTTCATTTAAATCATAAGAACTGAAAAACTGCAGATTCTGTGGGTGGATCTGTTGTCTGGAGCTCGGTGGTGGAGTTGTGATGTCAGTAGACTCCCTGCCCACCTCTACACTCCCCTTGTCAACATGCATTTTCTCATGTGTATTCCTTACACTGAACTTCTGCTATGATCACTAACATCCAGTCAAAATACAGAAAAGTAACCCCATGACTACAGAAAAGGAGTGGGGGTGGGAATTAAAAAATATTGCCTGTCTCAGGCTTAGTGCATGAGATATGTAAATAACCTGTCATTCACAGCAAGGGGGCGGAACGGACAAAAGTTCTCTTGTTTGTCCGTTTATCTTACTGTAAAAAAGAAAAGAGGATTGCTCAGAGCTGGATTAACTCTTTGTGGCAAGACTGGGCACAGATGATAGGAAATCTTATACACTACATTGTGACAGCAAAAAAAAAAAAAAAAATTGGGTTTACATCCACTTTAAGCATCATTAAAATGACTGCTGCCAAAAAAACGGCAGTTTTTAAAACTTCTTTTTTGCATTGATACATGTCCCCTGGGGCAGGACCCGGGTCCCCAAACCCTTTTTAGGACAATAACTTACATATTAGCCTTCATAATTAGCACTTTTGATTTTGAACGTTCGAGTCCCATAGAATTTAATAGAGTTCTAAAGTTCGCGCAAACTTTCGGTCCGTTTGCAGGTTCTTGTGCGAACCGAACCAGGGGTGTTCGGCTCATCCCTAGTGACAAAAGCAAAAAAGATAGCTGTCAGATGGCAGGAACCTGGCTTAGGATTTTCAAATGCCTAACTAAGCATATTAGTGAGTTTATTGTCAAGAAGTTATAAAATATGTAGATTAAGATAAATTGTAGAATTTTCTGAAATGTTTTTCAGTATTTTTGGATATTTTTCTTAAAATGTTAGTTTCTGTTTCAGCATAAACATTTTACCAGGAAAATTGTAACTGATATATTTGTGTGGTGCAATTTTGTTGGTGCTTCTCAATTCAGAAAATAGTTTACAGCCAAAAAATCATATCTCTGTATGATTCAAATAAAACAAAAAAATCCCCAGGCATTTTTCATGACAATTTTACCCTAGAGAATTTGCTAACATGTCACTCTCAAAGCAGAGTTCCTTTCCTGTGCTCCTTAGTTGGTGTTTGGAAACTTGTCAAATTGATACTGCATTATTTAGCAAGTTGCTAAAAAAAGACATGCCTTTTGACGATATATTTAAAAAACATAATATATAAGTAAAAAAATCTACACTATTGCAAATGTAATTTTGAACATTTTGTTAAGATATATCATTGTAAAATTACATTTTACTAAACTCATTGCATTCTTCACATAATTTTAAAGTGCCAAAAAATGTTTGTCTTGCGCGTGGAGTAGTTAATATATACAGATTGCTTAATTAAAGTGCTATTTTTAGTCTAAAGCTTAAAACAAACCAAGTTGCACAGTGCCTTGGAAGAGTATTCATACCCCTTGAACACTTATGCCCTGTACACACGATCGGAGTATCCAATGGTCTAAAATCCGATGGAATTTTTCATCGGAATTCCGTTCAAGTTGTCTTGCATACACACTGTCAGACTAAATTCCGACCGTCCAAAACGTGGCGACGTAAAACACTCCGACGAGCCGAGAAAAATTAAGTTCAATGCTTCCGAGCATGCGTCGACTTTATTTTGAGCATGCGTGGGTTTTTTCCCTGTCGGAGTTCCACACAGACGATAGGAATTTCCTATCGTTTTTATTTTCAATCGGAGAAATTTAAAACATGTTCTATTTCTAAACACCAATGGAAAAAAGTCTGATGGGGTCCACACACAATCGGAATTTCCGATGAAACAAGTCCATCAGACTTTTTTCTTGGAAATTCCGATCGTGTGTACAAGGCATAAGTGGCACATAATTGTGAAGTGTAAGGAAAATGATAAATGGTTTTCAATTTTTTTACAAGTCAATTGTCAATATTTTGTAGAACCACCTTTCACTGCAATTACAGCTGCAAGTCTTTTTGGGGATGTCTCTACCAGCTTTGCACATCTAAAGAGGGAACATTTTGCACATTCTTCTATGCAAAATAGCTCAAGCTCTGTCAGATTGGATAGAGAGCGTCTGTAAACAGCAATTTTCAAGTCTTGCCACAGATTCTCAATTGGATTTAGATCTTGACTTTGACTGGGCCATTCTAACACATGAATATGCTTTGATCTAAACCATTCTTCCATTGTATGTTTAGGGTCGTTGTCCTGCTGGAATCTGAACCTCCGCCCCAGCTTCAAGTCTTTTGCAGACTCTAACATGTTTTTTTCTAAGATTGTCCTGTGTTTGGCTCTATCCATCTTCCCATCAACTCTGACCAGCCTTCCTGTCCCTGCTGAAGAAAAGCATCCCGACAACATGATGCTGCCACCACCATGTTTCACGGTTGGGATGGTGTGTTCAGGGTGATGTGCAATGTTAGTTTTCCACCCAACATAGCGTTTTGCTTTTGGGGGAAAAAGTTCAACTTTGGTCTCATCTGGCCAGAGTACCTTCTTCCATGTTACCATGGGCCTCTTGGCTGCTTCTCTGATTAATGCTTTCCTTGCCCGGCCTGTCAGTTTAGAATGGATGACCATGTCTTAGTAGGTTTGCAGTTGTGCCATACTCTTTCCATTTTTGGATGATGGATTGAACAGTGCTCCGTGAGATGTTCAAAGCTTTGGATATTTTTTCTATAACCTAACCCTACTTTCAACTTCTCCACAACATTACCCCTGACCTTCCTGGTGTGTTCCTTGCCTTCCATGATGCTGTTTGTTCACTAAGGTTCTTTAAAAAGCCGTTGAGGGCTTCACAGAACAGCTGTATTTATACTGAGAATAAATTAAACAGATGGACTCTATTTACGAATTAGGTGACTTCTGAAGGCAATTGGCTCCACTAGATGTTAGTTAGGGGTATCAGAGTACAGGGGGCTGAAAACAATTTCACGCCACACTTTTCAAATATTTATTTGTAAAAAAAAATGAAAACCATTTATAATTTTCCTTCAACTTCACAATTATGTGCCACTTTGTGTTGGTCTATTACATAAAATCCCAATAAAATACATTTACGTTTTTGGTTGTAACATGACAAAATGTGAAACATTTCAAGGGGTATGAATACTTTTTCAAGACACTGTAGTTTATAACATGTATCAGCACTTACCACACTGACGTATCCTGTATAGGAAGAATATACACCATTTATTGTAGCTCCTGCCTGTCCAACTGATTTGGAAAGCCTGAATAGAAGCACCCCCATATTTCCCTTTGACCAGGTTGCTAACCAGAATTTGCTGTCGAATAGTGATGATCAAGCAGACCTAGCATTGAATCGCCACCAGTTTCATGAACCTTGCTCAAAAATGCAGAAAATGCAAACTTTGAAGCAAACCCCAGTACCATTAAGAAAATGTACCAGAACAGTTATGCCGTGTACACACGATCGGAAATTCCAACAACAAATGTCCGATGTGAGCTTTTTGTCGGAATAACTGACCCGTGTGTAGGCTCCATCGAACATTTGCTGGCGGAATTTCTGACCACAAAAATTTGAGAGCTGGTTCTCAAATTTTCAGACTAGAAAACAAAAAGTGTCACAAAGGGCTTTGTCTTCAAGTGGTTAGAAGAGTGGATGATGTGTGACATAAGCTTCCTAATGTTGTGCATAAAATGCCAGGACAGTTCAAAGCCCCCCCAAATGACCCCATTTTGGAAGTAGACACCCCAAGCTATTTGCTGAAAGGCATGTTGAGTCCATGGAATATTTTATATTTTGACACAAGTTGCGGGAAAAAGACAATTTTTTTATTTTTTTTGCACAAAGTTGTCACTAAATGATACATTCTGGAATTTGAGGAAGGATAAAGTCTGAAGCTCTGTATAGCACATGAGCGTTCAGCGTTTTTGTGCCAGCATCTCGCTTTACGGTCAATGTGATACGGCGCCAAAAACTGGTCGTTGAGGTCCACCCCTCCCATATTTTGGTTATATTCGTGGACACAGAGGGGTTTCTCCATAACACCAGTCGCCGATCGAATTTGGACTGTCGTGTCTGTGTGAAGGGAGGTAAGAAGGAAAACATTCTTATTATCCCTCCACTTCACAGCGAGCAAATTATTACACTTCAAGCAGGCTCTCTCCCCCAGCCTAAGACGGGAATCTAAAAGCCCCAGCGATTAGGTCGCACGGTGCCACATAATCCAATCTGATGATCAAACAAGTGACTAACAGTGGCACGCTCGTGTAATAATTGTCCACATACAAGTGGTACCCCTTTCCAAATAAGGGTGACACCAAGTTCCACACTATCTTGCCAGCGCTCCCTATGTAATCTGGGCAGTTCTCCGGCTCTACGTGACTGTCTTTTCCCTCATAAACCATAAAGCTCCATACATACCCTTTTTCCCTGTCACAGAACTTATAGAGCTTGACCCCATATCTGGCACGCTTGCTAGGAAGGTACTGTTTGAAAGACAAGCGGCCAGAAAATGTGATCAGGGACTCATCAAGGCAGACAACTTGATCGGGAGTAAACAAGGCTGCAAAACGTTCGTTGAAGTGGTTTATGAGGGGCCAAATTTTTTAGAGCCGATCAAATTCAGGGTCTCCACGTGGACGACAAAGTTCATTGTCGTTGAAGTGCATGAACCGCAAGATCTGCTCATATCGTTTCCTGGACATGAAGGCAGAGAACACGGGCATATGGTCAATTGGGCGCGTGGACCAATAGGCACGCAATGATGAGAATTTATGATCTATAGAGATCTTCCGTCAAAAACAGCGAATAAAAATCAAGTGGCGTAAAATCAGCTGTTTCCATCTGAATACCGGGTTGGCCAGTGAATGGGGGAAGTATGGGTTCTGCAGAAGTGTTGGGCACCCAATCAGGATAGGCAAATTCTGCAGGAAGGGCACTATGGGCACGATGGGCCTGCCTTTGTCTTCTTCTTGGTGGCAGCGGGACACTACTTGTGCTTGCCACCTCGCCAGCTTGAACTGCACTTATGGGACTCGCCACGTCACCAAGTGATACAGCAGTGCTGGATGTACGTCCAGGGTGTACTAGGCCGCTGGTGCTTGCCAGTTCACCAGAAGGAATAGCGGCGCTAGTACTACTCTGCTCCATAATACGGGAGCCCTGCGGTTCTTGCTCCTCAACAACATCAGAAGATCGGGATCGGGTACGCCTGACCTTAGCAGGGACCTCATCTTCGTCGTCAGAGCTATCTGACATGGAGCCGCTGTCTTCTATGGGGTTGTATTCTGAGCCGGAATCTGACAGATGCGTGACCTCCTCTTCACTATCTGTCATGCTCAGAATCTCGTAGGCCTCTTTACTAGTGTACCTTCGATTTGCCATTTTGGGCTCTAAATTTAGTGGTACACTAGTAAGGATTCACAGGTAAAAAAGCACCTGACTGTCAGCAAATGTATAAAACGCTACCAAAAAAACTGTTAACGATCGCAGGGATCAGACCTGTCTCAGCGAATGCTGCAGTTATGTGTGTTGTGTTTTGTAAGTGACAGTGATCGATTGATACTGCACTTGGGTGGGCTAGGCTGGGCTGGGCGGAGGGGCTAAATGCAGGTGCTAGCAGGTATCTGGGCTGATCCCGCTAACATTGCGTTTTTGTGAACCCTAACCCGCTGGGGACGCTAGTATAGATCTGTTTAGATACTATACCACTAAGGGAGGTGTATGCTTTGCGCGTGGGTGTTAGCGTTACTGGCACTAAGCTGACACTGCCTGGGGCGACGCAGACCCTAACTGATGCTAAAATCTAATTGATATCACCCGCCGGGCTATCAGGGGGTTAAACCATTATTGGATTATATACGGCGGGTGCCCTGATGCGATAAAAAGCAAACTAACCAACCAGCGTCACCCGTAACACTTATACGGTGATCACTGGTGAAAGGGTTAACTAGGGACAATCAGGGGGTTAAAACCTTTATTAGGTAATATATGGCGCTATATAAAAACCTGACAGGTAACCTAAATAACTAAATAACTAACTGGCTAACCAGTGTCACCAGTGACACATATACGGTGAACACTGGTGAAAGGGTTAACTCTAGGGGCAATCAGGGGGTTAAAACCTTTATTAGATAATATATGGGGGTACCTGACGCTATAAAAACCTGGCGGTGAACTTAAAAAAAAACTGGCTACCTAGTGGCACCAGCGACACTAATACAGCGATCAGAAAAAAGATTGCTTAGTGACACTGGCGATAGGGGGTGAAAGGGTTACCTGGGGGGCGATCAATAGGTTAAACCTTTATTAGTGGGGGTTAGGGGGCTACCCTGGACCTAAAGGGGCCTAAACCTAACTGCCCTGCAACTTTTTACTGTCACAGATGACACTAAATGCAGTGATCAGTAAATAAATGATCACTGCAATCGGTGACACTGTGACTGGGGGCTGGGGGGTGACCTGGGGGGTTATCTGGGGGTGACTTGGGGGTGAAATGTGTGCCTATGTGTACCCACGTGTCAGTGTAGTGTTGGTGCACTAACCTGATGTCTTCTCTCCTCGGCGCTCTGGACGAAAAGAGCGCCGCATGGAGAGATGACATCACTTCCTCTTCCTGTGTTTACATTACACAGGCAGAGGAAGCATTTCATTCGCCGGGAGCGATCGCGAGGGGTTGGCCAGAAACCAATGGCCGCCCCCTCATCCCGGATCACTCCTGAAGCGATACCGACCGCCCCATGTACCGGGAGGGGGTCAGATCGGACCCCCCACCCGCACGAAGGCAGGCACGTACAGGTACGTGATTGTGCCTGTCCGTGCCATTCTGTCGACGTATATGTACATGGGGCGGTCGTTAAGTGGTTAAATGGCATTTTTTTTTTTTTTTTTTTTTACTAGTAATGGCAGTGATCTGCGATTTTTGGGGTATTGCAACGTTGTGGCGGACAGGTCAGACACTTTTGACACATTTTTGGGATCATTCACATTTACAGAGCAATCAGTGCTATAAATATGCACTGATTACTATGTAAATGTCACTGGCAGGGAAGGGGTTAACACTAGGGGGCGAACAATGGGTTAACTGTGTTCCCTATTGTGTGTTCTAACTGTGGGGGGAAGGGTACTCACTATAGGAGATGACAGATCATGACACAATCTGTCTTCTCTCCTCTGATAGCACAGGGATTTGTGTGTTTACACAAACAAACCCCCATGCTGCCGCTAGTGCAGACAATTGCGCGTGGCCGGTGGCGATCGCGCCTGGTGGCCACGCGTATCGGGTACCCCGCCGTGCAGCGCGCGTGCCTCTGGTGGCTCTCCTGGGCGAAGCCGTAAATGTACGGGATTTCGCACATGAGAGCCATTCTGCTGCAGTATATCTTCGTGAGGCGGTCGGGAACCGGTTAAAGTGGTTGTAAAGGCAGAAGTTTTTTATTATCTTAAAGCATTCTATGCATTGGTATAAAATTTATCAGAATAAACCCCAAGGTGTATCTGATCCAAGCGCTCAAAGACCAATATAAACGTGTGACCTGCCAAATAGCTGCTGTTATAAAGAAATAGACAGTATAAAAAGTATGTTCCAATAAATCAAAACATTAACAGCGCTTATGTGAAACAACACATTTCCACCAAATGATAAATAAAATTATCTGACAGTAATTAATAACATGGGATATAGTGTCCCCAAATGTCACTAAAAGGATGAAGGAGTAAACTGAACTTAGCAACCATAAGTCTCTAAAAAAGCACACATTCTGAGTCCAAATGCCACAAAAAATAACCAAAATCTGGTCAGAATCTTTCAAAGTAAGATAGTGTGGCTAGCATTCCTTAGGCTCAGTGTCACTCATAAGAAATCTGATGGTTAATAATACATCCAATTCTCAAACTTCCCGCTGGTAAGATGTGACTGTAGATCATACCTTCATCACTGTCATGGTAAAATACACTCCCCCTTGGTATTGTACTCACCAGACAACGGTTGGTATAGTGCCTGTCAGCTCCTCTCCAGATATTCCGTCTGCATGCTTCAGGAAATCCTATGGCCTCAGGCAGCGTATATATGCATGTAGCAGTGCGGGCATGTAAAGTAAAGGAAGCCTCATAGCATAAAACCCTTTTATTCAGATACAAATGCCGCCACATATACAAATACTGCTTACAAAAAATAAGTGAAATAAAAGCATATCACCAGGGTCGGTCCGTCTGCTCACTTAGGTCATGAAGTGCTCTCCACATTCAAACCACCCGTGAGTCCCGGGTAGGCGAACGTTCCAGTGCTGTGATTGGTCGCGTGGTCACGCCCTGACGCGTTTCGTGATTGGCTACACGTCTTCAGAGGGCGTGGCCACACATCGCGACTGCTCACTTATATAGTACAGCGGGCCGTGACGTATCTGCATGCGTACAAGTCACGTCGCTGTTTAGAGCCGTCACTGCCCAGCTGGGAGTGTCCTCACGCTATAGGCTTGGTGATACGTCTCCACTGGGGCAGTGAGAAGCTTACAATCATGGACGCCGCTGTCCACCACAGCCGAGATGATCCAGAAGCGCCGTGTATTGAAGCTGCTGCCGCTATATAGATAGGCAATCACATCCCACTCTATGGATGGATCAAGGTTATATGGCACTTAAATCTCCAACGCTAAGAGTGGAAATGGGACAAAAACATGCCAGAAGGATATAAAATCATAACCACAGTATATAATAGGGCATATCATTCAACGTTATGATCTTTTGTAAAAAATACACCTTCATTATTGATACCAGGTATGCATCTCAGTAATTGATTCACAAAAAAATACACACCTGCTATCACACACATAAAGTGTGTATCATGTAAACGTGAAATCAATCTAGGAATACTCACATACTAGTATCCTCAGAATAATGAATAAAAACATAATAAAATGTATAATAAAAAGGTGATTCCTCACCATTACCACTAATACTCATAATCATTAATATAAAAATTAATTGATATACCATATATGTGTATACTAAAAGTAATAATAGTAAAAATAGTAAAAAATAGTGATAAAAGTAGTGACCAGCTAATGTAGATATATTACAGCATATGTTAGGGTACCATTATGTGCCTATGTTCTTTGAAGTCCAAAGTAAGCATAAACATGCTCTCTCACTACAATGGAATAACATAGATCACTGTTTTATTCCTAGATGGTACCTAAACTAATAATTGCTGATAAAGCAGTTGAGATCTAGGTCTATATTTAAACCGTTTAGGGCTGAGTGTATTAGTTAAATATAGCCACTGAGTTTCTAATTTGGAAATTTCCCGCACCATATTAGCCCCCCTCCATCTCTGGTGGGCTTTATCAATTCCCCAAAATTTTAATCCTATAGGGTCCCTATGGTGCTTCTCTCTAAAGTGTAAAGACACACTATGCTCTTTGTATCCAATGGTGATATTATATATGTGTTCAGACACCCTTTTGGATAAAGTTCTTTTAGTACGGCCTATATACATTAGACCGCACGGACATTCTAGAGCATATACTACGTGTGTTGATGCACACGTAATACATTCTTTGATTGGGAATTATTTTCCATTAGCAGTGGATACAAAACTAGTGAGACCTCGTAGGTGTGTGGACACCTGTTGGCATGCTTTACAGCGTCTACACGCATAAAAACCTGTCCTATCCCAAAACATTTTGACTGGTTTAGGGGGGTCAAGAACTTTTTTAACTAATTGGTCTCCAAAGGAGGATGTTTTCCTATAAATGAAAGGTGGCACTGGAGGTAAGGATGTCTTCAGTATCTTGTCCATTGTAAGAATGTTCCAATGCTTTTTAAAGATACCCTCTATCTCCCGATATTGTTTGTGGAATTCCGATATGAAGCCCCATTCATGTTTTTGATCCAATGGCCTGGTTTTAGGGAGCAACATTACTTCTTGGGATTGGGTGCCTACTTGTTCCAATAAATTGGTCAAATGTTGTTCATTATAGCCCTTCTCCACAAAATGCTGTTTGATTAACGTTGCTTGGGTCTGATAATCCATATCAATGGTACAATTACGCCGTATGCGTGTAAACTGGCCTTTCGGTATATTACGGAGCCATTGTGGGTGATGCCCACTCTGTATAGGAAAATAGCTGTTCCTATCTGTGTCCTTGAAAAATGCTTTAGTGTACAGATGTTTATCACCCTTCATTATCATAACGTCCAGAAAATGGATTTGTTGTTTACTCCAATTAAAGTCCAACTTGATGTTATTGTTATTACTATTTAGGCGATTTGCAAATTCCTGAAGAGATTCTTCTGTACCTTGCCAAATGAAAAACAAATCGTCTATATTCCTCTGGTAGAATATTCGTTCCTTTTTCTTGTTGTTATAGACCCACTTGTCCTCCCACTCGCTCATAAATAGATTAGCGAGGCTGGGTGCAAACTTTGCGCCCATTGCTACCCCTATCTTCTTACTGTAGAACTGCCCCACAAACCAAAAATAGTTATGCGTTAGACAAAATTCCAACGCCATTATAATAAACCTTTTTTGGATATACGGGAGATCATCCCTTTTACTGAACGCCCAATTAAGGGCTAGCAGAGCATAGTCATGCTGAATATTTGTATAAAGCGATGCTACATCTGCTGTTACCAAAAATATTTCGGTGTCCTGTGGGATGGTAACATTCCTGAGTTTCTGCAGGAAGCTGGTTGTATCTTTGAGGTAGGCTTTAGCATTAAGGACACTACTTTGCATAAAGTGATCAAGATACTGTTCAATTCTGGAGGTAACTGAGTCTATGCCGTTTACTATTGGCCTTCCTGGTGGTTTAATGGGGTCCTTATGTATTTTAGGAACAGTGTATATTGTCGGAATTCTATTAAAGCTTGGACATAAATATGCCTTTTCTTTCTTTGTAATGGCTCGCATGTAATAGCCGTAGTCCACTAAGTTAAAAAGGTCCTCTCTATATTTTTTAGTAGGATCTCCTTTCAGATGCTGATGTGTGGTTTCATCGTCCAACATGTTCTGTAATTGCGAGTGGTAATACGTTTTGTCCATAACAACCACTCCGCCCCCTTTATCCGCTGGGCGGACAATAATATCCTTCCTATTTTCCAGGGCTTTAATCCCCTCTTTAATGTGTGTGGGATTAAGGCTTTTCTTTTGTGTGACTGCCTCTAAGTCTTTCAAAACCAGTTGTTTAAATACCTCAACCTGATGATGCTGCGGGCGCCCCCTCCATGGGCGATTCCCTTTTCCTCGGCCTCGTGGGTTGCCTCTCATACCTCTCCCTAAAAAAGGCACTAGTCGTGGGTAAGGTGCATAATACGGATCTGCCACATCCTCCTGTGAAGATAGCGGATCGTATCTATTTTGGGTATTAACCTGATACAGGTCATTATACCCTGAACTATGTTGCTGGTATCCAGGTAAATGCTGTCCACTGTTTTTACCCCTCATAGGTTGTTTATTCCCCTTCCCTCGTTGATTTTTGGGAGTTGGGGCTAATCTAAAAGCCCTTCTGGGGTCCATATTCTGAGACGGTGTTTGTATAGATTGTTCATTACCATAAACTCTCTCTTGTGTGGCTGTTGGGAGAAGGGAGGGCTGCTGTACTATAGGGACAGAGTTTTCCACGTTCTGCCACAAATATACTGAGCCCTTCTTAAAATCATTCATGTCCCTTCTATACTTCTTCATTTTTTTCTTTTGAGTTTCTTTATCTATTTTTTCCAACTTTTTTTTGATATTGCTATCAAAATTGGTAAGTAGTTGTGTACCCTTAATGGGGTCTAATATGAACTTGGTGGGATATCACCACTTTTGAGCATTATTTGAAAGAAATAATTATTATGCAGAGCCTAAGATGGGAAGTCAGCCCTCAGGACGGACTTGATGATACAGAGTGAGCCTCTGAGTGGCTTGATTTCTTTAATGGGGTTGGTTTCAAGTTGCAGCAACTGGTTCTCAAAAGGAAAAAGAAAAAAATGGCACTACTTGAGAAAAAAATTGCTGAGCTTCAGACCAAATTAGACCCCATTAGGGGTACACAACTACTTACCAATTTTGAGAGCGATATCAAAAAAAAGTTGGAAAAAATAGATAAAGAAACTCAAAAGAAAAAAATGAAGAAGTATAGAAGGAACATGAATGATTTTAAGAAGGGCTCAGTATATTTGTGGCAGAACGTGGAAAACTCTGTCCCTATAGTACAGCAGCCCTCCCTTCTCCCAACAGCCACACAAGAGAGAGTTTATGGTAATGAACAATCTATACAAACACTGTCTCAGAATATGGACCCCAGAAGGGCTTTTAGATTAGCCCCAACTCCCAAAAATCAACGAGGGAAGGGGAATAAACAACCTATGAGGGGCAAAAACAGTGGACAGCATTTACCTGGATACCAGCAACATAGTTCAGGGTATAATGACCCGTATCAGGTTAATACCCAAAATAGATACGATCCGCTATCTTCACAGGAGGATGTGGCAGATCCGTATTATGCACCTAACCCACGACCAGTGCCTTTTTTAGGGAGAGGTATGAGAGGCAACCCACAAGGCCGAGGAAGAGGGAATTGCCCATGGAGGGGGCGCCCGCAGCAAAACTACAATCAGAACAGGGCACAGGAATGGTGGAACCCCCCACAGTGGGAAGGTCCGTACAGCCCAATCAGAAATGTCAGACCACCACTCGTAGAGGATGCCGAGCAGGGCAAAGAGTCCAACAAAAAAAGACCAAGGCAGGCAGATTAAGTGGAATATATAATCTTTTATCTGCTACTCTCACACAGAAGGAAAGTAATATATTAAATGCAGGGCTCAAATGTACATCTACTAAACCGTTGAACAAATTCAACGTGTATATAGATATACATAAATATATAAGGAAAATCAATATTAAAAAACATTTCTTGTCTAACAACTACATTGTTCGGAACAATAGAAGCAATGATGTGGTTGGGATAGACAGCGGACTTAAAAATAGATCACTTTTCAATCCACCTCAACCGGCTAATCATCAGGTTGAGGTATTTAAACAACTGGTTTTGAAAGACTTAGAGGCAGTCACACAAAAGAAAAGCCTTAATCCCACACACATTAAAGAGGGGATTAAAGCCCTGGAAAATAGGAAGGATATTATTGTCCGCCCAGCGGATAAAGGGGGCGGAGTGGTTGTTATGGACAAAACGTATTACCACTCGCAATTACAGAACATGTTGGACGATGAAACCACATGTCAGCATCTGAAAGGAGATCCTACTAAAAAATATAGAGAGGACCTTTTTAACTTAGTGGACTACGGCTATTACATGCAAGCCATTACAAAGAAAGAAAAGGCATATTTATGTCCAAGCTTTAATAGAATTCCGACAATATACACTGTTCCTAAAATACATAAGGACCCCATTAAACCACCAGGAAGGCCAATAGTAAACGGCATAGACTCAGTTACCTCCAGAATTGGACAGTATCTTGATCACTTTATGCAAAGTAGTGTCCTCAATACTAAAGCCTACCTCAAAGATACAACCAGCTTCCTTCAGAAACTCAGGAATGTTACCATCCCACAGGACACCGAAATATTTTTGGTAACATCAGATGCAGCATCGCTGTATACGAATATTCAGCATGACGATGCTCTGCTAGTCCTTAATTGGGCATTCAGTAAAAGGGATGATCTCCCGTATATCCAAAAAAGGTTTATTATAATGGCGTTGGAATTTTGTCTAACGCATAACTATTTTTGGTTTGTGGGGCAGTTCTACAGTCAGAAGATAGGGGTAGCAATGGGCGCAGTTTGCACCCAGCCTCGCTAATCTATTTATGAGCGAGTGGGAGGACAAGTGGGTCTATAACAACAAGAAAAAGGAACTAATATTCTACCAGAGGTATATAGACGCTGCCCCAGTTGATGCATTCCTTATGCGAAACATGTCGGGTACATGAACCTGCTTTGCTGCTACGCCGTTATTTGAAACCATTTCTGTGATCACCATATTTGCAAGTCTCTGCATGGAAGCCTGCATGTTTTCTTGTTTTATTTTTTACACCATGTGTGTTTTGTGACTTGTTCCTGAATAAATGTGATTTTTATCTTGCCATCTGATCCTGCACTATGAGGAGTCTCCTCTGTTCCATTTTTTTATATGATCTTTGATATACTGACGTCTTGGAAATTTCGTGCCTGTATCCTGGAGAGGATTGGATTCCCTGAGTTTGCTTCATCTGCTGCTGCTCTAGGAGGACAGATCCAGTGTGGTCTACACTTACATCTTCTGCCTGTTTGACTCACCACCGCTGGTGTGTGCGTCCACATATAGGGGTAAGAGTATCCATTTCTTTCCCCCATCCCTGGTGTTGGAGTCACATCCCCGGGTGCTATGGATTTATGAACATACGTGTCCTATGATCTCGAAGTCTCGTTGGATTTCTTATATGGGGACAATGTTCTAATGTTTCAACATTCATGTAACATTTCTGTGATCCGTTTCCAGTCCACACATTGTCACTCTCATTGGACTTTTATATGAGTTTACTGTACACAGCTACACATGAGTTTTTATATATATGTGTAGGTATTATCTGGAGTGAAGCACAGTTGGAATTTAACATTCTTGGCCTCTCTGTGGGCTGTATACTTTTTTCACTGTTTGTTGTCTGTCCCAATCCCTTTGTGTGTTTGGGCCTTCATACACTTTTTGGGCGCTGCATTTTTTGTTTTTATATAGACGATTTGTTTATCATTTGGCAAGGTACAGAAGAATCTCTTCAGGAATTTGCAAATCACCTAAATAGTAATAACAATAACATCAAGTTGGACTTTAATTGGAGTAAACAACAAATCCATTTTCTGGACGTTATGATAATGAAGGGTGATAAACATCTGTACACTAAAGCATTTTTCAAGGACACAGATAGGAACAGCTATATCCCTATACAGAGTGGGCATCACCCACAATGGCTCTGTAATATACCGAAAGGCCAGTTTACACGCATACGGCGTAATTGTACCATCGATATGGATTATCAGACCCAAGCAACGTTAATCAAACAGCGTTTTGTGGAGAAGGGCTATAATGAACAACATTTGACCAATTTATTGGAACAAGTAGGCACCCAATCCCAAGAAGTAATGTTGCTCCCTAAAACCAGGCCATTGGATCAAAAACATGAATGGGGCTTCATATCGGAATTTCACAAACAATATCGGGAGATAGAGGGTATCTTTAAAAAGCATTGGAACATTTTTACAATGGACAAGATACTGAAGACATCCTTACCTCCAGTGCCACCTTTCATTTATAGGAAAACATCCTCCTTTGGAGACCAGTTAGTTAAAAAAGTTCTTGACCCCCCTAAACCAGTCAAAATGTTTTGGGATAGGACAGGTTTTTATGCGTGTAGACGCTGTAAAGCCTGCCAACAGGTGTCCACACACCTATGAGGTCTCACTAGTTTTGTATCCACTGCTAATGGAAAATAATTCCCAATCAAAGAATGTATTACGTGTGCATCAACACACGTAGTATATGCTCTAGAATGTCTGTGCGGTCTAATGTATATAGGCCGCACTAAAAGAACTTTATCCAAAAGGGTGTCTGAACACATATATAATATCACCATTGGATACAAAGAGCATAGTGTGTCTTTACACTTTAGAGAGAAGCACCATAGGGACCCTATAGGATTAAAATTTTGGGGAATTGATAAAGCCCACCAGAGATGGAGGGGGGCTAATATGGTGCGGGAAATTTCCAAATTAGAAACTCAGTGGCTATATTTAACTAATACACTCAGCCCTAACGGTTTAAATATAGATCTAGATCTCAACTACTTTATCAGCAATTATTAGTTTAGGTACCATCTAGGAATAAAACAGTGATCTATGTTATTCCATTGTAGTGAGAGAGCATGTTTATGCTTACTTTGGACTTCAAAGAACATAGGCACATAATGGTACCCTAACATATGCTGTAATATATCTACATTAGCTGGTCACTACTTTTATCAAAATGTTTTACTATTTTTACTATTATTACTTTTAGTATACACATATATGGTATATCAATTAATTTTTATATTAATGATTATGAGTATTAGTGGTAATGGTGAGGAATCACCTTTTTATTATACATTTTATTATGTTTTTATTCATTATTCTGAGGATACAAGTATGTGAGTATTTCTAGATTGATTTCATGTTTACATGATACACACTTTATGTGTGTGATAGCAGGTGTGCATTTTTTTGTGAATCAATTACTGAGATGCATACCTGGTATCAATAATGAAGGTGTATTTTTTACAAAAGATCATAACGTTGAATGATTTGCCCTATTATATACTGTGGTTATGATTTTATATCCTTCTGGCATGTTTTTGTCCCATTTCCACTCTTAGCGTTGGAGATTTAAGTGCCATATAACCTTGATCCATCCATAGAGTGGGATGTGATTGCCTATCTATATAGCGGCAGCAGCTTCAATACACAGCGCTTCTGGATCATCTCGGCTGTGGTGGACAGCGGCGTCCGTGATTGTAAGCTTCTCACTGCCCCAGTGGAGACCTATCACCAAGCCTATAGCGTGAGGACACTCCCAGCTGGGCGGTGACGGCTCTAAACAGCGACGTGACTTGTACGCATGCAGATACGTCACGGCCCGCTGTACTATATAAGTGAGCAGTCGCGATGTGTGGCCACGCCCTCTGAAGACGTGTAGCCAATCACGAAACGCGTCAGGGCGTGACCACGCGACCAATCACAGCACGGGAACGTTCGCCTACCCGGGACTCACGGGTGGTTTGAATGTGGAGAGCACTTCATGACCTAAGTGAGCAAACGAACCGACCCTGGTGATATGCTTTTATTTCACTTATTTTTTGTAAGCAGTATTTGTATATGTGGGGGCATTTGTATCTGAATAAAAGGGTTTTATGCTATGAAGCTTCCTTTACTTTACATGCCTGCACTGCTACATGCATATATACGCTGCCTGAGGCCATAGGATTTCCTGAAGCATGCAGACGGAATATCTGGAGAGGAGCTGACAGGCACTATACCAACCGTTGTCTGGTGAGTACAATACCAAGGGGGAGTGTATTTTACCATGACAGGTATAAAGGTATGATCTACAGTCACATCTTACCAGCGGGAAGTTTGAGAATTGGATGTATTATTAACCATCGGATTTCTTATGAGTGACACTGAGCCTAAGGAATGCTAGCCACACTATCTTACTTTGGAAGATTCTGACCAGATTTTGGTTATTTTTTGTGGCATTTAGACTCCTCGGCGCCTGGATGCCATAGACTCTCCCTGCTGACACTGCAGACCTGTCTCCAGCTCCTTCTTCATCTGGGATATACACCATCCCCGCAGACTGCCACAGATGACCCCGGACCATCCTTAACATATATATATATATGCCTCATACATTCCATCCTGTGAGTAGCCATTTGGCTGTTTTTACTATTTGCTATTAAAATCGCAATACTGCACTTAGTTTGGTGCACCTTTCTTTTTCTTATTATGTTTTACAGAGTCTGCTTCTGCTTATGGTAGCTGCCACTGGTGCTTGCATCATTTATGACATTGGGATTACATACTATGGCAGAATTTTTTTTGCACTTTTTTTGCGCCATTTTACATTTTACTGTTAGTATCACTTTAACAACCAGGGAATAGCTTATTGTTAAAGAGCCAGTACCTGTCGGCATACTTAATAGCCAGCGAATAGCAGAAGGATTGCCTGCTGGCAACAGAATATAAACAAAAGAAGAGCCCGCATTACATTAAAAACAAAACAAAAAAACAACATGGCCAAAACAATCCATACCAGACCCTTTGGGTCTAAAACAATTAAATAATTGGCATAAGGTCCCCCCCAAAATCCATACCAGACCCTCATCTGAGCATGCAGTCCGGCAGGCCAGGGAAGAGAAGTATAAGCAAGTGCTTCCCCTCCTGAACCATACCAGGCCACAGGCCCTCAACATGTAGGGTTGCTTTGGTGGGGGCACTCCCCCCAAAGCACCTGGTCCCTATGTTGATGAAGATAAGAGCCTCTTCCCCACAACCCTGTCCCTATGTGCTTCCCACCTGCCGCTAAATAAATTAAGGGACATTGTGACATTGTTGACCAAGAATACCCAGTGACCCCACTCCTTAGTTTAATTAACGATGGGCGGGAAGCAAAGCTGTCAGTCGGCAGGAGCCAAGCATGGGTGAAGTCCGTTTTTCTTTTCCATGTGGGTCCAGGGGACTGCATTCATCGTGATTGATGCTGGATTTACTTTGGGACCTTTTTTTTTTTTTTGCATTTTTTTATAAAGGACAAAACTTTAACTTTTACTTTGGACTTTTTTTTTGGTGAATGAGTAGGGATAATATATATCCCATACTCACTCACATAGGGAGGGGCCAGGATCTGAGGACCCCCTTTGTTAAAGGGGACTTCCAAATTCCAATAATTCATCCCCCACCACTAGGTTGTAGGAAAGAGGCTTCTGTCCCAATCAACAAGGTGCTTTGGGAGGGAGTCCCCCAAAAGCAACCACCATGTTGAGGTCATGTGGCCCGGTATAGTTAAAAAAGGGAGGCTCGCTCATCCTCTCCTCTTTCCTTGCTTGCCAAGCTGCATGCTCGGCTAAAGGTCTCATATAGGGACCTCACACCAAGTTTTTTTTTTTTTTTTTTTTTTTAATGTGAGGTTCCCCCCAATCCATACCACACCTGAAGGACCCGGTATGGATTTGGTGGGTCCCACGTTTTTTTTTTTTTTTAATGCTGGCTCTTCTTTTGTTTTTTACATTCTGCTGTTAGCAGGGAATCCTGTTGACAGCAGATGAGTCATGGTTATTAAGGACGTGGCGGGTGTCGGATCCTTAACAACTGCTTTTTTTACTGTGAAGTAAAACACTATTTTAAATGTCTTGATAATAAATCTTCCTGCTGTCTCCCTGTCAAACTACAGCCTACTAAGTAGCACACATAGGGGTTTATTTCCTAAAATTGAAGACCGCAAAATCTGGTGCAGTTCTGCACAGAAACTAATCAGCTACCAGTTTGTTTGTTGTCAAAGCTTAAGGGGTATGTAATTAGTTTAAAAAAATAGCAGTCTAAATCATGAATTTCAGCTGTCTTCAGGCCGGACACATGATTTGCGGCAGCTTTACAGCTCCGATGGATGTCTTCTGCGGGAGGAGCCGTGATCTCCCTCTCACGTCAGCCGGGGAGATCACGTGGCCGCTCTTCTCATCTGCGGAAGATCTGTCTCATAGCTGTAAAGCGGCCATGAGTCACGTGACCAGCCTGAAGACAGCTCTGAGGAGTTTTTTAGACTGCTCGTTTTTACAAAGGACTTGCCTAGTGTGATATGCCAGCCTCTAATAGAGGGGCTGACAGTGACCATTGTAGGCTTTTATTTTTAATAGTAGTAGTGGTGGAGGGCAGGGTGGAGACAGAGACACAGACACAGCTGACAGGCAGAAAGGAGGGGGTGAGAGGGGAGAGAGGAGAGCAGAGCAGGGCAGCGTATGACAGATGGACGTAGTTTGACCACGGTGATCAGGGCTGAGCAGCCCTGATTTCCGTGGTCAGAATAGAGAGGGCATACAGGAAGTGGCAGATTCAGTTTTTTTTTTTTACAGTTTAGAGGGGGGCAGATTACCCAGCACAAGCGCTGTGCTGTGTAATCTGCTTTAAGGGACCAGGATCTCATAGTTGCCAACATTGCAAAAAATAAATCTGGGACACTTTTTTGCATGGAGGCGGAGCCTTGCTATAATTAGGGGGCGGGATATTTGTTTGTAGGCGTGTCACACCCTAATGGAAAAATGCTGCGCGCGAAGCGTGCCGCGGCACAAAATGGGCGTGGTTTATGTGTGATAGTGGGCGTGGCTTAAATGGGCGTGGCTCAGAAGGGGTGTGGTTAGAGTCCGAGATGAAGGAAGGAAGGGAGAAAGAGAGAAAGAAGCCAGATCCTACACCGCAATAGAAATGTGTATTCCAGAAAGTTTAACAAAATTGGCAGATAAAGATACTCCAAAACACCTGTTGTTGGTGCTTCAATCATCCCAGCACCAAGGTTGTTATGGTGTCAGGGTGATTGAAGCGCATTATTTCTATTATTACATTGTAATATAAAATGAAATTATTCAACTCACCATAATGCCGAATCAGTGGAAGCCCTGAGCCTGTCACCTGCCACGTCGCCTGCCACCAGATAGCCTCCCCAGCAGTCCGTCCTTGCATCAGGTGCCTCCCAGCAGTCCGTCCTTGCATCAGGTGCTTCCCCAGCAGAGTTCGTCCTCGAATCAGGTGCTTCCCCAGCAGAGTCCGTCCTCGAATCAGGTGCTTCCCCAGCAGAGTCCGTCCTTGCATCAGGTGCTTCCCCAGCAGAGTCCGTCCTTGCATCAGGTGCTTCCCCAGCAGAGTCCGTCCTTGCATCAGGTGCTTCCCCAGCAGAGTCCGTCCTTGCATCAGGTGCTTCCCCAGCAGAGTCCGTCCTTGCATCAGGTGCTTCCCCAGCAGAGTCCGTCCTTGCATCAGGTGCTTCCCCAGCAGAGTCCGTCCTTGCATCAGGTGCTTCCCCAGCAGAGTCCGTCCTTGCATCAGGTGCTTCCCCAGCAGAGTCCGTCCTTGCATCAGGTGCTTCCCCAGCAGAGTCCGTCCTTGCATCAGGTGCTTCCCCAGCAGAGTCCGTCCTTGCATCAGGTGCTTCCCCAGCAGAGTCCGTCCTTGCATCAGGTGCTTCCCCAGCAGAGTCCGTCCTTGCATCAGGTGCCTCCACACTTGTGTCCCCATCAGAGCCCCCACCACACTTGTGTCCCCATCAGAGCCCCCACCACACTTGCCATCAGAGTCCCCTTCACATGCGGGCCGTACTACAGATGCCAGGGGCTTTACAGGCGTCGTCGGCACCGGCGGGTGGAGGATAATCACAGTCACTCTGTGTGAAGTGCAGGGAGGGGCCGCCGAAAGAGAGAGAAGCCCCGATTGGCTGCCCCTCTCCTTACACTCCTCTTTACCACTAGTCACTAGAGCGTGGATATGCAATTAGCGGACCTCCAGCTGTTGCAGAACTACAAATCCCATGAGGCATAGCAAGACTCTGCCAGCCACGAGCATGACACCCAGAGGCAGAGGCATGATGGGATTTGTAGTTTTGCAACAGCTGGAGGTCCGCTAATTGCATATCCCTGCACTAGAGGTAAAGAGGAAAGAACTCTCGTGGAGGCGGCGGCTGCCATTATGGTGTAGCCGCCGCCGTTTTTAGCCTAACACATTCCTGAATTTCCCGGTACAAAGACAATTGGGCTTGTCCCGAATCTGGACAAGGGTCCAAAAATCTTGAAATTCGGGACTGTTGGCAACTATGCACTACACTGATTACCCCGCCACCCACTACACTGATTACCCCGCCACCCACTACACTACAACGATTACGCTGCCACCCACTACACTACACCGATTACCCCGCCACCCACTACACTACACTGATTACTCCACCACCCACTACACTACACCGATTACCCCACCACACTACACCGATAACCCCGCCACCCACTACACTACCCTACACTGATTACCCCGCCACCCACTACACTGATTACCCCACTACCCTACACCAATTACCCCGCCACCCACTACACTACACCGATTACCCTGCCACCCACTACACTACACCGATTACCCCGCCACCCACTACACTACACTGATTACCCCACCACCCACTACACTGATTACCCCACCACACTGATTACCCCGCCACCCACTACACTACAGTGATTACCCCGCCACACTGATTTCTACACTACACTGCAATAGTACATGGTACCTGCGGTGCGTGAGGATGTGCTGGTGGTCTGAGGGGTCTGCCAAATGGAGTGAGCCAGGACCATCACAGTGTCCCCAGCCAGCGGAGCCCCGGTCCTTCCATCAGTGTCCCTACTCGTCGGACACACGGGGGCGGGGCGGAGGGTTGTTGGCGGCGGGTGCTGATCAGGCGTCAGTGTCCCCAGCCAGCGGAGCCCCGGTCCTTCCATCAGTGTCCCCGCTCGTCGGACACACGGGGGCGAGGCGGAGGGTTGTTGGCGGTGGGTGCAGCAGGCTTCAGTGTCCAAAGCCAGTGGAGCCCCAGTCCTTCCATCAGTGTCCCCGCTCGTCAGACACACGGGGGCGGGGCGGAGGGTTGTTAGCGGCGGCGGCGGCGAGTGCAGCAGGCTTCCTTGTGCCTCCTTGCGTTCAGTGGAGAGCGGGGAGGAGTCACCAATCCCTGCAGCCAATAGCCTTCAGTGTACAATAGAATATTTCTCGTGGTGGCGGCCGCTGCCGTTTTTAGCCTAAAACATTCCCGAATTTCCCGGCGAATGAGAAGCTTCCCCTGCCTGTGTAATGTATACACAGGCAGGAGGAAGTGATGTCATATCTCCATGCGGCGCTCTATTCGTCCAGAGCGCCGGGGAGAGAAGACATCAGGTTAGTGCTCCAACAGCCCACTGACACCAGGACACATAGGTACACTTTCCATCCCCCCAGTCACCCCCAGATCACCCCCCAGCCCCCATTCACAGTGTCACTGATTGCAGTGATCATTTATTTACTGATCATTGCAATCAGTGACATTTGTGATAGTAAAAGTGTCAGGGCAGTTAGTGTTAGGTCCCTTTAGGTCCAGGGTAGCCCCCGAACCCCCCCCTAATAAAGGTGTAACCCCTTGATTGCCCCCCAGGTAACCCTTTCACCCCCTATCGCCAGGGTCACTAAGCAATCGTTTTTTTGATCGTTGTATTAGTGTCGCTGGTGCCGCTAGGTAGCCAGTTATTTTTTTAGGTTCGCCGCCAGGTGGTTTTTACAGTGTCGGGTACCCCCATATATTATCTAATAAAGGTATTAACCCCCTGATTGCCCCTAGAGTTAACCCTTTCACCAGTGATCACCGTATAAGTGTCACTGGTGACACTGGTTAGCCAGTTAGTTATTTAGTTATTTAGGTTCCCCGTCAGGTTTTTATACAGTGCCAAGTACCCCCATATATTACCTAATAAAGGTTTAACCCCTTGATCGCCCCCCAGGTAACCCTTTCACCCCCTATCGCCAGTGTCACTAAGCGATCGTTTTTCTGATCGCTGTATTAGTGTCGCTGGTGCCGCTAGGTAGCCAGTTATTTTTTTAGGTTCGCCGCCAGGTTTTTATAGCATCAGGTACCCCCATATACAACCTAATAAAGGTTTTAACCCCCCTGATTGCCCCTAGAGTTAACCAGTGATCACTGTATAAGTGTCACTGGTGACACTGGTTAGCCAGTTAGTTATTTCGTTATTTAGGTTCCCTGTCAGGTTTTTATAGCGTCAGGTACCCCCATATATTACCTAATAAAGGTTTTAACCCCCTGATTGCCCCTAGTTAACCCTTTCACCAGGGTAACCGTATAAGTGTTACAGGTGACGCTGGTTAGTTAGTTTGATTTTAATAGCATCAGGGCACCTGCCGTATATAACCCAATAAAGGTTTTAACCCCCTGATCACCCGACGGGTGATATCAATTAGGTTTTAGCGTCAGTTAGGGTCTGCATCGCCCCAGGCAGCGTCAGGTTAGTGCCAGTAGCGCTAACACCTACGCGCAAAGCATACACCTCCCTTAGTGGTATAGTATCTGAACAGATCAATATGTGATCTGATCAGATCTATACTAGCGTCCCCAGCAGTTTAGGGTTCCCAAAAACGCAGTGTTAGCGGGATCAGCCCATATACCTGCTAGCACCTGCGTTTTGCCCCTCCGTCCAGCCCAGGCCACCCAAGTGCAGTATCGATCGATCACTGTCACTTACAAAACACAACACACATAACTGCAGCGTTCGCAGAGACAGGCCTGATCCCTGCGACTCCAGTGCTGTAGGAGGTGATTTCACCACCACAGTTAAAAAAAAGAGCATATATGCCGAAGCATAGGGGCAGCAGGGGCGGAGGAGCGATTTTGCTCCTAATGCCGCGCACATACGGTCGAAATTACGATGGAGGCGTGCCCGTGGAAATGTCTGACTGTGTGTAGGCGGCATAACTTTTGCGGGAGGAAGCCCCCATGCTTCGGCATATATAAATGGTGCATGTATGCCCATCATTAGAAGTGGGTGGATGAAGGGAGGTATTCTAATGGTGGGCAAACCCACCGATCAATCTCTTTTTTCGTTCAGCCAACAGGCTGCATGAAAAAAAAGATTGAAATACATGTCCAACAAGGACCAGCAACGTACTGGTATGTTGCTGGACTTTGAATGGTTATACCAGAATGATGCCTGTGGGTTTCATGTAAAAGCAATCCTAGCTGCTAATTAGCCTCTGGACTGCTTTTACAAGCAATGGGAGGGAATGTCCCCCCCCCCCCCCCCCGATATAAAAAGCACCATTGGGAAATTGGGAAAGCATTTTATCACACCGATCTTGGTGTGGTCGGTCAGATGCTTTGAGGGCAGTGGAAAGATCTAGGGTCTAATAGATCCCAATTTTTTCAAAAAAAGAGTACCTGTCACTACCTATTGCTATAATAGGGGATATTTACATTCCCTGAGATAACAATAAAAATGATAAAAAAACGTAGGAAGGAACAGTTTAAAAATAAAATAAAAAAGCAAAATAAATAATAAAAAAAAAACACCCCTGTCCCGCCCTGCTCTTGCGCAAAGGCGAACGCAAGTGTCGGTCTGGCGTCACATGTAAACGGCAATTGCACCATGCATGTGAGGTTAACCGCGAAGGTCAGATCGAGGGCAGTCATTTTAGCAGTAGACCTCCTCTGTAAATCTAATGTGGTAACCTGTAAAGGCTTTTAAAAATGTATGTAGTTTGTCGCCACTGTGCGTTTGTGCGAAATTTTAAAGCATGTCGTGTTTGGTATCCATGTTCTCGGCCTAAGATCATATTTTTTATTTCATCAAACATTTGGGCAATATAGTGTGTTTTAGTGCATTAAAATAAAAAAAAGTGTATTTTTTCCCCCAAAAATGCGTTTGAAAAATCGCTGAGCAAATACTGTGTGAAAAAAAAATGCAACACTCACCATTTTAATCTGTAGGGCATTTGCTTTAAAAAAATATATAATGTTTGGGGGTTCAACTAAATTTTCTAAAAAAAAATGTTTTCATGTAAACAAAAAGTGTCAGAAAGGGCTTTGTCTTCAAGTGGTTAGAAGAGTGGATGATGTGTGACATAAGCTTCCTAATGTTGTGCATAAAATGCCAGGACAGTTCAAAACTCCCCCAAATGACCCCATTTTGGAAAGTAGACACCCAAAGCTATTTGCTGAGAAGCATGTTGAGTCCATGGAATATTTTATATTTTGACGCAAGTTGCGGGAAAAATATATATATATTTTTTTGCACAAAGTTGTCACTAAATTCTATATTGCTCAAACATGCCATGGGCATATGTGGAATTACACCCCAAAATACATTCTGTTGCTTCTCCTGAGTACAGGGATACCACATGTGTGAGACTTTTTGGGAGCCTAGCCGCGTACGGGACCCCAAAACCCAAGCACCGCCTTCAGGCTTTCTAAGGGTGTAAATTTTTGATTTCACTCCTCACTGCCTATCACAGTTTCGGAGGCCTTAGAATGCCCGGATGGCACAACCCCCCCCCCCCCCAAATTACCCCATTTTGGAAAGTAGACACCCCAAGCTATTTGTTGAGAGGTATGGTGAGTATTTTGCAGATCTCGCTTTTTGTCACAAAGTTTGGAAATTTGAAAAAAGAAAAAAAAATTATTTTCTTTCTTCATTTTCTAAAGCAAATGAGAGCTGTAAAATACTCACCATGCCTCTCAGAAAATAGCTTGGGGTATCTACTTTCAAAAATTGGGTCATTTGGGGGGGTTTTGTGATATCTTGGCATTTTATGGCCTTCAAAACTGTGATGGGTAGTGAGGAGTGAAATCAAAAATTTGCACCCTTAGAAATCCTGAAGGCGGTGATTGGTTTTCGGGCCCCGTACGTGGCTAGGCTCCCAAAAAGTCCAACACATGTGGTATCCCCGTACTCAGGAGAAGCAGCAAAATGTATTTTGGGGTGTAATTCCACATATGCCCATGGCATGTGTGAGCAATATATCATTTAATGACAACTTTTTTGTAATTTTTTTTTTTGTTATTATTCAATCACTTGGGACAAAAAAAAATATTCAATGGGCTCAACATGGCTCTCAGAAATTTCCTTGGGGTGTCTACTTTCCAAAATGGTGTCATTTGGGGGGGTTTTGTACTGCCCTGCCATTTTAGCACCTCAATAAATGAGATCATAAATTAAAAGGTGTGTAAATTCCAGAAAATGTACCCTAGTTTGTAGACGCTATAACTTTTGTGCAAACCAATAAATATACGCTTATTGACTTTTTTTACTAAAGACATGTGGCTGAATACATTTTGGCCTAAATGTATGTCTAAAATTGAGTTTATTAGATTTTTCTTATAACAAAATAGAAAATATGATTTTTTTTTCAAAATTTTCGCTATTTTTCCGTTTATATCGCAAAAAATAAAAATAGCAGAGACAATCAAATACCAATAAAAGAAATCTCTATTTGTGGGAAGAAAAGGACACACATTTTGTTTGGGTACAACATTGCATGACAACGCAATTACCAGTGAAAGCAGCGCAGTGCCAAATTGTAAAAACACCTCTGGTCATTATGCTGTTTATTGGTCCGGGGCTTATGACCACTGGGCACTTAAACCCCCTTAATAACCAGACCAATTTTCAGCTTTCGGTGCTCTCACATTTTGAATGACAATTACTCAGTCATACAACACTGTACCCATATGAAATTTTTGTCCTTTTTTTCACACAAATAGAGCTTTCTTTTGGTGGTATTTAATCACTGTTGGGTTTTTTATTTTTTGCGCTATAAGAGAAAAAAGACTGAAAATTTTGTAAAAAAATGATTTTTTTTTCGTTTCTGTTATAAAATTTTGCAAATTACTATTTTTTCTTCATAAATTTTGGCCAAAATTTATACTGCTACATATCTTTGGTAAAAATAAGTACAAATTGGTGCATATTATTTGGTCTTTGTGAAAGTTATAGAGTCCACAAGCTATGGTGCCAATATCTGAAAATTGATCACACCTGAAGTACTGACGGCCTATCTCAATTCTTGAGACCCTAACATGCCAGAAAAGTACAAATACCCCCCAAATGACCCCTTTTTGGAAAGAAGACATTCCAAGGTATTCAGAAAGAGGCATTGTGAGTTTTTTGAAGTTGTCATTTTTTCCCACAATTCTTTGCAAAATCAAGATTTTTTTTTTTTTCTCTTTTTTTTTTTTTTCACAAAATTGTCATATTAGCAGGTTATTTCTCACACACAGCATATGCATTCCACAAATTACACCCCAAAACACATTCTGCTATTACTCCCGAGTATGGCGATACCACATGTGTGAGACTTTTACACGGCGTGGCCACATACAGAGGCCCAACATGCAGGGAGCACCTTCAGGCGTTCTGGAGCACCCAGGCCAATTCTGACATTTCTCTCCTACATGTAAAAATCATCATTTATTTGCTAGAAAATTACATAGAACCCCAAAACATTATATATGTTTTTTTAGCAAAGACCTTAGAGAATATAATGGTGGTTGTTGCAACTTTTTATCTCGCACGATATTTGCGCAGCAATTTTTTTAACGCGTTTTTTACGGAAAAAAAATGTTTTGTGCTTAAAAAAAAAAAAAACCAGTAAAGTTAGCCCAATGTTTTTGCATAATGTGAAAGATGAAGTTACGCCGAGTAAATAGATACCTAACATGTCGCCTTTAAAAATTGCACACACTCGTGGAATGGCGCCAAACTTCGCTACTTAAAAAATCCCCATAGGCGACGCTTTAAATATTTTTACTGGTTACATGTTTTGAGTTACAGAGGAGGTCTAGGGCCAAAATGATTGCTCTCGCTCTAACGTTCGCAGAGATACCTCACATGTGTGGTTTGAAAACCGTTTTCATATGTGGGCGGGACTTACGTATGCGTTCGCTTCTGTATGCGAGCTCACGGGGACAGAGGCGCTTTAAAAAAAAAAAAAAAATTATTCTTCATTTTACTTTATTTATTTTAGTTTGACATGTTTTTCCGCCCTAAACATTTTTTTGATCACTTTTATACCTATTACAAGGAACGTAAACATCCCTTGTAATAGGAATATGGCATGACAGGTCCTCTTTACAGTGAGATATGGGGGGGGGGGGTGTCAATAAGACCCCATATCTCACCTCTAGGCTGGGAAGCCTGAAAAAAATACAAAAAAAAAAACAACAATCCTGGCTTTGATCGTAGCGGTGAGTCGGTAGAAGCACCGGAGGGCGGCGGGGGGGGGGGACATCCCCTCTCGCCTCCCGTAAGAATGATCAAGCGGCGGAACAGCCGCTATGATTGTTCTTATGGTGTAGGGAATCGCCGGCTGAAAAAGCCGATATCTGAATGATGCCGGTAGCTGCAGGCATCATTCAGATATCCCTGCACAAAGTCAAGGACGTCATATGACGGCCGGAGGGCGGGAAGTGGTTATTGCAGAGTATTGCCGGGCATTGCGGAGTATTGCCGGGCATTGCGGAGTATTGCCGGGCATTGCGGAGTATTGCCGGGCATTGCGGAGTATTGCCGGGCATTGCGGAGTATTGCCGGGCATTGCGGAGTATTGCCGGGCATTGCGGAGTATTGCCGGGCATTGCGGAGTATTGCCGGGCATTGCGGAGTATTGCCGGGCATTGCGGAGTATTGCCGGGCATTGCGGAGTATTGCCGGGCATTGCGGAGTATTGCCGGGCATTGCGGAGTATTGCCGGGCATTGCGGAGTATTGCCGGGCATTGCGGAGTATTGCCGGGCATTGCGGAGTATTGCCGGGCATTGCGGAGTATTGCCGGGCATTGCGGAGTATTGCCGGGCATTGCAGAGTATTTTGCAGGGTATAGCACAGGGATGGCTGAGCAGGGATGGATGGATGGATCTGTGACTGCAATTGTCACAGATCCAGCCCACAGTGCTGCTGCTGCCATCCGCTCCCTCCCCCTCCCCTCACACTGTACCGATCGGTACAGAGAGGGGAGGGAGGAACCGGCGTCATCAAATGACGCCGGTCTGTTTACAAGTGATTGCTCCGTCATTTGACGGAGCGATCACGTGGTAAACGGCCGCTATCAGCGGCGATTTACCGCGATTCGTGATCCGCCGGGTCCTCTGGACCCGGCGGTCACGGAGTTTCCCGTGTGCGCGCCCCAGGGGGCGCGCGGGAGCGCGATTCTGGGAGGACGTTATATAACGTCCTCCCAGAGTTAAGCAACCACCCTGCCGCCGTTATTTGTCGGCAGGTGGTTGTTAAGTGGTTAAGTGGTTAAGGAGCACTTGCGTAAGCCTCCTGTACATTTGGCTCCGAGCTTTGCAGTCCCACCCTTGCCTCCCTCACCTCCCATGGCTCCTGGTACTTAGTCTGCCAGTGAAGTAGAACCCATGCAGTTGGGCTTCACACGTCTCTGCATATGAGAGGGCCTTTAGGAGGAGGGAGAGATTGTACCTTTAAAGGAAAAAGGTTGGTCTTTATTGAGAAGATATCAAAGAACAAGAGATATACAGACATGTCCTGTGCATAGTACAATACGATAGGCCATACACATCATCTATACATAGATCAATGTCAGTCTGATCCAAAATACATTATCAAAACTAAACGAAGGAAAATAAAACAAAGACACGAGAAAAACAGCATCTCAAGATCACTGGGTCCAAGGAGTCCAAACCCGATCAAATTTCTTGGGACAACCCCTGCTAACATATGTCAACTTATACATCGGTATGACCGCATTAACAGAGGAGTCCCAAGACTCAATTTTGGGGGGGGGCAGGGGAGGACCATTGTTTGAGGATTTCTTTCTTAGCATAAAACATTAGCAAAGATACATGTAACTTTGTGTATCTGGGCCTCTGGTCATCATCGTGTATCCCAAGCAGGGCCAGTTCAGGAGATGCTGGGATAGACAATGCGAGTCGGATATTAATACATTCAAAAACCTCGGTCCAAAACTTCTCCACCAAGGGACAAGCCCAGAACATATGAATAAATGTACCCTCCGAAGAGCGACATTTCTGACACATAGGGGATCTATCCGGGTAAATACTGTGTAGTCTCTGAGGTGTGTAATAAATACGGTGAATAAATTTAGTCTGCATTAATTTATCTCTATAGGAGATCAGCAATTTAGACCCATCTTCAAAACATTCCTCCCAAGTAGTTCTGTCCAGGCTGGGGACATCCGTCAACCATTTCCCCCAGACGTTGTCTATTTTAGGCGAGTCAACTACCAAGAGTGCAAGGTAAAGAGCAGAGAGAGTCTTCTCAAGATCCTCCTGAGCCAGCAAACTCTCAACAGGATCCGCTACTAAATTAATAGTCTGGGGGAATTGAGCCCTGGCAGCGTGTCTCAACTGGAAGTATTGGAATAGCATTCACTCCGGCAGCCCATACCGGTCAACCAATTGTCTGAATGAGAATAACCTACCGGAGCGAAAAACATCCCGAAGGGTCTTAATGCCGTATCCAGCCCACAGCTGTGTGTCAGGGATCGTCCTAAAATGAGGAAGAGAGGGATTACCCCACAGCGGGCAGAATGGAGAGATGTGGTTCGGACGGTTAAATCTCCTCCGAGCAATAGTCCACACCTTAAGGGTAGTCCTGGTTGGTTCCGGAAGAACCGAGTACGCAGCCGCCCCCCTGTATACCAGGTTACCCAACTCACCCAGCGAACCCACGACAGCGGCCTCCAAGCAGGTGGCTGCGTTCGACCTGGACTGCATAAACCACCACCGTACTGTGACCAAAATCGCTGCCCAGTAATACACCAGGAGGCAGGGGAGCGCAAGACCCCCGCAATGGACAGGGAGTTGTAATGTGGATCTCGCAAGCCTAGGCGAGGAGCCCCTCCAGATAAAGGAGCCTATACAGACATCCAGCTCCTTGAAAAAAGAGCCAGGGAGCCAAACCGGACAGTTCCTAAACATATAAGTGAATCTGGGCAAAAACATCATTTTTAGCACATTAATGCGTCCGAGCAGGTTGAGGGGTAAGTCTTTCCATCTGAGACAATGTTCCCTAAGTCTCATCACCAGGGGTTTCAGATTGAGGCGGCAAAAGTCCCGAAGGTCCCTCGATACCACAATCCCAAGGTATTTGAACTCCTCGACCCATATCAACGGGGTACAAGAGACCCCGCCCCGGGGCCGAGGATCCAGCGGGAACAAAACCGATTTAGACCAATTGATCTTAACCCCGGAAAAGCGGCCGAATTCCTCAAATATCTGCAGAGCTGCCCGCAAAGAACCATCAGCATCCTGAAGATAGAGTAAGGCATCATCTGCATATAGGGATATTTTCTCCTCCAGAGGGCCAACCCGCAGCCCACGAACCGCAGAAGACTCTCTAATCAAGATCGCCAGCGGCTCCAAGGCCAGGGCAAATAAGCTGGGTGATAAGGGACAACCCTGTTGGGTGCCCCTCTGGAGGAGAAAAAACTCTGACAACCTGTCGTTAGCATGGACTCTAGCTCTGGGGGAGTCATACAACATTCCCAGCCACCTGCGGAACCTAGGCCCAAACCCGAATTGTTTCAAAACCTCCCATAGATAACCCCATTCCACCGAGTCAAAAGCCTTCTCCGCATCAAGAGAGGCTATGACTCGGTTACCACCATTGTCATGGGAGGTGTCTAGATTAAGGAACAGTCGACGGATGTTGATGTCTGTGCCCTTACCCGGCATGAATCCTGTCTGATCCGGGTGGACCAAATCCTCCAGCACCGTAATCAGACGAAGGGCAAGGATCTTGGCCAATAACTTGGCATCAGCATTAATGAGAGAAATAGGCCTATAAGAACCACAATCCTCTGGATCCTTACCAGGTTTGGGCACCAACACCACCATAGCATCAGCCATTGTATCAGGAAGGGAGCCCCGAACCATAAACTTCTGAAAAAGATCCGTCAGTCTAGGGGCCAACAACTCCTGATATTCTGAGTAAAACTCAATAGGGATGCCATCCAACCCAGGGGCTTTCCCTGACTGCATACAGCTCAGTGCCTTCTGCACCTCCTCTAAAGTAATGTCCTTTTCTAATTCCAAGCTCCGGTCCAGGTCAAGCGCGGGGAAGGGGACCCTGTCCAAAAAGTCGGAGAGGTCCGCATCGGTATAAGTCACCCTGGATGAGTAAATGTCTCTATCTAGAGCAATGGATTTTGGGGAAGTAAGCAACAATCCGTCCGTGTCTCTAAGCCTGCCCACATGTGTAGAGGCTCGCTGGCCCCTGGCCAACCAAGCCAAGAGTTTACCATTTTTGTCCCCAAACTCGAAGACTCTCTGAGCCCTATCAAGCATGGATTTCTTAGTGATGTCCACCCTCATCAAGGACAATTCCCTAAGGGTGTGCTGCCAGGCGTGATAGGCCTCACAGCCAGGCGACTGGACATAAGCCCTCTCACGCGACAGGGCATCTGCCTCCAGCTGTCTCAGAGCCTGCTCAGACCCCCTCCTCCTAACTGCAATCTTCTTAATATACACACCCCTCAACCAGGCTTTAAAAGTATCCCAGAGTATTAATGGGCCTGAGGACTCAGCATTCCGTAGCCAGAAACTACAGATCTCATCCGGTAGGTCCTCTTGGATCTCCGGATCTGCCACCCAGTATCTAGAAAGTCTCCAGACCCCCGGACTCCGGAAGAGGCAGCACCAACCGAGACCATCAACGGAGCATGATCAGAAATGCCGCGAGAGAGAATCTCAGTCGAAACCACCTCCCCAACCAGTCCGGGAGAGGCAAACGCCATGTCTATTCGAGACAGAGTACGGTATGTAGCTGAAAGACAAGTATACTGGGTGTCAGAAGGGTGAAAATTGCGCCAAAGATCCGTCAAACCAAATGAGGAAGCCCACAAAGACAGTCCTGAACTAGGGGCAGGTGAGGGCCAAAGTCTGTCCCTTACGTCAGACATGACCAAGTTGAAATCCCCCACTAACAGTACCTTATCTACCCCATATTGAACAGCCATCTGCATCACCGAGTGGAGAAGGGTGGGATCCGCAGGAGGGGGCAGATAGAGTCAAATAATAACATACGGAACATCCGCTATTAGAGCATGCATAATAATAAACCTACCACCAGGGTCAGTGCGAATCGCCTGCAACTGGAAAGGCAAGGAGCGGTGCACAAGGATACTCACTCCCCTAGCATAATTGGAATAGGAGGCATGATAATGAGCGCCCACCCAGGCCCGCCTCAGCCCCAGGACTCTAGAGCCCACCAAATGCGTCTCCTGCAATATACAGATTTTCGGATTGTGCTGCTGAATGAATTTAAACACTAGTGACCTCTTTACAGCAGAGTTGAGGCCCCTGACATTCCATGACAATACAGTAAACTTAGCCATCATGTAGGTACGACAAAAATGAAGAATAGCAGCTCATGTTCCCCAACCTAGGTACCCTAAGTGGGCGCAGCGCCCCCGCACCAGGCAAGGGATGCATCCAGAGGCGGAAGACCAGGAGGCACCGCACCCCCACGGCTAACACCGGAGAACACATCCACCAAGCAGACCCTGAAAATATTATCACTAAGACCAACCATTTAACAGTTAAAGAAATAAACATAACAAACCATAGAACACCCGCAATAAGGACAGCAACGGCCATCCAACCCCCACCCCCCACCCCGTGTCCTCCCAACATGGAGTAACACATCTTTCCCCAAACAGAACTTGTCCAATGACTATCTCAAAGAGATTCGGAGGCGCGGGCCGCAGCAAACCAGCCCCCACAGTCACCATTGAATGACGAACATAACCCAAAAAAAACCCCAATAATAAGAGGTATGTATAGTCACAGGTGCGAGATGCTGGAGTGAGAAACCAACAAATATTCCTGGGTACAGAAAAACAAAGCACATGGCGGACATTCAGCAGGTTCAATGGGCAGGGGAATTCCAGTGTAACCTCAGGCAGAGAACATGGGGAGGACACAGGAGTGTAGGTAGGTAGTCCAGACCAAATAGACAGCCCCCCCAGTCTCACACCCGATCACCCCAGGCAAAACCCCCCCCACGAGTAACCCCAAGTACCTTAATACCCCAGCTGCAAAACACCGCCACGTACGCTAGGGGAATGAATAAGCCTCACGGAGGCAGTGTCTCAAGCCATGCACCTGCATCCTTAGGATTGGTGAAGATCCGCACAGTCTCACCGTCGACCACCCGCAGTTTAGCCGGGAACATGATGCTGTAGCTGATTCCCTTCATCCGGAGAGCCGCTTTCACGCCATCAAAGGAGCGCCTCTGCCTCTGCGTCTCCATGGTGTAATCCGGGAAGAACATCAGCCTGGTGTTTCGGTACGGGATATTACCCGCCAAGCGGGCGGCACGGAGCAGCTCATCCCTATCCCGGAAATTCAACAACCGAAGGATGAAGGTACGGGGGGCCCCCTCCGGACCTGGTCTTGGCGGCACCCGATGAGCCCGCTCCACTGTAAAATGCGGGGAGAGCTGAGCCGCAGGCAGCAGGGTCTTGAGGAGATCCTCCATGAACGTCGCGGGACTGCGCCCTTCCACCCCCTCCGGGAGGCCTACAATGCGGATGTTGTTGCGCCTGCTTCTATTTTCGGCGTCCTCCGCGCGGTACTCAAGCGCCTTCACCTTGGTGAGCAAGGTCCGGATGGAGGCATCATGACCGGACACCGTGTCCTCCACGTCGCCAACCCGCTGTTCAGTGTCCATCAGTCTGGAGCAGATTTTGTCCAGATCCTGCCTCAGCAAGCCCACGTCCATCTGCACTGCCTCAATCTTATTTGTGAGCATCGTCTGGCAGGTGGTGATGGCCGCCTGGCAGGTCGTAATAGCTGCCATGACCTCCGGGATACCAGGCGGGGAAGCCGCCACGCTTTCCTCCTGGTCCGTCTGCGACGCCATATTGTGTCGGCACGCAGGCTCGCCCGGCAGTGGAGAGGCCGGATTGTCTGTGGTCGCGACAGCCAAGGGGAACCTCAACCTTTTGCCCTTCTTTGGGCCTCCGGAGGTTCTGGACGGCATACAGGTGCAGTGGACCCAAAATCAGAAGAAATCCACCCAGGAACGGAGTTAAAGACGGATCATAGTCCAGCAGAGCTCAGAAGGCACGTCCGCTCAGTCTGCCATGCCGGCCACGCCCCCCAGAGATTGTACCTTTAGTCTTGTCCGAGCCATCCGGGAAATGCTTGCACCTGAGGTCCTGTAGGAGACAGACCTTAGGTGGCGTTGATACGTCCCCAGTTATCTTGAAGGATAAGCCTCTAGTTCCAGTTACCCTTTCATGGGCTGAATCATCCATCGATACACAGGCTCTAATCGACTCTGGGGCTGCAGGCCTGTTCATAGACAGTGCCTTTGTGTCTAAGCACTCAATTCTGCTGTAGCTTCGTGCCACCCAACTTGCCAGCCCACTTGCTCCATTGACCATGGCCGTAGGGGTTTTTCATCATGAGATAATCCAATTTCAAGTAATTTCCTCTCCTCATTATCCAGTGATTATTGGTTATCCTTGGTTACAGAGGCACAACCCCTTTTTTGATTGGCTTCATACTGAGGTTCTTTACTGGTCGCCACAATCCAGTAAAACATATTTTTGGAAAGTGTCCTGTGCACCTCTTCCCTCTTGTCCTTGTCAGAGAAGTACCGCAAATTTAGCAATGTCTTTGACAAGGGTAAAGCCGGTAGTTTGCCTCCACACCGGTCGTATGATTGCGCAATCGACCTTCAACCTGGTGCTATGCCTCCCTGTGGCCGGAGGATAAAGCTATGGAGGACTATGGAGAGCCACCACACAGATATCTCCCATCATGTGCTATGGCTAAGAGATAATAACCTGTATTATAAGTTGGAGAAGTGCGAGTTCCATCATAAACAGGTTACATTTCTGGGTTATGATATTTCTACTGATGGTTTTTCGATAGACCCAGAGAAATTATCTGCAGTTCTACAGTGGCCTTGACCCATAGGTCTACGTCCACTAGAACATTTTCTTGGCTTTGTGAATTATTATCGAAAATGTATTCATAACTCCTCTTCTCTGGTCAAACCTCTGACTGATATGACCAGAAAGGATGGTAACCCACAGAATTCCATCGGATTCCATTAAAGCCTTTGAGTCTTTCAAGGCTGCCTTTGTTTCAGCTCCTGTGCTGGCACATCCTGATCCTACGCTACCCTTTATTCTTGAGGTTGATGCGTCTGAGACAGGAGTATGGGCCCTTCTGTCTCAATGTCCTACGTCTGAGAATGCTATGCCTCCTTGTGGCTACTTTTCCAAGAAATTGTCTCCTGCAGAATGCAATTACGAGATTGGGAACAGAGAATTATTAGCTATCATTTTAGCTCTTAAAGAATGGAGGCATCTCCTGTTCTTTCTGTTTGGTACATGGCACGTTGGGAAAGATTTTTCACCGGCTTCTAAGAGCCTTGATTCCATGTAACACTCTCCGGTCCTCCATAACTCCAAGGGATTGTCAAAAAAGCTCCTCATTAGATGACAAGACTGTCACCTGTTGACCACAGCTAAAACGGATGGTCCCCTTCTGGATCAGCATTGCCAAGCCACAAAAGTGAGTAGAACGACCACATCTCCCATTGTTCCTAAAATACTCACCATGACCTTCATTTGCCTCTCACTCAACTCCAGGGGCCTGAACCACCCTGCTAAATGCTTTTGCATGTGGATGGAAGCCTGCAAACGTAGAGCAGACATACTATGCATTCAAGAAACTCACTTCCAGGCTTCCGACTCTCCCAAGTGCTCACACAGAGACTATCCAAACAGCTACCTGGCATGTGCTCAGGAAAAGAAAAGAGAAGTCTATCTGACCATCCACAACTCTCTTGTCTTCCAGATCAGGGATTCCTTTTTGGACCCAGAGGGCCGATACGTCATTGTTACATGTGATATCAACTCACAACCATATACGCTGATGGCTGTGTATGCACCAAACTCACACCAAATTTGATTCTTCCGTTCCCTGTTCAAGCGCATAGCATCGGTCAAATGATATGTGGTGACTTTAACCTAACAACAGTCCCTCATCTAGATACTAGCTCTCAGGTAAAAGGTCGGGGAACCTCACTTCACCAACTGTTTCATTCAGAAGAGGTGTGCGATGTCTGGAGGTGCCAGCATGCAAATGAAAGAGATTACACCTACTTCTCCTCCAGACACCACACTTACACCTGTATAGATATGTTTGTATCAGACAAATGGTTATTGCAGAAAATATCATCCTCCAGAATACATTACATTACATGGTCTGACCATGCTGCCATCTTCATAACTATTGAGGAGAAGCATGTCTCCCCCACTGTTCCCATTAGGCGCTGCAACATTCAGACCTTACAAGAATCTAAAACTCTGAAGAAGTCACCCGACACTTTAGGGAGTTCTTACACACTAACACATCCTCTGTTGAGGATCCTTATATATTGTGGAATGCCCATAAAGCCTACATGAGAGACATCCTGATTCAACAAGGCGCCAGGGCGAAAAAATCCTACATTTCCTTTTCAACTCTGATTTTAATGAATTTAAATTACGTAACAACAAAAGAAACATTATCCACATCCCATAGGTAGTGATGAAGAACATACCACATTATAATAATAATAATATATAATACATAAGACACATTACATATAAACATATATCAACACACTGCAGGAGTCACTATAAAAGGGAGAAGAGAGGGGAGGGGAGAAAAAAAAAAGAAAAAGGAAAAAAAAAGAGGGAGAAGAGAGGAGGGAAATACCCCTAGAGACTATCTACTCATCAATAAATTCCCATATTATAAAGAGACACATAATCATACTCTAGACCATTCAGATTTATTTTTTACCCTAATCAGAATATTCCTGGATTAACTTCCTTTGTCCAATTAGATTAAATATATCATTTCCTATTCCCTATGTTCAACTCCCACAGTGATGTTAGATATACAATATCACATACAACACACAAAAAAAAGGAAAAACACTTTTTTAAATAAATAAATGAAACTACCAGAAATAGCTACTCAAACCGAGATCTCCTCACTCATCCCAACTCTGAACCATTTTTACGTCCTCCCTCTAGCCCATATATAGATTCCGTAATTCAAGGGATTCCCTAAGTACCTTCCAAGGGTGCCAAATTTGGCAGCATTGTTCATATGTGTCCAATTTCTGCGACAGAAGAATCTCCACCCTCTCAATATTGTCCATCTCTGACACAAACTCAATCAACGATGGAGCATATGCTGACAGCCAATGGCGCTGTATAACCGCTCTTACAGCTGTCAACCAATGTCTCAAAAGGCCTTTTTTAATGCTTTTATACGAGCCGGGTAGAATGGATAGCATTTGTGGTGTGTTGGAAATAGTTACCCCAGTTGCTCGAGTATGAAGTTGAAGTATCATATCCCAAAAATTAAACACAGAAGGACATTCCCACCAAATATGCAATAGCGACCCCTTAGCAGAATGACATTGCCAACATAGATCTGAGACATTTGGATATATCCGGTAGAGCAACAACGGGCATCTATACCACAGAGAAAGGAGTTTAAAATTTGTCTCATGTGCCTTAGTTGCTAATGACATACTATGTGTAAGGGTAAACGCTTTTTCCCATTCCTCTGATTTCATTTGGACCTTCAGGTCCATATTCCACTTATTTGTAAACTCCGGGAGATATGGATGGAGTCTATGAATAAGAATCCTATACACTGCAGGCAAAATGTGTTCTGGTACATTTTCTTGTATTAGAAGGGACTCAAAGGTATCTGGCTCTCTATTGAATACATCCCTGTCAGGGAAGGAAGCAAGAAAAGACGAAAGTTGCCAATATTCCAGCCAGTATTTAATTAATTGCTGCTGTATAGGGATCAAATTTGAAAACAATGGAAAATCTCCCTGACAAAGAGTTTGAGATATTCAACGATTTGACTCCATACCAAAAAATGTCTCCGTGCCACTGCCAGAGGGAACCCTGGATTACCAAACAGGGGCGTCATTAATCCCTCTTTAGCGGAAAGTCCTAGTTGAGTTTGTAATTTATCCCAAGTACGCAATAAATGTGCTGTAAGAAAAGACAAAGAAGAGACTGGACCCCGGAAAGAGGTATCTAACCAGAGAAGTGCCTGGAGATTGAAAGGAGCAATTGACTGTTCTATATGTACCCATTGTTTAAGGTGGGAATGATGTAACCAGTTTACTAGTCTAGTTAACACCGCTGCAACATGGTAGTAATATAGATCCGGTGCCTCTACACCCCCTTTTGCTTTAGGGAGGGATAGAATTCTCATTTGCAGTCTAGGTCTATTGGAACCCCAAATAAACCTTGTAAAAGCAGATTGTAGTGTAACAAAAATGGAACGGGGGGCCACTATAGGTATAGTTTGGAAAAGATAAAGAAAACGCGGTACTATATCTTTTTTCAAAATATTGATCCTCCCAAACCATGAATACTGGGCTCGATCGTACTTTTTAAGATCTTGTATTGCAGCGTACAAAATCCTAAAATTCCAAACTCAACACCCTATTATCTGAGATTAACAAATTGGAATCCCAGAATAAACAAGACACCACAAACACCTCCCAATCTCTTAGTAAATGAAAAAAGGATTTAAGAAATTTTCTAACACAACAATATGATAAAATCCTCTGCATGTAAAAACTCAAAATTATGCCAACGTAAATCAGGCAGGAAAATACCTAGCTAACAGAATAAAAATAGCCCAATCTAAATCTAGAATTGCCCATTTAATTCATCCCACTCTTCACCACAAAATATTTAACCCCAAGACATAGCAAACCAATTTGCTGATTATTACAGGGCTTTATACAATCTAAGGGACGATCCCTAAACACTCCAACCCTCGGTCAAGGACATTCAGTGTTTCTTACAGAAACTGAACCTCCCTGCTCTCTCAGAGGCTCAACTCCTCAAGCTGAACGCCCCTTTTACCACTAAGGAAATTGAAAACTATCAACTCCCTGCCTAATGGCAAATATCCTGGCCCAGATGGCTACTCCAATGAATATTTCAAGATTTTTAGCAATATCTTGTCTCCTTACTTACAAGAGATCTACACGCTCACACATCTTCCTTCCCCAAAGAAATGCTGACTGCTTACGTGGTCACATTACCCAAACATGGGAAAGACCACACCGGTTAATTTTAGGCCAATCTCACTTCTAAACACAGATAATAAAATCTATGCAAAATTAATTGCCAGACGCCTCACGGATATTACATAGTTACATAGAAGGTGAGGTTGAAAAAAGACACAAGTCTATTAAGTTCAACCTATGTGTGTGATTATATGTCAGTATTACATTGTATATCCCTGTATGTTGCGGTCGTTCAGGTGCTTATCTAATAGATTTTTTAAACTATTGATGCCTCCCACTGAAACCACCGCCTGTGGAAAGGAATTCAACATCCTTGCTGTTCTTACAGTAAAGAACCCTCTATGCAGTTTAAGGTTAAACTTCTTAGTTTGCGGGGACCGCTGCTGGGGTTTCCCTTACCCATGACAGCCGGTAAGTTAGCGGGAGCCATGGGGACCCAAATGGGGATGGTTGTGATGTCCTGTGTCGCTGCTGACAAGCTGGGAAAGCTGAATGGCACGGAGCTCTCCTCTTACATGGCCCTCTTCCTCATCTGCCGGCCACACCCCTGAACATAAAATAGTTTCATTTGTGGATGACATTATCTTGTCCTCATCCAAACCAATTTTCTCTTTACATAAAGTCTCGTACTATAAGGTCAAAACCACTAAATGTTTTGTGTTGTCTATGGGTATACCTAAATCTACCCTTAGGTACAATTGGGATGCTCCATCTATCACATACCTAGGGGTGCAACTCACTTATCCTACCTCTAAGATTCACTAAGCTATATTTCCTAAATTCTTGGACCCACTTGCCAAAGATTTGCAGCAAATTGAAAAATACAACTCTCTTGGCTTGGCAGAATTGCTGCATTTAAAATGCAATTACTCCCTAAGATCTTGTAATAATTTAGGACTCTTCCCATTCTCCCACAATTATTTTCCCAGCTAAATGTGTTGGTGAGGTAGTACATCTGGAAAGCTAGAGCTCAGGCAGGTATGGCTTTTCCAAATATTCAAGCTTACTACAAGGCTGTCTTAGTGGATCAGATGAAGTCATGGTTCTCCTTTTCAATTGACAACCTATGGGTATCTATAGAACAGGCAGTCACACCAGGCCATGATCTTTTTTGCTCTTGCAATGGCTACACTATTGTCACCTAAGGCCTCCTTTCTGTTTATCCCACTATTGCCTCTACTTTAGACATATGGGGATCCATTCTATGTACTGCAAGGACTTCTGAAAACTTGCACTTAGCCAAAATATGAACGACACCTATGAGTTTATAATTCCAAAATTTTCTGTGCCAAATTGGATTGAACAAGGGTACAATTTTAAGCAATATGTGCTTGCAGGAAAGACCATTGCAGATAGCTATATGATGTATCAGATTACACATTTATTTGTCCAACTTAAAGAAACCAATTCCAATTCCTCTGTTTGTTTGGCAATCTAACCACTGTATCCAAATTAAAGAAGAAAGATAAATCTTTTTTTTTTTTAAACTTGTTGACTCGCCATCCAATAGATGTGAAAACTATGGAAAGTAGGATTATCCCAGTAATTCTCCTCAGAACAATAGCGTAAGCTATCTGTTTTTAAAATAAGGCATCAGCCTTTATAGACCACTGGGATATTTCTCAAAACTGTTTTGATAGATGGTACTTGACTCCTTATAGACTGTCCAAATGTTTTGCGGCAGCCTCCGTTATGCTGGAACTGTAGATTGGTAATCTTTTTCACATTTTGTGGAGTTGCAAAAATGTTCCAAGTTTCTGAAAATCTGTTTCTGTCCTCATCTCCACACTTATGGGGAATGTGTCCCATCTCACACCTGCAATGGCGACTTTGATTATTGGGTTAGAAATATATCCCCTACACCATAAAGTGGTGGTGGCCCATGTGTTGTTCGCAGCTAGACTCACTATTACCAGTCAAATTAAGTCCTCTGAGGCCCCTAACCTATCCAATGTTATCAGTCAATTGAAAAGACAATGCCAATATGAAATGATGTTGGCTTTCAAAGAATTTAGAGAAGATAGATATTTCAAGCAATGGAAGGTCTAGCTATCTCATCCTAAAGCTTCTAAACACATGAGGTGGCATTTTATGTCTTAACCTCTCTTCTTTCACTTTGTACATTTATGAAGCTGGAATTTTCACGTGTAGCGCTGAAATGTTGTTGATACCATTATGTTTATTACCCTTTGCGTTTCTATTCCCAAGAGGTCTATCAACAGCTTGACGGTTGTATCAAACTTTCGCATTGCTTACTTGTTATTCCTTTATATCGATAGTAGCTTCCTTAAGTGAAGGTTATAAATGATGGAGTATAACTGAATGCTAGATACAACCCTATGTAACAGATATTGTTGTTGATTTTTGTCATGTTATTTCACTTTAATATCAATAAAAATGATTGTAAAAAAATAAAAATTTAAAAAGGGTAAAGTTTTGGCTTTTCTATCTGTGTTTCAAAGACGGTGGGCCTCTCACTCCTTGAATTAGAATCCACAATCTGGCTCTTTCTGCACTTCAGAATTTCTAACTCTGCTTTCAGCTACAAGGAGGGATTCCTTAAAGCAGTCATCTTTGTAAAGGGAAAGGGCTAAGCTTATTTTTGCATAGGGTAGCTCCCAGGTTCATTGCCATCTCTCCCTATATTTGTTTAAACTGAAAAATAAAGTAAACTAAGCATTAAAAAAGGGCAGCACACAATGGGCAGTTTTTACATGTGCCATGAACAGGGGGAACATACCAAAGCCATCTTATGTGAAGACACCAGCCTATGCCCTTTGTTTTCCCCCTATGGCTATACCTCCAGTTTGATGGAATAAAGCCACCAGATCAAGGTGCAGAGAATGGCAACCAAACTGATAAGAGGCATGGAGGAGCTCATCTATGAGGAAAGATTAGAGGAACTGAATTTATTCCATCTTGAGAAGAGATTTCATCAACTGAGGGAGGATGTAGTTCTTATTCGCCATGACATACAAAAGGTGCAGGAGCGCACCTCATCCCTGGAGGGCAGAGTAAGCTCACTGGAAGACGAGATGGCTCCAGCTAAACAAGACATAAATTGGAAAGAAATGCTTAAATGTGCATCCTCACAGGGTGACACTGTGGATGTACTGGTATAAATGTGCCAATGTCCCGATAATTATGGAGGAACACTGATTGAACTAAAAGATGGACTTTTAACGGCACATAGGTAAATCATGTAACAAAATCTAGGGGGTTTATTGGTAGAAAAACTGTAAAAGTACATTAATACATTTTAGAAATGTCATTATACTAATCATTAATACATGACCCAGAATAGTGCTCTATTCTCACTTCCAAAGACTACAGTAACATAGGTAAACTCAAAAATATATGAGATACATATCCAACAAACAAAGAATTTGTTGAACGGTGTGCGTAGGAAGTGGATAGCCTTAGTCATGGGTCCAGTATGCAGAAACGTAGTCTTGCTCTGCTCTACATGTTTTGCGTATCGTAACGCTTCTTCAGGAGCATAATAGTAAGCAGGTCGTATTGAGTAGTTTAACACGGATCTGGATACCAATAAACTGGCAGTATATATAGAATAGATAGCCAGTTGGGTTAGTAGAAATCATAGTAATCAACAGCAGGGTAATAAACACAGCACAGTCTGCTGGTAAGCAGAAAAAGAGAGTTCCCTCCAGGTGAGTTTAGCTAGAGACGCCAGGAAGTGTGCACCGGTCCAAACCTGGTGTGTGGGCTGGGCAGAGTTATTCTGTCCACAATATAGCCCCAAAGCAGTAGCGTGACCAAGCTTAGGCTTGGAAAATGCGTGTGCTAGCAGACCTGTGTGGAACCTCTTCTGTAAAACGTTGTGACACAACTGGCCAACTGGCTATCTATTCTAGATATTCTGCCAGTTTTGTGCATAGCTCTTTGAAGACAAGAAGCCCAGCGCATTGCGCTTGATACTTACAAACCGGCAAACACCCACACACACAGAGAACATGTCTTCAAGCCCATGAGAAGGTTTTCATACTGACGGTTTTTCTGCTGGTCCAGATTCAATCCAAGTGCGTTCTGCTAGAGCTCTCCTCGATTAAATCAGACACAGGGAGACAGACGACAATCTAAAAAACACACATCCTAGAATAAAATGTCCACATAAGTCCATATAATAAAATTTCCACAACAGGCGGCACACACATGTTATTAGCTCCTTGCATATCAAAGCCTTTATGTATACTTTTGGCTGCAAGTTCAAGGGCTGACCCGTGTTTCGACCTTGGCAACCAATTTTTTCCTAATGGTTTCTGCAGGAATAGTTGAACTGTTTTGTTTTCTTGATCAGAAGTTTTTGTTTCAGGTTCTGACGCGGTGTTCCGCAGCTCGAGCCCAGACCTTTACTGTGCATCCATTTGTTATTGACTGCACCTTACTACAAGTGACATCTTATGGCTAAGGGTCTAAATTTTACTTCCTGGGACATCAGGGGCATCAAGGATTCAACAAAACGGAGGGCGTTGTTTACTTTGCTGTCCCATTATAGGGTTGCGGTGGCCTGCCTGGAGGAGACACACCTCACATTATATATCACCCATTTGTCTGTACCAATGCAATACAATTCAGTGTTCTCTAACTAAGCAAGGAATGTTAGCATACTTATATCTTCCAAAGTGCATTTTTCTTGCAGGCGGACATTTATAGACTCAAAGGGTAGATTAATTTTTTGCTATGTGATATAAACCATGTCTTATGCATTCTGGGATATGTGTATTTCCCTCCCCCTCCAACAACAAAGTGCTCAGGGTTATGGCCCATTTTTTGGTGGATTATCCTGGGACTCCTTTTCTGGTTGTGCGGGATTTAAATGCTGTGGGAAATCCTGGTATGGATCGTTACCCTGTGGGACTGTAGTCCTGTACACCATTTGATGATCAAATCCAGGAACTGGGTCTTTGTGATATTTGGAGATTACCGATCTCCTCTAATTCTGCTGTTCTAGTACCTACAGTTCTTTGTCCCGGATAGATATTGCTCTGGGTACTGACTCCATTCTACCTTTTGTAACAAATGTCTTATACCATGCTAGGGGTCTTTCTGACCATTTCCCCTTGGTTGTACAGCTGACCTTCTCTAGTCCCCCCAGACAATTTAATTGGAGGGTCAATTCATTTTGGCTGTTTGTTCTCCCCCCATACAAATCCTAACTGAAATATTTACGCTTAATAATTTGTCTGCTTCACCTTCAACTGTGTGGGATGGTTTGAAGGCCTATCTGAGGGGCATATTGGCTATTGAGATTAGTGTTTATAAAAGGTCTGTAGTGGGCTGGGAGAGTTTTCTGTCATCTGAGGTTCATAGAACAGAAGCACAATATATTTAGTCTTGCTCCCCACAGAATTTGGCATCTTGGAAAGACGCCCAATTGGTTTACAGACAAACAATGCTTAAAAAGCAGCGAACAGACAATATTTTTCAAGTCGCCAGTACTTTGCTGATGGTGAAGACACAGGTCATTTGTTAGCGGTGATTGCAGGTTCCCAAAATCCCCCACACTGTGTTTCGTCAATTGTCACTGCCTCGGGTGCTCCTACTCACGATCTCCATGGAATCTTAAATATATTCCAACAGTTTTATAGCGATCCCTATAGTAGTAAAGGACACCATTGCCCATCGCAATTATATGAATTTTGGACTCCATAAATTTGCTCTGCCTCTTCTGAGAGGACAGGAAGATTTTAAATTCTCCCTTGACATTGAAGAAATTAGTACCGCTGTGGCTCAATTCCCTAATAGTAAAACACTGGGATTGGATGGCCTTCTAGTTGAAATGTGTAAGTCTTATGGGGAAGTTTTGCTCCTAGAGTTCTTAAGTTTTGAATGTGGCTTATGAGCTGTGTCAACTCCCAGAATCTATGAACATAGCTAGTATTATCATTCTCCCAAAACCAGGAAAAAAACAGGCCTTACCCTGATTAATATTGCCCAATTTTATTGTTAAATTCAGACATTAAAATCCTGGCTGAGGTGCTGGTGAACAGGCTTAGCAAGGTCATGAGAAACTTGGTGCTTCCTGACCAATCAAGCTTTATACCTACCAGATCTACAGGCATTAATATTTGTAGACTTTATCTCAACCAACAAATTCCTTCTGATAATATAGGGGATAGGGCCATTTTGTCATTGGACGCTGCTAAAGCATTTTAAGTGTGGAGTGGCCCTATCTTTGGGAGGTACTGAAACTGTGGTGACTGTTTCAATGGGTGGATTAAATTGTTATATTTAGCTCCTAAGGCTGTCATGCATATTAATAGGTACTATTCAGTGGGGATGAGCCGAACACCTCCCGGTTCAGTTTAAAGCAGAAAATCCGAACAGGCAAAAAGTTTGTTTGAACACGCGAACACCGTTAAAGTCTATGGGGTGTTAGCAAAAGTGATAATTTTAAAGGTTAATATGCAAGTTATTGCCATAAAAAGTGTTTGGGGACCCGTGTCCTGCCCCAGGGGAAAGTATCAATGCAAATTATTTTTTTTAAAACTGCAGTTTTTTTGGGAGCAGTGATTTTAATAATGCTTAAATTGAAACAATAAAAATGAAATATTCCTTTAAATTTCGTGCCTTGGGGGTGTCTATAGTATGCCTGTAAAATGGCACATTTTTCCTGTGTTTAGAACAGTCCCACAGCAAAATTACATTTCTAAAGGAAAAAAAGTAATTTAAAACTGATCGCGGCTATTAATAAATTGTCGGGTCTCGGCAATACACTATATACTCTGAACAGCAGTATATATACTATACGGTCTAAAAAAAAAATTGGGCCTAGGTGTTGGTGGCACCAGAACACTGTAACCCCCTCACGGATACTCTTGTTGAGCGCAGGAATGGGCCCTGCTGTGAAATATTAGATCAAAAATTGTAATTACATGGCTCTGTTAACAGGGGCAGAAAAATTGGGCCTTTGGTGGTGGTGGTGCCACAACACTGTAACCCCTCACAGATACTTTTGTTGAGCGCAGGAACAGGCCCTGCTGTGAAATATTAGATCAAAAATTGTAATTACATGCCCCTGTTAAACAGGGGCAGAAAAATTGGGCCTTTGGTGGTGATAGTGGTGCCACAACACTGTAACCCCTCACAGATACTTTTATTGAGCACAGGAACAGTCCCTGATGTGAAATGTTAGATCAAAAATTGTAATTACATGCCCCTGTTGAACAGGGTAGAAAAATTGGACGTTTGGTGGTGGTGGTGGTGCCACAACACTGTAAACCCTCACAGATACTCTTGTTGAGCGCAGGAACGGGCCCTGCTGTGAAATATTAGATAAAAAATTGTAATTACATGCCCCAGTTAAACAGGGGCAGAAAAATTGGGCCTTTGGTGGTGGTGGTGCCACAACACTGTAACCCCTCACAGATACTTTTATTGAGCACAGGAACAGGCCCTGATGTGAAATGTTAGATCAAAAATTGTAATTACATGCCCCTGTTAAACAGGGTAGAAAAATTGGACGTTTGGTGGAGGTGGTGGTGCCACAACACTGTAAACCCTCACAGTTACTCTTGATGGGAGCAGGAACAGGCCCTGCTGTGAAATATTTGATCAAAAATTGTAATTACATGCCCCTGTTAAACAGGGGCAGAAAAATTGGGCCTTTGGTGGTGGTGGTTCCACAACACTGTAACCCCTCACAGATACTCTTGTTGAGCGCAGGAACAGGCCCTGCTATGAAATATTAGCTCAAAAATTGTAATTACATGCCCCTGTTAAACAGGGGCAGAAAAATTGGGCCTTTGGTGGTGGTGGTGGTGGTGCCCTAAACCAAAAATATTCTTAGAAGCTACCATCATCAAGATTGAGGAGGAATAGGATAGTCACTCAGCATAATAGGATAGTCACTCAGCATTAGGGATGAGCTCGATGTTCGAGTCGAACGCATGTTCGACTCGAACATCGCCTGTTCGTCTTTTCGCAGAATAGCGAACATTATGGGCCGTTTGCGCCAAATTCGTGTGACGCGAACGGCCCACAATGCACTGCGCCATCGCACTGCATTTCCGGCGCTGTGATTGGCCAAGCATGCACTGTGACCCCGCATGCTTGGCCAATCACAGCGCCGGCAGCGAGGAGAGCCATAATTGGCCACAGGCAGGATGCCTGTGGCCAATCATAGCTCAGGGGGGTTTAGTACACGCCACACACTATAAAAGGCCGCCAGCGCGGCGGCCTCGTGCAGTGTGTTCCGGCGTGCAGGGAAAGAGATACATAGGCAGGGACAGTGTGTTCTACGTTCTATTAGTTTCTCAGGCATCTGCAGGAGTTAGTAAGTGTTGTGTGCCTCCAGCACAGTATACACCTGGATCTACACTTTATTGCTGTTCTCTTAACTAGATAGGCAGGGACAGTGTGTTCTATGTTCTATTCTTTTCTCAGGCATCTGCAGAAGTTAGTGGGAGTTGTGTGCCCTCAGCACAGTATACACCTGTATATATCCATCATTGCTGTTCTCTAAGCTAGATAGGCAGGCAGGGAAAGAGATACTTAGGCAGGGACAGTGTGTTCTATGTTCTATTCTTTTCTCAGGCATCTGCAGGAGTTAGTGGGTGTTGTGTGCCCCCAGCACAGTATACACCTGTATATATCCGTCATTGCTGTTCTCTAAGCTAGATAGGCAGGCAGGGAAAGAGATACATAGGCAGGGACAGTGTGTTCTATGTTCTATTCTTTTCTCAGGCATCTGCAGGAGTTAGTGGGTGTTGTGTGCCCCCAGCACAGTATACACATGTATATAGCCATCATTGCTGTTCTCTAATACAGGCGTCTGCAGGAGTTAGTGGCACAGTATACACCTGTATATAGCCGTCATTGCTGTTCTCTAATACAGGCATCTGCAGGAGTTAGTGGCACAGTATACACCTGTATATACCCTTCATTGCCGTTCTCTAATACAGGCATCTGCAGGAGTTAGTGGCACAGTGTACACCTGTATATACCCATCATTGCTGTTCTCTAATACAGGCATCTGCAGGAGTTAGTGGCACAGTGTACACCTGTATATACCTGTCATTGCTGTTCTCTAATACAGGCATCTGCAGGAGTTAGTGGCACAGTGTACACCTGTATATACCCGTCATTGCTCTTCTCTAATACAGGCATCTGCAGGAGTTAGTGGCACAGTGTACACCTGTATATACCCGTCATTGCTTTTCTCTAATACAGGCATCTGCAGGAGTTAGTGGCACAGTGTACACCTGTATATACCCGTCATTGCTGTTCTCTAATACAGGCATCTGCAGGAGTTAGTGGCACAGTATACACCTGTATATACCCATCATTGCTGTTCTCTAATACAGGCATCTGCAGGAGTTAGTGGCACAGTGTACACCTGTATATACCCATCATTGCTGTTCTATAATACAGGCATCTGCAGGAGTTAGTGGCACAGTATACACCTGTATATACCCGTCATTGCTGTTCTATAATACAGGCATCTGCAGGAGTTAGTGGCACAGTATACACCTGTATATACCCGTCATTGCTGTTCTCTAATACAGGCATCTGCAAGGAGTTAGTGGCACAGTGTACACCTGTATATACCCATGATTGCTGTTCTCTAATACAGGCATCTGCAGGAGTTAGTGGCACAGTATACACATGTATATACCTGTCATTGCTGTTCTCTAATACAGGCATCTGCAGGAGTTAGTGGCACAGTATACACCTGTATACACCCGTCATTGCTGTTCTCTAATAAAGGCATCTGCTGGAGTTAGTGGGTGTTGTGTGCCTCCAGCACAATATACACTACCCAATTGCTGGTTTTCCCATCTCCCTGCAGGCCATTACTATGTCTGGAAGGCCAACAAAGAGAGGCAGACAGTCACGAGCCAATAAAAGAGGGCAAGCAGGCTCTGTGTCTGGGGGCAACAGTGCTTGCCGTGGACGCGGTGCATTGTCATCAGCACGTGGCCATGGGACACGATTGTCCTTATTTTCAGCAGCTGGACATGTTGAGCCGCATCATGCCGAAGACTTGGTAGAGTGGATAACCAAGCCCTCCTCATTCTCCTCATCCTCTCTCACCCAAGCTCAGGGTACTGGCAAAGCAGCTGCCAAAGCGTCCTCTTCCCTCGTATCAATGTCATCATCAGTCACTCCTTCCCTAGACCCACCATGTCCTCCTGAGGAGTCCCCCGAACTGATTGAGCACAGTGTTGGGTACATGCTCCAGGAGGATGCCCAGCGTTTCGAAGGGTCTGATGATGATACCCAGCTAGAGGAAGGCAGTAGCGTGAGCGCAGAGAGAGGGGATGCTCAAGAAGGACAGCAATCTGGCAGTCATGTTCCAGCAGCTGCAGCATACTGCCAGATTGGCTCCAGTAATGAGGAGGGAGGGGATGATGAGGTCACTGACTCCACGTGGGTGCCTGAGAGGAGGAGGAGGAGGAGGATGAGGAGGAGGCACATCTCCAACTAGGCAGGATGCCCTCTGGGGGCCAGCGTAAGGGCAGCACACTGACTGAATCACACCGCAGAGCTTCGCCTGTGCAGGGCGCTGCCTCTGCCCGCTATTCCAAAAGTTCTTTGGTGTGGGCCTTTTTTGAGTCGAGTGCATCAGATCGCATCGCTGCTATTTGCAACATATGTCTCAAGCGTATCTCGCGTGGCCAAAACATCAACTGCTTGGGCACCACTTGCTTGACCAGACATATGTTGACCTGCCATGCAGCTCGTTGGCAAGCGTACCTTAAAGACCCAAACCAAAGAACAAAGTGGACCTCTCCTTGCTCCTCATCAGCTGGGATCTCCAACCCCACTATACTTTCAGTCCTCTCTGAAACCTGCACTGAGAGGAATGAAGGTGTAGAAATAGGTGTGTCACAGCCAAGTACTCGCGGGCACTTTGCTAGCAGTACACCGACGTCCGATTCTAGCAGGCAAATTTCCCTGCCCCAGCTGCTGGACCGTCGAAAGAAGTTCACTCCCAGCCATCCACATGCCCAGCGGTTGAATGCTAGCTTGGCTAAATTGCTAGCAATTCAACTGCTGCCTTTTCATTTGGTAGACTCGGCCCCCTTCCGTGAGTTTATGCAATGTGCGGTTCCTCAGTGGCAGGTTCCCAAACGCCACTTTTTCTCACGGAAGGCGATTCCGGCTCTCTACCGGCATGTGGAAGGCAATGTCTATGCCTCGCTGCACAGGGCGGTCAGTGGTAAGGTGCATATTACCGCTGACTTATGGTCCAGCAGGCATGGACAGGGACGTTACCTTTCTTTCATGGCCCATTGGGTCACTCTTTTGGCAGCTGGGAAGGATGCAGGACAAGGTGCAGTAGTGTTGGAGGTTGTTCCACCGCCACGCCTCCAAAATGCTACTACTGGTTGTGACACACCTCTCTCCTCCACCCCCTCCTCTTCTTCTTCCTCCATGGCCTCTTCCTGTGCTTTGTCTCCGGAACCAGCGGTGCTCCGTAGGCATTCAAGGGCCTACGCAAGTACGAAGGCAAAAAGATGCCATGCCGTGCTTGCGCTGGTGTGTTTGGGGGACAGGAGCCACACTGAGAGGTGGTTGACGCCATGCCAGCTTAAGCCAGGAATGGTGGTTTACGACAATGGCACCAACCTCCTCTCCGCCCTCCGACAGGGACAACTGACCCATGTGCCCTGTGTGGCTCACGTCCTTAACCTGGTGGTGCAGCGGTTCTTGGGCAGGTACCCTGGCTTACAGGATGTCCTGAGGCAGGCCAGGAAAGTCTGTGTGCAATTCCGCAGATCATATAATGCTAGTGCTCGGCTGGCTGAGCTGCAAAAGGAGTTGAACCTGCCCAAAAACCGCCTTATATGTGACATGCCCACCAGGTGGAACTCAACGTTGGCCATGCTGCAGCGGCTGCACATGCAGCAGAGGGCCATCAATGTGTACCTGTGTGAATACGGCACCAGGACAGGGTCAGGGGAGCTCAGGTTTTTTTCACCACGCCAGTGGGGCATGATCAGGGATGCATGCACTGTCCTGGCACCATTTGAGGAGGCCACGAGGATGGTGAGCAGTGACAGTGCATGCATCAGTGACACTGTACCTCTTGTCCACCTGTTGGAGCATACGCTGCATGGAATAATGGACAGGGCACTTGAGGCAGAACAGAGGCAGGAAGAGGAGGACTTCCTTGCCTCTCAAGGCCCCCTTTACCCAGACAGTGTTCCTTGTGTCGCACCCATCACACAGGAAGAGGACGAGGAGGAGGAGGAGGATTGTGTCAGCATGGAGGTGGAGCATGGCACTCAGCATCAACAGCAGCAGTCTTTTAGGGATGATTTACAGTCCCAACAAACCCGTGGACTTGTACGTGGCTGGGAGGAGGTGGCTGCGGATCATGTCGTCCTTAGTGACCCAGAGGACTCCGGACTGAATGCCTCAGCTAACCTAAGCTGCATGGCCTCCCTGATCCTGCAAAGTCTGCGGAAGGATCCTCGTATTCTTCGGATCAAGGAGAGGGACCATTACTGGCTGGCCACTCTCCTTGATCCACGGTACAAGGGTAAGGTTGCGGACCTTATCTTGCCGTCGCAGAGGGAGCAGAGGATGAGACATCTCCGGGAGGCCTTGCAGAAAGGTCTGTGCAACGCGTTCCCAGAGACTGGGAGGTTACAAACTCCTGGTCCTGGACAACGAGTTGCTGAGGCTTCGGTCAGTAGCAGAAGGAGCGGTGGAGAAGGTGGCCGTCTGACCGATGCGTTCAGACAATTTTTTAGTCCGCAGCCCCAAGGTATGATCGGTTCCAGCAACCATCGCCAGCGTCTGATATACATGGTGCAGGAATACCTAGGGGCAAGGTCGGACTTGGACACCTTTCCCACCGAAAATCCTCTGGCTTACTGGGTCTTGAGGATGGATCACTGGCCAGAGCTTGCACAGTATGCAATTGAGCTACTGGCCTGTCCTGCATCCAGCGTTCTTTCGGAACGCACATTCAGTGCTGCTAGAGGCTTTGTCACGGATCACAGGGTGCGCCTGTCCACCGACTCGGTTGATCGACTGACCTTCATAAAGATGAACCAGTCTTGGATCACCACCAGCTACCAAGCACCTGAAGCTGATATAACAGAATAATTTATTTTCAAATGTCACATCCCTTCAAGACTGATGCTGATGCTGAGTGACTGTCCTGTTATGTTGACTGACTGTCCTCCTCCTCCTCCTCAATGATCCGATTCTTGATGATAGCTTGGAAGTACTTTTTTGTTTCTGGGTGCCACCACCAGTGGCTAAGGCCCAATTTTTCAGCCCCTGTTTAACAGGGGCATGTAATTACATTTTTTGATGCAATGTTTTGCAGCAGGGCTCACTCCTGTACTCCAACTAGAGTATCTGGGAGAGGTTGCAGTGTCGTGGCACCAGCACCAGTGCCTAAGGCCCAATTTTTCAGCCCCTGTTTAACAGGGGCGTGTAATTACGATTTTTGATGCAATACTTTGCAACAGGGCTCATTGCTGTGCTCCAAGTACAGTATCTGTGAGCGGTTGCAGTGTTGTGGCACCAGTGCCTAAGGCCCAATTTTTCTGCCCCTGTTCAACAGGGGCACGTAATTACAATTCTTGATCTAATAATTCACAGTAGGGCTCATTCCTGCGCCCACCAAGAATAACTGTGAGGGCTTACAGTGTTGTGGCAACACCACCACCACCACCAAAGGCCCAATTTTTCTGCCCCTCTTCAACGGGGGCATGTAATTACAATTCTTGATCTAATAATTTACAGTAGGGCCCATTCATGCGCCCACCAAGAGTAACTGTGAGGGCTGACAGTGTTGTAGCACCAGCACCACCACCAAAGGCCCAATTTTTCCTACCACTGTTCAAAAATGGCATGTAATTACAATTCCTGATATAATAGTTCACAGCAGGGCATTCCAGTGCCCACTAAGAGTAACACCGACACCTAAGGGGCACATTTCTGCAGAGTATATACAGCAGGCCCCTACTTTCAAACATCCAACTTACAAACGACTCCTACTTGCAAACGGAAGGAGACAACAGGAAGTGAGAGGAAATCTATCCCTAGGAAGGGAAATTCTCTCCTGTAAGAGTTAATATGGGAAAAAGGTCTCTCCTCTCTACTGATGCTTTATCACCAATCCTTGTTTCAATAAAAACCCCACTTTTCCAAAAACATTTGTCATTGGGACGGAAAGTGAGGTGAAATGTTCTGAACAGGTGCACAGACAGCAAAACAAATGTTACAGGGGTGATAACCCTTCCCAATGTTTTCCAAAAAGCTTAAAAATATATTTTTTGGCTGGAGTTACACTTAAACAATGTACCTGTTCAAAATTACAAACAGATTCTACTTAACAACAAACCTACAGTTCCTGTCTTGTTTGCACCACCATTGGGACGGAAAGTGAGGTGAAATGTTCTGAACAGGTGCACAGACAGCAAAACAAATGTTACAGGGGTGATAACCCTTCCCAATACTCTGCTGTTCAGAGTATATAGGGCCTTTTTTTATTTTTGGTGCGGGGTTCCCCTTAATATCCATACAAGACCCAAAGGGGCTGGTAATGGGCTGGGGTAGGGGGGGTTGATGGGGTAGCCATGCCATTTTTCTCAAAGATTTTCATCCATATTGCCAGGACAAGACATGACATTAATGCCGCAAGCAGTTTTAAATGGCTTTTTTTCCTTTAGAAATGTCATTTTGTGCAGAGACAGTTCTAAACACGGGAAACACGTGGCACTTCACAGGCATACATTAGACACCCCCAGGTACGATATTTAAAGGAATTTTTCACTTTTTTGTTTTCACTTTATGCATCATTAAAATGACTGCTCCCAAAAAAAAGGTTGTTTTTAAAACTTTTTTTTGCATTGATATGTGTCCCCTGGGTCAGAACCCGGGTCCCCAAACCCTTTTTAGGACAATGACTTGCATATTAGCCGTTATAATTAGCACTTTTGATTTTGAACGTTCGCATCCATTGTATTTAATAGGGTTCTAAAGTTTGCGCAAACTTTAGGTCCGTTCGCAAGTTCTGGTGCGAACCGAACCGGGGGGTGTTCGGCTCATCCCTACTAAGCATAGGCAGTCTTCAAGGGATCCCACATCCATAGAAAATTCAATCGGTTACATCAGCATCAGGTGCTTAATAGCTGCTGATCCAAGACTGATTCATTTTTATGAATGTGAGCCTATCAACGGAGTCTGTGGAAAGGCGCACTCTATGATCCGTTACAAACCCTCCAGCAGCACTGAATGTGCGTTAAGAAAGAACGCTGGATGCAGGAAAGGCCAGTAGCTCAATTGCATATTGAGCAAGCTCTGACCAGTGGTCCATCCTCAAGACCCAGTAACCCAGTGGATGCTCTGTTGGAAAGGTCTCCAGGTCTGCTCTTGTCCCTAGATATTTCTGCACCATGTAATGCAGACGCTGGCAATGCTTTCTTGAACCGATTAGATCTTGGCGCTGAGGACTGAAAAATTGTCTGAAGGCATCGGTCAGCCGGCCACCTTCTCCACCACTCTTTCTCTGACTGAACAAAGCCTCAGTAACACGTTGTCCAGCACCAGGAAATTGAAACCTCCCAGGGTCTGGAAATGCATTGCACAAATGTTTCTTCAAGGCCTCCTGAAGATGTTTCATCCTCTGCTCCCTCTGTGAAGACAGGATGAGTTCTGCAACCTTACCTTTGTAACGTGGATCAAGAAGGGTTGCCAGCCAGTAATGATCCCTCTCCTTGATACCACGAATCCTAGGGTCCTTTCGCAGTCTTTGCAGAATCAGGGAGGCCATGCAGCGTAAGTTTGCAGAGGCATTAAATTCTGAGTCCTCTGGGTCACTAAGGATCACATGATCTGCAACAACCTCCTCCCAATGACGTACAACTCCTTCGGTTTCTGGGGACTGAATATGATCCCTTGAAGACTGCTGCTGAGTGTTATCCTCCACGTCCATGCTGACACAATCCTCCTCCTTCTCCTTCTCCTCTGCTTCCTGTGTATTTGGCGGGCCCGCAGGATTACTATCTGAATAAAGGGGGCCTTGAGAGGTAAGGAAGTCCTCCTCTTCCTCCTGCTGTTCTGCCTCAAGTGCCCTGTCCATTATTCCATGAAGCGTGTGCTCCAACAGGAAGACAAGAGGGACAGTATCACTGATGCATGGATTGTCACTGCTCACCATCCTCGTGGCCTCCTCAAATGGTGACAGGACAGTGCATGCATCCTTGATCAGTAGCCACTGGCGTGGCTAAAAAATCCAAGCTCCCCTGACCCTGTCCTGGTGCCATACTCACACAGGTACTCATTGATGGCCCTCTGCTGCATGTGCAGCTGCTGCAACATTGCCAGTGTTGAGTTCCACCTGGTGGGCATGTCACAAATGAGGCAGTTGGTGGGCAGGTTGCATTCCTTTTGAATGTCAGCCAGTCGAGCACTGGCATTATATGACCAGCGGAAATGACCACAGACTTTTCTGGCCTGCCTCGGGAGATCCTGTAAGCCTGGGTACCTGCTCAACAATCGCTGCACCACCAAATTCAGCACGTGAGCCAAACATGGAACATGGGTCAAGTGTCCCTGTCAGAGAGCGGAGAGGAGGTTGGTGCCATTGTCGCATACAACCATTCCTGGCTAATGCTGGCATGGCGTCAACCACCTCTGAGCCTGCCCCTGCAGAGCTGACAGAATCTGTGCCCCAGTGTGGCTCCTGTCCCCTAAGCAGACCAACTCAAGCACCGCATGGCATCTTTTTGCCTGAGTGCTTGCGTAGCCCCTTGAACGCCTACAAAGCACAGCTGGTTCAGAGGACAAATCTGCAGAGGAAGAGGCCATAGAGGAAGAAGAAGAGGAGGGGGTAGAGGAGAGAGGTGTGGCAGAATCACCACTAGCATTTTGGAGGCGTGGTGGCGGAACAAGCTCCAACAATACTGAACCCTGTCCTGCATCCTTCCCAGCTGCCAGCATAGTTACCCAGTGCTGTGAAAGAAAGGTAACTTCCCTGCCCATGTCTGCTGGACCATGAGTCAGCAGTAATATGTACCTTACTGCTGACCTCCCTGTCCAAAGAGGCCAAAACATTGCCTTCCACATGCCGGTAGAGAGCCGGAATGGACAGGAGAAAGGAAGCCGCTCAGGTGTGGAAGTCCCTGGAATTACCTCCTCCCAGCAACCGAGGGTGCAGGCAAATGCAAATGCAATTGAAGAAAGAAAGAAAGGTCTTCTGGACGCAGCACTCCGGTTAAAAAGCCTTTATTCCAAAAAAAGGTTCAGGAAACCAAAAACACTCTGCACAACACAACAAACTGGTGACGTCTGGCTGTCGCGTTTCACACTATTAAAAGTGCTTACTCATAGCTTTTCTTCTATGAAAAGAAATGGCATTTTGGAACCTGCCACTGAGGTACAGCACATTCCACAAATTCACAAAAGGGTGCAGAGTCTACCAGCTGCAAAGGCAGCAGTGGCAGTGCTAGCAATTTGGCCAAGCTAGCATTCAGACGCTAAGCATGTGGATGGCTGGGACCGAATTTCTTTCTACGGTTTAGCAAGTGGGGTAGGGAAATTTTCCTGCTAAAATCAGATGGTGGTGTACTGCTAGAAGATTGGCCGCAAGTACTTGGGACACCTATTGCTATCCCTTCTCTCCTCTCAGTGCAGGTTTTTGAGAGGACTGGAGGTATAGTGGGGTTGGAGATCCCAGATGAGGAGCAAGGAGAAGTCCGCCTTGTTCTTTGATGTGTGTCTTTCAAGTGCTCTTGCCAACGGACTGCATGGGAGGTCGTCATATGTCTGGTCAAGCATGTGGTGCCCAAGCGGCTGCTGTTTTGGCCATGCTTGATCCGCTTCAGACATAGGTTACAAACAGCAACGGTGCGATCTGCTGCACATGTGTCAAAAAAGGCCCACACCAAAGAACTTTTCAAAATCAGCGGGGAGTCAGCAGCGCCCTGCACCTGTGGAGCTCTGCGGTGTGATGCAATAGGGTGGCTGCCCTTAAGCTGTGCCCTGGAGGGCATCCTGCCTCATTGGAGATGTGCCTCATATTCCTCCTCCTCTCTTCTATCAGGCACCCAAGTAGAGTCAGTGACCTCATCATCCCCTCCCTGCTCATCACTGGAGCAAACTTGGCAGTATGCTGCAGCTGGGGGAACATGACTGCCAGTTTCTTGTCCTTCTTGAGCACCCATTCTCTGGGCTCACGTTACTCCCTTCCTCAACCTTGGTACCAACATCCGAGCCTTCAAATCGCTGTGCATCCTCCAGCAGCATGTACCCGACACTGTGGTCAAATAGTTTAGGGGACTCCTCCATGCATGATGGTGGGGCTACGGAAGGAGTGACTGTGGACAAGGAGCCGGTGGAATAGGCTGCTTTGGCAGCTGCATTGGAAGGCAAACTACTCTGAGCCTGGGTGACAGTGGATGAGGACGGCTTTGTTATCCACTCCACCAACTCTTCTGCATGTTGTGGCTCAATAACACAGCCAGCAGCAGAAAAATAGGACAACCGTTCCCCACGGCCACATGCAGAGGATGCACCTAGTCCACAACCAGCACTGTTGACTGTAGACACAGAGCCTGCTTGCCCTCTTTTAGTAGCCTGTGAGTGTCTGCCTCTCCTTGGTGGCCTTCCGGACATGATGTATATTATGTTTTGCAACACCACACTACACTATATTAGATACTGTGTACACCACCAGAAAAGTAGTAGCAACTGCACTACGGCTGCACTGTATTGTGTACACCACCAGAAGTGTAGTAGCAACTGCACTACGGCTGCACTGTATTGTGTACTGTGTACACCACCAGAAAAGTAGTAGCAACTGCAACCGCGGGTGCACTGTATTGTGTACTGTGTACACCCCCAGAAGTGTAGTAGCAACTGCACTACAGCTGCACTGTATTGTGTACTGTGTACACCACCAGAAAAGTAGTAGTAGCAACTGCACTATGGGTGCACTGTATTGTGTACTGTGTACACCACCAGAAAAGTAGTAGTAGAAAGTGCACTATGGCTGCACTGTATTGTGTACTGTGTACATCCACCAGAAAAGTAGTAGCAACTGAACTACGGCTGCACTGTATTGTGTACTGTGTACACCACCAGAAAAGTTGTAGTAGCAACTGCACTACGGCTGAAATGTATTGTGTACTGTGTACACCACCAAAGTAGTAGCAACTGCACTACGGCTGCACTGTATTGTGTACACCACCAGAAGTGTAGTAGCAACTACACTATGGCTGCACTGTATTGTGTACTGTGTACATCACCAGAAGTGTAGTAGAAAAAGTACACCAGGAATGCACTGTAGATATAGGCTACACTGGATGCACAGTATATATATATATATATATTAGACAGTATATATATATATATATATATATATATATATATATATATTAATACACCGCCTGAAGTATATTAGAAAAAGTACACCAGGAATGTACTACAGTCAGATATAGGCTACACTGGATGCAGAGTATATGTATATACTAGACTGTATATATATATTAATACACCGCCTGAAGTATATTATGCAGAATATACTATATATTCTGTATATATATATATATACAGTATATATATATATATATATATATATATATATATATATATATATACTAGACTGGCTGTGTATATATATATATATATATATATATATGAAATACACTGCAGCTAACTGAATAATCTGCCTGCTCAATCTTAATCACACTATCTCTCCGTCCACACCAACAACACTACTAGACATGTGCGCCGTCAATAAATGTGTTTTGTTTCGCTCCGTTCAGTTTCGTATTAGCCATTAATTCGTATTTCGTAATTCATGTCCGAATTTTTTTGTAACAATTATGAGCGTTCGCTATGATGAATTTAAAAAGCAAAAAATACCTTTCTCAATATGGCAGTCGTCGACTCATTATGAGGGGCTCCCACCATCCCTGTGCTGTGCTGACTTCCTCCTGGGGCTGTACCCCTACTGTGCTCATTATGAGGGGCTCCCACCATCCCTGTGCTGTGCTAACTTCCTGGGTTTTTAACTTCATCATAATTATGACAATAATAAAATGATATTAACGAACATTCTTATTTTGTCTGATTCTGAATCTCCCATCGACTACCAGTACCAGTCTCCCACTCCCATATTAATAAAGGTAATTTTCCCAACCCTCTCTCAGCAGCAGACGAAAACTTCTGATTGGTCAACAAAACACCAGTCACGTTTCCGTTGTAACGGAATTTGGATCCGAAATTCGTCAACTAAATTTCGTATTTCGTATACAATTCGGAGCATATCAATTGGTATTTCGGATGTCTCCGGATGTACGAATTTTCGGAAATTCGTACGAATTTTCGATTTGTACGAACCGCACATGTCTAAACACTACACAGGGCCACCGTGTAGGCAGCCTTATATAGTGTGGGGCGTGGGCTTAGTCCCCCTGAACCATGATTGACCAAAGGCACCCTGCCTTTGGCCAATTATGGCTCTCTTAGCAGAGGGCGCTGGGATTGGCCAAAGCATGCAGGTCATGGTGCATGGTTTGGCCAATCATCATACAGCAATGCACTTCGATCTCGCAGTGCATTATGGGGAGTTCCGCGCCGCTCGATTTGCCATGAATGCCCCATAATGTTCGTTTTTCGATGAACTTATGTTCGAACCAAACGTCAAGCTCATCCCTACTATTCAGATGCATTTCCTTTTCACAGAGGGATGCTCCAAGGGTACTCCCTTTCTTCTCTCCACTTCACACTGGCAATTGAGCCACTTGCAGCAGCCGTTCATCAGTCTACCTCTATTTCAGGGTTCCCAAGGGGAGAGAGGGAAGATAAGATATCTTTATACGCCTATGATGCACTGTTGTATCTGGGAGACACTACAGGCTCTCTGTCATCTCCTTTGTCCATTATTAAAACATTTGTCTCTTTTGGGACAAATCTGTCCTCCTGCCATTGGACACCCAGCAACTGCTGCTTCCACAATGTGCACAGCAGATTAAAGTAGTGGATTTGTTTAAATGTCTTAGGGTATGGGTTCACCATAGAGTGGAAGCTTTTAATTATAACTTACTTCCCCACCTTGATAAGTTTAGGCTTAGAAGCATGGACTGGTCTAAAATAACTTTATCAGTGGTGGGGAGAATAAATCTTATCAATATGATATGGGCTCCTCAGTTATTATATATTACACACAACTCCCCCAATGTTGATCCCGAATACCTGGTTTAAATGGATAGATTTCCTTTTTTGTAACCTCATTTAGAAGAGCAGAAATCCCAGAATTTATTTGCCCATTTTGCAATTGCCTACCTCATGCAAGATTAGATTTTCTATCTGTGCAACTACAGCACTTTGCAGGGTGGGGAGTTCAAAATATGATTGACCCTTATAAAGCTTTTCTGCTCTCCCAATATGCTAAATACCATCTCCTGGCTCAGTTAGAAGAGGGTGGGTCTAGAGACTCCTCACGATATCCCACCTTGAAATTGATGAATAAGGTATGGAAAGAAATTAAACAAATTATGGGATATGAGGGTATATCTCAGTATACTCCTACATGGGAAGGATGATGTTTTGAGGAGTTCAGTAAATTACATGATTTTGATAATTGATATTGTCAAGGGGTTCAATTTATTTATAAACTGTTTATGCAAGATCAATTAAGATCTTTTCAGGACTTACAACAGGAGGTTGATATCTCCCCTTCCAGATTTTTTCAGTACCTTCAGATGTGCCATGCCCTGCTAGCACAGGCCAAACTGTCCGACATAAAATTGATCCCCACTCCTCTAACTGACTCTCTAGCTTCTAGCACAGATAGGAAGGGTCTTATTTTCTCACTCTATTGTTTGTTGCTAGTTAAATTGCTGTCCAATCTTTGTATACCTGGTAGGCTAGGGTGGGAGAAGGATCTTGGGGAACTTGAGGAGGAGACTTGGCAGGCCATGCTGGAGCAACTTTTACTAGTCCCTCTTTCACCTACACAACATCAATCTCAACTAATCATAATACACAGTGGAACCATAGGGAGAGTCCGGATTGCCCAAGATGCTGTAATTCCCCTGCGGATCTGTTACATATGTTTTGGCATTTCCCTAAACTGGTCCGCTACTGGCAACTCATTGTTGATACAATAAACAAGTCCTTTCAAGAGTTCTTCTGTATTTGGGGACCCTTTATAAAATGTTACCAACTGTTCATGTACCTGGAGAGGCTTTCAGTTCACAGTACTATATGTGGCAGTTTGCTGTTTTTAGACCACTATGAGTTCACATTTATTTGGAAAAATAAATTAATGTAAACATATTAACACATAAATGATTTTGTACTTTAAGAGATTTGTATGCGAAAATTAAATTATAGATACATTTTTTTTATATCCAATGTTGTACTTTCAGTTTAAAAACATGGTTAATTTTTTTCAATGCAAGGGACTAATTGTTTAAATTCCACCCTTATTGGGAAAGGCAATTATAATCTATAGCAAGGCAAATAAAGAATTAATACAGCTGTGAAAGACAATCTTTTCAAATTGTATATTTCTTTTTGCCAAAGGGTCCTTGTAAGGGCCAAAATAGGCATCTTCCTGTGATCATGGAGTTTTGTGTGCATTTACTATGCTTCCTAGAGCTTGCATATTTACATACATCCTATAATTACCATCTGCACAGCCAGAGGCATTTGCTGGAAATGGGTTGATTCCATCTGTTGATGCAATTTTATCAAAATAATTTGCATTTATTACCTTCCTATGCAATGCTTTTGTATAGATTATTAAAAAATACAACTACTTGCAGGAAGAGAATAGAAAATATATTAAACCTAAAAAATAATACATCATTTATGTTTGTTTATGTTTAGAGGCAGTTAGCAAAATTTCTGCTATGTTAATACTAGAATAATGGAAAACAACTTAATATTTATAATAAAACATTCTAAAGTCATGTTTATTATAACCAAATATTGACAGTACTTTCTGTATTAAGAGTTAAATTACATTTTGTAGATTTAAGCCCCATACACACTATCAGTTTTTCTGCATGTTTTTGTGTTCAGGTTTTCCAAAGCCATGTAGTGCAAGGGCCTGACTGATTGCATACGAATTGAAACTCTAAAGCCCTGTACACACGATCGGATTTCCTATGGATTCAAATCCGATGGATTTTTCCATCAGAATTCCGATGAAGCTGACTTCCATCAGTCTTGCCTACACACCATCAGTCAAAAATCTGACCGTCCCAAACGCTGTGACGTAAAACATTCAGACGAGCCGAGAAAAATGAAGTTCAATGCTTCTGAGCATGCGTCGACTTGATTCTGAGCATGCGTGGGTTTTTTCTCCGATGGAGTTCCACACAGACGATCGGAATTTGCTATTGTTTTTTTTCCATCGGATAAATTTAAAACATGTTCTTTTTTTTCTCACAGATGGAAAAAAGACCGATGGGGCCCATACACGATCGGTTTGTCCGATGAAAAAAGTCCATCAGACTGTTTTCATCGGTAAAACCAATCGTGTGTACAGGGCATTAAGGTTGACCTCAAATTAGATGGTTTTGGTAAACCTGAAGACAAAAACCTGCAGAAAAACTGATAGTGTGTATGGGGCTTTACATGTTAATTTTTAGGAGTTCTGGGTGCTTGTTTTTTTTGTTTTTTTTGTTTTTTTTTATATAAAAAAAAATTGTAATACAATACTTTGATGAGGTTCAAAATAAACAAACCAAAAGTCATTCTTTGCTAAATCTTTGGAAAACAGGGGATCTTCAAACTGCCTGCAAGAGGTTCCTAGCCAAGCACAAATCATAATGATTCATTTACATTTCAATGTAAAGATGTATTTGTGCTTAAGCCAATATATAAAATTGCTGCTTTTACTAAAGTGCAACAGGGTTTGTGATGAAATCTTTCCAAAGTAAAGTGAAATCCCCTCTTCGAAAGCAGTCACTGGAAAAGGTGTGTCCACTGAACCATACCAAGTCACATGCTCTCAAAAATGGTAGGAATGGTAGATCTAAGAGGGAGCTTTTTGAAATCTGGAAGCCCCCTTTAGCATAAAATGGCCTCCAGATATTCAAACGCCACCAGGTGAATGAGTGAGGTTTACACTAGAGATGGGCCGAATGGCCCCCTGTACAATTCACGGCAGAACTTTTGAACATCGCAAATGTTCAGAACCGAATAACGAACCCCATTGAAGTCTAGGGGACCCGAACTGGAAAAATTGAAAGTGCCCATTTTGAAGGCTTATGAGCAAGTGATTGGCCCTATAATAGTTATGGGGGTCTGGGTACTGCCATGGGGGACATGTATCAATGAAAGTAAAAGTATGTAAAAAACATCATTTTTAAATGAGCAGTGATTTACTGATGTTTAAAGTGAAACCATCAAAATGAGAAATAACAATAAAATATAAGATTCCTTTAAATATAGTGCCTGGGAGTCCCCTTAGTCTGCCTGTAAAGTGGCACATCTGTATCGTGTATAGAACATGCTGCAGCAATAATAACATTTCTAATACCAAAAAATTGCATTTTCCATTCAAGCTTTCTTTATTTTATAAACAATGGCTTGGGGAGCCAGTCTTTATGAAGAGGCCACAATTTAGTGCACAGCACATAAATTCTGGTGTCTCTTTCGCAGACTTTGGATAGAAGTAACAGCCGTGGAAAAATTGGGCTTTGGGTGTTGGTACAACCTTCACACCGTAACCCTATAGAGGTACTCTTGATGAAAGCAAGAATTGGCCTCACTGTCAAAATTGAAATTTGTTGCCCCACTCAAACAGTTGCGGAAAAATTGGTCTTTGGGCGTCGGTGGTGCCTTCACATTGTAACCCTATTGAAAAGGGATATGCAATTAGCAGACCTCCAGCTGTTGCAAAACTACAAGTCCCATCGTGCCTCTGCCTCTGGATGTCATGCTTGTGGGTTTCAGAGTCTTGCTATGCCTCATGGAACTTGTAGTTCTGCAACAGCTGGAGTTCCGTTTATTGCATATCCCCACTATAGAGGTACTCTTGATGAAAGCAAGAATTGGCCTTACTGTCAAAAACTGAAATCATATGCACCTGTCAAACAGGTGCAGAAAAGTTTGTGTTTGGGTGTCGGTGGAGCCTTCACACCGTAAACCTATAGAGGTACTTTTGATGAAAGTAAGAACTGGCCTTGCTGTCAAAATTGCAATGATATGTACCTGTCAAACAGGTGCATAAAATTGGACTTTGGGTGTCAGTGTTGCCTTCACATCGTAATCTTATAGAGGTACTCTTGATTAAAGCAATAATTGGCTTTGCTGTAAAAATTGCAATGATAGCTGCTCCAATCCAGGACTAATTCATTTTGAAAAATGTGAGCCGGTCCACAGAGTCTGTGGACAGACGCGCTCTTCTATCTGTCACAAAACCTCCGCAGCACTGACTGCCCATTCGGAAAGCACACTGGAGGCAGGGCAGCCCAGCAGCTAAATTGAATACTGGGCACGTTCTGGCCAGTGGTCTATTCTCATGACCCAGTAACCCAGTGGATCGTCAACTGGAAAGCTCTCCATATCTGTTTTCGCCCTTAGATAATCTCCCACCATATGATGAAGACTCTGCTGATGGGATTTGGAAGCTGACAGTCCTGGGCGCGGAGGACTAAAAGTTTTTTTAAATGCATCACTGAGGCGGCCCTTCTCCACCACTCCTCTCTTAACCAACAGAAGCCTCGAAACTATGTTTTCCACCAGAATGTAACCTACCAGAGTCAGGAAAGATGTTAAATATACACCTCTTTAACCACCTAAGGACCGGAAGAATTTCCCTCTTATTGATCAGACCATTTTTGCGCTACGGCACTGCGTTGCTTTAACTGAAAATTGCGTGGTCGTGCGACGCTGTACCCAAACAAAATTGACGTCCTTTTTTTCCCACAAATAAAGCTTTCTTTTGGTGGTATTTGATCACCTCTGAAATTTTTATTTTTGCGCTATAAACAAAAAGCGAGCGACAAAGAGCGACAATTTTGAAAAAAAAAAACAACAACAATATTTTATATTATTTACTGTAATAAATATCCCCCCCCCCAAAAAAAAATTATTCAGTTTATGCCGATATATATTCTTCTACAAATTTTTGGTAAAAAAATCACAATAAGCGTATATTGATTGGTTTGCGCAAAAGTTATACCGTCTACAAAATAGGGAATAGATTCATGGAATTTTTTTGATTAGTAATGGTGGTGATCTGCCTTGTTTACATAGGCAGATCCCCGTTCTGACTCTCTTTGGAGTGATCGTGGGTTGCCGGCGGACATATTTCATTATCTCAGTATCTCATGCATGAAATGACGTACAGGTATACAGTATATGTGTGGTGGGCGGTCCAGAAGTGTTTAACAAAATGTAATAAAGATGTGACAATGTGTATTATGGATGCACTTGAATCAATGGGAAGTGGTGTTTGGCGCACTTTAACTTGAGTACACACTACAGAGACACACTCCACTGACACATTGCAATATACTGCAGTATAACTGCACTGACGCACTGCAATTTACTGTGCTAAACATGCACTAAAGCACTGAAATATACTACATTAAACGTGCAGTAATGCACTGAAATATACTGTGTTAAATGTGCAGTAATGCACTGAAATATACTGTGTTAAAGGTGCAGTAATGCACTAATCTATACTGCATTAAACGTGAAGTAACACACTGATATACTGTATACTGCATTAAATGTGCAGTAACTCACTGCAATATACTGTGTTAAATGTGCAGTAATGCACTGATATATACTGCGTTAAATGTGCAGAAAGGCACTCAAATGTACTGCGTTAAACGTGCAGTAACGTACTGATATATACTGCGTTAAACGTGTAGTAACACACTAATATGTACTGCATTAAACGTGTAGTAATACACTGATATATACTGTGTTAAATGTGTAGTAATGCACTGATATACAGTATACTGCATTAAACATGCAGTAACACATTCAAAAACACTGCATTAAACGTGCAGTAACGCACTGAAATATACTCTGTTAAATGTGCAGTAACACACTAAAATACACTGTGTTAAACGTGCAGTAATGCACTGATCTATACTGCGGTAAACATGCAGTAACACACACAAATTTACTGTGTTAACTATGCAGAAATGCACTGATATATACTGCATTAAAGGTGCAGTAACACACTCAAATATACTGCGTTAAAGTACAGTAATGCCCTGAATTATACTGTGTTAAAAGTGCAATAAAGCACTGGACACACTGTAGTATTCCTTGTTACTCATTGATTTAAAAAGAAATGTAAATAGTAAATAAAAACACCCACACAATGAAAAAAAACAAAGAATGTCTCTTCATGTAAATTCAACGTCAGTCATGTGATCCAGTGATGTAGGACCATGATAATCACCATACACTCTCCAACAATTTTTACCCTTGGACACGATAACCCACTGCACCCAATGATGTTCACTCACCACTACTCCCTGTTCAAATTACAGATCCTGGACAGCTGTTGTATGTCAAAAACCAGCTAGGGTTTCAGAGTCCATATTCATCATCGGCGGGGGGCTTGGTTGGGCAAACTTGCCCAATATAGCACATTTTTTTCAGCCATTTATCAAACTGTGAACACATTTAGGTTAAACTCATGTTTAATCTGAACCTAAAGCTCATCCCTAGTAGTCAAAATATAATATGAATAAACCATGCACATATATTTGAATTTTATAATGCATGAAAAAAAATAAATCATTTTAAACCCTTAGTTCATATTGCAGTGAACTCATCAGGGTATATTTAAAAACATTACATGTGATATTCAGGACAAAATTACTGCAGATAATGTTGCCTGGTGAACAGATTTTGAATTATAGTGATTGATTCATCTGCAGTGAATGTGGGTGAATGTACCAATCACTGCTTTATACATATGTCCCTATATTGTATGAATTTCACATTAAAGAGTTAAAAGTATACTCTAAGTAGTTACTTCCTAATTTGGGAAATAAGTATTTTTAAATACAGAAAAGATGACCACTACAGCTAATCCATGTATATTTTAACCAACAAAGGTTAAAATATACGGATGGGCGTAGGATGATTGGGTGTTGTTAGAAATATACTGCTGGGCATAAAAAGTGTCAGGCAAAAATAAATAAAAGAAAATCATATTGTTAGGGGTAATATTGCAATTTCTGTAAGTAGTACAAATGACTGTGTTACACATTACTTACATGCACCCAGTGGTGGCTGGTGCTCAATATTTGTTGAGGGGGCAGCAAACAACCCCCCCCCTCACTTGCACCTCCGCTGCTGCCATCACCCCCACCCCCCCTCCCACGGGAGACAGATAGGAGTCCACGATCCATCACCCCCCCCTCCCCCGCGATCCCAAGTGGGAGACAGTCAGGATACCGCAATCCCAGTCGGGAGACCGTGATCCCCAAACCCCCACACGGGAGACAGTAGGGAGGCTGCATCAGGAGGCCTTAACTTGAGGAGGCATATGGGAGCCGTCCAGGGAGCCGAGATACAGTGAGGGAAGAGCTGGGGCTTCTCTTCCAGGGGGAACAAGAAGTGGTCTGGGCTTCTCCTCCCCGGCCGAACAGGAAGTGGATCCTGAGACTGCCTGGCCAATCAGGTCTCAGGAGCTGCTTCCTGATTGGCCAGGAGGAGAATCAGGAAGACAATAGTGAATATTGGGTGGCGTGGCTAGCTGTGGACCGAGATGGCCGCCTGACTCAACAGCTCTGTCCCATCACAGGCAATAACTGTCTCACCGTGACTCCCTCCTCCTCTCTCAAACACCGGAGAGGAGCTCACTACCCTAGTATGTGACCGGTCAAAATATATTAATGCATTAAAGTGTTTGTTCACTAATGCAAGAAGTCTGCCAATCAAAATAGGTGAGTTGGATACTCTGGTGCATCAGGAGAGCTATGATGTAATCTATATTGCTGAAACTTAGCTTCATTCCTCACATGACTGGGCTATTAATATTCCTGGCTATGCACTCTTTTGGAAAGACAGGGTAAAAAGGAAAGGTGGAGGGGTCTGTCTCTATGTGAGAAGTGATCTCAAAGCATGTGTGAAAGAGGACCTGGTGGATGGAGAGTGTGATGAATCTGAAGCATTATGGGTGGAACTGCATACAGATGTGCATAGTTCAAAGTTAATCATTGGAGTTTGCCTTTAGACCACCCAATGTTAATGAGGAGGTGGAGACTCAGCTCCTTGCACAGATGGAAAGGGCTGCAAGGGCTGGGACGGTGATAATAATGGGGGATTTTAACTACACAGAAATTGACTGGAGTAATGGCACTGCTGGGACAGTTAAAGGGCAAAAATGTATATACCTATTACAGGACAATTTTATGGTCCAGTTTATTGAGGCCCAAACTAAGAATGATGCTCTGTTGGACCTGGTAATCTCAAACCATGCAGAGCGTATTACTAATGTTCAGATAAAGGAACACCTGGGTATCAGTGACCATAACATGATTTAATTTGATGTTAGCTGTAAGCAAAAATCACATACGGGAAAGATAAAAACACTTAATTTCAAGAGAGCAAATTTTCCAAGGATGAGGGCTGCTCTCCAGGACTTAGACTGGGAGAGAATATTGGCATCAATGGGCACGGAACAGAAATGGGAATTCTTCAAAAAGACTGTTTGTGAACTCACTGCAAAAGTATATTCCCATGGGCAATAAGTTTAAAAGGCTAAAAATAAAACCTATGTGGCTCACAGCCAAAGTTAAAAAAGCTATAAACTATAAGAAAAGAGCTTTTAAAAAATATAAAAATGAAGCAACACTAGTGTCATTTAAATGTTACAAAGAATATAATAGAATATGTAAAAAGGAAATTCAAAACGAACGACAGATTGCAAAAGGACAAACTCCAAAAAATTATTCAAATATATTAATAGTAAAAAGGTGAAGTCTGAGCATGTAGGCCCTTTACAAAATAATCTAGAGCGGGTGACGGGGGACAAAGAGAAGGCTAATTTATTAAATACTTTCTTCAGCTCTGTGTATACAAAGGAGCATGGGGGAGCTCATGTCCATAATGGGGGTGATAGTGACACAGCCCCAAATCCACAATGGCTCAAAAGTGATATGGTCCAGCAATATTAAGACAGAATAAAGGTGGATAAAGCACCTGGACCAGATGGCATACACCCACGGATCCTAAAAGAATTGAGCTCTGTAATTTCAAATCCATTCTATCTAATTTTTAGGGACCCATTAATGACAGGAATAGTACCACTGGATTGGTGCAGGGCCAACGTGGTACCTATATTTAAAAAGGGAACAAAGTCTTTACCAAGTAACTATAGACCTGTTAGTTTAACTTCTATAGTTGGTAAAATACTGGAGAGATTAATAAAAGACCACATAGACGAGTTCTTGCTGGAAAAAAACATTTTAAGCAACAGACAGCATGGATTCATGAAAGACAGAAGTTGTCAGACAAACCTGATTTATTTTTATGAAGAAGTAAGTAAAACCTTGGACAGAGGTGTGGCTGTGGATGTGGTATACTTGGATTTTGCAAAAGTGTTCAATACAGTTCCCCACACACGGCTAATGTGTAAGATAAAGTCTACAGGCTTGGAAATATCAGTTTGTAAATGGATAGAAAACTGGCTAAAAGACAGAATTCAGAGAGTAGTGGTTAATGATTCTTACTCTGAATGGTCTAAGGTTATCAGTGGTGTACCCCTAGTTCAGTGCTGGGACCCTTACTTTTTAATATCTTTATAAATGATATTGGGTCTGGGATCAAAAGTAACATTTCTGTCTTTGCAGATGACACTAAGCTATGCAGTGGAATAATGTCCTTACAGGGTGTCTCCAATTTACAAGCCAACCTCAATGCACTGTCTAATTGGGTGACTATGTGGCAGATGAGGTTTAATGTTGATAAATGTAAAGTTATGCACTTAGGGGCTAAGAATAGGCATGCATCATACATACTAGGGGGAGTACAACTGGGGGGATCAATAGTGGAGAAGGATCTGGGGGTTTTGGTAGATCATAAGCTCAATAATGGCATGCAATGCCAAGCTGCAGTTTCCAAAGCGAGCAAAGTCCTTTCTTGTATTAAGAGAGGTATGGACTCCAGAGAGAGAGATATAATTTTGCCCGTGTTCAAATTATTAGTTAGACCTCATCTGGAATATGCAGTTCAGTTTTGGGCACCAGTTCTCAAAAAGTATATTGGGGAACTGGAGAAAGTGCAGAGAAGGGCAACCAAACTGATAAGAGGTATGGAGGAGCTCAGCTATGAGGAAATATTAGAGGAACTGAATATATTCACTCTTGAGAAGAGGAGATTAAGGGAGGATATGATCAACATGTGTGTGTTTAACATTTACCTTCACTTCAGTATCAGCACATGAGGGAATTTTATATATTCTTTTAGTAGAATACATACACATTGGTTGCACTATTTATTATTTGGAATTATCACCAAATGGATATTTTTGAATACAGGGCATCTAAGGTGGTCAACACTGACGGTGTGTTTGAGACCTTTAGCACCAAAGATGGCGACTTGGGGGGATTGTTTGTCAGACTCAAGAACCTAACAATCTCAGAAGTACATACTCAATGGGATGTAGCATTCTTGGAGACTTATATCAAGCTGAGTATGGTACCAAGGAGCTTGCGGTGGGAGGTGTGTCCCCAGAAGGGGGAACTAGAGCTGGAAAGTTGGTTCCGGTACTTTAATGAGGCCGGGGTCAACTTTCTACGCTTTTTGGTATTGAGAAAGAATGGTAAGCTTACCAGACTTGATGAAGAAATCAAAATTCTTAAAGATAGTCTTCTTCCCTATAAGGATTGGGAGGAATATAAGGAGAGGACTATGAATCTTTTAAAAGTATTAGATAAAGAGGAGAAGGAGCAAAAACTTAAGAAGAGGAAGAAATATAACAGGGACTATGGAGACTACCAAGCCAATAGTGTATTTGAGTGGCAGAAAAAATTGGCTAGTGAAGAATTAGGAAAGCAAAAGACAAGAATGGAAGCTATAACTCAGGGTGAGAATGCTCCAAATATGCCTTTGGCGGGAATACAACACTTACCAACCAGGGAGGTATCTCAGAAAACACAGAAGAAGACTTATAGTAACAACAAACCCGGCAAGAAAGGCAGACGTGTGTCATATCAGTCTCCACAGAGACCTCAGTGATCCACCAAAGGAGGACAATACACCAAAAACACTGGTGGGAACCACCAGTATGGGCCAGGAGGAAATGGTGACCGAATTTACGGTTCACAATATAATAATACCCAATATCAACCATATAGGGAACCTCCTGGTCCCAGAAGAGGTTCTGACAGGGGTCCGTATAATTACTAGGCTTGTGCAATTCGTTTCGTAACGAATTGAAATTCGTCCGAATTTAGCAACTTTCGGACATTCGGAAGCATTCGAATTTCCGAACAAAGCAATTACAAATAAGACCGAATCCGAAATAAATTATACCGCAAATAGCGAATGCCCGAATGTCTTCGGCATAATTCGTTATGAAAAAGTTACGAATGTACGAATCCATACGAAGCACAATAACACTCACTCTGCTCTGCTCTCTGCTTCTCCCACACCGTGCTGAACTCCCTCTCAAAATGGTGTACAGGGGCGGAGGTTATAGCCGCATGTAAAAAACGAAAGTAAAATACGAGATTTCGAATCCATTCGAAGCACAATAACACTCTGCTCTGCTCTCTGCTTCTCCCTCACCGTGCTGAACCATCTCAAAATGGTGTACAGGGGCGGAGCCTATAGCCGCATGTAAAAAACGAAAGTAAAATACGAGATTTCGAATCGTTACAAATAACCCCTATATATTTAGAAAAGTACAAATCCATTCGAAGCACATTAGGCATAATAGGCAGCGTCGTTGTGAGAGAGACACGGAAAATTACGAATCAACGAACCCAAAAAAAGTTACGAAAGTAGGAGTTGTGTCCAGAATCAACGAAAAACAACGTACTCTACCGAAAGTACGAATTATAAAGCAACAAAAAATTCAACGAAAAATGTCGCTTGCAAAAATACGAATGAGTCCGAACACGAAAAATCCCGTCTAGCAAAATTACGAATGATTACGAATCAACAGGACCGGAAAGAAACGAACCGAAACGGAACGAATTTTTCCGTTGTGCACAAGTCTAATAATTACTATAGTCAAGATAGATCGTCCTATCAGGGTCCTCATCATGAGGAATGGACGCATCGAGATAGGAATAGAGATGAGTGGGAGTATAACAATGGAGGGGACTCTCATAACCGTTTCTTCCCTTTGAGGGATAGAGACGGTCCTGTACACCAAAGTCAGACTGAATCTGACTATAGGGACCAGGAATATTCATGGTCCTCTAGAGACCATTCCAGTAGACCGAGTGACAATACCCAGGAACAACATCATTGGGGTTTTCCCCGAGCCAACCAGGGCATTAAGAGACACATAGAAAACAAAGTGGAACAAGAGGGGGAGGAGAGCACAATATAAAAAAGTCAAGGACGTAATAGGGGAAGGCATTTTTAATTTAAGCTCCCAGGTTTTGACCAAATCGGAGACGGTTTTATTGAATAAGGGTTTAAAGTTTGCTCCTCCTAGAAAATTAAACAAATTTGAAACATACATGGACATACACAAGTATGTATGGAGAATCAATATTAAGAGACACTTTACAAGCATCCCAATTTGGCAAGGGGGACCTGTCTTGCACGAATATCAATACTCTGGACTGTTGAATGCTTTTAATCCCCCAGGAACCCTGGCACCGTCACTGAGAGTTTTCCACAATGTAGTTTTAAGGGATCTAGAATCCATAAAAATAGTCAATGACAAGATGGAAAGGAATCTAGAGGAGGGATTGGACTCTTTGTGCAATAACAAAGAATTGGTTATTCGCCCTGCAGATAAGGGTGGGGGGTAGGGATGAGCCGAACACCCCCCTGTTCGGTTCGCACCAGAACCTGCGAACAGCCAGAATGTTCGCGTGAACCTTAAAACCCTATTAAATACAATGGACTTGAACGTTCAAAATCAAAAGTGCTAATTATAAAGGCTAATATGCAAGTAATTGTCCTAAAAAGTGTTTGGGGACCCGGGTCCTGCCCCAGGGGACATGTATCAATGCAATAAAAAGTTTTAAAAACAGACGTTTTTTCGGGAGCAGTGATTTTAATAATGCTTAAAATGAAACAATAAAAGTGAACTATTCCTTTAAATTTCGTACCTAGGGTGTGTGTATAGTATGCATGTAAAGTCACGCTTGTTTCCCGTGCTTAGAACTGTCCCTGCACAAAGCGTCATTTCTGAAGGAAAAAAAGTAATTTAAAACTCACTCGCGGCTATAATGAATTGTCGGCTCCCGGCAATACATAGAAAAGTCATTGATAAAAAAAAAAAAAGCGTGGGGGTCCCCCCAAATTCAATTACCAGGCCCTTCAGGTCTGGTATGGATATTAAGGGGAACCCCGCCGCAAATTAAAAAAAAAAATGCATGGAGTTCCCCCAAATATCCATACCAGGCCCTTCAGGTCTGGTATGGATTTTAAGGGGAACTCCACCCCAAATAAAAAAAAATGGCGTGGAGTTCCCCCAAAAATCCATACCAGATCCTTATCTGAGCACGCAACCTGGCAGGCCGCAGGAAAAGAGGGGGGGACGAGAGAGCGCCCCCCCCTCCTGAACCGTACCAGGTCACATGCCCTCAACATGGGGAGGGTGTCCCTTGAACGGTGGTTGTGGGGGTCTGTGAGCAGGGAGCTTATCAGAATCTGGAAGACCCCTTTAACAAAGGGGATCTCTATTTCCCACCCCCCCTATGTGAATTGGTAAGGGGTACATTGTACCCCTACCATTTCATGAAGAAAGTGTAAACAAAAATTTAAAAAAAACACAAATACACCTTGGAAAAGTCCTTTATTAAAAATAAAAAAAATCCGATGCCCAGTGCTGTCCACGCGAAACGTCATTGGCTGAGCCTGAGCGAACCTGATGGGGAACTTCCTCTGCAGTGTAATAAATGAATAGACCCGCCCCTTCTAAAGTTCCCCATCAGGTCCACTCAGCCAATGACGTAGGTGTAAGGCTGAGGACCTGATGCGGAACGTGAGATGGGGCGGGTCTATTCATGTATTACACTGTGGAGGAAGTTCCCCAGCAGGTCCGCCCCCTCGTATGTCAGACCCCGCTTACGTCATTGGATGAGCGGACCTGATGGGGAACTTCCTCTGCAGTATAATAAATGAATAGACCCGCCCCTTCTCACGTTCCGCATCAGGTCCTCAACCTTACACCTACGTCATTGGCTGAGCGGACCTGATGGGGAACTTTAGAAGGGGCGGGTCTATTCATTTATTACACTGCAGAGGAAGTTCCCCATCAGGTCTGCTCAGGCTCAGCCCATGACGTTTCGTGTGGACAGCGCTGGACATCAGATCACCGTGGGACACTGGATTTCATCGCTGGAATGTTTTATTTTATTTATTTATTTATTTTTAATAAAGGACTTTCCCAATGGTGCCTGTGTTTTTTTTTACAATTTTTTACACTTTCTTTGTGAAATGGTAGGGGTACAATGTACCCCATTACCAATTCACATGGGGGGTGAGATCTGGGGGTCCCCTTTGTTAAAGGGGTCTTCCAGATTCCGATAAGCCCCCCGCCCGCAGACCCCCACAACCACCGGGCAAGGGTTGTGGGGATGAGGCTCTTGTCCCCATCAACATGGGGACATGGTGCTTTGAGGGGTCACAGACCCCCAAAGCATCCTCCCAATGTTGAGGGCATGTGGCCTGGTATGGTTCAGGAGGCCTGCCGGGTTGCGTGCTCGGATAAAGGGTCTGGTCTGGATTTTTGGGGGAACTCCACGCCATTTTTTTTTAAATTTGGGGTGGAGTTCCCGTTAAAATCCATACCAGACCTGAAGGGCCTGGTATGAATATTTGGGGGGAACCGCACGCATTTTTTTTTTATTTGCGGCAGGGTTCCCTTTAATATCCATACCAGACCTGAAGGGCCTGGTAATTGAATTTGGGGAAACCCCCACGCATTTTATTTTATTTTTTATCAATGACTTTTCTCTGTATTGCCGGGAGCCGACAATTTATTATAGCCGGGAGTGAGTTCTAAATGACTTTTTTTCCTTCAGAAATTACACTTTGTGCAGGGACAGTTCTAAGCACGGGAAACAAGCGCCACTTTACATGCATACTATACACCCCCACTAGGTATGGAATTTAAAGGAATATTTCACTTTTATTGTTTCACTTTAAGCATTATTAACATCACTGCTCCCGAAAAAACTGCAGTTTTTAAAACTTTTTTTTGCATTGATACATGTCCCCTGGGGCAGGATCCGGGTCCCCAAACACTTTTTATGACAATAACTTGCATATCAGCCTTTAAAATTAGCACTTTAGATTTCTCCCATAGACTTTTCAAATTTGCCGTGAACACCCCAAATTGTTCGCTGTTCGGCGAACGGGCGAACAGGCAATGTTCGAGTCGAACATGAGTTCGACTCGAACTCGAAGCTCATCCCTAATGGGGGTATAGTTATCTTGGATCAAAAGGATTATCTCCAGGAATTATCTAGGATCGTTGGGGATCAGGACACCTATATTCCCCTAATGGGAAACCCAATTATCCAATATAAAAAGACACTGGAAGAATTGGTGCAGAGTGGCGTACGATCAGGCATTCTGAATGAAAAGGAGCAGGTCTTTTTGATTCCTAAGGCACCAAGGGTTCCAATACTTTTTTGTCTGCCGAAGATTCACAAGAGTCTTACTTGCCCCCTGGGACGTCCAATAGTGAGTGGCATAGACTCCATCACTTCCCGGGTGGGCAAATATATAGACCATTTTTTGCAGCCATTGGTGCAACAGATGCCATCATATCTCAAAGATACCAGACATGTAATCAGTTTATTGGCTAACCAAAAATCTAATGAGCATACTTGGATGGTTATGGCGGACATGACATCCCTGTATACCATTATTCCACACTCATTAGGACTATCGGCAGTTAGATACTATCTGGACCTCTTCTCAACAGTACCAGAGGAACAGCAGTCTTTTATTATGGACTTGCTGGAGTATGCGGCCAACCACAACTACTTCTGGTTTAGTCATAATTTTTACAGACAGAAGCGGGGTGTGGCCATGGGGGCTAAATATGCCCCCAGCTTGGCTAATCTTTCTATGGGCAAGTGGGAGGAGGATGTCATCTATAAGGACCGTGACCCTCACCTCATTTTTTGGGTGAGGTATATCGATGACGTCCTCCTCCTATGGGACGGCACAGCTGCACAGCTGGATAACTTATTTTTGAACATTAACAATAAACAATAAACAATAAACAACAATAACAATAAATACGTTTTGTCCACAAAGCTAGTCAGGATCAAATCCACTTTTTTGGACCTTACAGTAACTAAAGGTGAGACAGGCTTCAAAACAAAATCATATTTCAAACAAACAGATAGGAATGCCTATATACCTATGGGAAGTTGCCATAAGGAATCTTGGCTCCAATCAGTGCCTAAGAGCCAATTCATCAGGATGAGGCGGAACTGTTCAGAGCTGTCGGATTACTTGTTTCAAGCAAACATCTTAAATAATAGGCTAGTTGAGAAGGGATATGATCTGGGCTCTCTAGAAACCACACTAAAAGAGGTTGGAGAGATAGAGAGAACATCCTTACTAACTGGAGTTCCTAGGACTAAGGGAAACAAACCATCCATACCTTTCATCACCAGCTATTCTACTCAGCACTTCCTAATCCAAAAAAATCATACAGAAGCACTGGCATCTGTTGGGGAGTGATCGTATCATTAACCCTTGTTTGCCACCAGCTCCACAGGTCATCTTCAGGGGTGTTCCATCTCTTAGAGATAAGGTAGCACCCAATGTGGTGGATCCACCTCCCAAAAAAGTCTATTTTTTTCAAAATATCTCAGGATATCATCAATGCCGTAGATGTCAGATATGTGATCTCAATAAGATCAAATCCAAAAAAACAGAGTTTTTTATTTCAACAAGCACATCGAGGGAGCAAAAAATTGAATCCTTTGTGACTTGCAGCTCTACAGGTGTAGTATACCTGTTGCAATGTCCTTGCGGGATGCAGTATATATGCAGGACCAAAAGAACAATGCAGGTACGCTTGGGAAAACATATTGCCAACATTAAAAGCGTCTTTCAATACCACTCAGTGTCTAAGCATTATGACTTACACCATCAACGCAATCCTGCCAATACATTGTTTCTGGGAATAGACAGGTATAGTCCGCATTGGAGGGGTGGCTCTTTGGTAAGGGAAATATCATGAATGGAAATGTCTTGGATCCATAGGGTACGTTGTTATACCCCTTATGGTCTTAACATCTACATAGATGTCAGTGCTTTCATTGACAACAGTTAGAGAGTCATTTGTGAACTGGATCTGAGCTCTCGGATGACCCTCTATGTTTTTTATTTATTCCATCATTGTACATCTATGAGATATATGTGAATAGCCCCCACCCTCCGCTCCCCTTTTTTCTGGAACATAGACCTATCAACTAGGCCCTGACTTGTGCAGTTTTTGTACCAGATATGGAGGGGTTTATTGTGGGTCTGACATATGTTATCATTATTTTTGTATACATAATAAGAGAGCGAGAAACTTTTTTCATTTTTCATTTTTTATTTTATTTTATATTGTCAGAGTTTACCACATCATAGTCCACTTTGATGTGTCACGTAATACTGACACTCTCCATGGTTTCATATTCAATATAATTTTTTTATTAGTTACCTGTATGATCTGATAGGATAGCTGGGCAAGATATATCCAGTGGTTTCTTAGATATGTTAGTCATTCTCCTCTATGGAGGTTTTTCCTCCTTGATTTTATTATTCAATACAGTTAAATTGGTGTGAATACCTCCATCTCCTCTGTAGTTCTATTAAGTCGGTTTTTAGCTGGAGAGATATGGATTATGGATATAATCCATTGCCTCCTTTTATAGTAGTCCTAATTATTTACTTTACATCCACATTTCAATTTTTAGGACATTCAAGTACTATTTGAGATTTCATGCTTTTCAGGAGTGACAATTGTCTGTTCCATCGATTCTCATAGTAATTATATACAGTGCAATGTCGATGTTGTCCACCGGGGATCTGCGTCAGAGGCATCAGACGGTTGTCTCATCCTGAATGCATGTTACAGTTATGAAAGTCTTTTACCCTTGGATGTAGGTGTCATGCCCATTAGGCACACGTTCCGTTGGCTTTACAGTCCGGGATGTGTGCTCCGAGTTAAGTATGATGAGCCATCCATCTGAGCATATCGTCTTACTTATTTGGAAGACGCTACAGATAATTTGCCTATATTAGCTGCCCAACAGAAGGGGTTAAACCAGGACTGATATACCCTATTTTTTTTTTGTTACACAGAGTAAGGGCAGTTTGCCCTCTGTTGGTATGGCGATTTGTGCGGCGGGGACGCTGGGAGCTCAGATCTGGGCGGGTCCTGCTGTATGTAGAGTATAATTGGCGGTGAGTCAGCATGCCGCCCGTGCCCGTGGACGACGACAGTTGTGTCGAAGCGGCGTAGGGAGGAGCGGCGTGCTGACATCACCACAACAACGAACGCAGGTCCCGGAGGCAACGGGCTGTGAGAGCCGGCCGGCTACACATATATTTCACACGCTATTTTATCTACTACCAATTGTAAGTGCATTTCTTATATTTGTTTTATGAAATTTTTACTGGATTACGCTATGGTGGCTTTCTCTTTCATCCTATTATGAGTCCATTTCACACTATGGGAACGATTGGAGACATATCTATCAGATGAGTGTGGATAGCTGATTGAGCCATCCAGAGACCCAGGCAACGGGTAATAGCCAACTGTGTATACTAATCCCTTGCAGGGATCAGTACTTCTGGTAAGCGGAAGTTTAACTAGAGGTGGTGGATCCCTTTCTGTCTGAACAGAGCACTTTTCTCGGGTGCTTCCATGTTTGATGTCACCATTGATTACGAAGATGATTGATATTTACAGTAGTAACCTTCAGCGTTAACATCCTAGTTCTACTGATTTTTTTACACCAACTAGTCTCATGAACTGCATGGATTTTGTCATATACATTTCTCCTATAAGTTTGGTGTAACAGGACATTAGATTTTGGGGTTCAGTGTCCCCACTTTTTCACCTGTTTGGTCACCCAAATTTCCCACTCCAAGTAAAGGATTTTTTGGGTGCCAGATAATGGATTTTTTGTTCTGATTCTCATGCCGCGTACACATGATCATTTTTTCCTTTGGACGAGAAAAACGATCGTCTGTGGGCTTTTTGCCGTTTTTCCCGACGGGAAAAACGGCATTAATCACGATGAGAAAAATTAGAACATGTTCTAATTTTTCTCGTCGTTTTTCCTGACATTTCTTCCGCGGCAGTGTTTCCCATAGGGAAACACTGCCGCGGAGCCCATAAGCGATCGTTTTTCTCGTCATTTTAAAAAATGACGAGAAAAATGACCGTGTGTGGGGAACAAGCTGTTCCCTCGTTTAAAATGTCATTATTCACGGCGGTTTTTAAACCGCCGTGAATAATGATCGTGTGTACGCGGCATTATAGTTTGTTGCGCAGCTTGATTTTTTCTTAGTTTGACATTTATGTGTGTCTCACATTTTTAAGTTGCAGCATTTGCATCAATATCAATTTTAATTTGTTTTGTCCTTTTAGACAGCGCAGTATTCACACCTTTTTATGTACAAATATATAAGGGGTCCATATAGTGAACTTGGTGTTGAGTTATTCAATTTACGGTCAACACTGAGGACAAGGGGGCACTCTTTACATCTAGAGGAAAAGAGATTTCATCTCCAAATATGGAAAGGTTTCTTCACAGTAAGAGCTGTGAGAATGTGGAATAGACTCCCTCCAGAGGTGGTTCTGGCCAGCTCAGTAGATTGCTTTAAGAAAGGCCTGGATTCTTTCCTAAGTGTGCATGATATAACTGGGTACTGACATTTATGGGTAAAGTTGATCCAAGGAAAATCCGATTGCCTCTCGGGGGATCAGGAAGGATTTTTTTCTCCTGCTGTAGCAAGTTGGATCTTGCTCTGCTGGGGTTTTTCGCCTTCGTCTGGATCAACTGTGGGTATAGATTGGGTATATGGGATTGTATGATATTTTTTTTTTTTTTTTTTTTATGGTTGAACTAGATGGACTTGTGTCTTTTTTCAACCTGACTAACTACGTAACTATGTACCCCGGGACACCCAGCATGACCAGGAGAAGGGGAAACTCCTCAGCCCTGCGTCCCCTCATGGATTTCTTCACCGCCATGCATTTCAGCCAACATGGCGCCGGCAGCGCTGCGGACCCGCCGTCACAAGGCTCCAGCGATCCGCACAGTGACACTAAACCTGATACTATGGCTCCCAGCTCCTCAACACAGCCTCTCCCTGATAGAGCCACACTCACCAGCTCATTCCCCTAACAATGCACCATTGAGCAAGAGGCAGTATAGATGGGGACAGACTGGGTCACATAATGCTGAGGAACATGTTCCTGACTCTGACTCACTAGTTTCCTTTCCTGCTAGTGATCAACCAGCATCAGAGGCCACATTAAAGGGAATGCTGCACTCCTCACAAAAGGAACATCAGAAAGAAATGCACTCCTCCATATCCAACCTAACTATCAGAGTGGACCAGGTGGAAGAGCACACTTATACTATAGAACAACAGGTGAGTGATTACTCCACAGCCTATAATAAATTAGTTGAATTAGTTGAAACCTTCCCACCTGGCAGACACAAACAGCCATACCATTCAATCTTAGGTATGAGATCAATTAGGCCCGTCTAGCTATCAGGTTGATCCATGTAATAGCTCATAACTTGTGACGGTTTGGACCCTAGACACAGATTCTACTCTACACCAACCTGATCCGGGTTTATGGGGAACAAGCACCATATTTCTCCTTTAGAGTCACTGTCAATATATACCACAAACTCTGTAGTGGGACTTTGTCCTATGTGCATTATTGGCTGGCGCCATCTCCCTGGTCTGATGCCTGTGTGCTGCCCTCACTATTAAGTCATGATCTCTTTCTGTATGGGTGGAGCATTAACACTTGGGATATAAGCTACAGATTTGGAACTCGTAAGCCCTCTGTTGCTAAAGAAGATCTGCATTTTGTTTTTTTGAAACGCGTTGGTAGTTCTGTCTGTCTGACAGGTGTTGTGCTTTCTTTTCAACCGTTTCCATTTCAGTTCCCAATATATGTGTTTGTTGCTTTTACTCAATCACAATATCCCATATCGCTGGGGTTACCCGGTAAAGCTAACGGTCACACATGATGGTAACTAGGGATGAGCTCGGTGTTCGAGTCAAACATACGTTCGACTCGAACATCGGCTGTTCGATCGTTCGAAGATCGAACGATTTGGGCCGTTCGCGCCTAATTCGAGTGACGCGAACGGCCCACAATGCACTACGCCATCGCAGTGTCATCCAGGCGCTGTGATTGGCCAAGCATGCACTGTGACCCCGCATGCTTGGCCAATCACAGCGCCGGCAGCGAGGAGAGCAATGATTGGCCACAGGCAGGATGCCTGTGGCCAATTATTGCTGAGGGTGTTTAGTACACGCCCCACACTATAAAAGGCCGCCAGCACGGCGGCCTAGTGTAGTGTGTTCCGGAGCAGGGAAAGAGAAGCATAGGCAGGGACAGTGACATTTATTTTTTCTTGCTTAACCTGGATTCCTTTAGTTTAGGGAAAGAGAAGGATAGGTAGGGAGAGTGTCAGTGTGTTTTACTGTGCGAATCCTTGTTTCTAGGGACAGGGAAGGACAGTGAGGGAAATTCTCCTTGTGCTATAGTGTGCTTTAAAAAAACATTTTTTCTAGGGACAGAAAACTATAGGTAGGAAGAGTGTCAGTTTCTTTCACTGTGATAATCCTTGTTTCTAGGGACAGGGAAGGACAGTGAGGGAAATTCTCCTTGTGCTATAGTGTGCTTTAAAAAAACATTTTTTTCTAGGGACAGAAAACTATAGGTAGGAAGAGTGTCAGTTTCTTTCACTGTGATAATCCTTGTTTCTAGGGACAGGGAAGGACAGTGAGGGAAATTCTCCTTGTGCTATAGTGTGCTTTAAAAAAACATTTTTTTCTAGGGACAGAAAACTATAGGTAGGAAGAGTGTCAGTTTCTTTCACTGTGATAATCCTTGTTTCTAGGGACAGGGAAGGACAGTGAGGGAAATTCTCCTTGTGCTATAGTGTGCTTTAAAAAAACATTTTTTCTAGGGACAGAAAACTATAGGTAGGAAGAGTGTCAGTTTCTTTCACTGTGATAATCCTTGTTTCTAGGGACAGGGAAGGACAGTGAGGGAAATTCTCCTTGTGCTATAGTGTGCTTTAAAAAAACATTTTTTCTAGGGACAGAAAACTATAGGTAGGAAGAGTGTCAGTTTCTTTCACTGTGATAATCCTTGTTTCTAGGGACAGGGAAGGACAGTGAGGGAAATTCTCCTTGTGCTATTGTGTGCTTTAAAAAAACATTTTTTCTAGGGACAGAAAACTATAGGTAGGAAGAGTGTCAGTTTCTTTCACTGTGATAATCCTTGTTTCTAGGGACAGGGAAGGACAGTGAGGGAAATTCTCCTTGTGCTATAGTGTGCTTTAAAAAAACATTTTTTCTAGGGACAGAAAACTATAGGTAGGAAGAGTGTCAGTTTCTTTCACTGTGATAATCCTTGTTTCTAGGGACAGGGAAGGACAGTGAGGGAAATTCTCCTTGTGCTATAGTGTGCTTTAAAAAAACATTTTTTCTAGGGACAGAAAACTATAGGTAGGAAGAGTGTCAGTTTCTTTCACTGTGATAATCCTTGTTTCTAGGGACAGGGAAGGACAGTGAGGGAAATTCTCCTTGTGCTATAGTGTGCTTTAAAAAAACATTTTTTCTAGGGACAGAAAACTATAGGTAGGAAGAGTGTCAGTTTCTTTCACTGTGATAATCCTTGTTTCTAGGGACAGGGAAGGACAGTGAGGGAAATTCTCCTTGTGCTATAGTGTGCTTTAAAAAAACATTTTTTCTAGGGACAGAAAACTATAGGTAGGAAGAGTGTCAGTTTCTTTCACTGTGATAATCCTTGTTTCTAGGGACAGGGAAGGACAGTGAGGGAAATTCTCCTTGTGCTATAGTGTGCTTTAAAAAACATTTTTTCTAGGGACAGAAAACTATAGGTAGGAAGAGTGTCAGTTTCTTTCACTGTGATAATCCTTGTTTCTAGGGACAGGGAAGGACAGTGAGGGAAATTCTCCTTGTGCTATAGTGTGCTTTAAAAAAACATTTTTTCTAGGGACAGAAAACTATAGGTAGGAAGAGTGTCAGTTTCTTTCACTGTGATAATCCTTGTTTCTAGGGACAGGGAAGGACAGTGAGGGAAATTCTCCTTGTGCTATAGTGTGCTTTAAAAAAACATTTTTTCTAGGGACAGAAAACTATAGGTAGGAAGAGTGCCAGTTTCTTTCACTGTGATAATCCTTGTTTATAGGGACAGGGAAGGACAGTGAGGGAAATTCTCCTTGTGCTATAGTGTGCTTTAAAAAAACATTTTTTCTAGGGACAGAAAACTATAGGTAGGAAGAGTGTCAGTTTCTTTCACTGTGATATTCCTTGTTTCTAGGGACAGGGAAGGACAGTGAGGGAAATTCTCCTTGTGCTATAGTGTGCTTTAAAAAAACATTTTTTCTAGGGACAGAAAACTATAGGTAGGAAGAGTGTCAGTTTCTTTCACTGTGATAATCCTTGTTTCTAGGGACAGGGAAGGACAGTGAGGGAAATTCTCCTTGTGCTATAGTGTGCTTTAAAAAACATTTTTTCTAGGGACAGAAAACTATAGGTAGGAAGAGTGTCAGTTTCTTTCACTGTGATAATCCTTGTTTCTAGGGACAGGGAAGGACAGTGAGGGAAATTCTCCTTGTGCTATAGTGTGCTTTAAAAAAACATTTTTTCTAGGGACAGAAAACTATAGGTAGGAAGAGTGTCAGTTTCTTTCACTGTGATAATCCTTGTTTCTAGGGACAGGGAAGGACAGTGAGGGAAATTCTCCTTGTGCTATAGTGTGCTTTAAAAAAACATTTTTTCTAGGGACAGAAAACTATAGGTAGGAAGAGTGTCAGTTTCTTTCAATGTGATAATCCTTGTTTCTAGGGACAGGGAAGGACAGTGAGGGAAATTCTCCTTGTGCTATAGTGTGCTTTAAAAAAACATTTTTTCTAGGGACAGAAAACTATAGGTAGGAAGAGTGTCAGTTTCTTTCACTGTGATAATCCTTGTTTCTAGGGACAGGGAAGGACAGTGAGGGAAATTCTCCTTGTGCTATAGTGTGCTTTAAAAAAACATTTTTTCTAGGGACAGAAAACTATAGGTAGGAAGAGTGTCAGTTTCTTTCACTGTGATAATCCTTGTTTCTAGGGACAGGGAAGGACAGTGAGGGAAATTCTCCTTGTGCTATAGTGTGCTTTAAAAAAACATTTTTTCTAGGGACAGAAAACTATAGGTAGGAAGAGTGTCAGTTTCTTTCACTGTGATAATCCTTGTTTCTAGGGACAGGGAAGGACAGTGAGGGAAATTCTCCTTGTGCTATAGTGTGCTTTAAAAAAACATTTTTTCTAGGGACAGAAAACTATAGGTAGGAAGAGTGTCAGTTTCTTTCACTGTGATAATCCTTGTTTCTAGGGACAGGGAAGGACAGTGAGGGAAATTCTCCTTGTGCTATTGTGTGCTTTAAAAAAACATTTTTTCTAGGGACAGAAAACTATAGGTAGGAAGAGTGTCAGTTTCTTTCACTGTGATAATCCTTGTTTCTAGGGACAGGGAAGGACAGTGAGGGAAATTCTCCTTGTGCTATAGTGTGCTTTAAAAAAACATTTTTTCTAGGGACAGAAAACTATAGGTAGGAAGAGTGTCAGTTTCTTTCACTGTGATAATCCTTGTTTCTAGGGACAGGGAAGGACAGTGAGGGAAATTCTCCTTGTGCTATAGTGTGCTTTAAAAAAACATTTTTTCTAGGGACAGAAAACTATAGGTAGGAAGAGTGTCAGTTTCTTTCACTGTGATAATCCTTGTTTCTAGGGACAGGGAAGGACAGTGAGGGAAATTCTCCTTGTGCTATTGTGTGCTTTAAAAAAACATTTTTTCTAGGGACAGAAAACTATAGGTAGGAAGAGTGTCAGTTTCTTTCACTGTGATAATCCTTGTTTCTAGGGACAGGGAAGGACAGTGAGGGAAATTCTCCTTGTGCTATAGTGTGCTTTAAAAAAACATTTTTTCTAGGGACAGAAAACTATAGGTAGGAAGAGTGTCAGTTTCTTTCACTGTGATAATCCTTGTTTCTAGGGACAGGGAAGGACAGTGAGGGAAATTCTCCTTGTGCTATAGTGTGCTTTAAAAAAACATTTTTTCTAGGGACAGAAAACTATAGGTAGGAAGAGTGTCAGTTTCTTTCACTGTGATAATCCTTGTTTCTAGGGACAGGGAAGGACAGTGAGGGAAATTCTCCTTGTGCTATAGTGTGCTTTAAAAAAACATTTTTTCTAGGGACAGAAAACTATAGGTAGGAAGAGTGTCAGTTTCTTTCACTGTGATAATCCTTGTTTCTAGGGACAGGGAAGGACAGTGAGGGAAATTCTCCTTGTGCTATAGTGTGCTTTAAAAAACATTTTTTCTAGGGACAGAAAACTATAGGTAGGAAGAGTGTCAGTTTCTTTCACTGTGATAATCCTTGTTTCTAGGGACAGGGAAGGACAGTGAGGGAAATTCTCCTTGTGCTATAGTGTGCTTTAAAAAAACATTTTTTCTAGGGACAGAAAACTATAGGTAGGAAGAGTGTCAGTTTCTTTCACTGTGATAATCCTTGTTTCTAGGGACAGGGAAGGACAGTGAGGGAAATTCTCCTTGTGCTATAGTGTGCTTTAAAAAAACATTTTTTCTAGGGACAGAAAACTATAGGTAGGAAGAGTGCCAGTTTCTTTCACTGTGATAATCCTTGTTTATAGGGACAGGGAAGGACAGTGAGGGAAATTCTCCTTGTGCTATAGTGTGCTTTAAAAAAACATTTTTTCTAGGGACAGAAAACTATAGGTAGGAAGAGTGTCAGTTTCTTTCACTGTGATAATCCTTGTTTCTAGGGACAGGGAAGGACAGTGAGGGAAATTCTCCTTGTGCTATAGTGTGCTTTAAAAAAACATTTTTTCTAGGGACAGAAAACTATAGGTAGGAAGAGTGTCAGTTTCTTTCACTGTGATAATCCTTGTTTCTAGGGACAGGGAAGGACAGTGAGGGAAATTCTCCTTGTGCTATAGTGTGCTTTAAAAAAACATTTTTTCTAGGGACAGAAAACTATAGGTAGGAAGAGTGTCAGTTTCTTTCACTGTGATAATCCTTGTTTCTAGGGACAGGGAAGGACAGTGAGGGAAATTCTCCTTGTGCTATAGTGTGCTTTAAAAAAACATTTTTTCTAGGGACAGAAAACTATAGGTAGGAAGAGTGTCAGTTTCTTTCACTGTGATAATCCTTGTTTCTAGGGACAGGGAAGGACAGTGAGGGAAATTCTCCTTGTGCTATAGTGTGCTTTAAAAAACATTTTTTCTAGGGACAGAAAACTATAGGTAGGAAGAGTGTCAGTTTCTTTCACTGTGATAATCCTTGTTTCTAGGGACAGGGAAGGACAGTGAGGGAAATTCTCCTTGTGCTATAGTGTGCTTTAAAAAAACATTTTTTCTAGGGACAGAAAACTATAGGTAGGAAGAGTGTCAGTTTCTTTCACTGTGATAATCCTTGTTTCTAGTGACAGGGAAGGACAGTGAGGGAAATTCTCCTTGTGCTATAGTGTGCTTTAAAAAAACATTTTTTCTAGGGACAGAAAACTATAGGTAGGAAGAGTGTCAGTTTCTTTCACTGTGATAATCCTTGTTTCTAGGGACAGGGAAGGACAGTGAGGGAAATTCTCCTTGTGCTATAGTGTGCTTTAAAAAACATTTTTTCTAGGGACAGAAAACTATAGGTAGGAAGAGTGTCAGTTTCTTTCACTGTGATAATCCTTGTTTCTAGGGACAGGGAAGGACAGTGAGGGAAATTCTCCTTGTGCTATAGTGTGCTTTAAAAAACATTTTTTCTAGGGACAGAAAACTATAGGTAGGAAGAGTGTCAGTTTCTTTCACTGTGATAATCCTTGTTTCTAGGGACAGGGAAGGACAGTGAGGGAAATTCTCCTTGTGCTATAGTGTGCTTTAAAAAAACATTTTTTCTAGGGACAGAAAACTATAGGTAGGAAGAGTGTCAGTTTCTTTCACTGTGATAATCCTTGTTTCTAGGGACAGGGAAGGACAGTGAGGGAAATTCTCCTTGTGCTATAGTGTGCTTTAAAAAAAACATTTTTTCTAGGGACAGAAAACTATAGGTAGGAAGAGTGTCAGTTTCTTTCACTGTGATAATCCTTGTTTCTAGTGACAGGGAAGGACAGTGAGGGAAATTCTCCTTGTGCTATAGTGTGCTTTAAAAAAACATTTTTTCTAGGGACAGAAAACTATAGGTAGGAAGAGTGTCAGTTTCTTTCACTGTGATAATCCTTGTTTCTAGGGACAGGGAAGGACAGTGAGGGAAATTCTCCTTGTGCTATAGTGTGCTTTAAAAAAAACATTTTTTCTAGGGACAGAAAACTATAGGTAGGAAGAGTGTCAGTTTCTTTCACTGTGATAATCCTTGTTTCTAGTGACAGGGAAGGACAGTGAGGGAAATTCTCCTTGTGCTATAGTGTGCTTTAAAAAAACATTTTTTCTAGGGACAGAAAACTATAGGTAGGAAGAGTGTCAGTTTCTTTCACTGTGATAATCCTTGTTTCTAGGGACAGGGAAGGACAGTGAGGGAAATTCTCCTTGTGCTATAGTGTGCTTTAAAAAACATTTTTTCTAGGGACAGAAAACTATAGGTAGGAAGAGTGTCAGTTTCTTTCACTGTGATAATCCTTGTTTCTAGGGACAGGGAAGGACAGTGAGGGAAATTCTCCTTGTGCTATAGTGTGCTTTAAAAAAACATTTTTTCTAGGGACAGAAAACTATAGGTAGGAAGAGTGTCAGTTTCTTTCACTGTGATAATCCTTGTTTCTAGGGACAGGGAAGGACAGTGAGGGAAATTCTCCTTGTGCTATAGTGTGCTTTAAAAAAACATTTTTTCTAGGGACAGAAAACTATAGGTAGGAAGAGTGTCAGTTTCTTTCACTGTGATAATCCTTGTTTCTAGGGACAGGGAAGGACAGTGAGGGAAATTCTCCTTGTGCTATAGTGTGCTTTAAAAAAACATTTTTTCTAGGGACAGAAAACTATAGGTAGGAAGAGTGTCAGTTTCTTTCACTGTGATAATCCTTGTTTCTAGGGACAGGGAAGGACAGTGAGGGAAATTCTCCTTGTGCTATAGTGTGCTTTAAAAAAACATTTTTTCTAGGGACAGAAAACTATAGGTAGGAAGAGTGTCAGTTTCTTTCACTGTGATAATCCTTGTTTCTAGGGACAGGGAAGGACAGTGAGGGAAATTCTCCTTGTGCTATAGTGTGCTTTAAAAAAACATTTTTTCTAGGGACAGAAAACTATAGGTAGGAAGAGTGTCAGTTTCTTTCACTGTGATAATCCTTGTTTCTAGGGACAGGGAAGGACAGTGAGGGAAATTCTCCTTGTGCTATAGTGTGCTTTAAAAAAGCATTTTTTCTAGGGACAGAAAACTATAGGTAGGAAGAGTGTCAGTTTCTTTCACTGTGATAATCCTTGTTTCTAGGGACAGGGAAGGACAGTGAGGGAAATTCTCCTTGTGCTATAGTGTGCTTTAAAAAAACATTTTTTCTAGGGACAGAAAACTATAGGTAGGAAGAGTGTCAGTTTCTTTCACTGTGATAATCCTTGTTTCTAGGGACAGGGAAGGACAGTGAGGGAAATTCTCCTTGTGCTATAGTGTGCTTTAAAAAAACATTTTTTCTAGGGACAGAAAACTATAGGTAGGAAGAGTGTCAGTTTCTTTCACTGTGATAATCCTTGTTTCTAGGGACAGGGAAGGACAGTGAGGGAAATTCTCCTTGTGCTATAGTGTGCTTTAAAAAACATTTTTTCTAGGGACAGAAAACTATAGGTAGGAAGAGTGTCAGTTTCTTTCACTGTGATAATCCTTGTTTCTAGGGACAGGGAAGGACAGTGAGGGAAATTCTCCTTGTGCTATAGTGTGCTTTAAAAAAACATTTTTTCAAGGGACAGAAAACTATAGGTAGGAAGAGTGTCAGTTTCTTTCACTGTGATAATCCTTGTTTCTAGGGACAGGGAAGGACAGTGAGGGAAATTCTCCTTGTGCTATAGTGTGCTTTAAAAAAACATTTTTTCTAGGGACAGAAAACTATTGGTAGGAAGAGTGTCAGTTTCTTTCACTGTGATAATTCTTGTTTCTAGGGACAGGGAAGGACAGTGAGGGAAATTCTCCTTGTGCTATAGTGTGCTTTAAAAAAACATTTTTTCTAGGGACAGAAAACTATAGGTAGGAAGAGTGTCAGTTTCTTTCACTGTGATAATCCTTGTTTCTAGGGACAGGGAAGGACAGTGAGGGAAATTCTCCTTGTGCTATTGTCACGTACCTGATGGAAGAGTCTGATTATGCAGAGGGAGGCCTCCCTTACACCTCTCACTCGCGGCCCCTGGTAGTGAAGACAGGGGGCGCAGGAGTGTAGAGTCGCACGAGAGCCTGGTAAAAGTCGCTGGTGGTGTGCTGGACCGGAACTGGGACGGAGACTGGAATAGATCCGGAAACAACTGACGGCCTAACAACTGGAGCTCAGGCGGGTGCGGTCAGATGGGCTGGAAGCGTGGGTACACCAGTCCCAAGCAGGTAGGTACTGGAGCGGAATCAGGTATGAGCAGGTTCAGGCAACTGGCAGATCTCAGGTTCAGGTAAGTACTGGAGCAGGATCAGGTATGAGCGGGTTTAGGCAGCTGGCAGGTCTCAGGTACGGGTAAGTACTGGAGCAGGATCAGGTATGAGCGGGTTTAGGCAGCTGGCAGGTCTCAGGTACAGGCAGGTTCGGCAACGGGCAGGTAACGAGGTAGCAGAAGGAACAGGCAGGAACGTAGTCAACACAGGCCGGGGGTCAGGTACAGGTAGATCAGCAAGGATGGTCAAACAAGCCAGGAAGGGTCAGCTGGAGCAGGATTCAGGTAAACAGGGGTCAGAGGTCTCAGGTAATGCTGTAGACCGAACAGCACAGAGCCCAGCCATCAGCCCCTTCAAATAACCTCATCTGGCGCCATGAGCCGCCGCTGCGCGCTCCCGCGTGTGCCCGCACGCGCACCGCTCCCGCGTGTGCCCGCACGCGCACCGCTATCGCGCGTGCCCGCGCGCACCGCTATCGCGCGTGCGCACATCAGCGTGCGCCGATGCGCCACTACCGCGCATGCGCGAAGAGGCGCCGATATCGTCAATGACATTTCTGGTTTGCCCTTCCTGACATTGCCCCCTCCCAATGGGCAGCCTCCGGATGCCCAACCGGGCGAGCTTCAAAGGATGGGATCTCTTGAATGCCTGGATAAGTCTTTCAGCATGGACATCGTCCTCGGGTTCCCACGAATTCTCCTCTGGGCCATAACCTTTCCATTTGACGAGATACTGGACCTGATTTCTCTTTTTCCTACAGTCCAGGATTGCTTCGACTTCGAATTCCTCTGTTCCGTTAACTAATATTGGTTCGGGTGGGCCTGTATCCCGGTCAGGGAATGGATCAGGGGTTACAGGTTTTAGTAAAGCCACATGAAAGACAGGATGTATTTTGAAGGAGTCTGGCAGTTCCAGCTCGTAAGACACGTCGTTGATCCTTCTTTTTATCGGGAAGGGTCCCATAAATTTAGGGCCCAACTTCTTAGAGGGGCACATTAGTTTTAGATTTGTAGTGGATAGCCAAACCCGATCACCAGGTTCCAGTATTAATTCTCCCCGCCTCTTCTTATCAAAGACCTGTTTGTTATATTCCTGAGCTTTAGTCATAGTTGTCTGTAGAAGTTTGTTGTTGGTGTCAAAGAAATTTATGGTTTCAAGAACGGCAGGTACAGAACTCTCCGGGAAGGTACTGGTCAGAAATGATGGGTTGAACCCGTAATTGGCAAAGAATGGAGACTGTTTTGTGGCAGAGTGGATGGAATTGTTATAAGCAAATTCCGCTAACGGAAGTAGTGCGGCCCAATCATCTTGTGAGTATGAGGAGAAGCACCGCAAGTATTGTTCCAGAGTTTGATTGGTTCTTTCCGTTTGCCCATTCGTTTGGGGGTGGTATGCGGAAGAAAATGATAACCCGATTCCCAAGGTTTCACATAACGACCTCCAAAACCTTGAGGTGAATTGTACCCCCCGGTCTGACACAATGTTTGCTGGAACTCCGTGAAGCCTAACAACTTCTTTCACAAAGATTTGGGCTGTTTCCGGGGCCGATGGTGTGCCTTTCATGGGTAGGAAGTGGGCCATTTTGGATAATCGATCTACCACCACAAAGATGGTGGAGAACCCGTCAGATGGAGGAAGTTCCACGATAAAATCGATCGAGATATTCTTCCAGGGTCTCTTCGGGACTGATAGCGGCTTCAACAAGCCCCATGCCTTGGTTTTGCTGTTCTTATTTCGTGTGCAAGTGGTACCGGACTCTACATAGCCCTTGCAGTCTTTTTCCACTTGAGGCCACCAGAATGTGCGTTGCACAAGTTCAGCAGTTTTACGGATACCGAAGTGTCCGGCTAATTTGTGGTCGTGACATAATCCCAAAACAGAGACACGTAGGTTTTCTGGTATGAATATTTTGTCCTTGTGCCAAAGTAGATCATCTCTGGCCTGCAACGTTATTCCCAGAGATGAAGGGGCATTTACAGAAGCCCGTTTAATTTGAGAGAGCAGGTCTCCCTGAAGTAGCAGGAAGTTCTCAGAGGACAGGATAGTGTCGGGCGGTGCGGGGTCCCTGGTAACACAGAACATCCGAGAGAGTGCATCAGGTTTGGTGTTTTTAGATCCTGGCCTGTACGTGAGATGAAAAGAGAACCTGGAAAAGAAGAGTGCCCATCTAGCCTGACGTGGTTTGAGTCTCTTGGCAGTCCTCAGATACTCCAGGTTCTTATGATCCGTATAGATTAGGATCGGGTGCGCTGCTCCTTCTAAAAGGTACCTCCACTCTTCCAATGCATTTTTAATGGCCAGAAGTTCTCTATCTCCGACATCATAATTCCTTTCAGAGTTAGACAGTTTGCGGGAGAAAAAGGCGACTGGGTGTAACAAAGCCTTGGGTCCCCGCCTTTGGGATAGTACTGCTCCGACTGCCGTTTCTGACGCGTCTACTTCCAGTACATAGGGCAATGTTGGGTCAGGGTGCTTCAGAACCGGTGCGGAAGTAAATAGTTTCTTAAGAGACTCGAAAGCATTTTGAGCTTCAGGAGACCACTGGAAACGGATGCCTTGTTTGGTCAGTTGTGTGATTGGTGATATGATGGCTGAAAATCCCCTGATGAATTTTCGGTAAAAGTTCGAGAACCCGACAAAGCGTTGGATGCCCTTTTTGTCCACTGGGGCTGGCCAGTCTAAGATGGCAGTGACCTTTTGTGGGTCCATCTTGACACCATCGGTGGAGAGGATTAGTCCCAAAAAAGTAATGCTTTGTCGCTCGAACTCGCACTTCTCCGGCTTGGCGTATAGCCCGTGCTGTCGCAGTCTGCTCAATACACTTTTAACATGTCTGCGGTGGTCATCACGGGAAGCAGAGAAAATTAAGATGTCGTCCAGATATGCTACAACGAACAGGTCTAGGAAATCGCGGAAGATATCGTTGATAAAGTGCTGGAATGTTGCTGGGGCATTGCATAGGCCGAACGGCATCACCAGATATTCAAAATGTCCGAATCGGGAGCGAAAAGCCGTCTTCCACTCGTCTCCCTCCCGTATCCGTACCAGATTATATGCCCCTCGGAGATCCAGTTTTGTAAATATGGTTGCTGCTCCCAACCTCTGGAACAATTCGGGTACCAAGGGCAGGGGATAACGGTTCTTGACCGTAACCTTATTGAGTTCACGATAATCTATACATGGGCGAAGGGAACGATCCTTCTTCTCCACAAAGAAGATACCCGCTCCTGCTGGAGAAGTGGAGGGGCGGATGAAGCCCTTCTTTAGATTATCGTCTATATAATCTTTCAGGGCGACAAGCTCCAATTCTGACAGAGGAAAAATCCTTCCAAAAGGGACCTCCACACCTGGGATGAGATCAATCGGGCAGTCATATGGCCGATGTGGGGGGGAGATTTTCAGCTCCTTTCTTGCTAAAGACATCTAAAAAGTCATGGTATGCAACTGGTACAGATAAGCGTGTTTCAACATCAGAGTCCAAGCATAACAAGGATGGCGGATCAGAAGAGAATTTCCGCAAGCAGTGTTGGAGGCAGTAGGAAGAGTGAAACTTAACCTCCCCTCCGACCCAGTTGATAAGAGGGTTATGTGCTTGGAGCCATGGCATGCCAAGGATTATGGGAAACAGCGGGGATGCAATGGCATCCAGGCGTAATAATTCCTTGTGATTATCGGCAATAATCACAGGCAAGGGTATAGTCTGTTGCGTCACCAGTCCGGATTTTATAGCAGACCCGTCGGCCAGATGTACTGAAAGGCCCTGGGCCCTAGGTTGCAAAGGGATTTGATGTTTAGCAATAAAAGACAAGTCCATAAAGCAGCTACAGGCACCGGAGTCTATTATAGCGGAGACAGGAATACTTCTTTCCGGAAGCTGTAATACAATGGGGAGAGCCAGGTGGGTTGGCAGGATGGGCGTGCTGGCGGAGAAGATAATTCGACCCTTGCGGGTCTTTGCTGGACATGACCTCACGTAATGCCCGGGTCTCCCACAATACAGGCAGAGGTTTTCGTGTTGTCGGCGTTGACGTTCCTCAGGGGAAAGTGAGGGACGGGGCACTCCGAGTTGCCTGGGTTCAGGGACATCAGATGTGGGTGCAGCAGCGGTAGAAGATGTCAGGCTGCTGATGTTAGGGGCTCGGGCTAATTTCCAGGCTGGACAGGACGACCTCACAGGTCTCTCTGACTTCTGTCCTCGTAATCGGTGATCACCGGTGAATCTTTCAGGCGTAGGAACCCCGGTTTCTGGAGGTAACATTGCTATTTCTGAAGTAGCTCTTTGCGGGGCCGAGGTAGGTGAGGAAAGAGCCTGGATGCTTCCTTCCAGTCGGATATACGCATCTTGTGCGATTTCAACAGTCTGGGTGAGGTCTTTGAGGTGTAAGCGGAAATCATCCATGGGAGAGGCTCCCTGCACAGACTCTGACTGGGCTGTTCGGTACTGTCACGTACCTGATGGAAGAGTCTGATTATGCAGAGGGTGGCCTCCCTTACACCTCTCACTCGCGGCCCCTGGTAGTGAAGACAGGGGTCGCAGGAGTGTAGAGTCGCACGAGAGCCTGGTAAAAGTCGCTGGTGGTGTGCTGGACCGGAACTGGGACGGAGACTGGAATAGATCCGGAAACAACTGACGGCCTAACAACTGGAGCTCAGGCGGGTGCGGTCAGATGGGCTGGAAGCGTGGGTACACCAGTCCCAAGCAGGTAGGTACTGGAGCGGAATCAGGTATGAGCAGGTTCAGGCAACTGGCAGATCTCAGGTTCAGGTAAGTACTGGAGCAGGATCAGGTATGAGCGGGTTTAGGCAGCTGGCAGGTCTCAGGTACGGGTAAGTACTGGAGCAGGATCAGGTATGAGCGGGTTTAGGCAGCTGGCAGGTCTCAGGTACAGGCAGGTTCGGCAACGGGCAGGTAACGAGGTAGCAGAAGGAACAGGCAGGAACGTAGTCAACACAGGCCGGGGGTCAGGTACAGGTAGATCAGCAAGGATGGTCAAACAAGCCAGGAAGGGTCAGCTGGAGCAGGATTCAGGTAAACAGGGGTCAGAGGTCTCAGGTAACGCTGTAGACCGAACAGCACAGAGCCCAGCCATCAGCCCCTTCAAATAACCTCATCTGGCACCATGAGCCGCCGCTGCGCGCTCCCGCGCGTACCGCTATCGCGCGTGCGCACATCAGCGTGCGCCGATGCGCCACTACCGCGCATGCGCGAAGAGGCGCCGATATCGTCAATGACATTTCTGGTTTGCCCTTCCTGACAGCTATAGTGTGCTTTAAAAAACATTTTTTCTAGGGACAGAAAACTATAGGTAGGAAGAGTGTCAGTTTCTTTCACTGTGATAATCCTTGTTTCTAGGGACAGGGAAGGACAGTGAGGGAAATTCTCCTTGTGCTATAGTGTGCTTTAAAAAAAGATTTTTTCTAGGGACAGAAAACTATAGGTAGGAAGAGTGTCAGTTTCTTTCACTGTGATAATCCTTGTTTCTAGGGACAGGGAAGGACAGTGAGGGAAATTCTCCTTGTGCTATAGTGTGCTTTAAAAAAACATTTTTTCTAGGGACAGAAAACTATAGGTAGGAAGAGTGTCAGTTTCTTTCACTGTGATAATCCTTGTTTCTAGGGACAGGGAAGGACAGTGAGGGAAATTCTCCTTGTGCTATAGTGTGCTTTAAAAAAAACATTTTTTCTAGGGACAGAAAACTATAGGTAGGAAGAGTGTCAGTTTCTTTCACTGTGATAATCCTTGTTTCTAGGGACAGGGAAGGACAGTGAGGGAAATTCTCCTTGTGCTATAGTGTGCTTTAAAAAAACATTTTTTCTAGGGACAGAAAACTATAGGTAGGAAGAGTGTCAGTTTCTTTCACTGTGATAATCCTTGTTTCTAGGGACAGGGAAGGACAGTGAGGGAAATTCTCCTTGTGCTATAGTGTGCTTTAAAAAAAACATTTTTTCTAGGGACAGAAAACTATAGGTAGGAAGAGTGTCAGTTTCTTTCACTGTGATAATCCTTGTTTATAGGGACAGGGAAGGACAGTGAGGGAAATTCTCCTTGTGCTATAGTGTGCTTTAAAAAAACATTTTTTCTAGGGACAGAAAACTATAGGTAGGAAGAGTGTCAGTTTCTTTCACTGTGATAATCCTTGTTTCTAGGGACAGGGAAGGACAGTGAGGGAAATTCTCCTTGTGCTATAGTGTGCTTTAAAAAAACATTTTTTCTAGGGACAGAAAACTATAGGTAGGAAGAGTGTCAGTTTCTTTCACTGTGATAATCCTTGTTTCTAGGGACAGGGAAGGACAGTGAGGGAAATTCTCCTTGTGCTATAGTGTGCTTTAAAAAAACATTTTTTCTAGGGACAGAAAACTATAGGTAGGAAGAGTGTCAGTTTCTTTCACTGTGATAATCCTTGTTTCTAGGGACAGGGAAGGACAGTGAGGAAAATTCTCCTTGTGCTATAGTGTGCTTTAAAAAAAAAAAATTTCTAGGGACAGAAAACTATAGGTAGGAAGAGTGTCAGTTTCTTTCACTGTGATAATCCTTGTTTCTAGGGACAGGGAAGGACAGTGAGGGAAATTCTCCTTGTGCTATAGTGTGCTTTAAAAAAACATTTTTTCTAGGGATAGAAAACTATAGGTAGGAAGAGTGTCAGTTTCTTTCACTGTGATAATCCTTGTTTCTAGGGACAGGGAAGGACAGTGAGGGAAATTCTCCTTGTGCTATAGTGTGCTTTAAAAAAACATTTTTTCTAGGGACAGAAAACTATAGGTAGTGTGACAGCAGGAAGGTAAAGTCACCTGGTTGCATCCAGGGGGGTAGATATATTTCGCCCAGATTCAGGCTTTACGCCGACTTATACAACTAGGTGGAGAGTTGTATAAGGCTAGTGGGCTCATGGATGACTCATACCTCTAGGGAGAGGGCTGGGCGTCGTACAGACAGGGAGTTGATGAGGCCAGCTGAAGCTTGTCAGCTCATTTAGGCCTCTATAAGAACTCCCAGCTTCATTAGATGTTAGCTCATGCCTGGAACCAGACCTGTGTGGACTGTCTAGGGAGAGTGAACCCCTGTGCGGTGAGGCAAAGCCTGTGTGGCTATTTGTTTGGACTTTTACTAAACCAGGGACTTAGGGACTAGGACAGCACTAGGCTGATCCCAGTTGTTAGTTAGGAAACCTGTATGTTTAGTCAGAGGTCAACTTGACCAGGATTTATTTTGGTTATGTTTCTTTTGCTTTGCTGTGTTTTGTCACTGTAAATAGAAAATAAACCGCACCTTTTTGATTTCGAAAACCACAACCTCCGTTTGCTGGGCCTGTTTTTGTCTGGGGAGCCCATCCCGGGGGTCACACACACCCGCTGCCGAGCTAACCTCCTCACAGTTGGTGGAGAACCAGTGGCAGTTTTTTTTAAGCCAGCATGGAGGAGATACTGAAACAGCTGGCTCTAGCAAATGCCAATCAACAGCAGACAAATGCAGGTTTGCAAAGGAGCCTTGCAGCTCATCAACAGAGCCTTGCAGCCCAGCAGCAAGCTCACCAACAGAGTCTGGAAGCTCAGCAACAAGCCCAGCAGCAATCTGAGGCCCGCTTCATAGACCTGTTACAGAAGCAAGAGCAGAGACTACAACAAATGGAAGCAGTAATGCAGCAACGTCCGCAGACCAGTGAGGAAAGCCGTCCCACTAATACCGCGTCCTTTGGGGTGAGTCGTTTATTGACAAAAATGACTGGAGAGGATGATCCAGAGGTATTTTTGACCACATTTGAAAGGACTGCTGAAAGAGAAAAGTGGCCTGAGGAGCAGTGGGCTGGACTGGTGGCTCCTCTGTTAACTGGTGAATCGCAGAAGGCTTACTATGACCTAGAGCCTGTCCAAGCAAAAGACTATGTGATGCTAAAAGCTGAAATATTGGCAAGGCTGGGTGTCACCCAGGCTGTCCGGGCTCAGCGTGTGCATAACTGGACTTTCCAGCTTGGAAAACCCCCCAGGTCTCAAATGTATGATCTCATTCACCTGAGCAGAAAGTGGCTACAGCCAGAGACTTTGTCCGCACCAAAGATTGTGGAACGTGTTGTAATGGATCGGTTTTTGAGAGCTCTTCCTACTGCCATCCAAAAGTGGGTAAGCCATGGAGACCCAGAGACGGCCGATGGTCTTGTGGATCGTGTGGAGAAATACTTGGCTACAGAGAACCTGACGGCCTCTTCCAGAGACACTCGGACTTTCCACCCTAAGACCAGACCATCCCCAGGGGCGGATAAGAGGATTCCAAGGGGTGAGGGTGGAGAGAGTGAGAGGGTGGGAGCTCTACCCCAAGTTTGGCGAGAACAGCCTGGGAAATCAGCGGCTCAAGAGGCGGCAAGAAGGATCGTTTGCTACCGCTGCCGGCAAGCGGGACATATTGCAGCCAATTGCCCGGTTGTGGAGGAACCCATGCAGTGTGACTTTCTGACGGGCAGACGTCAGTCGCTGTGTGCGACAGTCGCATGCACTGCCATTCGAGGAACTGAGAAACATTTATGCAAAATGTGTGTTAATGGTAGAAATGTTGTGGTATTGCTGGATTCAGGTAGCCTTGTGACCCTGATAAAGTCTGAGTTAGTTAAAACAGAGGTCTTTGGGAATAGCAAGGTAGCTGTTATTTGTGTGCATGGGGACACCCGAGAGTATCCAGTGACTACAGTGTGTTTCGAGACCCCCAAAGGTACCCTCTCTCATCCAGTGGGCTTAGTATCTCAGTTACCGCATGACGCCATTGTGGGAAGGGATTTTCCGAAGTTCTGGGAACTGTGGGATGATCCTGAGCCCCCCACTGGTGCCCCTATGTACCAGGAATGTGATAGCCAGAACTCCCCTGAGAGTGGTGAGGACTCTCCGGAATTTCCCTTATCAGTATTGGCAGGGGAGACTCAAGAAACTGGAGAGGAGCCCACCTCCTCAGACGAAAACCTACCGTCTGTGGAGTTTTCTGATCTTGAGGTTCACAGGGAAAACTTTGCCACAGAACAGTTGAAAGACCCCGCCCTAATAAAGGCACGGGAAAACGTAGTGAAAATAGATGGCGAGTTAGTGAACCCAGATAATACCTGCACTTACCCATACTTCAGCATAGAGAAGGACCTACTGTATCGGGTGGCAAAAAGGGCAGAAGAAACCGTTGAGCAGCTTGTGGTGCCCAAACCTTACAGGAAGTTGGTGTTGGAGTTGGCCCATGGGCACATTCTTGGAGGTCATCTGGGGACAGAGAAAACCCGAGAGAGGGTATTACAGAGATTCTATTGGCCGGGGGTGATGAAGGACATAGAAAATTATTGTTCCTCCTGCCCTGTGTGTCAGAGGTCGGCCCCGATGCCACATTTCCGTAGCCCGCTGGTCCCTCTACCCATCATTGAGGTCCCGTTTGAGAGGATCGCCATGGATTTGGTAGGGCCTATAATCAAGTCCGCTAGGGGGCACCAGTACATATTAGTTATAATGGACTATGCCACCCGTTATCCAGAAGCGATCCCTCTCCGAAATACCTTGGCCAAAACCATAGCCAAAGAGCTATCTCTTGTGTTTAGCCGGGTGGGTATTTGTAAAGAACTGCTTACGGACCAAGGTACACCCTTTATGTCCCGGGTTATGAAGGAGCTGTGTAAATTGTTCAAAGTGACGCAATTACGTACATCTGTGTATCACCCCCAAACCGATGGGCTGGTTGAAAGATTCAACAAAACCCTAAAACAAATGTTGAAGAAAGTGGTGGATAGAGATGGAAAGGATTGGGACTGTCTACTTCCTTATCTGATGTTTGCTATTAGGGAGGTGCCCCAATCCTCTACGGGATTCTCCCCCTTTGAGTTACTGTATGGGAGACACCCAAGAGGGCTGTTGGATATTGCCAAGGAAACTTGGGAAAGTGAGAGTTCTCCCCACAGGAGTGTGATTGAGCATGTCGCCCTGATGCAAGACCGAATTGCACAGGTAATGCCCATCGTGAAGGAACATTTGGCCCAAGCGCAGTTAGCACAGCAGAGAGTGTACAACCGTGGAGCCAAGACCCGTACCTTTTCCCCGGGGGATAGGATACTGGTACTTGTCCCTACGGTTGAAAGTAAATTCCTTGCCAAATGGCAAGGCCCCTATGAGATAATGGAAAAAGTGAGCGAAGTGAATTACAAGGTCAGACAACCAGGAAGGCGAAAGCCCGAACAGGTCTATCACGTTAATCTGTTGAAAGCCTGGAGGGATAGAGAGTCCCTAGTCGCAGACACTTGGTCACCAGCTCAAACTGGTTGCGTGATTCCTGAGGTTGGAATAGCAGCCACCTTGTCACAACCCCAACAACAGGAGGTTAAGGAGTTTGTGCTTCGCAACAAGGAGGTATTCTCTGAGCTGCCGGGACAAACATCTGGGGTAGAGCATGACATCATTACCCCGCCCGGTGAAAGGGTGAAGTTAAAACCCTATCGGATCCCAGAGGCCCGACGGGAGGCAATACGGGAGGAAGTACAGAAAATGCTGAACTTAGGGGTGATAGAGGAGTCCCAAAGTGATTGGTCTAGTCCCATTGTGTTGGTGCCTAAACCGGATGGGAGCTGGCGATTTTGTAACGATTTTCGTCAGTTGAACAAAGTTACAAAATTTGACACCTACCCCATGCCACGTATAGATGAGTTGATCGACCGGCTGGGAACAGCCCGATACATGACGACTCTTGACCTCACAAAAGGGTATTGGCAAATCCCCCTGGCCAAGTCGGCCAAAGAGAAAACCGCATTTGTAACCCCAGACGGGGCGTTCCAATATAAAAGAATGCCGTTCGGGTTACAGAATGCGCCGGCCACATTCCAGCGGAAAATGGACCAGATGCTGAGGCCCCATCGGAAGTATGCTGCGGCTTACCTGGATGACGTAATTGTCCATAGCACAGATTGGGCCTCACATCTGCCAAAAGTGCAAGCAGTCCTGGACTCTGTTCGGGAAGCGGGGTTTACGGCTAACCCCAAGAAGTGTACCATTGGGCAGGAGGAGGCCAAATATCTTGGGTACACCATTGGGAGGGGAGTAATAAAACCCCAACTCAACAAAGTCGAGGCCATCCAGAGTTGGCCACGTCCCAACAGCAAGAAGCAGGTACGAGCCTTTCTGGGAATCGCTGGGTATTATCGGCGATTCATTCCCCACTTTGCTTCTAAGGCTGTGCCCCTAACCAACCTGATGAAGGGGAAAGGGTCGGTCATGATTAAATGGACCCCCGAGGCTGAGGCAGCATTCCAATTCTTGAAACAAGCCTTATGTAGCCAGCCAGTGTTGTACTCACCCGACTTCTCTAAAGACTTTGTCGTACAAAGTGATGCGTCAGATGTGGGGTTAGGAGCGGTATTGTCCCAGGTCTGGAACGGGGAAGAGCACCCAGTCATTTACCTCAGCAGGAAGTTGAAGTCCCATGAGGTAAATTACGCCACCATTGAAAAGGAGTGTTTAGCGGTGAAGTGGGCTCTAGATTCCCTTCGGTACTACCTGCTAGGTAGGCACTTTGACATGGTTACGGATCACGCTCCGTTAAAGTGGATGGCTCAAAACAAGGAAACAAATAGAAGAGTGAATAGGTGGTTCCTGGCCCTCCAGGAATTCAACTTCACAGTAAAGCATCGCCCTGGCGTTCAAATGGGGAATGTGGATGCTTTGTCTCGAGTACACGAATGCCTGATTGCTGGTGTTCCAACCCCGAGGTTAAAACAAGAGGGGGGGGTATGTGACAGCAGGAAGGTAAAGTCACCTGGTTGCATCCAGGGGGGTAGATATATTTCGCCCAGATTCAGGCTTTACGCCGACTTATACAACTAGGTGGAGAGTTGTATAAGGCTAGTGGGCTCATGGATGACTCATACCTCTAGGGAGAGGGCTGGGCGTCGTACAGACAGGGAGTTGATGAGGCCAGCTGAAGCTTGTCAGCTCATTTAGGCCTCTATAAGAACTCCCAGCTTCATTAGATGTTAGCTCATGCCTGGAACCAGACCTGTGTGGACTGTCTAGGGAGAGTGAACCCCTGTGCGGTGAGGCAAAGCCTGTGTGGCTATTTGTTTGGACTTTTACTAAATTAGGGACTAGGACAGCACTAGGCTGATCCCAGTTGTTAGTTAGGAAACCTGTATGTTTAGTCAGAGGTCAACTTGACCAGGATTTATTTTGGTTATGTTTCTTTTGCTTTGCTGTGTTTTGTCACTGTAAATAGAAAATAAACCGCACCTTTTTGATTTCGAAAACCACAACCTCCGTTTGCTGGGCCTGTTTTTGTCTGGGGAGCCCATCCCGGGGGTCACACACACCCGCTGCCGAGCTAACCTCCTCACAGTAGGAAGAGTGTCAGTTTCTTTCACTGTGATAATCCTTGTTTCTAGGGACAGGGAAGGACAGTGAGGGAAATTCTCCTTGTGCTATAGTGTGCTTTAAAAAAACATTTTTTCTAGGGACAGAAAACTATAGGTAGGAAGAGTGTCAGTTTCTTTCACTGTGATAATCCTTGTTTCTAGGGACAGGGAAGGACAGTGAGGGAAATTCTCCTTGTGCTATAGTGTGCTAAAGCATTCCTCATCAACCATCTTTGAAATCCTTGTTTTTTGGACAGTCAGGGAAATTGTCGTTGTGCTATTCTGTGCAAAAGCAATCATCCTCAACCATATTTAGAAATCCTTAAGTAAAGGGACAGAGAAGGACACCTGAAGGTAGCCCTTATTGCTTTTTTCCCATCTCCCTGCAGGCCATCTATTAGAATGTCTGGAAGGCAAACAAGGAGAGGCAGACAGTCAGGAGGCAATAAAAGAGGGCAAGCAGGCTCTGTGTCTGGGGGCAACAGTGCTGGTCGTGGACGCGGTGCATTGTCATCAGCACATGGCCATGGGACACGCTTGTCCTTCTTTTCGGCAGCTGGACATGTTGAGCCACATCATGCCGAAGACTTGGTAGAGTGGATGACCAAGCCCTCCTTCTCCTCCTCATCCTCTCTCACCCAGGCTCAGGGTACTGGCAAAGCAGCTGCCAAAGCGTCCTCTTCCCTGGTATCAATGTCAGACTCATCATCAGTCACTCCTTCCCTAGACCCACCATGTCCTCCTCCTGAGGAGTCCCCCGAACTGTTTGAGCACAGTGTTGGGTACATGCTCCAGGAGGATGCCCAGCGTTTCGAAGGGTCTGATGATGAAACCCAGCTACAGGAAGGCAGTAGCGTGAGAGCAGACAGAGGGGATGCTCAAGAAGGACACCAATCTGGCAGTCATGTTCCAGCAGCTGCAGCATACTGCCAGATTGGCTCCAGTGATGAGGAGGGAGGGGATGATGAGGTCACTGACTCCACGTGGGTGCCTAATAGGAGAGAGGAGGAGGAGGAGGATGAGGAGGAGGCACATCTCCAACGAGGCAGGATGCCCTTTGGTGGCCAGCGTAAGGGCAGTACACCGACGGAATCACACCGCAGAGCTCCGCCTGTGCAGGGCGCTGCCTCTGCCCGTCATTCAAAAAGTTCTTTGGTGTGGGCCTTTTTTGAGGCTAGTGCATCAGATCGCACAGCTGCTGTTTGCAACATATGTCTCAAGCGTATATCGCGTGGCCAAAACATCAGCCGCTTGGCTACCACATGCCTGACCAGACATATGTTGACCTGCCATGCAGCTCGTTGGCAAGCCTACCTCAAAGACCCACACCAAAGAACAAAGCGGACCTCTCCTTGCACCACATCAGCTGGGATCTCCAACCCCACTATAACTTCAGTCCTCTCTGAAACATGCACTGAGAGGAATGAAGGTGTAGAATTAGGTGTGTCACAGCCAAGTACTTGCGGCCACTCTGCTAGCAGTACACCGACGTCCGATTCTAGCAGGCAAATTTCCCTGCCCCAGCTGCTGGACCGTCGAAAGAAGTTCACTCCCAGCCATCCACATGCCCAGCGGTTGAATGCTAGCTTGGCTAAATTGCTAGCGCTTCAACTGCTGCCTTTTCAGTTGGTAGACTCGGCCCCCTTCCGTGAGTTTGTGCAATGTGCGGTTCCTCAGTGGCAGGTTCCCAAACGCCACTTTTTCTCACGGAAGGCTATTCCGGCTCTCTACCGGCATGTGGAAGGCAATGTCTTGGCCTCGCTGGACAGGGCGGTCAGCGGTAAGGTGCATATTACCGCTGACTCATGGTCCAGCAGGCATGGACAGGGACGTTACCTTTCTTTCACGGCCCATTGGGTCACTCTTTTGGCAGCTGGGAAGGATGCAGGACAAGGTGCAGTAGTGTTGGAGGTTGTTCCACCGCCACGCCTCCAAAATGCTACTACTGGTTGTGACACACCTCTCTCCTCCACCCCCTCCTCTTCTTCTTCCTCCATGGCCTCTTCCTGTGGTTTGTCCTCGGAACCAGCGGTGCTCCGTAGGCGTTCAAGGGGCTACGCAAGTACGCAGGCAAAAATATGCCATGCCGTGCTTGCGCTGGTGTGTTTGGGGGACAGAAGCCACACTGGGGCAGAGGTCCTGTCTGCTCTGCAGGGCCAGGCCGAGAGGTGGTTGACGCCACGCCAGCTTAAGCCAGGAATGGTGGTTTGCGACAATGGCACCAAACTCCTCTCCGCCCTCCGACAGGGACAACTGACCCATGTGCCCTGTGTGGCTCACGTCCTTAACCTGGTGGTGTAGCGGTTCTTGGGCAGGTACCCGGGCTTACAGGATGTCCTGAGGCAGGCCAGGAAAGTCTGTGTGCATTTCCGCAGATCTTATAATGCCAGTGCTCGCCTGGCTGAGCTGCAAAAGGAGTTGAACCTGCCCAAGAACCGCCTTATATGTGACATGCCCACCAGGTGGAACTCAACGTTGGCCATGCTGCAGCGGCTGCACACGCAGCAGAGGGCCATCAATGAGTACCTGTGCGACTACGGCACCAGGACAGGGTCAGGGGAGCTTGGTTTTTTTTCTCCACGCCAGTGGGGCATGATCAGGGATGCATGCACTGTCCTGGCACCATTTGAGGAGGCCACGAGGATGGTGAGCAGTGACAGTGCATGCATCAGTGACACTGTACCTCTTGTCCACCTGTTGGAGCACACGCTGCGTGGAATAATGGACAGGGCACTTGAGGCAGAACAGAGGCAGGAAGAGGAGGACTTCCTTGCCTCTCAAGGCCCCCTTTACCCAGACAGTGTTCCTTCTGTCCCACCCATCGCACAGGAAGAGGAGGAGGAGGATTGTGTCAGCATGGAGGTGGAGGCTGGCACTCAGCATCATCAGCAGCAGTCTTTTAGGGATGATTTACAGTCCCAAGAAACCAGTGGACTTGTACGTGGCTGGGAGGAGGTGGCTGCGGATCATGTCGTCCTTAGTGACCCAGAGGACTCCGGAGCGAATGCCTCAGCAAACCTACGCTGCATGGCCTCCCTGATCCTGCAAAGTCTGCGGAAGGATCCTCGTATTCTTCGGATCAAGGAGAGGGACCATTACTGGCTGGCCACTCTCCTTGATCCACGGTACAAGGGTAAGGTTGCGGACCTTATGTTACCGTCACAGAGGGAGCAGAGGATGAGACAACTCCGGGAGGCCTTGCAGAAAGGTCTGTGCAACGCGTTCCCAGAGACTGGGAGGTTACAAACTCCTGGTCCTGGACAACGAGTTGCTGAGGCTTCGGCCAGTCAAAGAAGGAGCGGTGGGGAAGGTGGCCGTCTGACCGATGCGTTCAGACAATTCTTTAGTCCGCAGCCCCAAAGTATGATCGGTTCCAGCAACCATCGCCAGCGTCTGATAAACATGGTGCAGGAATATCTAGGGGCAAGGTCAGACTTGGACACCTTCCCCACCGAAAATCCTCTGGCTTACTGGGTCTTGAGGATGGATCACTGGCCAGAGCTTGCACAGTATGCAATTGAGCTACTGGCCTGTCCTGCATCCAGCGTTCTTTCGGAACGCACATTCAGTGCTGCTGGAGGATTTGTCACGGATCACAGGGTGCGCCTGTCCACCGACTCGGTTGATCGACTGACTTTCATCAAGATGAACCAGTCTTGGATCACCACCAGCTACCACACACCTGATGCTGATATAACAGACTAATTGATTTTAACATGTCACATCCCTTCAAGACTGATGCTGATGCTGAGTGCCTGTGCTGTTATGTTGACTGGCTATCCTCCTCCTCCGAGTCCTCAATGATACGATTGATGATGATAGCTTGGAAGATCATTTTTGTTTATGGGTGCCGCCACCAGTGGCTAAGGCCCAATTTTTCAGCCCCTGTTTTACAGGGGCGTGTAATTACAATTTTTTTAGCAATAATTTGCCATAGGGCTCATTGCTGTGCTCCAAGTACAGTATCTGTGAGGGGTTGGAGTGTTGTGGCACCAGTGCCTAAGGCCCAATTTTTCAGCCCCTGTTTAACAGGGGCGTGTCATTACAATTTTTGAAGCAATACTTTGCAACAGGGCTCATTGCTGTGCTCCAAGTACAGTATCTGTGAGGGGTTGTAGTGTTGTGCCACCAGTGCCTAAGGCCCAATTTTTCAGCCCCTGTTCAACAGGGGCATGTAATTACAATTCTTGATCTAATAATTCACAGCAGGGCCCATTGCTGCACCCACCAAGAGTAACTCTGAGGGCTTACAGTGTTGTGGCAACGCCACCACCACCACGAAAGGCCCAATTTTTCAGCCCCTGTTCAAAAGGGGCATGTAATTACAATTCTTGATCTAATAATTCACAGCAGGGCCCATTCCTGCACCCACCAAGAGTAACTCTGAGGGCTTACAGTGTTGTGGCAACACCACCACCACCACCACCACGAAAGGCCCAATTTTTCAGCCCCTGTTCAACAGGGGCATGCAATTACAATTCTTGATCTAATAATTCACAGCAGGGCCCATTGCTGCACCCACCAAGAGTAACTGTCAGGGCTTACAGTGTTGTGGCACCAGCACCACCATCAAAGGCCCAATTTTTACTACCACTGTTCAACAATTATATGTAATTAAAATTCCTGATATAATAGTTGACAGCAGGGCGTTCCAGCACCAACCAAGAGTAACTGTGAGTGCTTACAGTGTTGTGCCAACACCAACAACTAAGGGGCCTATTTCTGCAGAGTATATACGGCAGGTCCCTACTTTCAAACATCCAACTTACAAACGACTCCTACTTGCAAACGCAAGAAGACAACAGGAAGTGAGAGGAAATCTACCCCTTGGAAGGAAAATTCTCTCCTGTAAGAACTAATATGGGAGAAAGGTGTCTCCTCTGTACTGATGCTTTATCAGCAATCCTTGTTTCAAGAAAAACACCACATTTCAAAAACAGTTGTCATTGGGACGGAAAGTGAGGTGAAATGTTCTGAACAGGGGCACAGACAGCAAAACAAATGTTACAGGGGTGATAACCCTTACCTATGTTTTCCAAAAAGTTTAAAAATAGATTTTTGGGCTGGAGCTACACTTAAACAATGTACCTGTTCAAAATTACAAACAGATTCTACATAAGAACAAACCTACAGTCCCTGTCTTGTATGCACCGCCTGTATACGGCTGTTCAGAGTATATAGGGCCTTTTTTATTTTATGTGCGATGTTCCCCTTAATATCCATACAAGACCCAAAGGGGCTGGTAATGGGCTGGGGTAGGGGGGGGGGGGGTCATGGGGTAGCTATGCCATTTTTCTTAAAGATTTTCATCCATATTACCGGGACCAGACATTACATTAAAGCCGCAAGCAGTTTTAAATGGCTTTTTTTTCCTTTAGAAGTGTCATTTTTTTTCCTTTAGAACTGTCCGTTCTAAGCACGGGAAACACGTGGCACTTCACAGGCATACTTTAGACACCCCCCAGGTACGATATTTAAAGGAATATTTGACTTTTTTTTTTCACTTTATGCATCATTAAAATGACTGCTCCCGAAAAACGACCGTTTTTAAAACTTCTTTTTGCATTGATACATGTCCCCTGGTGCAGAACCCGGGTTCCCAAACCCTTTTTAGGACAATAACATGCATAATAGTCGTTATAATTAGCACTTTAGAATTCGAACGTTCGCATCCATTGTATTTAATAGGGTTCTAATGTTCGTACGAACTTTCGGTCCGTTCGCGGGTTCTGGTGCGAACCGAACCCGGGGGTGTTCGGCTCATCACTAATCATCATTCTTTTGCTAGAAAATTACTCAGAACCCCCAAACATTATATATGTTTTTTTAGCAGACACCCTAGGGAATAAAATGACGGCCATTGCAACTTTTTTTATTGCACGGTATTTGCGCAATAATTTTTCAAACGCCTTTTTTTGGGAAAAAAATGGTTTCATGAATTAAAAAATAACAAAACAGTAAAGTTAGCCCAATTTAGCCCAATTTTTTTGTAAAATATGAAAGATGATGTTACGCCGAGTAGATACCTAACATGTCATGCTTTAAAATTGCGTACACTCATAGAATGGCGCCAAACTTCGGTACTTAAAAATCTCCATAGGCGACGCTTTAATTATTTTTTACAGGTTACCAGGTTAGAGTTACAGAGGAGTTCTAGTGCTAAAATTGTTGCACGCGCTCTAACGCACGCGGCGATACCTCACATATGTGGTTTGAACGGCGTTTACATATGTGGGTGGGACTTACGCGTGCGTTCGCTTCCGGTCATAGAGATGACTGGTGACCATCTGGTCACCAGTCATCTCTATGGTTCACCTCCAGCACCGGACGATTCATTCTCCAGGCCCCCGATGGCACGAGAGAGCCCGGAGAAGCACCGGATGGCGGCGGGAGGGGGGATGTCCCCTCCCGCCGCCTATAAGAACGATCAAGCGGTGGAACCGCCACTATGCTCATTCTTATGACACACAGAATCGCTGGCAGAACAAAAGGATATCTGAATGATGCCTGCAGCTGCAGGCATCATTCAGATATCCCCCCACAAAGCCCAGGACGTCATATGACGTCCACCCAGGATGGGAGATCCCATCTGTGGACGTCATTTGACTATGGCTGGGTAGGGAAGTGGTTAAACAACAGACTTGGGGGATGCCTCGAACCTGCTTGTCTAGTGGTGCATCTGTAAGATGTTACAACCTACTACAGCAGAACTGACATTTGCCTTCCTTCTGTTTGTAAATAGGATTCCCTTTATCTATATGACCTTATCCTTGATGAGATACATACAGTGGGCAAAATTATGATTTGATCTCCTGCAGATTTTGTAAGTTTTTCCATGATTTTTATCATAGGTGTATTTTAAATGATAGAGACAGAATATCAACCAAACAAATGTTATAAATTGGGTCGCAGTTCAGTGAGTAAAATAAGTATTTTATCCCCGAGCAAAACATGACTTAATACTTGGTGGAGAAAGCCTTTTTGGCAAGCACAGAGGTAAGATATTTCTTCTAGTAAGTGACCAGGTTTGCACACATCTCTGGTGGGATTTTGGTCCACTGTTCTTTACAGATCTTCTCTAAATCCTTAAGGTTTCTTGGTTGTCTCTTGGCAACTTAAAGTTTAAGCTCCCTTCATAAATTTTCTATAGGATTAAGGCCTGGAGACTGACTAGGCCACTCCATGACCTTAATGTGCTTCTTCTTAAGCCACCGTTTTGTTGCCTTGGCAGTATGTTTTGGGTTGTCATTATCATGCTACATCCACGACCCATTTTCAGTGTTCTGAGTGAGGGAAGAAGGTTCTCATCCAAGATTTTACAATACATAGCCTCATCCATTGGCTCCTCAATGTGGCAAAGTCGGCCTGTACCTTTAGCAGAGAAAGAGCCACAAAGCATCAGGTTTCTACCTCCAAGCTTGACTGTAGGGATGGAGTTTTTAGGGTCATAGTCAGCATTTGTCTTCCTCCAACTCAATTCATAACATTTGTATCATGTTTTTTTTTCTGGATTTTTGGTTGATATTCTGTCTTCATTTAAAATACACCTGTGATAAAAAATATAGACCCTTAATTTCTTTGTAAGTGGACAAACTTACAAAATCTTCAGGGGATCAAATAATTATTTTCCCCACTGTATTAAAAATGTATCCCCTTAACTTTGTTGAGGGTCTGGTATGGATGTCAAGGGGAATACCATGTGAAAAAAAATGGTGTGGGGTCCCCCGAATTTCCAATTCCATACTAGACCCTTTGAGTCTGGCACAAATTTTATGAAGGAACCTCAGAGAAACAAGCCACATGCTCTCAACATGCTCTCAACATAACCTTGCAAAGGGAGACTCCAATGGAAAAGCACCTTATCCCCATGTTGACAAGGACAAGGGCTTCTTCAAAAGAAACCCAGACTGGTGATTGTGGGGTCTTTGGGCAGGGGCTTATAAGAATGTAGAAGTCTCATTTTTTTTGTTTACAAACTATTTATTAAAGTATGTAAAATACATAATATTGTGACAATATACAAAAAAGGATATACAGTATGTCACAATTACAGTTTTAAGTCATAAAACAAACAACAATACATAAGAATACAGAGTATCTCCAAGCCATATGAATCAATAAATCTACAGATATAGGTACATTAAAAGTCAAAAATATGCCTAATGGCACTGATCGATAGTCTCATTATTTAAGGAGGGCCCCAGATACTCCCCCCACCCCTCACACACACACGCAAATGTGTGTGAGAGGTGCACAGTACCCCTGCTCATTTACATCAGTCATGTCATCTAATGCTGGTCCTTATCAAGCAAGATGAACAATGCCAGTCAGCAGCCATTGTTTATGATAATTGACAAGGATCTGCATTTTTAGATGCCAAAATTGGTAATGGATTTACATGATGGGACTTTAAAAAATAAAAAAACTTGTCAAAGTATATGGTGGTGTCTTTATTTACTATTTATGAGTAGAGGTACTGCTTTCTCTTTCACATAGTGGGGCAGTATCTGAGCGGCCCCTCTATTTTTAAAGAGTGCTTTCAGACCTTGATCCCCCCCCCATCTGCAGACTCCCACAACTAGTGGGCCAGCGTCAACATGGGGACAAGGTACTTTGCTTTTTGCTGGAGAATATTCCCTGCAATGGCCTTGTTCAGGAGAGAGGAGGCTACTTCTTGCCCCCCCCCTTTCCTGGCCTGCCAAGCTATGGTATGGTACGAATTAGGGGGAAGTACCCCACGTTTTTTCCCCCAAAGCTCATCCCTAGTTATGGCAATAAGATTTACTACTTTATTGACATTTTATCATAATGTTCTTGACTATAATCAGTTAGGACTGTTTCCTATACTTAAAAAAAGAATTCAAGGCATGGTATATTTTTACATTGTTTCATAATTATATTGGGCTCAATTCACAAAACATTATTTAATGCTTTAAGTTCAGAAGTAAAACAAAGTCATAGCGTTTTTCCAAAAATTTTTTGCAATTCACTAAAAAGCGCTACTAATATAAGGCATGAGTTGTTTCATTAAAATGTGCGATATTTATCTTGTGAAACTGATTGGTATTTTATCTTGTGCAATGTCATATCCAGTTACAGTAGATGGATACAGTGGATTAGAACATAGAGCTTTCATGCACCCAAATATCCCATACAGTACCTGACTCCGATTTTGTGTTTCCAGCGCAATGGGATCGCGCAGGAAACAGGCAATGCGAGGCTGTGCTTCTCGCGCTCGCTGCCACCACGAGATGCAGCGCATCCATAGGAATCCATTGGGGGCGGCGAGCAGGAGGCGAGCGGGAGGAGCGACAGAGCTCGGCGCTGGCTCCTGCGACAGGGCTCGTGGGTGTCAATCTCGCCGCTAACAGCGGCGTGATTGACACAATACCGGCATCACCTACTGTATGTGGACATGCGCTCATTGCACTATAGTAGGGGTGACTGCCATCACAAACTTTAAAGATAAACTTGAACCAGCTTTATTCTGCAGGCCAAAATTTCCAGACTACTGATAATGTTTGTCAGTAAAATTACAGTTCTGAAAACCATGAGAGATAATTAAAAAACCGACAAAATTTTAAAAGTGATCACAGTACAAAAGATAAAAAAGGGCAATAAGTGGAGTGGTATCTTTTGTACTGTGATCACTTTTAAAATTTTGTCAGTTTTTCAATAAACCTACATTTACCCGCACCATTGGAGCACCTCTTTATTTTCCCTTTCTTTCATGATTGTGGGTGATTGAGTTGCTGCTTGGAGGTTTTTTCCATCATACCATCCTTCAGTCCTGAAAAAGGATTCCTAGATTGGAGGTCATTTTGTCATCACTTGAAGACCACAGGGATGTCCAGTGAATCCAGAGTTTCTTTGACGTTGGGATCCCCTTTCAACGAACGACATTCTGCGATTCGTGTGGTACATCCAGAGTCTTCCTGCCAGCTAATGAGACTTGCCATTGGGATTTCATACGCTTTAACGATCTGCCTAATAAGTAGATACATCAGTTCCAGTAAGAGTATTCTCCCTTACTCCTTTGTCTGAAGGTTTATGAGATGACCGATATTGTCACATGTCTGGTTCTGAACATCACATTCCACATTCTTTGAACGGACATTATGTGGACTTATTTAATTATTTTTTACACTGAGCACTTTATGACACCTTTCACTTGGTGCGATTCCGTTTTTAGCGCTGCATTTTAGTATGATTTTTAATTATCTCTCATGGTTTTAGTCAGGTACTGTATGGGATATTTGGGTGCATGAAACCTCTACTACCATATATTTCCATACATATTTGACTTGTTGTGCCTGTACACAACTAGGTGACTGGCTGCACAAACTTTAAAGACAGCTTTGCTCAAACCAGGTTTTTCTTAGGCAGGCCTGAAGTATAAATGTGCATGAAACACCCTCATTATGGATACAGTGTGTATTTCCACAATAAAGTGCTTGTCCTCAACATTAGAAATAGCTGACGTTTTGGTGCAAATTTTTGCAAACAATGACCACATGAACTGAACTATACAAACAGGAAAGAAAAAAAAACATTGACAAAAGTGACACATGTTAAATTTTACATAGTGTGTCAACTACAAACATAAAACTTTGTTGGAAAGAGGTCAAGTGATCTGCATTTCTCAAACTCCAATGAGCACTTCAAAAGATCAGTTACCAATCTTTGGGCAGTGAGGGAATTTAATCCCTGTTCCTCAGACAGATGATGTGCTGTTGAAGATATAAAAAAAGAAATAAATCAGGAAAATGTGTTTTAAATGTAGTTGATGTTAAAGTATATGTGTAGTGGCTTAACTGTGCTGCTTGTGATGTTATCAGAGGAATGCTGTGCCTGGTCTGCTTCAACATCTGATATAGTTTGGCATGGTTCTGCATCATCATCAGGTCCTATAGCAGTAGCTGGAACTGTGTCATCAACCTGAACTATATCCAGGGCAGCCATCACAAATTTTGGGGCCACTTACACAGCTTTAGGCAAGTGTAATCTCTTCTCTCCTCTCTCCCGACACGAGATGATAAGCGGGGGGGGGGGGGGGTGGGACATTGGGCCCCTTACAGGTGTAATGCAAAAAGATAAAATAAATAAAAAAAAAAAACTGGGACCTAGAGGGGGCCCGGCCGGGCCTGTAAGGGGCCCTGGGAACCAACGGACCCCATATAGTTGTAATGCAAAAAATAAATAAATTTAAAATAAATTAAAAAAAACAGGAGGGGGGCCAGCCGGACCTGTAAGGGGCCCTGGGGACCATCTGGCCTCTTACATGTGTAATGCAAAAAAAAAAAAAACGGGAGGGGGGCCAGCCGGGCCCCTGGGGACCATCGGGTCCCTTACAGGTGTAATGCCTGTACCGGCCCTGACTATATCCATTCCTGTTGTCGCAGTTCTGGTATCAAAGTGTGCTTTTTTGTGTCTTTCTAGGTTTAAGATAATAGAAAATCATGAAACATTGGCCTTTAAAAATTCAAGCACACAATATGGGTAAAAGTGTACATTTTTAAAATGTAGCTAAAATGGAAGTTTACACATATAAAAAAAAAAAACATCTTTCATGTAGCACTGTACAGTATTCTTGCACATAATAATGTAATCACTGAAGCATGCATGTATAGCGGTACCCCCAGTTAAGAGGGCTGCTGGTATTGATTTCTTGGGCCCTGTAGTGCACCGCTGTCAACCCCTGGCAATCGGCTCTACCCTCCCGTGGCACAGCTAGTAAGGGGAGATAGGACTGCATGACCAGCAACTCTGGGTGACACAGTCCTAGGACAAACACACACAGTAAAATGTCTAAACTTCTGTATAAAGTAAAAGAAACAGACACCAATGTACTTGACCAAGGTATTATTTACTGAGACTAAAGGGCAAGTAATAAACAAGAGTATAATGGGCAAGTAATAAACGAGAGTATGAGATTATTTGCAGCTCCCTGCAATAAAAAGTATTCACACAAAAAGAATAGACAGGAATTGCTATGCAACTCTACCGATACCCTTTTTCAGCTACTTCCCCTCGTGGGCAGACTGACACCCAGCAATGTCTACCTATGCAGTCAGGCCTGACTGAACTAAATGGAAGTTCTGTAAAGGAATCTTCGCTAGAAAAACTCGGTGGTGCACTTGATGAACAAAACTTTGTAATCCAACAGGGTAGTAGAAATACAGTATTTGTCTGTGAGCAAATGCTCTCTCACCAACCGGACCAGTCCCAGTCCGTCTCCTCCGCCGATGCGTCTAGGCACATGGATCCATCGACATCCGGATCTTCGGTCCTCCTGGTACAGTGCAGCAAGGATGAAAAGATGTCTCTCAGGTTCCGCTAGGCTGGCGGAGGGCTCTTTGGAAGAAAGTGCCCAGGCTTCAGGCCTGGGTTTTCAGCAGTCTCAGACAGAGTTCTTGCTTGCTAGGCGGGAGGTGTCCAAAGAGACAGAATAAACTCTGCCTCCCCTTTATAAAGTCCGCCCCAGCAGTCCCCGCTCCGTGGCAATGCACCCTGGGTGCCTGGTCTCTGGATAGGGATGAGCCAAACACCCCCGGGTTCGGTTCGCACCAGAACCCGCGAACGGACCGAAAGTTCGCACGAACGTTAGAACCCTATTAAATACAATGGATACGAACGTTCGAAATCTAAAGTGCTAATTATAACGACTAATATGCATGTTATTGTCCTAAAAAGTGTTTGGGAACCCGGGTTCTGCACCAGGGGACATGTATCAATGCAAAAAGAAGTTTTATAAACGCCCGTTTTTCGGGAGCAGTCATTTTAATGATGCATAAAGTGAAAAAAAAAGTGAAATATTCCTTTAAATATCGTACCTGGGGGGTGTCTAAAGTATGCCTGTGAAGTGCCACGTGTTTCCCGTGTTTAGAACTGTCCCTGCACAAAATGACATTTCTAAAGGAAAAAAAAGCCATTTAAAAATGCTTGCGGCTTTAATGTAATGTCTGGTCCCGGTAATATGGATGAAAATCTTTGAGAAAAATGGCATAGCTACCCCATCACCCCTCCCCCCCACCCCAGCCTATTACCAGCCCCTTTGGGTCTTGTATGGATATTAAGGGGAACCCCGCACACAAAATAAAAAAGGCCCTATATACTCTAAACAGTCGTATACAGGCGGTGCATACAAGACAGGGACTGTAGGTTTGTTCTTATGTAGAATCTGTTTGTAATTTTGAACAGGTACATTGTTTAAGTGTAGCTCCAGCCAAAAAATATATTTTTAAGCTTTTTGGAAAACATAGGGAAGGGTTATCACCCCTGTAACATTTGTTTTGCTGTCTGTGCCCCTGTTCAGAACATTTCACCTCACTTTCCGTCCCAATGACAAATGTTTTTGAAAAGTGGGGTTTTTATTGAAACAAGGATTGGTGATAAAGCATCAGTAGAGAGGAGACACCTTTTTCCCATATTAACTCTTACAGGAGAGAATTTCCCTTTCTAGAGGTAGATTTCCTCTCACTTCCTGTTGTCTCCTTTCGTTTGCAAGTAGGAGTCGTTTGTAAGTTGGATGTTTGAAAGTAGGGGCCTGCCGTATATACTCTGCTGAAATTTGCCCCTTACATGTTGGTGTTGCCACAACACTGTAAGGCCTCACAGTTACTCTTGGTGTGCGCATGAATGGGCCCTGCTGTGAATTATTAGATCAAGAATTGTAATTGCATGCCCCTGTTGAACAGGGGCTGTAAAATTGGGCCTTTGGTGGTGGTGGTGGGTGTGTTGACACAACACTGTAAGGCCTCACAGTTACTCTTGGTGGGCGCAGGAATGGGCCCTGCTGTGAATTATTAGATCAATAATTGTAATTACATGCCCCTGTTAAACAGGGTCAGAAAAATTGGGCCTTAGGCACTGGTGCCACAACACTACAACCCCTCACAGATACTGTACTTGGAGCACAGCAATGAGCCCTGTTGCAAAGTATTGCATCAAAAATTGTAATTACACACCCCTGTTAAACAGGGGCTGAAAAATTGGGCCTTAGGCACTGGTGCTGGTGCCACGACACTGCAACCTCTCCCAGATACTCTAGTTGGAGTACAGGAATGAGCCCTGCTGCAAAGCATTGCATAAAAAATTGTAATTACATGCCCCTGTTAAACAGGGGCTGAAAAATTGGGCCTTAGGCACTGGTGCTGGTGCCACGACACTGCAACCTCTCCCAGATACTCTAGTTGGAGTGCAGGAATGAGCCCTGCTGCAAAGCATTGCATAAAAAATTGTAATTACATGCCCCTGTTAAACAGGGGCTGAAAAATTGGGCCTTAGCCACTGGTGGCGGCACTCAGAAACAAAAATGTTCTTCCAAGCTATCATCATCAATCGGATCATTGAGGAGGAGGAGGATAGTCAGTCAACATAACAGGACAGTCACTCAGCATCAGCATCAGTCTTAAAGGGATGTGACATTTGAAAATAAATTAGTCTGTTATATCAGCTTCAGGTGTTTGGTAGCTGGTGGTGATCCAAGACTGGTTCATCTTTATGAAGGTCAGTCGATCAACTGAGTCGGTGGACAGGCGCACCCTGTGATCCGTGACAAATCCTCCAGCAGCACTGAATGTGCATTCTGAAAGAACGCTGGATGCAGGACAGGCCAGTAGCTCAATTGCATACTGTGCAAGCTCTGGCCAGTGATCCAGCCTCAAGACCCAGTAAGCCAGAGAATTTTCGGTGGGGAAGGTGTCCAAGTCTGACCTTGCCCCTAGGTATTCCTGCACCATGTATATCAGACGCTGGCGATGGTTGCTGGAACCGATCATACCTTGGGGCTGCGGACTAAAGAATTGTCTGAACGCATCGGTCAGACGGCCACCTTCCCCACCGCTCCTTCTTTGACTGACCGAAGCCTCAGCAACTCGTTGTCCAGGACCAGGAGTTTGTAACCTCCCAGTCTCTGGGAACGCGTTGCACAGACCTTTCTGCAAGGCCTCCCGGAGATGTCTCATCCTCTGCTCCCTCTGCGACGGCAAGATAAGGTCCACAACCTTACCCTTGTACCGTGGATCAAGGAGAGTGGCCAGCCAGTAATGGTCCCTCTCCTTGATCCGAAGAATACAAGGATCCTTCCGCAGACTTTGCAGGATCAGGGAGGCCATGCAGCGTAGGTTAGCTGAGGCATTCGGTCCGGAGTCCTCTGGGTCACTAAGGACGACATGATCCGCAGCCACCTCCTCCCAGCCACGTACAAGTCCACGGGTTTCTTGGGACTGTAAATCCTCCCTAAAAGACTTCTGCTGATGATGCTGAGTGCCAGGCTCCACCTCCATGCTGACACAATCCTCCTCCTCCTCCTCCTCCTCTTCCTGTGCGATGGGTGGGACAGAAGGAACACTGTCTGGGTAAAGGGGGCCTTGAGAGGCAAGGAAGTCCTCCTCTTCCTGCCTCTGTTCTGCCTCAAGTGCCCTGTCCATTATTCCACGCAGCGTATGTTCCAACAGGTGGACAAGAGGTACAGTGTCACTGATGCATGCACTGTCACTGCTCACCATCCTCGTGGCCTCCTCAAATGGTGCCAGGACAGTGCATGCATCCCTGATCATGCCCCACTGGCGTGGTGAAAAAACCCAGAGCTCCCCTGACCCTGTCCTGGTGCCGTAGTCGCACAGGTACTCATTGATGGCCCTCTGCTGCGTGTGCAGCCGCTGCAGCATGGCCAACATTGAGTTCCACCTGGTAGGCATGTCACATATAAGGCGGTTCTTGGGCAGGTTCAACTACTTTTGCAGCTAAGCCAGGCGAGCACTGGCATTATAAGATCTGCGGAAATGCACACCGACTTTCCTGGCCTGCCTCAGGACATCCTGTAAGCCCAGGTACATGCCCAAGAACCGCTGCACCACCAGGACATTGCCTTTTCAGATTCCATATGGTTACCACCATTTGGTTCATTCCTTATTGCATGTCACACTAGCCTACACCAAGGTCCTGGGTCTCACTTCCCTTGGGGGAAGTCCTCCATGCCCCCCGCTTATGTGCACGGTACGTTACCTCAGCTCCCGTGGCAGACTCGTGTGGCCGTGGTCCTGCATCCACCGCGTCCTCCTGTTTAAGGTTCAATGTGAGTACTTCAGGTGGATATTTCTCCATCTTCCACATTTTTTACTTTGTTCAACCACCCACTATACCTAACCAGTTCATACCATCACATTTTTTATAGATATTCAAGCATCCGCCCCTGTAGAGTGTCCCACCTACACGAAACGCGTCGGGCACCGGGGATGCACCATATGACCCCATATGATTTTCTCTGAACCACTGGTTCCAATATATATATATATATACGTGGTTTTTATATATCCAATTTATCTTTTGTCGTTTCTGCTGTTAATAGGACACTTGCACACTTGTATGTTCATTTTATGTATTCATTCAACAGCCCAGATGATTATGTGGCGCTTGGTGATGCACTGTTGTTTCCTTGTTGCTCCAACTGTACATACACATATTTATGTGTCTGGCAGATTATAGGAAAATACATTTATTGCAATGTTTTTCTTTTTTACATAACCAATTTGGCAATGTGATATGTCATGCATTTCCATGATCATTAAATGTGTACTTTTTACCCGCACCATGCCTGCAGCCTCATTTAAAGTCCCAAATTCCCCCCTTTCCACACACCACCAGGTTAAGGACGTGAGCCACACAGGGCACATGGGTCAGTTGTCCCTGTCGGAGGGCGGAGAGGAGGTTGGTGCCATTGTCGCAAACCACCATTCCTGGCTTAAGCTGGCGTGGCGTCAACCACCTCTCGTCCTGACCCTGCAGAGCAGACAGAACCTCTGCCCCAGTGTGGCTCCTGTCCCCCAAACACACCAGTGCAAGCACGGCATGGCATCTTTTTGCCTGCGTACATGCGTAGCCCCTTGAACGCCTACGGAGCACCGCTGGTTCCGAGGACAAAGCACAGGAAGAGGCCATGGAGGAAGAATAAGAGGAGGGGGTGAAGGAGAGAGGTGTGTCACAACCAGTAGTAGCATTTTGGAGGCGTGGCGGCGGAACAACCTCCAACACTACTGCACCTTGTCCTGCATCCTTCCCAGCTGCCAAAAGAGTGACCCAATGGGCCGTGAAAGAAAGGTAACGTCCCTGTCCATGCCTGCTGGACCGTGAGTCAGCGGTAATATGCACCTTACCGCTGACCGCCCTGTCCAGCGAGGCCAAGACATTGCCTTCCACATGCCGGTAGAGAGCCGGAATCGCCTTTCTGTGAGAAAAAGTGGCCTTTGGGAACCTGCCACTGAGGAACCGCACATTGCACAAACTCACGGAAGGGGGCCGAGTCTACCAACTGAAAAGGCAGCAGTTGAAGCGCTAGCAATTTAGCCAAGCTAGCATTCAACCGCTGGGAATGTGGATGGCTGGGAGTGAACTTCTTTCGACGGTCCAGCAGCTGGGGCAGGGAAATTTGCCTGCTAGAATCGGACGTCGGTGTACTGCTAGCAGAGTGCCCGCAAGTACTTTGCTGTGACATACCTAATTCTACACCTTCATTCCTCTCAGTGAAGGTTTCAGAGAGGACTGAAGGTATAGTGGGGTTGGACATCCCAGCTGATGCGGTGCAAGGAGAGGTCCGCTTTGTTCTTTGGTGTGGGTCTTTAAGGTAGGCTTGCCAACGAGCTGCATGGCAGGTCAACATATGTCTGGTCAAGCATGTGGTGCCCAAGCGGCTGATGTTTTGGCCACGCAATATACGCTTGAGACATATGTTGCAAACAGCAGCTGTGCGATCTGATGCACTCGACTCAAATAAGGCCCACAGCAAAGAACTTTTTGAATAACGTGCAGAGGCAGCGCCCTGCACAGGCGGAGCTCTGTGGTGTGATTCAGTCGGTGTGCTGCCCTTACGCTGGCCCCCGAGGGAATCCTGCCTCGTTGGAGATGTGCCTCCTCCTCATCCTCCTCCTCCTCCTCCTCTCTCCTATTAGGCACCCACATGGAGTCAGTGACCTCATCATCCCCTCCCTCCTCATCACTGGAGCCAGTCTGGCAGTATGCTGCAGCTGCTGGAACATGACTGCCAGATTGGTGTCCTTCTTGAGCATCCCCTCTCTCTGCTCTCACGCTACTGCCTTCCTCTAGCTGGGTATCATCATCAGACCCTTCGAAACGCTGGGCATCCTCCTGGAGCATGTACCCAACACTGTGCTCAAACAGTTCGGGGGACTCCTCAGGAGGACATGGTGGGTCTAGGGAAGGAGTGACTGATGATGACATTGATACCAGGGAAGAGGACGCTTTGGCAGCTGCTTTGCCAGTACCCTGAGCCTGGGTGAGAGAGGATGGGGAGGATGAGGAGGGCTTGGTCATCCACTCTACCAAGTCTTCGGCATGATGCAGCTCAACACGTCCAGCTGCCGAAAATAAGGACAAGCGTGTCCCAAGGCCACGTGCTGATGACGATGCACCGCGTCCACGACCAGCACTGTTGTCTCTAGACACAGAGCCTGCTTGCCCTCTTTTATTGGCTCCTGACTGTCTGCCTCTCCTTGTTTGCCTTCCAGACATTCTAATGGCCTGCAGGGAGATGGGAAAACCAGCAATAAGGGGTAGCTTCAGGTGTATATTTTGCAGGAAGCACACTACACCCGCTGTAAGTGCTGCAGATGACTGCCTGTGTTACGCAACAGGAAAAAACAGCAATAAGGGCTAGCTTCAGGTGTTTATTTTGCAGGAAGCACACTCCCCCCGCTGTAAGTGCTGCAAATGCCTGTTAGTGTAACACAAAATAAAAAAAGCTCCAGCAATAAGGGCTAGCTTCAGGTGTATAATGTGCAGGAGGCACACTCCGCCCGCTGTAAGTGCTGCAAATGCCTGTTAGTGTAACACACCAGGAAAACACAGCAATACAGGCTAGCTTCAGGTGTATATTTAGCAGGAAGCACACTCCGCCCGCTGTAAGTGCTGCAAATGCCTGTTAGTGTAAATCAGTATAAATATAAGCATCTTTCTGGGGGAAGCAATAGCAGGGGGGCTCAATAGCCACAGGGGTTCTTTCGCAAAGCGGGTTTTTTCGATAAGTGGACGCACTTCTGACTCTGCACTTATCTGAAGATATATTCTTTGTCTCTTTGCAGGTATGTTCAGCTGTGAGCAATCCACCCTGAATTGAAACTGGAAAGTGTTTTGCCTAGTTTAAATTTGATATGGTATGTTTCAGCTGTGAGCAATCCACCCAGAATTGAAACTGGAAAGTGTTTTGCCTAGTTTAAATTTGATATGGTATGTTTCAGCTGTGAGCAATCCACCCTGAATTGAAACTGGAAAGTGTTTTGCCTAGTTTAAATTTGATATGGTATGTTTCAGCTGTGAGCAATCCACCCTGAATTGAAACTGGAAAGTGTTTTGCCTAGTTTAAATTTGATATGGAATGTTTCAGAATTTAACTTCTGACTCTGCACTTATCTGAAGATATATTCTTTGTCTCTTTGCAGGTATGTTTCAGCTGTGAGCAATCCACCCTGAATTGAAACTGGAAAGTGTTTTGCCTAGTTTAAATTTGATATGGTATGTTGTGTTTGCTTAGCCCTCTATAGACCTGTCCACATTTCAATGCTTTATCTGGCTTGTCTTGCCCAAAAATTATGGCCCAGTGACTTTTAGTGCCCTCTTTCCAATCTGTCTCTGGAGTAAGAATTTTGGCCTGTTGACCAGCAAACCTTTATTACCTCCTGATTAGATAATTGAAAAGCACCCACCCCCTATCCCCATCAGTATAAATATAAGCATCTTTCTGGGGGAAGCAATAGCAGGGGGGCTCAATAGCCACAGGGGTTCTTTCGCAAAGTGGGTTTTTCCGATAAGTGGACGCACTTCTGACTTTGCACTTATCTGAAGATATATTCTTTGTCTCTTTGCAGGTATGTTTCAGCTGTGAGCAATCCACCCTGAATTGAAACTGGAAAGTGTTTTGCCTAGTTTAAATTTGATATGGTATGTTGTGTTTGCTTAGCCCTCTATAGACCTGTCCACATTTCAATGCTTTATCTGGCTTGTCTTGCCCAAAAATTATGGCCCAGTGACTTTTAGTGCCCTCTTTCCAATCTGTCTCTGTAGTAAGAATTTTGGCCTGTTGACCAGCAAACCTTTATTACCTCCTGATTAGATAATTGAAAAGCACCCACCCCCTATCCCCATCAGTATAAATATAAGCATCTTTCTGGGGGAAGCAATAGCAGGGGGGCTCAATAGCCACAGGGGTTCTTTCGCAAAGTGGGTTTTTTCGATAAGTGGACGCACTTCTGACTCTGCACTTATCTGAAGATATATTCTTTGTCTCTTTGCAGGTATGTTTCAGCTGTGAGCAATCCACCCTGAATTGAAACTGGAAAGTGTTTTGCCTAGTTTAAATTTGATATGGTATGTTGTGTTTGCTTAGCCCTCTATAGACCTGTCCACATTTCAATGCTTTATCTGGCTTGTCTTGCCCAAAAATTATGGCCCAGTGACTTTTAGTGCCCTCTTTCCAATCTGTCTCTGTAGTAAGAATTTTGGCCTGTTGACCAGCAAACCTTTATTACCTCCTGATTAGATAATTGAAAAGCACCCACCCCCTATCCCCATCAGTATAAATATAAGCATCTTTCTGGGGGAAGCAATAGCAGGGGGGCTCAATAGCCACAGGGGTTCTTTCGCAAAGTGGGTTTTTTCGATAAGTGGACGCACTTCTGACTCTGCACTTATCTGAAGATATATTCTTTGTCTCTTTGCAGGTATGTTTCAGCTGTGAGCAATCCACCCTGAATTGAAACTGGAAAGTGTTTTGCCTAGTTTAAATTTGATATGGTATGTTGTGTTTGCTTAGCCCTCTATAGACCTGTCCACATTTCAATGCTTTATCTGGCTTGTCTTGCCCAAAAATTATGGCCCAGTGACTTTTAGTGCCCTCTTTCCAATCTGTCTCTGTAGTAAGAATTTTGGCCTGTTGACCAGCAAACCTTTATTACCTCCTGATTAGATAATTGAAAAGCACCCACCCCCTATCCCCATCAGTATAAATATAAGCATCTTTCTGGGGGAAGCAATAGCAGGGGGGCTCAATAGCCACAGGGGTTCTTTCGCAAAGTGGGTTTTTTCGATAAGTGGACGCACTTCTGACTCTGCACTTATCTGAAGATATATTCTTTGTCTCTTTGCAGGTATGTTTCAGCTGTGAGCAATCCACCCTGAATTGAAACTGGAAAGTGTTTTGCCTAGTTTAAATTTGATATGGTATGTTGTGTTTGCTTAGCCCTCTATAGACCTGTCCACATTTCAATGCTTTATCTGGCTTGTCTTGCCCAAAAATTATGGCCCAGTGACTTTTAGTGCCCTCTTTCCAATCTGTCTCTGTAGTAAGAATTTTGGCCTGTTGACCAGCAAACCTTTATTACCTCCTGATTAGATAATTGAAAAGCACCCACCCCCTATCCCCATCAGTATAAATATAAGCATCTTTCTGGGGGAAGCAATAGCAGGGGGGCTCAATAGCCACAGGGGTTCTTTCGCAAAGTGGGTTTTTTCGATAAGTGGACGCACTTCTGACTCTGCACTTATCTGAAGATATATTCTTTGTCTCTTTGCAGGTATGTTTCAGCTGTGAGCAATCCACCCTGAATTGAAACTGGAAAGTGTTTTGACTAGTTTAAATTTGATATGGTATGTTGTGTTTGCTTAGCCCTCTATAGACCTGTCCACATTTCAATGCTTTATCTGGCTTGTCTTGCCCAAAAATTATGGCCCAGTGACTTTTAGTGCCCTCTTTCCAATCTGTCTCTGTAGTAAGAATTTTGGCCTGTTGACCAGCAAACCTTTATTACCTCCTGATTAGATAATTGAAAAGCACCCACCCCCTATCCCCATCAGTATAAATATAAGCATCTTTCTGGGGGAAGCAATAGCAGGGGGGCTCAATAGCCACAGGGGTTCTTTCGCAAAGTGGGTTTTTTCGATAAGTGGACGCACTTCTGACTCTGCACTTATCTGAAGATATATTCTTTGTCTCTTTGCAGGTATGTTTCAGCTGTGAGCAATCCACCCTGAATTGAAACTGGAAAGTATTTTGCCTAGTTTAAATTTGATATGGTATGTTGTGTTTGCTTAGCCCTCTATAGACCTGTCCACATTTCAATGCTTTATCTGGCTTGTCTTGCCCAAAAATTATGCCCCAGTGACTTTTAGTGCCCTCTTTCCAATCTGTCTCTGTAGTAAGAATTTTGGCCTGTTGACCAGCAAACCTTTATTACCTCCTGATTAGATAATTGAAAAGCACCCACCCCCTATCCCCATCAGTATAAATATAAGCATCTTTCTGGGGGAAGCAATAGCAGGGGGCTTAATAGCCACAGGGGTTCTTTCGCAAAGTGGGTTTTTTCGATAAGTGGACGCACTTCTGACTCTGCACTTATCTGAAGATATATTCTTTGTCTCTTTGCAGGTATGTTTCAGCTGTGAGCAATCCACCCTGAATTGAAACTGGAAAGTGTTTTGCCTAGTTTAAATTTGATATGGTATGTTGTGTTTGCTTAGCCCTCTATAGACCTGTCCACATTTCAATGCTTTATCTGGCTTGTCTTGCCCAAAAATTATGGCCCAGTGACTTTTAGTGCCCTCTTTCCAATCTGTCTCTGTAGTAAGAATTTTGGCCTGTTGACCAGCAAACCTTTATTACCTCCTGATTAGATAATTGAAAAGCACCCACCCCCTATCCCCATCAGTATAAATATAAGCATCTTTCTGGGGGAAGCAATAGCAGGGGGGCTCAATAGCCACAGGGGTTCTTTCGCAAAGTGGGTTTTTTCGATAAGTGGACGCACTTCTGACTCTGCACTTATCTGAAGATATATTCTTTGTCTCTTTGCAGGTATGTTTCAGCTGTGAGCAATCCACCCTGAATTGAAACTGGAAAGTGTTTTGCCTAGTTTAAATTTGATATGGTATGTTGTGTTTGCTTAGCCCTCTATAGACCTGTCCACATTTCAATGCTTTATCTGGCTTGTCTTGCCCAAAAATTATGCCCCAGTGACTTTTAGTGCCCTCTTTCCAATCTGTCTCTGTAGTAAGAATTTTGGCCTGTTGACCAGCAAACCTTTATTACCTCCTGATTAGATAATTGAAAAGCACCCACCCCCTATCCCCATCAGTATAAATATAAGCATCTTTCTGGGGGAAGCAATAGCAGGGGGCTTAATAGCCACAGGGGTTCTTTCGCAAAGTGGGTTTTTTCGATAAGTGGACGCACTTCTGACTCTGCACTTATCTGAAGATATATTCTTTGTCTCTTTGCAGGTATGTTTCAGCTGTGAGCAATCCACCCTGAATTGAAACTGGAAAGTGTTTTGCCTAGTTTAAATTTGATATGGTATGTTGTGTTTGCTTAGCCCTCTATAGACCTGTCCACATTTCAATGCTTTATCTGGCTTGTCTTGCCCAAAAATTATGGCCCAGTGACTTTTAGTGCCCTCTTTCCAATCTGTCTCTGTAGTAAGAATTTTGGCCTGTTGACCAGCAAACCTTTATTACCTCCTGATTAGATAATTGAAAAGCACCCACCCCCTATCCCCATCAGTATAAATATAAGCATCTTTCTGGGGGAAGCAATAGCAGGGGGGCTCAATAGCCACAGGGGTTCTTTCGCAAAGTGGGTTTTTTCGATAAGTGGACGCACTTCTGACTCTGCACTTATCTGAAGATATATTCTTTGTCTCTTTGCAAGTATGTTTCAGCTGTGAGCAATCCACCCTGAATTGAAACTGGAAAGTGTTTTGCCTAGTTTAAATTTGATATGGTATGTTGTGTTTGCTTAGCCCTCTATAGACCTGTCCACATTTCAATGCTTTATCTGGCTTGTCTTGCCCAAAAATTATGGCCCAGTGACTTTTAGTGCCCTCTTTCCAATCTGTCTCTGTAGTAAGAATTTTGGCCTGTTGACCAGCAAACCTTTATTACCTCCTGATTAGATAATTGAAAAGCACCCACCCCCTATCCCCATCAGTATAAATATAAGCATCTTTCTGGGGGAAGCAATAGCAGGGGGGCTCAATAGCCACAGGGGTTCTTTCGCAAAGTGGGTTTTTTCGATAAGTGGACGCACTTCTGACTCTGCACTTATCTGAAGATATATTCTTTGTCTCTTTGCAGGTATGTTTCAGCTGTGAGCAATCCACCCTGAATTGAAACTGGAAAGTGTTTTGCCTAGTTTAAATTTGATATGGTATGTTGTGTTTGCTTAGCCCTCTATAGACCTGTCCACATTTCAATGCTTTATCTGGCTTGTCTTGCCCAAAAATTATGGCCCAGTGACTTTTAGTGCCCTCTTTCCAATCTGTCTCTGTAGTAAGAATTTTGGCCTGTTGACCAGCAAACCTTTATTACCTCCTGATTAGATAATTGAAAAGCACCCACCCCCTATCCCCATCAGTATAAATATAAGCATCTTTCTGGGGGAAGCAATAGCAGGGGGGCTCAATAGCCACAGGGGTTCTTTCGCAAAGTGGGTTTTTTCGATAAGTGGACGCACTTCTGACTCTGCACTTATCTGAAGATATATTCTTTGTCTCTTTGCAGGTATGTTTCAGCTGTGAGCAATCCACCCTGAATTGAAACTGGAAAGTGTTTTGACTAGTTTAAATTTGATATGGTATGTTGTGTTTGCTTAGCCCTCTATAGACCTGTCCACATTTCAATGCTTTATCTGGCTTGTCTTGCCCAAAAATTATGGCCCAGTGACTTTTAGTGCCCTCTTTCCAATCTGTCTCTGTAGTAAGAATTTTGGCCTGTTGACCAGCAAACCTTTATTACCTCCTGATTAGATAATTGAAAAGCACCCACCCCCTATCCCCATCAGTATAAATATAAGCATCTTTCTGGGGGAAGCAATAGCAGGGGGGCTCAATAGCCACAGGGGTTCTTTCGCAAAGTGGGTTTTTTCGATAAGTGGACGCACTTCTGACTCTGCACTTATCTGAAGATATATTCTTTGTCTCTTTGCAGGTATGTTTCAGCTGTGAGCAATCCACCCTGAATTGAAACTGGAAAGTGTTTTGACTAGTTTAAATTTGATATGGTATGTTGTGTTTGCTTAGCCCTCTATAGACCTGTCCACATTTCAATGCTTTATCTGGCTTGTCTTGCCCAAAAATTATGGCCCAGTGACTTTTAGTGCCCTCTTTCCAATCTGTCTCTGTAGTAAGAATTTTGGCCTGTTGACCAGCAAACCTTTATTACCTCCTGATTAGATAATTGAAAAGCACCCACCCCCTATCCCCATCAGTATAAATATAAGCATCTTTCTGGGGGAAGCAATAGCAGGGGGGCTCAATAGCCACAGGGGTTCTTTCGCAAAGTGGGTTTTTTCGATAAGTGGACGCACTTCTGACTCTGCACTTATCTGAAGATATATTCTTTGTCTCTTTGCAGGTATGTTTCAGCTGTGAGCAATCCACCCTGAATTGAAACTGGAAAGTGTTTTGCCTAGTTTAAATTTGATATGGTATGTTGTGTTTGCTTAGCCCTCTATAGACCTGTCCACATTTCAATGCTTTATCTGGCTTGTCTTGCCCAAAAATTATGGCCCAGTGACTTTTAGTGCCCTCTTTCCAATCTGTCTCTGTAGTAAGAATTTTGGCCTGTTGACCAGCAAACCTTTATTACCTCCTGATTAGATAATTGAAAAGCACCCACCCCCTATCCCCATCAGTATAAATATAAGCATCTTTCTGGGGGAAGCAATAGCAGGGGGGCTCAATAGCCACAGGGGTTCTTTCGCAAAGTGGGTTTTTTCGATAAGTGGACGCACTTCTGACTCTGCACTTATCTGAAGATATATTCTTTGTCTCTTTGCAGGTATGTTTCAGCTGTGAGCAATCCACCCTGAATTGAAACTGGAAAGTATTTTGCCTAGTTTAAATTTGATATGGTATGTTGTGTTTGCTTAGCCCTCTATAGACCTGTCCACATTTCAATGCTTTATCTGGCTTGTCTTGCCCAAAAATTATGCCCCAGTGACTTTTAGTGCCCTCTTTCCAATCTGTCTCTGTAGTAAGAATTTTGGCCTGTTGACCAGCAAACCTTTATTACCTCCTGATTAGATAATTGAAAAGCACCCACCCCCTATCCCCATCAGTATAAATATAAGCATCTTTCTGGGGGAAGCAATAGCAGGGGGGCTCAATAGCCACAGGGGTTCTTTCGCAAAGTGGGTTTTTTCGATAAGTGGACGCACTTCTGACTCTGCACTTATCTGAAGATATATTCTTTGTCTCTTTGCAGGTATGTTTCAGCTGTGAGCAATCCACCCTGAATTGAAACTGGAAAGTGTTTTGCCTAGTTTAAATTTGATATGGTATGTTGTGTTTGCTTAGCCCTCTATAGACCTGTCCACATTTCAATGCTTTATCTGGCTTGTCTTGCCCAAAAATTATGGCCCAGTGACTTTTAGTGCCCTCTTTCCAATCTGTCTCTGTAGTAAGAATTTTGGCCTGTTGACCAGCAAACCTTTATTACCTCCTGATTAGATAATTGAAAAGCACCCACCCCCTATCCCCATCAGTATAAATATAAGCATCTTTCTGGGGGAGGCAATAGCAGGGGGGCTCAATAGCCACAGGGGTTCTTTCGCAAAGTGGGTTTTTTCGATAAGTGGACGCACTTCTGACTCTGCACTTATCTGAAGATATATTCTTTGTCTCTTTGCAGGTATGTTTCAGCTGTGAGCAATCCACCCTGAATTGAAACTGGAAAGTGTTTTGCCTAGTTTAAATTTGATATGGTATGTTGTGTTTGCTTAGCCCTCTATAGACCTGTCCACATTTCAATGCTTTATCTGGCTTGTCTTGCCCAAAAATTATGGCCCAGTGACTTTTAGTGCCCTCTTTCCAATCTGTCTCTGTAGTAAGAATTTTGGCCTGTTGACCAGCAAACCTTTATTACCTCCTGATTAGATAATTGAAAAGCACCCACCCCCTATCCCCATCAGTATAAATATAAGCATATTTCTGGGGGAAGCAATAGCAGGGGGGCTCAATAGCCACAGGGGTTCTTTCGCAAAGTGGGTTTTTTCGATAAGTGGACGCACTTCTGACTCTGCACTTATCTGAAGATATATTCTTTGTCTCTTTGCAGGTATGTTTCAGCTGTGAGGAATCCACCCTGAATTGAAACTGGAAAGTGTTTTGCCTAGTTTAAATTTGATATGGTATGTTGTGTTTGCTTAGCCCTCTATAGACCTGTCCACATTTCAATGCTTTATCTGGCTTGTCTTGCCCAAAAATTATGGCCCAGTGGCTTTTAGTGCCCTCTTTCCAATCTGTCTCTGTAGTAAGAATTTTGGCCTGTTGACCAGCAAACCTTTATTACCTCCTGATTAGATAATTGAAAAGCACCCACCCCCTATCCCCATCAGTATAAATATAAGCATCTTTCTGGGGGAAGCAATAGCAGGGGGGCTCAATAGCCACAGGGGTTCTTTCGCAAAGTGGGTTTTTTCGATAAGTGGACGCACTTCTGACTCTGCACTTATCTGAAGATATATTCTTTGTCTCTTTGCAGGTATGTTTCAGCTGTGAGCAATCCACCCTGAATTGAAACTGGAAAGTGTTTTGCCTAGTTTAAATTTGATATGGTATGTTGTGTTTGCTTAGCCCTCTATAGACCTGTCCACATTTCAATGCTTTATCTGGCTTGTCTTGCCCAAAAATTATGGCCCAGTGACTTTTAGTGCCCTCCTTCCAATCTGTCTCTGTAGTAAGAATTTTGGCCTGTTGACCAGCAAACCTTTATTACCTCCTGATTAGATAATTGAAAAGCACCCACCCCCTATCCCCATCAGTATAAATATAAGCATCTTTCTGGGGGAAGCAATAGCAGGGGGGCTCAATAGCCACAGGGGTTCTTTCGCAAAGTGTTTTTTTTCGATAAGTGGACGCACTTCTGACTCTGCACTTATCTGAAGATATATTCTTTGTCTCTTTGCAGGTATGTTTCAGCTGTGAGCAATCCACCCTGAATTGAAACTGGAAAGTGTTTTGCCTAGTTTAAATTTGATATGGTATGTTGTGTTTGCTTAGCCCTCTATAGACCTGTCCACATTTCAATGCTTTATCTGGCTTGTCTTGCCCAAAAATTATGGCCCAGTGACTTTTAGTGCCCTCTTTCCAATCTGTCTCTGTAGTAAGAATTTTGGCCTGTTGACCAGAAAACCTTTATTACCTCCTGATTAGATAATTGAAAAGCACCCACCCCCTATCCCCATCAGTATAAATATAAGCATCTTTCTGGGGGAAGCAATAGCAGGGGGGCTCAATAGCCACAGGGGTTCTTTCGCAAAGTGGGTTTTTTCGATAAGTGGACGCACTTCTGACTCTGCACTTATCTGAAGATATATTCTTTGTCTTTTTGCAGGTATGTTTCAGCTGTGAGCAATCCACCCTGAATTGAAACTGGAAAGTGTTTTGCCTAGTTTAAATTTGATATGGTATGTTGTGTTTGCTTAGCCCTCTATAGACCTGTCCACATTTCAATGCTTTATCTGGCTTGTCTTGCCCAAAAATTATGGCCCAGTGACTTTTAGTGCCCTCTTTCCAATCTGTCTCTGTAGTAAGAATTTTGGCCTGTTGACCAGCAAACCTTTATTACCTCCTGATTAGATAATTGAAAAGCACCCACCCCCTATCCCCATCAGTATAAATATAAGCATCTTTCTGGGGGAGGCAATAGCAGGGGGGCTCAATAGCCACAGGGGTTCTTTCGCAAAGTGGGTTTTTTCGATAAGTGGACGCACTTCTGACTCTGCACTTATCTGAAGATATATTCTTTGTCTCTTTGCAGGTATGTTTCAGCTGTGAGCAATCCACCCTGAATTGAAACTGGAAAGTGTTTTGCCTAGTTTAAATTTGATATGGTATGTTGTGTTTGCTTAGCCCTCTATAGACCTGTCCACATTTCAATGCTTTATCTGGCTTGTCTTGCCCAAAAATTATGGCCCAGTGACTTTTAGTGCCCTCTTTCCAATCTGTCTCTGTAGTAAGAATTTTGGCCTGTTGACCAGCAAACCTTTATTACCTCCTGATTAGATAATTGAAAAGCACCCACCCCCTATCCCCATCAGTATAAATATAAGCATCTTTCTGGGGGAAGCAATAGCAGGGGGGCTCAATAGCTACAGGGGTTCTTTCGCAAAGTGGGTTTTTTCGATAAGTGGACGCACTTCTGACTCTGCACTTATCTGAAGATATATTCTTTGTCTCTTTGCAGGTATGTTTCAGCTGTGAGCAATCCACCCTGAATTGAAACTGGAAAGTGTTTTGCCTAGTTTAAATTTGATATGGTATGTTGTGTTTGCTTAGCCCTCTATAGACCTGTCCACATTTCAATGCTTTATCTGGCTTGTCTTGCCCAAAAATTATGGCCCAGTGACTTTTAGTGCCCTCTTTCCAATCTGTCTCTGTAGTAAGAATTTTGGCCTGTTGACCAGCAAACCTTTATTACCTCCTGATTAGATAATTGAAAAGCACCCACCCCCTATCCCCATCAGTATAAATATAAGCATCTTTCTGGGGGAAGCAATAGCAGGGGGGCTCAATAGCTACAGGGGTTCTTTCGCAAAGTGGTTTTTTTCGATAAGTGGACGCACTTCTGACTCTGCACTTATCTGAAGATATATTCTTTGTCTCTTTGCAGGTATGTTTCAGCTGTGAGCAATCCACCCTGAATTGAAACTGGAAAGTGTTTTGCCTAGTTTAAATTTGATATGGTATGTTGTGTTTGCTTAGCCCTCTATAGACCTGTCCACATTTCAATGCTTTATCTGGCTTGTCTTGCCCAAAAATTATGGCCCAGTGACTTTTAGTGCCCTCTTTCCAATCTGTCTCTGTAGTAAGAATTTTGGCCTGTTGACCAGCAAACCTTTATTACCTCCTGATTAGATAATTGAAAAGCACCCACCCCCTATCCCCATCAGTATAAATATAAGCATCTTTCTGGGGGAAGCAATAGCAGGGGGGCTCAATAGCCACAGGGGTTCTTTCGCAAAGTGGGTTTTTTCGATAAGTGGACGCACTTCTGACTCTGCACTTATCTGAAGATATATTCTTTGTCTCTTTGCAGGTATGTTTCAGCTGTGAGCAATCCACCCTGAATTGAAACTGGAAAGTGTTTTGCCTAGTTTAAATTTGATATGGTATGTTGTGTTTGCTTAGCCCTCTATAGACCTGTCCACATTTCAATGCTTTATCTGGCTTGTCTTGCCCAAAAATTATGGCCCAGTGGCTTTTAGTGCCCTCTTTCCAATCTGTCTCTGTAGTAAGAATTTTGGCCTGTTGACCAGCAAACCTTTATTACCTCCTGATTAGATAATTGAAAAGCACCCACCCCCTATCCCCATCAGTATAAATATAAGCATCTTTCTGGGGGAAGCAATAGCAGGGGGGCTCAATAGCCACAGGGGTTCTTTCGCAAAGTGGGTTTTTTCGATAAGTGGACGCACTTCTGACTCTGCACTTATCTGAAGATATATTCTTTGTCTCTTTGCAGGTATGTTTCAGCTGTGAGCAATCCACCCTGAATTGAAACTGGAAAGTGTTTTGCCTAGTTTAAATTTGATATGGTATGTTGTGTTTGCTTAGCCCTCTATAGACCTGTCCACATTTCAATGCTTTATCTGGCTTGTCTTGCCCAAAAATTATGGCCCAGTGACTTTTAGTGCCCTCTTTCCAATCTGTCTCTGTAGTAAGAATTTTGGCCTGTTGACCAGCAAACCTTTATTACCTCCTGATTAGATAATTGAAAAGCACCCACCCCCTATCCCCATCAGTATAAATATAAGCATCTTTCTGGGGGAAGCAATAGCAGGGGGGCTCAATAGCCACAGGGGTTCTTTCGCAAAGTGTTTTTTTTCGATAAGTGGACGCACTTCTGACTCTGCACTTATCTGAAGATATATTCTTTGTCTCTTTGCAGGTATGTTTCAGCTGTGAGCAATCCACCCTGAATTGAAACTGGAAAGTGTTTTGCCTAGTTTAAATTTGATATGGTATGTTGTGTTTGCTTAGCCCTCTATAGACCTGTCCACATTTCAATGCTTTATCTGGCTTGTCTTGCCCAAAAATTATGGCCCAGTGACTTTTAGTGCCCTCTTTCCAATCTGTCTCTGTAGTAAGAATTTTGGCCTGTTGACCAGAAAACCTTTATTACCTCCTGATTAGATAATTGAAAAGCACCCACCCCCTATCCCCATCAGTATAAATATAAGCATCTTTCTGGGGGAAGCAATAGCAGGGGGGCTCAAGAGCCACAGGGGTTCTTTCGCAAAGTGGGTTTTTTCGATAAGTGGACGCACTTCTGACTCTGCACTTATCTGAAGATATATTCTTTGTCTTTTTGCAGGTATGTTTCAGCTGTGAGCAATCCACCCTGAATTGAAACTGGAAAGTGTTTTGCCTAGTTTAAATTTGATATGGTATGTTGTGTTTGCTTAGCCCTCTATAGACCTGTCCACATTTCAATGCTTTATCTGGCTTGTCTTGCCCAAAAATTATGGCCCAGTGACTTTTAGTGCCCTCTTTCCAATCTGTCTCTGTAGTAAGAATTTTGGCCTGTTGACCAGCAAACCTTTATTACCTCCTGATTAGATAATTGAAAAGCACCCACCCCCTATCCCCATCAGTATAAATATAAGCATCTTTCTGGGGGAAGCAATAGCAGGGGGGCTCAATAGCCACAGGGGTTCTTTCGCAAAGTGGGTTTTTTCGATAAGTGGACGCACTTCTGACTCTGCACTTATCTGAAGATATATTCTTTGTCTCTTTGCAGGTATGTTTCAGCTGTGAGCAATCCACCCTGAATTGAAACTGGAAAGTATTTTGCCTAGTTTAAATTTGATATGGTATGTTGTGTTTGCTTAGCCCTCTATAGACCTGTCCACATTTCAATGCTTTATCTGGCTTGTCTTGCCCAAAAATTATGGCCCAGTGACTTTTAGTGCCCTCTTTCCAATCTGTCTCTGTAGTAAGAATTTTGGCCTGTTGACCAGCAAACCTTTATTACCTCCTGATTAGATAATTGAAAAGCACCCACCCCCTATCCCCATCAGTATAAATATAAGCATCTTTCTGGGGGAAGCAATAGCAGGGGGGCTCAATAGCCACAGGGGTTCTTTCGCAAAGTGGGTTTTTTCGATAAGTGGACGCACTTCTGACTCTGCACTTATCTGAAGATATATTCTTTGTCTCTTTGCAGGTATGTTTCAGCTGTGAGCAATCCACCCTGAATTGAAACTGGAAAGTGTTTTGCCTAGTTTAAATTTGATATGGTATGTTGTGTTTGCTTAGCCCTCTATAGACCTGTCCACATTTCAATGCTTTATCTGGCTTGTCTTGCCCAAAAATTATGGCCCAGTGACTTTTAGTGCCCTCTTTCCAATCTGTCTCTGTAGTAAGAATTTTGGCCTGTTGACCAGCAAACCTTTATTACCTCCTGATTAGATAATTGAAAAGCACCCACCCCCTATCCCCATCAGTATAAATATAAGCATCTTTCTGGGGGAAGCAATAGCAGGGGGGCTCAATAGACACAGGGGTTCTTTCGCAAAGTGGGTTTTTTCGATAAGTGGACGCACTTCTGACTCTGCACTTATCTGAAGATATATTCTTTGTCTCTTTGCAGGTATGTTTCAGCTGTGAGCAATCCACCCTGAATTGAAACTGGAAAGTGTTTTGCCTAGTTTAAATTTGATATGGTATGTTGTGTTTGCTTAGCCCTCTATAGACCTGTCCACATTTCAATGCTTTATCTGGCTTGTCTTGCCCAAAAATTATGGCCCAGTGACTTTTAGTGCCCTCTTTCCAATCTGTCTCTGTAGTAAGAATTTTGGCCTGTTGACCAGCAAACCTTTATTACCTCCTGATTAGATAATTGAAAAGCCCCCACCCCCTATCCCCATCAGTATAAATATAAGCATATTTCTGGGGGAAGCAATAGCAGGGGGGCTCAATAGCCACAGGGGTTCTTTCGCAAAGTGGGTTTTTTCGATAAGTGGACGCACTTCTGACTCTGCACTTATCTGAAGATATATTCTTTGTCTCTTTGCAGGTATGTTTCAGCTGTGAGGAATCCACCCTGAATTGAAACTGGAAAGTGTTTTGCCTAGTTTAAATTTGATATGGTATGTTGTGTTTGCTTTGCCCTCTATAGACCTGTCCACATTTCAATGCTTTATCTGGCTTGTCTTGCCCAAAAATTATGGCCCAGTGGCTTTTAGTGCCCTCTTTCCAATCTGTCTCTGTAGTAAGAATTTTGGCCTGTTGACCAGCAAACCTTTATTACCTCCTGATTAGATAATTGAAAAGCACCCACCCCCTATCCCCATCAGTATAAATATAAGCATCTTTCTGGGGGAAGCAATAGCAGGGGGGCTCAATAGCCACAGGGGTTCTTTCGCAAAGTGGGTTTTTTCGATAAGTGGACGCACTTCTGACTCTGCACTTATCTGAAGATATATTCTTTGTCTCTTTGCAGGTATGTTTCAGCTGTGAGCAATCCACCCTGAATTGAAACTGGAAAGTGTTTTGCCTAGTTTAAATTTGATATGGTATGTTGTGTTTGCTTAGCCCTCTATAGACCTGTCCACATTTCAATGCTTTATCTGGCTTGTCTTGCCCAAAAATTATGGCCCAGTGACTTTTAGTGCCCTCTTTCCAATCTGTCTCTGTAGTAAGAATTTTGGCCTGTTGACCAGCAAACCTTTATTACCTCCTGATTAGATAATTGAAAAGCACCCACCCCCTATCCCCATCAGTATAAATATAAGCATCTTTCTGGGGGAAGCAATAGCAGGGGGGCTCAATAGCCACAGGGGTTCTTTCGCAAAGTGGGTTTTTTCGATAAGTGGACGCACTTCTGACTCTGCACTTATCTGAAGATATATTCTTTGTCTCTTTGCAGGTATGTTTCAGCTGTGAGCAATCCACCCTGAATTGAAACTGGAAAGTGTTTTGCCTAGTTTAAATTTGATATGGTATGTTGTGTTTGCTTAGCCCTCTATAGACCTGTCCACATTTCAATGCTTTATCTGGCTTGTCTTGCCCAAAAATTATGGCCCAGTGGCTTTTAGTGCCCTCTTTCCAATCTGTCTCTGTAGTAAGAATTTTGGCCTGTTGACCAGCAAACCTTTATTACCTCCTGATTAGATAATTGAAAAGCACCCACCCCCTATCCCCATCAGTATAAATATAAGCATCTTTCTGGGGGAAGCAATAGCAGGGGGGCTCAATAGCCACAGGGGTTCTTTCGCAAAGTGGGTTTTTTCGATAAGTGGACGCACTTCTGACTCTGCACTTATCTGAAGATATATTCTTTGTCTCTTTGCAGGTATGTTTCAGCTGTGAGCAATCCACCCTGAATTGAAACTGGAAAGTGTTTTGCCTAGTTTAAATTTGATATGGTATGTTGTGTTTGCTTAGCCCTCTATAGACCTGTCCACATTTCAATGCTTTATCTGGCTTGTCTTGCCCAAAAATTATGGCCCAGTGACTTTTAGTGCCCTCTTTCCAATCTGTCTCTGTAGTAAGAATTTTGGCCTGTTGACCAGCAAACCTTTATTACCTCCTGATTAGATAATTGAAAAGCACCCACCCCCTATCCCCATCAGTATAAATATAAGCATCTTTCTGGGGGAAGCAATAGCAGGGGGGCTCAATAGCCACAGGGGTTCTTTCGCAAAGTGTTTTTTTTCGATAAGTGGACGCACTTCTGACTCTGCACTTATCTGAAGATATATTCTTTGTCTCTTTGCAGGTATGTTTCAGCTGTGAGCAATCCACCCTGAATTGAAACTGGAAAGTGTTTTGCCTAGTTTAAATTTGATATGGTATGTTGTGTTTGCTTAGCCCTCTATAGACCTGTCCACATTTCAATGCTTTATCTGGCTTGTCTTGCCCAAAAATTATGGCCCAGTGACTTTTAGTGCCCTCTTTCCAATCTGTCTCTGTAGTAAGAATTTTGGCCTGTTGACCAGAAAACCTTTATTACCTCCTGATTAGATAATTGAAAAGCACCCACCCCCTATCCCCATCAGTATAAATATAAGCATCTTTCTGGGGGAAGCAATAGCAGGGGGGCTCAAGAGCCACAGGGGTTCTTTCGCAAAGTGGGTTTTTTCGATAAGTGGACGCACTTCTGACTCTGCACTTATCTGAAGATATATTCTTTGTCTTTTTGCAGGTATGTTTCAGCTGTGAGCAATCCACCCTGAATTGAAACTGGAAAGTGTTTTGCCTAGTTTAAATTTGATATGGTATGTTGTGTTTGCTTAGCCCTCTATAGACCTGTCCACATTTCAATGCTTTATCTGGCTTGTCTTGCCCAAAAATTATGGCCCAGTGACTTTTAGTGCCCTCTTTCCAATCTGTCTCTGTAGTAAGAATTTTGGCCTGTTGACCAGCAAACCTTTATTACCTCCTGATTAGATAATTGAAAAGCACCCACCCCCTATCCCCATCAGTATAAATATAAGCATCTTTCTGGGGGAAGCAATAGCAGGGGGGCTCAATAGCCACAGGGGTTCTTTCGCAAAGTGGGTTTTTTCGATAAGTGGACGCACTTCTGACTCTGCACTTATCTGAAGATATATTCTTTGTCTCTTTGCAGGTATGTTTCAGCTGTGAGCAATCCACCCTGAATTGAAACTGGAAAGTATTTTGCCTAGTTTAAATTTGATATGGTATGTTGTGTTTGCTTAGCCCTCTATAGACCTGTCCACATTTCAATGCTTTATCTGGCTTGTCTTGCCCAAAAATTATGGCCCAGTGACTTTTAGTGCCCTCTTTCCAATCTGTCTCTGTAGTAAGAATTTTGGCCTGTTGACCAGCAAACCTTTATTACCTCCTGATTAGATAATTGAAAAGCACCCACCCCCTATCCCCATCAGTATAAATATAAGCATCTTTCTGGGGGAAGCAATAGCAGGGGGGCTCAATAGCCACAGGGGTTCTTTCGCAAAGTGGGTTTTTTCGATAAGTGGACGCACTTCTGACTCTGCACTTATCTGAAGATATATTCTTTGTCTCTTTGCAGGTATGTTTCAGCTGTGAGCAATCCACCCTGAATTGAAACTGGAAAGTGTTTTGCCTAGTTTAAATTTGATATGGTATGTTGTGTTTGCTTAGCCCTCTATAGACCTGTCCACATTTCAATGCTTTATCTGGCTTGTCTTGCCCAAAAATTATGGCCCAGTGACTTTTAGTGCCCTCTTTCCAATCTGTCTCTGTAGTAAGAATTTTGGCCTGTTGACCAGCAAACCTTTATTACCTCCTGATTAGATAATTGAAAAGCACCCACCCCCTATCCCCATCAGTATAAATATAAGCATCTTTCTGGGGGAAGCAATAGCAGGGGGGCTCAATAGCCACAGGGGTTCTTTCGCAAAGTGGGTTTTTTCGATAAGTGGACGCACTTCTGACTCTGCACTTATCTGAAGATATATTCTTTGTCTCTTTGCAGGTATGTTTCAGCTGTGAGCAATCCACCCTGAATTGAAACTGGAAAGTATTTTGCCTAGTTTAAATTTGATATGGTATGTTGTGTTTGCTTAGCCCTCTATAGACCTGTCCACATTTCAATGCTTTATCTGGCTTGTCTTGCCCAAAAATTATGGCCCAGTGACTTTTAGTTCCCTCTTTCCAATCTGTCTCTGTAGTAAGAATTTTGGCCTGTTGACCAGCAAACCTTTATTACCTCCTGATTAGATAATTGAAAAGCACCCACCCCCTATCCCCATTAGTATAAATATAAGCATCTTTCTGGGGGAAGCAATAGCAGGGGGGCTCAATAGCCACAGGGGTTCTTTCGCAAAGTGGGTTTTTTCGATAAGTGGACGCACTTCTGACTCTGCACTTATCTGAAGATATATTCTTTGTCTCTTTGCAGGTATGTTTCAGCTGTGAGCAATCCACCCTGAATTGAAACTGGAAAGTGTTTTGCCTAGTTTAAATTTGATATGGTATGTTGTGTTTGCTTAGCCCTCTATAGACCTGTCCACATTTCAATGCTTTATCTGGCTTGTCTTGCCCAAAAATTATGGCCCATTGACTTTTAGTGCCCTCTTTCCAATCTGTCTCTGTAGTAAGAATTTTGGCCTGTTGACCAGCAAACCTTTATTACCTCCTGATTAGATAATTGAAAAGCACCCACCCCCTATCCCCATCAGTATAAATATAAGCATCTTTCTGGGGGAAGCAATAGCAGGGGGGCTCAATAGCCACAGGGGTTCTTTCGCAAAGTGGGTTTTTTCGATAAGTGGACGCACTTCTGACTCTGCACTTATCTGAAGATATATTCTTTGTCTCTTTGCAGGTATGTTTCAGCTGTGAGCAATCCACCCTGAATTGAAACTGGAAAGTGTTTTGCCTAGTTTAAATTTGATATGGTATGTTGTGTTTGCTTAGCCCTCTATAGACCTGTCCACATTTCAATGCTTTATCTGGCTTGTCTTGCCCAAAAATTATGGCCCAGTGACTTTTAGTGCCCTCTTTCCAATCTGTCTCTGTAGTAAGAATTTTGGCCTGTTGACCAGCAAACCTTTATTACCTCCTGATTAGATAATTGAAAAGCACCCACCCCCTATCCCCATCAGTATAAATATAAGCATCTTTTTGGGGGAAGCAATAGCAGGGGGGCTCAATAGCCACAGGGGTTCTTTCGCAAAGTGGGTTTTTTCGATAAGTGGACGCACTTCTGACTCTGCACTTATCTGAAGATATATTCTTTGTCTCTTTGCAGGTATGTTTCAGCTGTGAGCAATCCACCCTGAATTGAAACTGGAAAGTGTTTTGCCTAGTTTAAATTTGATATGGTATGTTGTGTTTGCTTAGCCCTCTATAGACCTGTCCACATTTCAATGCTTTATCTGGCTTGTCTTGCCCAAAAATTATGGCCCAGTGACTTTTAGTGCCCTCTTTCCAATCTGTCTCTGTAGTAAGAATTTTGGCCTGTTGACCAGCAAACCTTTATTACCTCCTGAGTAGATAATTGAAAAGCACCCACCCCTATCCCCATCAGTATAAATATAAGCATCTTTCTGGGGGAAGCAATAGCAGGGGGGCTCAATAGCCACAGGGGTTCTTTCGCAAAGTGGGTTTTTTCGATAAGTGGACGCACTTCTGACTCTGCACTTATCTGAAGATATATTCTTTGTCTCTTTGCAGGTATGTTTCAGCTGTGAGCAATCCACCCTGAATTGAAACTGGAAAGTGTTTTGCCTAGTTTAAATTTGATATGGTATGTTGTGTTTGCTTAGCCCTCTATAGACCTGTCCACATTTCAATGCTTTATCTGGCTTGTCTTGCCCAAAAATTATGGCCCAGTGACTTTTAGTGCCCTCTTTCCAATCTGTCTCTGTAGTAAGAATTTTGGCCTGTTGACCAGCAAACCTTTATTACCTCCTGATTAGATAATTGAAAAGCACCCACCCCCTATCCCCATCAGTATAAATATAAGCATCTTTCTGGGGGAAGCAATAGCAGGGGGGCTCAATAGCCACAGGGGTTCTTTCGCAAAGTGGGTTTTTTCGATAAGTGGACGCACTTCTGACTCTGCACTTATCTGAAGATATATTCTTTGTCTCTTTGCAGGGATGTTTCAGCTGTGAGCAATCCACCCTGAATTGAAACTGGAAAGTGTTTTGCCTAGTTTAAATTTGATATGGTATGTTGTGTTTGCTTAGCCCTCTATAGACCTGTCCACATTTCAATGCTTTATCTGGCTTGTCTTGCCCAAAAATTATGGCCCAGTGACTTTTAGTGCCCTCTTTCCAATCTGTCTCTGTAGTAAGAATTTTGGCCTGTTGACCAGCAAACCTTTATTACCTCCTGATTAGATAATTGAAAAGCACCCACCCCCTATCCCCATCAGTATAAATATAAGCATCTTTCTGGGGGAAGCAATAGCAGGGGGGCTCAATAGCCACAGGGGTTCTTTCGCAAAGTGGGTTTTTTCGATAAGTGGATGCACTTCTGACTCTGCACTTATCTGAAGATATATTCTTTGTCTCTTTGCAGGTATGTTTCAGCTGTGAGCAATCCACCCTGAATTGAAACTGGAAAGTGTTTTGCCAAGTTTAAATTTGATATGGTATGTTGTGTTTGCTTAGCCCTCTATAGACCTGTCCACATTTCAATGCTTTATCTGGCTTGTCTTGCCCAAAAATTATGGCCCAGTGACTTTTAGTGCCCTCTTTCCAATCTGTCTCTGTAGTAAGAATTTTGGCCTGTTGACCAGCAAACCTTTATTACCTCCTGATTAGATAATTGAAAAGCACCCACCCCCTATCCCCATCAGTATAAATATAAGCATCTTTCTGGGGGAAGCAATAGCAGGGGGGCTCAATAGCCACAGGGGTTCTTTCGCAAAGTGGGTTTTTTCGATAAGTGGACGCACTTCTGACTCTGCACTTATCTGAAGATATATTCTTTGTCTCTTTGCAGGTATGTTTCAGCTGTGAGCAATCCACCCTGAATTGAAACTGGAACGTGTTTTGCCTAGTTTAAATTTGATATGGTATGTTGTGTTTGCTTAGCCCTCTATAGACCTGTCCACATTTCAATGCTTTATCTGGCTTGTCTTGCCCAAAAATTATGGCCCAGTGACTTTTAGTGCCCTCTTTCCAATCTGTCTCTGTAGTAAGAATTTTGGCCTGTTGACCAGCAAACCTTTATTACCTCCTGATTAGATAATTGAAAAGCACCCACCCCCTATCCCCATCAGTATAAATATAAGCATCTTTCTGGGGGAAGCAATAGCAGGGGGGCTCAATAGCCACAGGGGTTCTTTCGCAAAGTGGGTTTTTTCGATAAGTGGACGCACTTCTGACTCTGCACTTATCTGAAGATATATTCTTTGTCTCTTTGCAGGTATGTTTCAGCTGTGAGCAATCCACCCTGAATTGAAACTGGAACGTGTTTTGCCTAGTTTAAATTTGATATGGTATGTTGTGTTTGCTTAGCCCTCTATAGACCTGTCCACATTTCAATGCTTTATCTGGCTTGTCTTGCCCAAAAATTATGGCCCAGTGACTTTTAGTGCCCTCTTTCCAATCTGTCTCTGTAGTAAGAATTTTGGCCTGTTGACCAGCAAACCTTTATTACCTCCTGATTAGATAATTGAAAAGCACCCACCCCCTATCCCCATCAGTATAAATATAAGCATCTTTCTGGGGGAAGCAATAGCAGGGGGGCTCAATAGCCACAGGGGTTCTTTCGCAAAGTGGGTTTTTTCGATAAGTGGACGCACTTCTGACTCTGCACTTATCTGAAGATATATTCTTTGTCTCTTTGCAGGTATGTTTCAGCTGTGAGCAATCCACCCTGAATTGAAACTGGAAAGTGTTTTGCCTAGTTTAAATTTGATATGGTATGTTGTGTTTGCTTAGCCCTCTATAGACCTGTCCACATTTCAATGCTTTATCTGGCTTGTCTTGCCCAAAAATTATGGCCCAGTGACTTTTAGTGCCCTCTTTCCAATCTGTCTCTGTAGTAAGAATTTTGGCCTGTTGACCAGCAAACCTTTATTACCTCCTGATTAGATAATTGAAAAGCACCCACCCCTATCCCCATCAGTATAAATATAAGCATCTTTCTGGGGGAAGCAATAGCAGGGGGGCTCAATAGCCACAGGGGTTCTTTCGCAAAGTGGGTTTTTTCGATAAGTGGACGCACTTCTGACTCTGCACTTATCTGAAGATATATTCTTTGTCTCTTTGCAGGTATGTTTCAGCTGTGAGCAATCCACCCTGAATTGAAACTGGAAAGTGTTTTGCCTAGTTTAAATTTGATATGGTATGTTGTGTTTGCTTAGCCCTCTATAGACCTGTCCACATTTCAATGCTTTATCTGGCTTGTCTTGCCCAAAAATTATGGCCCAGTGACTTTTATTGCCCTCTTTCCAATCTGTCTCTGTAGTAAGAATTTTGGCCTGTTGACCAGCAAACCTTTATTACCTCCTGATTAGATAATTGAAAAGCACCCACTCCTATCCCCATCAGTATAAATATAAGCATCTTTCTGTGGGAAGCAATAGCAGGGGGGCTCAATAGCCACAGGGGTTCTTTCGCAAAGTGTTTTTTTTCGATAAGTGGACGCACTTCTGACTCTGCACTTATCTGAAGATATATTCTTTGTCTCTTTGCAGGTATGTTTCAGCTGTGAGCAATCCACCCTGAATTGAAACTGGAAAGTGTTTTGCCTAGTTTAAATTTGATATGGTATGTTGTGTTTGCTTAGCCCTCTATAGACCTGTCCACATTTCAATGCTTTATCTGGCTTGTCTTGCCCAAAAATTATGGCCCAGTGACTTTTAGTGCCCTCTTTCCAATCTGTCTCTGTAGTAAGAATTTTGGCCTGTTGACCAGCAAACCTTTATTACCTCCTGATTAGATAATTGAAAAGCACCCACCCCTATCCCCATCAGTATAAATATAAGCATCTTTCTGGGGGAAGCAATAGCAGGGGGGCTCAATAGCCACAGGGGTTCTTTCGCAAAGTGGTTTTTTTCGATAAGTGGATGCACTTCTGACTCTGCACTTATCTGAAGATATATTCTTTGTCTCTTTGCAGGTATGTTTCAGCTGTGAGCAATCCACCCTGAATTGAAACTGGAAAGTGTTTTGCCTAGTTTAAATTTGATATGGTATGTTGTGTTTGCTTAGCCCTCTATAGACCTGTCCACATTTCAATGCTTTATCTGGCTTGTCTTGCCCAAAAATTATGGCCCAGTGACTTTTAGTGCCCTCTTTCCAATCTGTCTCTGTAGTAAGAATTTTGGCCTGTTGACCAGCAAACCTTTATTACCTCCTGATTAGATAATTGAAAAGCACCCACCCCCTATCCCCATCAGTATAAATATAAGCATCTTTCTGGGGGAAGCAATAGCAGGGGGGCTCAATAGCCACAGGGGTTCTTTCGCAAAGTGTTTTTTTTCGATAAGTGGACGCACTTCTGACTCTGCACTTATCTGAAGATATATTCTTTGTCTCTTTGCAGGTATGTTTCAGCTGTGAGCAATCCACCCTGAATTGAAACTGGAAAGTGTTTTGCCTAGTTTAAATTTGATATGGTATGTTGTGTTTGCTTAGCCCTCTATAGACCTGTCCACATTTCAATGCTTTATCTGGCTTGTCTTGCCCAAAAATTATGGCCCAGTGACTTTTAGTGCCCTCTTTCCAATCTGTCTCTGTAGTAAGAATTTTGGCCTGTTGACCAGCAAACCTTTATTACCTCCTGATTAGATAATTGAAAAGCACCCACCCCCTATCCCCATCAGTATAAATATAAGCATCTTTTTGGGGGAAGCAATAGCAGGGGGGCTCAATAGCCACAGGGGTTCTTTCGCAAAGTGGGTTTTTTCGATAAGTGGACGCACTTCTGACTCTGCACTTATCTGAAGATATATTCTTTGTCTCTTTGCAGGTATGTTTCAGCTGTGAGCAATCCACCCTGAATTGAAACTGGAAAGTGTTTTGCCCAGTTTAAATTTGATATGGTATGTTGTGTTTGCTTAGCCCTCTATAGACCTGTCCACATTTCAATGCTTTATCTGGCTTGTCTTGCCCAAAAATTATGGCCCAGTGACTTTTAGTGCCCTCTTTCCAATCTGTCTCTGTAGTAAGAATTTTGGCCTGTTGACCAGCAAACCTTTATTACCTCCTGATTAGATAATTGAAAAGCACCCACCCCTATCCCCATCAGTATAAATATAAGCATCTTTCTGGGGGAAGCAATAGCAGGGGGGCTCAATAGCCACAGGGGTTCTTTCGCAAAGTGGGTTTTTTCGATAAGTGGACGCACTTCTGACTCTGCACTTATCTGAAGATATATTCTTTGTCTCTTTGCAGGTATGTTTCAGCTGTGAGCAATCCACCCTGAATTGAAACTGGAAAGTGTTTTGCCTAGTTTAAATTTGATATGGTATGTTGTGTTTGCTTAGCCCTCTATAGACCTGTCCACATTTCAATGCTTTATCTGGCTTGTCTTGCCCAAAAATTATGGCCCAGTGACTTTTAGTTCCCTCTTTCCAATCTGTCTCTGTAGTAAGAATTTTGGCCTGTTGACCAGCAAACCTTTATTACCTCCTGATTAGATAATTGAAAAGCACCCACCCCCTATCCCCATTAGTATAAATATAAGCATCTTTCTGGGGGAAGCAATAGCAGGGGGGCTCAATAGCCACAGGGGTTCTTTCGCAAAGTGGGTTTTTTCGATAAGTGGACGCACTTCTGACTCTGCACTTATCTGAAGATATATTCTTTGTCTCTTTGCAGGTATGTTTCAGCTGTGAGCAATCCACCCTGAATTGAAACTGGAAAGTGTTTTGCCTAGTTTAAATTTGATATGGTATGTTGTGTTTGCTTAGCCCTCTATAGACCTGTCCACATTTCAATGCTTTATCTGGCTTGTCTTGCCCAAAAATTATGGCCCATTGACTTTTAGTGCCCTCTTTCCAATCTGTCTCTGTAGTAAGAATTTTGGCCTGTTGACCAGCAAACCTTTATTACCTCCTGATTAGATAATTGAAAAGCACCCACCCCCTATCCCCATCAGTATAAATATAAGCATCTTTCTGGGGGAAGCAATAGCAGGGGGGCTCAATAGCCACAGGGGTTCTTTCGCAAAGTGGGTTTTTTCGATAAGTGGACGCACTTCTGACTCTGCACTTATCTGAAGATATATTCTTTGTCTCTTTGCAGGTATGTTTCAGCTGTGAGCAATCCACCCTGAATTGAAACTGGAAAGTGTTTTGCCTAGTTTAAATTTGATATGGTATGTTGTGTTTGCTTAGCCCTCTATAGACCTGTCCACATTTCAATGCTTTATCTGGCTTGTCTTGCCCAAAAATTATGGCCCAGTGACTTTTAGTGCCCTCTTTCCAATCTGTCTCTGTAGTAAGAATTTTGGCCTGTTGACCAGCAAACCTTTATTACCTCCTGATTAGATAATTGAAAAGCACCCACCCCCTATCCCCATCAGTATAAATATAAGCATCTTTTTGGGGGAAGCAATAGCAGGGGGGCTCAATAGCCACAGGGGTTCTTTCGCAAAGTGGGTTTTTTCGATAAGTGGACGCACTTCTGACTCTGCACTTATCTGAAGATATATTCTTTGTCTCTTTGCAGGTATGTTTCAGCTGTGAGCAATCCACCCTGAATTGAAACTGGAAAGTGTTTTGCCTAGTTTAAATTTGATATGGTATGTTGTGTTTGCTTAGCCCTCTATAGACCTGTCCACATTTCAATGCTTTATCTGGCTTGTCTTGCCCAAAAATTATGGCCCAGTGACTTTTAGTGCCCTCTTTCCAATCTGTCTCTGTAGTAAGAATTTTGGCCTGTTGACCAGCAAACCTTTATTACCTCCTGAGTAGATAATTGAAAAGCACCCACCCCTATCCCCATCAGTATAAATATAAGCATCTTTCTGGGGGAAGCAATAGCAGGGGGGCTCAATAGCCACAGGGGTTCTTTCGCAAAGTGGGTTTTTTCGATAAGTGGACGCACTTCTGACTCTGCACTTATCTGAAGATATATTCTTTGTCTCTTTGCAGGTATGTTTCAGCTGTGAGCAATCCACCCTGAATTGAAACTGGAAAGTGTTTTGCCTAGTTTAAATTTGATATGGTATGTTGTGTTTGCTTAGCCCTCTATAGACCTGTCCACATTTCAATGCTTTATCTGGCTTGTCTTGCCCAAAAATTATGGCCCAGTGACTTTTAGTGCCCTCTTTCCAATCTGTCTCTGTAGTAAGAATTTTGGCCTGTTGACCAGCAAACCTTTATTACCTCCTGATTAGATAATTGAAAAGCACCCACCCCCTATCCCCATCAGTATAAATATAAGCATCTTTCTGGGGGAAGCAATAGCAGGGGGGCTCAATAGCCACAGGGGTTCTTTCGCAAAGTGGGTTTTTTCGATAAGTGGACGCACTTCTGACTCTGCACTTATCTGAAGATATATTCTTTGTCTCTTTGCAGGGATGTTTCAGCTGTGAGCAATCCACCCTGAATTGAAACTGGAAAGTGTTTTGCCTAGTTTAAATTTGATATGGTATGTTGTGTTTGCTTAGCCCTCTATAGACCTGTCCACATTTCAATGCTTTATCTGGCTTGTCTTGCCCAAAAATTATGGCCCAGTGACTTTTAGTGCCCTCTTTCCAATCTGTCTCTGTAGTAAGAATTTTGGCCTGTTGACCAGCAAACCTTTATTACCTCCTGATTAGATAATTGAAAAGCACCCACCCCCTATCCCCATCAGTATAAATATAAGCATCTTTCTGGGGGAAGCAATAGCAGGGGGGCTCAATAGCCACAGGGGTTCTTTCGCAAAGTGGGTTTTTTCGATAAGTGGATGCACTTCTGACTCTGCACTTATCTGAAGATATATTCTTTGTCTCTTTGCAGGTATGTTTCAGCTGTGAGCAATCCACCCTGAATTGAAACTGGAAAGTGTTTTGCCAAGTTTAAATTTGATATGGTATGTTGTGTTTGCTTAGCCCTCTATAGACCTGTCCACATTTCAATGCTTTATCTGGCTTGTCTTGCCCAAAAATTATGGCCCAGTGACTTTTAGTGCCCTCTTTCCAATCTGTCTCTGTAGTAAGAATTTTGGCCTGTTGACCAGCAAACCTTTATTACCTCCTGATTAGATAATTGAAAAGCACCCACCCCCTATCCCCATCAGTATAAATATAAGCATCTTTCTGGGGGAAGCAATAGCAGGGGGGCTCAATAGCCACAGGGGTTCTTTCGCAAAGTGGGTTTTTTCGATAAGTGGACGCACTTCTGACTCTGCACTTATCTGAAGATATATTCTTTGTCTCTTTGCAGGTATGTTTCAGCTGTGAGCAATCCACCCTGAATTGAAACTGGAACGTGTTTTGCCTAGTTTAAATTTGATATGGTATGTTGTGTTTGCTTAGCCCTCTATAGACCTGTCCACATTTCAATGCTTTATCTGGCTTGTCTTGCCCAAAAATTATGGCCCAGTGACTTTTAGTGCCCTCTTTCCAATCTGTCTCTGTAGTAAGAATTTTGGCCTGTTGACCAGCAAACCTTTATTACCTCCTGATTAGATAATTGAAAAGCACCCACCCCCTATCCCCATCAGTATAAATATAAGCATCTTTCTGGGGGAAGCAATAGCAGGGGGGCTCAATAGCCACAGGGGTTCTTTCGCAAAGTGGGTTTTTTCGATAAGTGGACGCACTTCTGACTCTGCACTTATCTGAAGATATATTCTTTGTCTCTTTGCAGGTATGTTTCAGCTGTGAGCAATCCACCCTGAATTGAAACTGGAACGTGTTTTGCCTAGTTTAAATTTGATATGGTATGTTGTGTTTGCTTAGCCCTCTATAGACCTGTCCACATTTCAATGCTTTATCTGGCTTGTCTTGCCCAAAAATTATGGCCCAGTGACTTTTAGTGCCCTCTTTCCAATCTGTCTCTGTAGTAAGAATTTTGGCCTGTTGACCAGCAAACCTTTATTACCTCCTGATTAGATAATTGAAAAGCACCCACCCCCTATCCCCATCAGTATAAATATAAGCATCTTTCTGGGGGAAGCAATAGCAGGGGGGCTCAATAGCCACAGGGGTTCTTTCGCAAAGTGGGTTTTTTCGATAAGTGGACGCACTTCTGACTCTGCACTTATCTGAAGATATATTCTTTGTCTCTTTGCAGGTATGTTTCAGCTGTGAGCAATCCACCCTGAATTGAAACTGGAAAGTGTTTTGCCTAGTTTAAATTTGATATGGTATGTTGTGTTTGCTTAGCCCTCTATAGACCTGTCCACATTTCAATGCTTTATCTGGCTTGTCTTGCCCAAAAATTATGGCCCAGTGACTTTTAGTGCCCTCTTTCCAATCTGTCTCTGTAGTAAGAATTTTGGCCTGTTGACCAGCAAACCTTTATTACCTCCTGATTAGATAATTGAAAAGCACCCACCCCTATCCCCATCAGTATAAATATAAGCATCTTTCTGGGGGAAGCAATAGCAGGGGGGCTCAATAGCCACAGGGGTTCTTTCGCAAAGTGGGTTTTTTCGATAAGTGGACGCACTTCTGACTCTGCACTTATCTGAAGATATATTCTTTGTCTCTTTGCAGGTATGTTTCAGCTGTGAGCAATCCACCCTGAATTGAAACTGGAAAGTGTTTTGCCTAGTTTAAATTTGATATGGTATGTTGTGTTTGCTTAGCCCTCTATAGACCTGTCCACATTTCAATGCTTTATCTGGCTTGTCTTGCCCAAAAATTATGGCCCAGTGACTTTTATTGCCCTCTTTCCAATCTGTCTCTGTAGTAAGAATTTTGGCCTGTTGACCAGCAAACCTTTATTACCTCCTGATTAGATAATTGAAAAGCACCCACTCCTATCCCCATCAGTATAAATATAAGCATCTTTCTGTGGGAAGCAATAGCAGGGGGGCTCAATAGCCACAGGGGTTCTTTCGCAAAGTGTTTTTTTTCGATAAGTGGACGCACTTCTGACTCTGCACTTATCTGAAGATATATTCTTTGTCTCTTTGCAGGTATGTTTCAGCTGTGAGCAATCCACCCTGAATTGAAACTGGAAAGTGTTTTGCCTAGTTTAAATTTGATATGGTATGTTGTGTTTGCTTAGCCCTCTATAGACCTGTCCACATTTCAATGCTTTATCTGGCTTGTCTTGCCCAAAAATTATGGCCCAGTGACTTTTAGTGCCCTCTTTCCAATCTGTCTCTGTAGTAAGAATTTTGGCCTGTTGACCAGCAAACCTTTATTACCTCCTGATTAGATAATTGAAAAGCACCCACCCCTATCCCCATCAGTATAAATATAAGCATCTTTCTGGGGGAAGCAATAGCAGGGGGGCTCAATAGCCACAGGGGTTCTTTCGCAAAGTGGGTTTTTTCGATAAGTGGATGCACTTCTGACTCTGCACTTATCTGAAGATATATTCTTTGTCTCTTTGCAGGTATGTTTCAGCTGTGAGCAATCCACCCTGAATTGAAACTGGAAAGTGTTTTGCCTAGTTTAAATTTGATATGGTATGTTGTGTTTGCTTAGCCCTCTATAGACCTGTCCACATTTCAATGCTTTATCTGGCTTGTCTTGCCCAAAAATTATGGCCCAGTGACTTTTAGTGCCCTCTTTCCAATCTGTCTCTGTAGTAAGAATTTTGGCCTGTTGACCAGCAAACCTTTATTACCTCCTGATTAGATAATTGAAAAGCACCCACCCCCTATCCCCATCAGTATAAATATAAGCATCTTTCTGGGGGAAGCAATAGCAGGGGGGCTCAATAGCCACAGGGGTTCTTTCGCAAAGTGGGTTTTTTCGATAAGTGGACGCACTTCTGACTCTGCACTTATCTGAAGATATATTCTTTGTCTCTTTGCAGGGATGTTTCAGCTGTGAGCAATCCACCCTGAATTGAAACTGGAAAGTGTTTTGCCTAGTTTAAATTTGATATGGTATGTTGTGTTTGCTTAGCCCTCTATAGACCTGTCCACATTTCAATGCTTTATCTGGCTTGTCTTGCCCAAAAATTATGGCCCAGTGACTTTTAGTGCCCTCTTTCCAATCTGTCTCTGTAGTAAGAATTTTGGCCTGTTGACCAGCAAACCTTTATTACCTCCTGATTAGATAATTGAAAAGCACCCACCCCCTATCCCCATCAGTATAAATATAAGCATCTTTCTGGGGGAAGCAATAGCAGGGGGGCTCAATAGCCACAGGGGTTCTTTCGCAAAGTGGGTTTTTTCGATAAGTGGACGCACTTCTGACTCTGCACTTATCTGAAGATATATTCTTTGTCTCTTTGCAGGTATGTTTCAGCTGGGAGCAATCCACCCTGAATTGAAACTGGAAAGTGTTTTGCCTAGTTTAAATTTGATATGGTATGTTGTGTTTGCTTAGCCCTCTATAGACCTGTCCACATTTCAATGCTTTATCTGGCTTGTCTTGCCCAAAAATTATGGCCCAGTGACTTTTAGTGTCCTCTTTCCAATCTGTCTCTGTAGTAAGAATTTTGGCCTGTTGACCAGCAAACCTTTATTACCTCCTGATTAGATAATTGAAAAGCACCCACCCCCTATCCCCATCAGTATAAATATAAGCATCTTTCTGGGGGAAGCAATAGCAGGGGGGCTCAATAGCCACAGGGGTTCTTTCGCAAAGTGGGTTTTTTCGATAAGTGGACGCACTTCTGACTCTGCACTTATCTGAAGATATATTCTTTGTCTCTTTGCAGGTATGTTTCAGCTGTGAGCAATCCACCCTGAATTGAAACTGGAAAGTGTTTTGCCTAGTTTAAATTTGATATGGTATGTTGTGTTTGCTTAGCCCTCTATAGACCTGTCCACATTTCAATGCTTTATCTGGCTTGTCTTGCCCAAAAATTATGGCCCAGTGACTTTTAGTGCCCTCTTTCCAATCTGTCTCTGTAGTAAGAATTTTGGCCTGTTGACCAGCAAACCTTTATTACCTCCTGATTAGATAATTGAAAAGCACCCACCCCCTATCCCCATCAGTATAAATATAAGCATCTTTCTGGGGGAAGCAATAGCAGGGGGGCTCAATAGCCACAGGGGTTCTTTCGCAAAGTGGGTTTTTTCGATAAGTGGACGCACTTCTGACTCTGCACTTATCTGAAGATATATTCTTTGTCTCTTTGCAGGGATGTTTCAGCTGTGAGCAATCCACCCTGAATTGAAACTGGAAAGTGTTTTGCCTAGTTTAAATTTGATATGGTATGTTGTGTTTGCTTAGCCCTCTATAGACCTGTCCACATTTCAATGCTTTATCTGGCTTGTCTTGCCCAAAAATTATGGCCCAGTGACTTTTAGTGCCCTCTTTCCAATCTGTCTCTGTAGTAAGAATTTTGGCCTGTTGACCAGCAAACCTTTATTACCTCCTGATTAGATAATTGAAAAGCACCCACCCCCTATCCCCATCAGTATAAATATAAGCATCTTTCTGGGGGAAGCAATAGCAGGGGGGCTCAATAGCCACAGGGGTTCTTTCGCAAAGTGGGTTTTTTCGATAAGTGGATGCACTTCTGACTCTGCACTTATCTGAAGATATATTCTTTGTCTCTTTGCAGGTATGTTTCAGCTGTGAGCAATCCACCCTGAATTGAAACTGGAAAGTGTTTTGCCAAGTTTAAATTTGATATGGTATGTTGTGTTTGCTTAGCCCTCTATAGACCTGTCCACATTTCAATGCTTTATCTGGCTTGTCTTGCCCAAAAATTATGGCCCAGTGACTTTTAGTGCCCTCTTTCCAATCTGTCTCTGTAGTAAGAATTTTGGCCTGTTGACCAGCAAACCTTTATTACCTCCTGATTAGATAATTGAAAAGCACCCACCCCCTATCCCCATCAGTATAAATATAAGCATCTTTCTGGGGGAAGCAATAGCAGGGGGGCTCAATAGCCACAGGGGTTCTTTCGCAAAGTGGGTTTTTTCGATAAGTGGACGCACTTCTGACTCTGCACTTATCTGAAGATATATTCTTTGTCTCTTTGCAGGTATGTTTCAGCTGTGAGCAATCCACCCTGAATTGAAACTGGAACGTGTTTTGCCTAGTTTAAATTTGATATGGTATGTTGTGTTTGCTTAGCCCTCTATAGACCTGTCCACATTTCAATGCTTTATCTGGCTTGTCTTGCCCAAAAATTATGGCCCAGTGACTTTTAGTGCCCTCTTTCCAATCTGTCTCTGTAGTAAGAATTTTGGCCTGTTGACCAGCAAACCTTTATTACCTCCTGATTAGATAATTGAAAAGCACCCACCCCCTATCCCCATCAGTATAAATATAAGCATCTTTCTGGGGGAAGCAATAGCAGGGGGGCTCAATAGCCACAGGGGTTCTTTCGCAAAGTGGGTTTTTTCGATAAGTGGACGCACTTCTGACTCTGCACTTATCTGAAGATATATTCTTTGTCTCTTTGCAGGTATGTTTCAGCTGTGAGCAATCCACCCTGAATTGAAACTGGAACGTGTTTTGCCTAGTTTAAATTTGATATGGTATGTTGTGTTTGCTTAGCCCTCTATAGACCTGTCCACATTTCAATGCTTTATCTGGCTTGTCTTGCCCAAAAATTATGGCCCAGTGACTTTTAGTGCCCTCTTTCCAATCTGTCTCTGTAGTAAGAATTTTGGCCTGTTGACCAGCAAACCTTTATTACCTCCTGATTAGATAATTGAAAAGCACCCACCCCCTATCCCCATCAGTATAAATATAAGCATCTTTCTGGGGGAAGCAATAGCAGGGGGGCTCAATAGCCACAGGGGTTCTTTCGCAAAGTGGGTTTTTTCGATAAGTGGACGCACTTCTGACTCTGCACTTATCTGAAGATATATTCTTTGTCTCTTTGCAGGTATGTTTCAGCTGTGAGCAATCCACCCTGAATTGAAACTGGAAAGTGTTTTGCCTAGTTTAAATTTGATATGGTATGTTGTGTTTGCTTAGCCCTCTATAGACCTGTCCACATTTCAATGCTTTATCTGGCTTGTCTTGCCCAAAAATTATGGCCCAGTGACTTTTAGTGCCCTCTTTCCAATCTGTCTCTGTAGTAAGAATTTTGGCCTGTTGACCAGCAAACCTTTATTACCTCCTGATTAGATAATTGAAAAGCACCCACCCCTATCCCCATCAGTATAAATATAAGCATCTTTCTGGGGGAAGCAATAGCAGGGGGGCTCAATAGCCACAGGGGTTCTTTCGCAAAGTGGGTTTTTTCGATAAGTGGACGCACTTCTGACTCTGCACTTATCTGAAGATATATTCTTTGTCTCTTTGCAGGTATGTTTCAGCTGTGAGCAATCCACCCTGAATTGAAACTGGAAAGTGTTTTGCCTAGTTTAAATTTGATATGGTATGTTGTGTTTGCTTAGCCCTCTATAGACCTGTCCACATTTCAATGCTTTATCTGGCTTGTCTTGCCCAAAAATTATGGCCCAGTGACTTTTATTGCCCTCTTTCCAATCTGTCTCTGTAGTAAGAATTTTGGCCTGTTGACCAGCAAACCTTTATTACCTCCTGATTAGATAATTGAAAAGCACCCACTCCTATCCCCATCAGTATAAATATAAGCATCTTTCTGTGGGAAGCAATAGCAGGGGGGCTCAATAGCCACAGGGGTTCTTTCGCAAAGTGTTTTTTTTCGATAAGTGGACGCACTTCTGACTCTGCACTTATCTGAAGATATATTCTTTGTCTCTTTGCAGGTATGTTTCAGCTGTGAGCAATCCACCCTGAATTGAAACTGGAAAGTGTTTTGCCTAGTTTAAATTTGATATGGTATGTTGTGTTTGCTTAGCCCTCTATAGACCTGTCCACATTTCAATGCTTTATCTGGCTTGTCTTGCCCAAAAATTATGGCCCAGTGACTTTTAGTGCCCTCTTTCCAATCTGTCTCTGTAGTAAGAATTTTGGCCTGTTGACCAGCAAACCTTTATTACCTCCTGATTAGATAATTGAAAAGCACCCACCCCTATCCCCATCAGTATAAATATAAGCATCTTTCTGGGGGAAGCAATAGCAGGGGGGCTCAATAGCCACAGGGGTTCTTTCGCAAAGTGGGTTTTTTCGATAAGTGGATGCACTTCTGACTCTGCACTTATCTGAAGATATATTCTTTGTCTCTTTGCAGGTATGTTTCAGCTGTGAGCAATCCACCCTGAATTGAAACTGGAAAGTGTTTTGCCTAGTTTAAATTTGATATGGTATGTTGTGTTTGCTTAGCCCTCTATAGACCTGTCCACATTTCAATGCTTTATCTGGCTTGTCTTGCCCAAAAATTATGGCCCAGTGACTTTTAGTGCCCTCTTTCCAATCTGTCTCTGTAGTAAGAATTTTGGCCTGTTGACCAGCAAACCTTTATTACCTCCTGATTAGATAATTGAAAAGCACCCACCCCCTATCCCCATCAGTATAAATATAAGCATCTTTCTGGGGGAAGCAATAGCAGGGGGGCTCAATAGCCACAGGGGTTCTTTCGCAAAGTGGGTTTTTTCGATAAGTGGACGCACTTCTGACTCTGCACTTATCTGAAGATATATTCTTTGTCTCTTTGCAGGGATGTTTCAGCTGTGAGCAATCCACCCTGAATTGAAACTGGAAAGTGTTTTGCCTAGTTTAAATTTGATATGGTATGTTGTGTTTGCTTAGCCCTCTATAGACCTGTCCACATTTCAATGCTTTATCTGGCTTGTCTTGCCCAAAAATTATGGCCCAGTGACTTTTAGTGCCCTCTTTCCAATCTGTCTCTGTAGTAAGAATTTTGGCCTGTTGACCAGCAAACCTTTATTACCTCCTGATTAGATAATTGAAAAGCACCCACCCCCTATCCCCATCAGTATAAATATAAGCATCTTTCTGGGGGAAGCAATAGCAGGGGGGCTCAATAGCCACAGGGGTTCTTTCGCAAAGTGGGTTTTTTCGATAAGTGGACGCACTTCTGACTCTGCACTTATCTGAAGATATATTCTTTGTCTCTTTGCAGGTATGTTTCAGCTGGGAGCAATCCACCCTGAATTGAAACTGGAAAGTGTTTTGCCTAGTTTAAATTTGATATGGTATGTTGTGTTTGCTTAGCCCTCTATAGACCTGTCCACATTTCAATGCTTTATCTGGCTTGTCTTGCCCAAAAATTATGGCCCAGTGACTTTTAGTGTCCTCTTTCCAATCTGTCTCTGTAGTAAGAATTTTGGCCTGTTGACCAGCAAACCTTTATTACCTCCTGATTAGATAATTGAAAAGCACCCACCCCCTATCCCCATCAGTATAAATATAAGCATCTTTCTGGGGGAAGCAATAGCAGGGGGGCTCAATAGCCACAGGGGTTCTTTCGCAAAGTGGGTTTTTTCGATAAGTGGACGCACTTCTGACTCTGCACTTATCTGAAGATATATTCTTTGTCTCTTTGCAGGTATGTTTCAGCTGTGAGCAATCCACCCTGAATTGAAACTGGAAAGTGTTTTGCCTAGTTTAAATTTGATATGGTATGTTGTGTTTGCTTAGCCCTCTATAGACCTGTCCACATTTCAATGCTTTATCTGGCTTGTCTTGCCCAAAAATTATGGCCCAGTGACTTTTAGTGCCCTCTTTCCAATCTGTCTCTGTAGTAAGAATTTTGGCCTGTTGACCAGCAAACCTTTATTACCTCCTGATTAGATAATTGAAAAGCACCCACCCCTATCCCCATCAGTATAAATATAAGCATCTTTCTGGGGGAAGCAATAGCAGGGGGGCTCAATAGCCACAGGGGTTCTTTCGCAAAGTGTTTTTTTTCGATAAGTGGACGCACTTCTGACTCTGCACTTATCTGAAGATATATTCTTTGTCTCTTTGCAGGTATGTTTCAGCTGTGAGCAATCCACCCTGAATTGAAACTGGAAAGTGTTTTGCCTAGTTTAAATTTGATATGGTATGTTGTGTTTGCTTAGCCCTCTATAGACCTGTCCACATTTCAATGCTTTATCTGGCTTGTCTTGCCCAAAAATTATGGCCCAGTGACTTTTAGTGCCCTCTTTCCAATCTGTCTCTGTAGTAAGAATTTTGGCCTGTTGACCAGCAAACCTTTATTACCTCCTGAGTAGATAATTGAAAAGCACCCACCCCCTATCCCCATCAGTATAAATATAAGCATCTTTCTGGGGGAAGCAATAGCAGGGGGGCTCAATAGCCACAGGGGTTCTTTCGCAAAGTGGGTTTTTTCGATAAGTGGACGCACTTCTGACTCTGCACTTATCTGAAGATATATTCTTTGTCTCTTTGCAGGTATGTTTCAGCTGTGAGCAATCCACCCTGAATTGAAACTGGAAAGTGTTTTGCCTAGTTTAAATTTGATATGGTATGTTGTGTTTGCTTAGCCCTCTATAGACCTGTCCACATTTCAATGCTTTATCTGGCTTGTCTTGCCCAAAAATTATGGCCCAGTGACTTTTAGTGCCCTCTTTCCAATCTGTCTCTGTAGTAAGAATTTTGGCCTGTTGACCAGCAAACCTTTATTACCTCCTGATTAGATAATTGAAAAGCACCCACCCCCTATCCCCATCAGTATAAATATAAGCATCTTTCTGGGGGAAGCAATAGCAGGGGGGCTCAATAGCCACAGGAGTTCTTTCGCAAAGTGGGTTTTTTCGATAAGTGGACGCACTTCTGACTCTGCACTTATCTGAAGATATATTCTTTGTCTCTTTGCAGGTATGTTTCAGCTGTGAGCAATCCACCCTGAATTGAAACTGGAAAGTGTTTTGCCTAGTTTAAATTTGATATGGTATGTTGTGTTTGCTTAGCCCTCTATAGACCTGTCCACATTTCAATGCTTTATCTGGCTTGTCTTGCCCAAAAATTATGGCCCAGTGACTTTTAGTGCCCTCTTTCCAATCTGTCTCTGTAGTAAGAATTTTGGCCTGTTGACCAGCAAACCTTTATTACCTCCTGATTAGATAATTGAAAAGCACCCACCCCCTATCCCCATCAGTATAAATATAAGCATCTTTCTGGGGGAAGCAATAGCAGGGGGGCTCAATAGCCACAGGGGTTCTTTCGCAAAGTGGGTTTTTTCGATAAGTGGACGCACTTCTGACTCTGCACTTATCTGAAGATATATTCTTTGTCTCTTTATAGGTATGTTTCAGCTGTGAGCAATCCACCCTGAATTGAAACTGGAAAGTGTTTTGCCTAGTTTAAATTTGCTATGGTATGTTGTGTTTGCTTAGCCCTCTATAGACCTGTCCACATTTCAATGCTTTATCTGGCTTGTCTTGCCCAAAAATTATGGCCCAGTGACTTTTAGTGCCCTCTTTCCAATCTGTCTCTGTAGTAAGAATTTTGGCCTGTTGACCAGCAAACCTTTATTACCTCCTGATTAGATAATTGAAAAGCACCCACCCCCTATCCCCATCAGTATAAATATAAGCATCTTTCTGGGGGAAGCAATAGCAGGGGGGCTCAATAGCCACAGGGGTTCTTTCGCAAAGTGGGTTTTTTCGATAAGTGGACGCACTTCTGACTCTGCACTTTTCTGAAGATATATTCTTTGTCTCTTTGCAGGTATGTTTCAGCTGTGAGCAATCCACCCTGAATTGAAACTGGAAAGTGTTTTGCCTAGTTTAAATTTGATATGGTATGTTGTGTTTGCTTAGCCCTCTATAGACCTGTCCACATTTCAATGCTTTATCTGTCTTGTCTTGCCCAAAAATTATGGCCCAGTGACTTTTAGTGCCCTCTTTCCAATCTGTCTCTGTAGTAAGAATTTTGGCCTGTTGACCAGCAAACCTTTATTACCTCCTGATTAGATAATTGAAAAGCACCCACCCCCTATCCCCATCAGTATAAATATAAGCATCTTTCTGGGGGAAGCAATAGCAGGGGGGCTCAATAGCCACAGGGGTTCTTTCGCAAAGTGGGTTTTTTCGATAAGTGGACGCACTTCTGACTCTGCACTTATCTGAAGATATATTCTTTGTCTCTTTGCAGGTATGTTTCAGCTGTGAGCAATCCACCCTGAATTGAAACTGGAAAGTGTTTTGCCTAGTTTAAATTTGATATGGTATGTTGTGTTTGCTTAGCCCTCTATAGACCTGTCCACATTTCAATGCTTTATCTGGCTTGTCTTGCCCAAAAATTATGGCCCAGTGACTTTTAGTGCCCTCTTTCCAATCTGTCTCTGTAGTAAGAATTTTGGCCTGTTGACCAGCAAACCTTTATTACCTCCTGATTAGATAATTGAAAAGCACCCACCCCCTATCCCCATCAGTATAAATATAAGCATCTTTCTGGGGGAAGCAATAGCAGGGGGGCTCAATAGCCACAGGGGTTCTTTCGCAAAGTGGGTTTTTTCGATAAGTGGACGCACTTCTGACTCTGCACTTATCTGAAGATATATTCTTTGTCTCTTTATAGGTATGTTTCAGCTGTGAGCAATCCACCCTGAATTGAAACTGGAAAGTGTTTTGCCTAGTTTAAATTTGCTATGGTATGTTGTGTTTGCTTAGCCCTCTATAGACCTGTCCACATTTCAATGCTTTATCTGGCTTGTCTTGCCCAAAAATTATGGCCCAGTGACTTTTAGTGCCCTCTTTCCAATCTGTCTCTGTAGTAAGAATTTTGGCCTGTTGACCAGCAAACCTTTATTACCTCCTGATTAGATAATTGAAAAGCACCCACCCCCTATCCCCATCAGTATAAATATAAGCATCTTTCTGGGGGAAGCAATAGCAGGGGGGCTCAATAGCCACAGGGGTTCTTTCGCAAAGTGGTTTTTTTCGATAAGTGGACGCACTTCTGACTCTGCACTTATCTGAAGATATATTCTTTGTCTCTTTGCAGGTATTTCTTTTTCGTACATCACGGGACACAGAGCGACATAGTCATTACTAATGGGTTATATAGTTACCGTCAGGTGCTGGCACTGGCAACTTCCAAAACCGGAAGTACCCTCCCCTATATAAGCCCCTCCCATCCGGGAGCACCTCAGTTTTTTGCCAGTGTCTAAGGTGTTGGCCAAGAAGAAACATGTGTTTTTCACTGAGCTTGCGTACAGGTTCTTTTGGGCCTCAGTAAGCTATTCCGGATCCGACCAAAAAAGCTTCATAGCTAAACGGTCGGTACCCGGGCCTTGCAGAGAAGAGCAAGGTTTTGCCTGTAATGCTTCTCTTAGGAGAGCTGGACCCTGGGATCCAGAGCTCTGGTCATACCCACGACCAAGATGTTTTCTGTGCAGGGTGCTATACAGGTCCAGGGGAGTGGAATCCTTGGGAACCCGGTCCCTGAAGGTTTGATTACAATGCCTGCCGTGATAGGTGAAGTTTGGGCTTTTGTGGACCAAACAAAGTCCTGCGGCGGGGAACAGGTAAGTGGGGGCCCCCAGGAACTTGGTTCTATTGGGGGACCCCCAAGCCTAATTTGTCTTTCTGTCTGTTACCTAATGGTATTCCCGCTAATATCTGTGCATGCCTGTAACTACTAAAAAAATGTAATAATTTTTAATAGTGGTCAAGAAAAAAAAAAAAAAAAAGAATGTTTTTTTATATATGTTTAGTATATTAAACTGCGGTACCTGTGTTTGTCCACTAGAGGCCGCTGTGGAATGTTTTTCTTGTCATATGGACTAGTTTCTTCTCAGAGAGCAAAGTCCAGGCAGCTGGTGAGTTCTCCTACAGGAAACTGTTTCCTCTGCCATGTTGCAGTGTTCGTCTATCCCCCGGCCTGCGGCAAAGGGGGCCCTGGCTCCTGTCCCTGGTTTCCATGTTTGAAAATTAGCGCCGAGGCACACGTGGCCGCGCGCGTGCGCGTGCACGCGCCTCTATATATAGAGGTGGCCGGAAAAAGGGGCGGGGCCTGGGGGATGACGCTCTGTGCGCGCCGCAGCGCTTCTGCGCATGTGCGGGCGTCCCAGCAGGTTTTAAAAAGCCACATTATTGCAGTAAGCTGGCTATGAAGTACAGAGACAGAGCTGACAACATTTAAAGGCATACAGCAAGCGGTTGATACAGGCATCCCCTAGAAAGGCACATTAGTAGACACCAACTGTTTATTATAGCAGCATTTATGCTAGACTATTATCAGTAACTGGTGTATTTTCGGCTGGAATACCTCAGCTTTGTGGCTTAGGAATATGCCGTCTAAAAACTCCGGGACTAGAAATTCCAGGAGGAATAGGGGGTCTCCATCGGGCTCTGAGGATCTTGGGCATGCTTTGGCTGCACCAGTCTCCCCTGAAGAATCAGAGGTTAGTGACCGTAGGGCACCCCCAGGAGTACCTGGTACTGTGGCTGTCCCCAGTTCACCTGCTCCTGTGTATGTAACAGAGGAGGTTTTTTCCTCAGCTCTGGGAGGGCTGGAAGAGAGATTGTCAGCACTAATTGCTGCTTCCCTGTCACAGGAGAAAAGCGCTCGATCTCCGTCTCCTCCCTCAGAGTGCCTGTTAACAGAGCAACAGTCCCATACAGAGGTCGACCTACCTGAGGGGGATCAGGATGAGGTTGATTCGGTTGTAGAGGAATCAACAGTGGAGGAGCCGTTCTCAGCATCACATGCTGAGAGGTTATGGGTTCAGTCCCTGACTAATATGGTCCGATCAGCATTTAAAATGCCACTTGCGGAGCCATCCTCCTCTTCTGTCTCCTCGTTGGGGTCGCTAAAAGCTCCCCAGACTGTTTGTTCTTTCCCGATCCATCCTTTATTGGAGGGGCTCATTTACCAGGATTGGGAGCATCCTGACAAAATATTTACTCCCCCCAAGAGATTTCCGGTGGTCTATCCTATGGAGGATAAGTTCGTCAGAAAATGGAAGGTCCCTACAGTGGACGCAGCCATCTCTTGTGTGAATAAATCACTGACATGTCCGGTGGAAAATGTCCAAATGTTCAAGGACCCAATAGATAAAAAATTGGAGTCCTTATTGAAATCTGCTTTTTCTACAGCAGGATTGGTGACACAACCAGCAGTGGCAGCTATAGGGGTCTGCCAAGCAGTGAAGGATCAGTTGAAACAGGTCTTAAGGGACGTGCCAGATCAGCAGGCGCTTGCTCTAGCTGATCTACCTAGAGCCTTATGCTTTGCGGTGGACGCTATAAAGGATTCAATCCATCAGGCCTCCCGCCTTACGCTGTCTGTAGTACATATGCGCAGGCTTCTATGGCTCAAAAACTGGTCTGCTGAAGCTCCCTGTAAAAAATTGCTGGTCAGCTTCCCATTTCATGGGGAGCGTTTATTCGGGGAAGACCTGGACAAGTATATCCAGAGAATTTCCAGCGGTAAAAGTACACTCTTGCCGGTCAAAAATAGAGTTAGAGGTCCCTCTTTTAAGAGGCCGGCTTCTCCAGTCCCTAGGACATCGGCTGTGAAACAGTTCCGACGGCCTCCCCGGTCAAATCCCGGAGGTAAAAATCAGGGACAGTTGCAGGGTAACAAGAAGCCCTGGAGCAGGAGAGGTACAAAACCTCCCCCAAAGTCAAATGCATGAAGGGTTGCCCCCACCCAATCGGGTGGGGGGAAGACTTCAGTTGTTCACAGAAACCTGGCGGGACACGATCCGAGACAGATGGGTGCTCTCCGCAGTAAATCTGGGATACAAATTGGAGTTAAAAAACTCCCCTCCTTCCCGCTTTATAAGGTCGAACGTGCCAAGGGATCCCCAGAAGAGAGGATCCCTCCTGTTGGCACTGGAACAATTATTGCTTCAAGCAGTAATTATAGAGGTCCCCCTGGAAGAATGGGGGTTCGGGTTTTACTCAAACCTCTTTACAGTTCCGAAGCCAAACGGGGACGTGAGGCCCATATTAAATCTAAAAGGGCTAAACAAATTCCTGCATATCAGGACTTTCCGGATGGAGTCGATCCGATCGGTAGCCACTGCCCTACAAGGGGAGGAATGGTTAGCCTCGATCGACATCAAAGATGCGTATTTGCACATCCCCATCTTTCCAGCCCACCAAAAATTTCTACGCTTTGCGATAGAAGGGCGCCATTTTCAGTTCAGAGCCTTACCCTTCGGTCTGGCCACAGCACCAAGAGTGTTCACAAAAATTCTGGCCCCATTATTGGCCAATCTAAGAACACGAGGTGTAACGATAATGGCATATCTAGACGACTTGTTGCTGATAGACCACTCAGTGGAAAAACTAGAAGTGGTTGTTCACGAGACAATCAAGTATCTGGAATATCACGGTTGGATTATCAACCGAGACAAGTCAGCCCTAGAACCAGTCAAAAGTCTGGAATACTTGGGGCTAAGGCTGGATTCAGACCAGAGAAAAATTTTCTTGCCTCGAGAAAAGGGGTCGTCTTTGAGAGATTTGATCCACTTAGTGGGTTCAAAAAGACAGCCATCCATACGCCTGTGCATGAGGCTGCTGGGAAAAATGGTGGCATCATTCGAAGCAGTACCCTACGGTCAATTCCATTCAAGGAAGTTGCAAAGGGCCATACTGTCAGCCTGGAACAAAAAAGTTCAGGCTCTGGACGTACCAATGTCCTTGTCCCCTTCCGTTCGCAGAAGCCTCCGTTGGTGGTTGGTTCCCCGGAATCTGGAAAGAGGGAAATCCTTCAGTCCGATTTCCTGGAAGGTGGTCACTACAGATGCCAGCCTTTTAGGCTGGGGAGCAGTACTGGAGCAATGGTCTCTCCAGGGCAGATGGTCGGATGCGGAAAAGGCCCTGCCCATCAATCTCTTAGAGATACGAGCAGCCCGGTATGCCCTAGTAGCATGGACATCCAAACTCCAAGGGTCCCCTGTCAGAGTTCAGTCAGACAATGCCACAGCAGTGGCATATATCAATCGTCAGGGGGGCACCAGGAGTCGTGCAGCCCAAAGGGAAGTAAATTACATCCTGAGATGGGCAGAAAGATATGTCCCAGCCATATCTGCGGTATTCATTCCAGGGGTGGAGAATTGGAAGGCGGACTTTCTAAGTCGCCAACAATTATGCCCAGGGGAATGGTCCCTTCATCCCGAGGTTTTCCGGACAATATGTCAGCGGTGGGGAACACCGGATGTAGATTTGCTAGCATCCAGGTTCAACACGAAAGTGGACAGGTTTGTCTCTTGGACAAGGGATCCCCTAGCGTGCGGCTCGGATGCCCTAGTGTTCCCTTGGGATCAGTTCAAGCTGATATATGCATTCCCACCGCCACAATTGTTACCTCGATTACTCCGCAGAATCAGGGTAGAAAAGAAACCAGTGATTCTGGTGGCTCCAGCGTGGCCCCGAAGAGCATGGTACGCGGAGATCGTAAAAATGTCTGTGGGGAGTCCTTGGACCCTCCCACATCGTCCGGACCTGCTTTCGCAGGGACCGATATACCACCCTTCCTTACCAGCCCTAGGTTTGACGGCCTGGCTATTGAAGCCCACATTCTAAAAAAGAGAGGGCTCTCTAATGCTGTGGTGTCTACCATGATCAATGCCAGGAAACCGGTATCCAGGCAGATCTACTATAGAATCTGGAAGGCGTACATCGCCTGGTGTGAAGCCAAGAAATGGCATCCACGTAAATACGTAATAGGTAGAATTCTGGACTTCCTACAATGGGCTGTAGATAGGAAGCTGGCCTTGAGTACTATCAAAGGTCAGATTTCGGCCTTGTCAATATTTTTTCAAAGGCCCTTGGCTTCGCATTCACTAGTCAAAGCCTTTGTACAAGGAGTGATGCGTATTAGTCCTCCGGTTAGTATTCCCATATGTCCATGGGATCTAAACTTGGTTCTGTCGGTTCTACAGAAACAACCATTTGAACCATTACAGCATATTTCCTTGGTGCTTCTCACCAGGAAATTGATTTTTCTAGTAGCCATTTGTTCGGCTAAAAGAGTATCGGAATTAGCAGCTATGTCCTGTAAGGAGCCATATCTGGTTATCCATAAGGACAGAGTAGTGTTACGTCCTCATCCAGCCTTTCTTCCTAAGGTGGTATCGAGGTTTCATTTGAACCAAGATGTGGTTCTTCCTTCTTTTTTCCCCAAACCTACTTCGGTAGAGGAAAAGTTATTGCATTCCTTGGATGTAGTAAGAGCAGTTAAAGCTTATCTAAAAGCCACTGCTCAGATTCGCAGAACGGATACTTTGTTTATACTGCCGGAAGGCCCCAGAAAGGGTCAGGCAGCGTCAAAATCTACTTTAGCCAAGTGGATTCGACAGGTCATTATGCAAGCTTATGGCTTGAGAAGGAGACCGCCTCCGTTCAAAGTTAGAGCGCACTCCACGAGAGCAGTTGGAACTTCATGGGCAGTGCATCACCAGGCCTCCCTGGCTCAAATCTGTAAGGCCGCAACATGGTCTTCAGTACACACGTTTACTAGGTTCTACCAGGTGGACGTTAGAAGTCAGGAGGATGTCGCCTTTGGGCGCAGTGTGTTGCAGGCCGCAAAAGATCCTCATGTCTGATAGCGCTCAGCTTATATATGGTGTATCCCCCCCTCATTTGGCATTGCTTTAGGACATCCCATTAGTAATGACTATGTCGCTCTGTGTCCCGTGATGTACGAAAAAGAAAATAGGATTTTTATAACAGCTTACCTGTAAAATCCTTTTCTTGGAGTACATCACGGGACACAGAGCTCCCGCCCCTCTTTTGGGGACACTTATTGCTTTGCTACAAAACTGAGGTGCTCCCGGATGGGAGGGGCTTATATAGGGGAGGGTACTTCCGGTTTTGGAAGTTGCCAGTGCCAGCACCTGACGGTAACTATATAACCCATTAGTAATGACTATGTCGCTCTGTGTCCCGTGATGTACTCCAAGAAAAGGATTTTACAGGTAAGCTGTTATAAAAATCCTATTGTTTCAGCTGTGAGCAATCCACCCTGAATTGAAACTGGAAAGTGTTTTGCCTAGTTTAAATTTGCTATGGTATGTTGTGTTTGCTTAGCCCTCTATAGACCTGTCCACATTTCAATGCTTTATCTGGCTTGTCTTGCCCAAAAATTATGGCCCAGTGACTTTTAGTGCCCTCTTTCCAATCTGTCTCTGTAGTAAGAATTTTGGCCTGTTGACCAGCAAACCTTTATTACCTCCTGATTAGATAATTGAAAAGCACCCACCCCCTATCCCCATCAGTATAAATATAAGCATCTTTCTGGGGGAAGCAATAGCAGGGGGGCTCAATAGCCACAGGGGTTCTTTCGCAAAGTGGGTTTTTTCGATAAGTGGACGCACTTCTGACTCTGCACTTATCTGAAGATATATTCTTTGTCTCTTTGCAGGTATGTTTCAGCTGTGAGCAATCCACCCTGAATTGAAACTGGAAAGTGTTTTGCCTAGTTTAAATTTGATATGGTATGTTGTGTTTGCTTAGCCCTCTATAGACCTGTCCACATTTCAATGCTTTATCTGGCTTGTCTTGCCCAAAAATTATGGCCCAGTGACTTTTAGTGCCCTCTTTCCAATCTGTCTCTGTAGTAAGAATTTTGGCCTGTTGACCAGCAAACCTTTATTACCTCCTGATTAGATAATTGAAAAGCACCCACCCCCTATCCCCATCAGTATAAATATAAGCATCTTTCTGGGGGAAGCAATAGCAGGGGGGCTCAATAGCCACAGGGGTTCTTTCGCAAAGTGGGTTTTTTCGATAAGTGGACGCACTTCTGACTCTGCACTTATCTGAAGATATATTCTTTGTCTCTTTGCAGGTATGTTTCAGCTGTGAGCAATCCACCCTGAATTGAAACTGGAAAGTGTTTTGCCTAGTTTAAATTTGATATGGTATGTTGTGTTTGCTTAGCCCTCTATAGACCTGTCCACATTTCAATGCTTTATCTGGCTTGTCTTGCCCAAAAATTATGGCCCAGTGACTTTTAGTGCCCTCTTTCCAATCTGTCTCTGTAGTAAGAATTTTGGCCTGTTGACCAGCAAACCTTTATTACCTCCTGATTAGATAATTGAAAAGCACCCACCCCCTATCCCCATCAGTATAAATATAAGCATCTTTCTGGGGGAAGCAATAGCAGGGGGGCTCAATAGCCAAAGGGGTTCTTTCGCAAAGTGGGTTTTTTCGATAAGTGGACGCACTTCTGACTCTGCACTTATCTGAAGATATATTCTTTGTCTCTTTGCAGGTATGTTTCAGCTGTGAGCAATCCACCCTGAATTGAAACTGGAAAGTGTTTTGCCTAGTTTAAATTTGATATGGTATGTTGTGTTTGCTTAGCCCTCTATAGACCTGTCCACATTTCAATGCTTTATCTGGCTTGTCTTGCCCAAAAATTATGGCCCAGTGACTTTTAGTGCCCTCTTTCCAATCTGTCTCTGTAGTAAGAATTTTGGCCTGTTGACCAGCAAACCTTTATTACCTCCTGATTAGATAATTGAAAAGCACCCACCCCCTATCCCCATCAGTATAAATATAAGCATCTTTCTGGGGGAAGCAATAGCAGGGGGGCTCAATAGCCACAGGGGTTCTTTCGCAAAGTGGGTTTTTTCGATAAGTGGACGCACTTCTGACTCTGCACTTATCTGAAGATATATTCTTTGTCTCTTTGCAGGTATGTTTCAGCTGTGAGCAATCCACCCTGAATTGAAACTGGAAAGTGTTTTGCCTAGTTTAAATTTGATATGGTATGTTGTGTTTGCTTAGCCCTCTATAGACCTGTCCACATTTCAATGCTTTATCTGGCTTGTCTTGCCCAAAAATTATGGCCCAGTGACTTTTAGTGCCCTCTTTCCAATCTGTCTCTGTAGTAAGAATTTTGGCCTGTTGACCAGCAAACCTTTATTACCTCCTGATTAGATAACTGAAAAGCACCCACCCCCTATCCCCATCAGTATAAATATAAGCATCTTTCTGGGGGAAGCAATAGCAGGGGGGCTCAATAGCCACAGGGGTTCTTTCGCAAAGTGGGTTTTTTCGATAAGTGGACGCACTTCTGACTCTGCACTTATCTGAAGATATATTCTTTGTCTCTTTGCAGGTATGTTTCAGCTGTGAGCAATCCACCCTGAATTGAAACTGGAAAGTGTTTTGCCTAGTTTAAATTTGATATGGTATGTTGTGTTTGCTTAGCCCTCTATAGACCTGTCCACATTTCAATGCTTTATCTGGCTTGTCTTGCCCAAAAATTATGGCCCAGTGACTTTTATTGCCCTCTTTCCAATCTGTCTCTGTAGTAAGAATTTTGGCCTGTTGACCAGCAAACCTTTATTACCTCCTGATTAGATAATTGAAAAGCACCCACCCCCTATCCCCATCAGTATAAATATAAGCATCTTTCTGGGGGAAGCAATAGCAGGGGGGCTCAATAGCCACAGGGGTTCTTTCGCAAAGTGTTTTTTTTCGATAAGTGGACGCACTTCTGACTCTGCACTTATCTGAAGATATATTCTTTGTCTCTTTGCAGGTATGTTTCAGCTGTGAGCAATCCATCCTGAATTGAAACTGGAAAGTGTTTTGCCTAGTTTAAATTTGATATGGTATGTAGTGTTTGCTTAGCCCTCTATAGACCTGTCCACATTTCAATGCTTTATCTGGCTTGTCTTGCCCAAAAATTATGGCCCAGTGACTTTTAGTGCCCTCTTTCCAATCTGTCTCTGTAGTAAGAATTTTGGCCTGTTGACCAGCAAACCTTTATTACCTCCTGATTAGATAATTGAAAAGCACCCACCCCCTATCCCCATCAGTATAAATATAAGCATCTTTCTGGGGGAAGCAATAGCAGGGGGGCTCAATAGCCACAGGGGTTCTTTCGCAAAGTGGGTTTTTTCGATAAGTGGACGCACTTCTGACTCTGCACTTATCTGAAGATATATTCTTTGTCTCTTTGCAGGTATGTTTCAGCTGTGAGCAATCCACCCTGAATTGAAACTGGAAAGTGTTTTGCCTAGTTTAAATTTGATATGGTATGTTGTGTTTGCTTAGCCCTCTATAGACTTGTCCACATTTCAATGCTTTATCTGGCTTGTCTTGCCCAAAAATTATGGCCCAGTGACTTTTAGTGCCCTCTTTCCAATCTGTCTCTGTAGTAAGAATTTTGGCCTGTTGACCAGCAAATCTTTATTACCTCCTGATTAGATAATTGAAAAGCACCCACCCCCTATCCCCATCAGTATAAATATAAGCATCTTTCTGGGGGAAGCAATAGCAGGGGGGCTCAATAGCCACAGGGGTTCTTTCGCAAAGTGGTTTTTTTAGATAAGTGGACGCACTTCTGACTCTGCACTTATCTGAAGATATATTCTTTGTCTCTTTATAGGTATGTTTCAGCTGTGAGCAATCCACCCTGAATTGAAACTGGAAAGTGTTTTGCCTAGTTTAAATTTGCTATGGTATGTTGTGTTTGCTTAGCCCTCTATAGACCTGTCCACATTTCAATGCTTTATCTGGCTTGTCTTGCCCAAAAATTATGGCCCAGTGACTTTTAGTGCCCTCTTTCCAATCTGTCTCTGTAGTAAGAATTTTGGCCTGTTGACCAGCAAACCTTTATTACCTCCTGATTAGATAATTGAAAAGCACCCACCCCCTATCCCCATCAGTATAAATATAAGCATCTTTCTGGGGGAAGCAATAGCAGGGGGGCTCAATAGCCACAGGGGTTCTTTCGCAAAGTGGGTTTTTTCGATAAGTGGACGCACTTCTGACTCTGCACTTATCTGAAGATATATTCTTTGTCTCTTTGCAGGTATGTTTCAGCTGTGAGCAATCCACCCTGAATTGAAACTGGAAAGTGTTTTGCCTAGTTTAAATTTGATATGGTATGTTGTGTTTGCTTAGCCCTCTATAGACCTGTCCACATTTCAATGCTTTATCTGGCTTGTCTTGCCCAAAAATTATGGCCCAGTGACTTTTAGTGCCCTCTTTCCAATCTGTCTCTGTAGTAAGAATTTTGGCCTGTTGACCAGCAAACCTTTATTACCTCCTGATTAGATAATTGAAAAGCACCCACCCCCTATCCCCATCAGTATAAATATAAGCATCTTTCTGGGGGAAGCAATAGCAGGGGGGCTCAATAGCCACAGGGGTTCTTTCGCAAAGTGGGTTTTTTCGATAAGTGGACGCACTTCTGACTCTGCACTTATCTGAAGATATATTCTTTGTCTCTTTGCAGGTATGTTTCAGCTGTGAGCAATCCACCCTGAATTGAAACTGGAAAGTGTTTTGCCTAGTTTAAATTTGATATGGTATGTTGTGTTTGCTTAGCCCTCTATAGACCTGTCCACATTTCAATGCTTTATCTGGCTTGTCTTGCCCAAAAATTATGGCCCAGTGACTTTTAGTGCCCTCTTTCCAATCTGTCTCTGTAGTAAGAATTTTGGCCTGTTGACCAGCAAACCTTTATTACCTCCTGATTAGATAATTGAAAAGCACCCACCCCCTATCCCCATCAGTATAAATATAAGCATCTTTCTGGGGGAAGCAATAGCAGGGGGGCTCAATAGCCACAGGGGTTCTTTCGCAAAGTGGGTTTTTTCGATAAGTGGACGCACTTCTGACTCTGCACTTATCTGAAGATATATTCTTTGTCTCTTTGCAGGTATGTTTCAGCTGTGAGCAATCCACCCTGAATTGAAACTGGAAAGTGTTTTGCCTAGTTTAAATTTGATATGGTATGTTGTGTTTGCTTAGCCCTCTATAGACCTGTCCACATTTCAATGCTTTATCTGGCTTGTCTTGCCCAAAAATTATGGCCCAGTGACTTTTATTGCCCTCTTTCCAATCTGTCTCTGTAGTAAGAATTTTGGCCTGTTGACCAGCAAACCTTTATTACCTCCTGATTAGATAATTGAAAAGCACCCACCCCCTATCCCCATCAGTATAAATATAAGCATCTTTCTGGGGGAAGCAATAGCAGGGGGGCTCAATAGCCACAGGGGTTCTTTCGCAAAGTGGTTTTTTTTTGATAAGTGGACGCACTTCTGACTCTGCACTTATCTGAAGATATATTCTTTGTCTCTTTGCAGGTATGTTTCAGCTGTGAGCAATCCACCCTGAATTGAAACTGGAAAGTGTTTTGCCTAGTTTAAATTTGATATGGTATGTTGTGTTTGCTTAGCCCTCTATAGACCTGTCCACATTTCAATGCTTTATCTGGCTTGTCTTGCCCAAAAATTATGGCCCAGTGACTTTTAGTGCCCTCTTTCCAATCTGTCTCTGTAGTAAGAATTTTGGCCTGTTGACCAGCAAACCTTTATTACCTCCTGATTAGATAATTGAAAAGCACCCACCCCCTATCCCCATCAGTATAAATATAAGCATCTTTCTGGGGGAAGCAATAGCAGGGGGGCTCAATAGCCACAGGGGTTCTTTCGCAAAGTGGGTTTTTTCGATAAGTGGACACACTTCTGACTCTGCACTTATCAGAAGATATATTCTTTGTCTCTTTGCAGGTATGTTTCAGCTGTGAGCAATCCACCCTGAATTGAAACTGGAAAGTGTTTTGCCTAGTTTAAATTTGATATGGTATGTTGTGTTTGCTTAGCCCTCTATAGACCTGTCCACATTTCAATGCTTTATCTGGCTTGTCTTGCCCAAAAATTATGGCCCAGTGACTTTTAGTGCCCTCTTTCCAATCTGTCTCTGTAGTAAGAATTTTGGCCTGTTGACCAGCAAACCTTTATTACCTCCTGATTAGATAATTGAAAAGCACCCACCCCCTATCCCCATCAGTATAAATATAAGCATCTTTCTGGGGGAAGCAATAGCAGGGGGGCTCAATAGCCACAGGGGTTCTTTCGCAAAGTGGGTTTTTTCGATAAGTGGACGCACTTCTGACTCTGCACTTATCTGAAGATATATTCTTTGTCTCTTTGCAGGTATGTTTCAGCTGTGAGCAATCCACCCTGAATTGAAACTGGAAAGTGTTTTGCCTAGTTTAAATTTGATATGGTATGTTGTGTTTGCTTAGCCCTCTATAGACCTGTCCACATTTCAATGCTTTATCTGGCTTGTCTTGCCCAAAAATTATGGCCCAGTGACTTTTATTGCCCTCTTTCCAATCTGTCTCTGTAGTAAGAATTTTGGCCTGTTGACCAGCAAACCTTTATTACCTCCTGATTAGATAATTGAAAAGCACCCACCCCCTATCCCCATCAGTATAAATATAAGCATCTTTCTGGGGGAAGCAATAGCAGGGGGGCTCAATAGCCACAGGGGTTCTTTCGCAAAGTGGTTTTTTTTTGATAAGTGGACGCACTTCTGACTCTGCACTTATCTGAAGATATATTCTTTGTCTCTTTGCAGGTATGTTTCAGCTGTGAGCAATCCACCCTGAATTGAAACTGGAAAGTGTTTTGCCTAGTTTAAATTTGATATGGTATGTTGTGTTTGCTTAGCCCTCTATAGACCTGTCCACATTTCAATGCTTTATCTGGCTTGTCTTGCCCAAAAATTATGGCCCAGTGACTTTTAGTGCCCTCTTTCCAATCTGTCTCTGTAGTAAGAATTTTGGCCTGTTGACCAGCAAACCTTTATTACCTCCTGATTAGATAATTGAAAAGCACCCACCCCCTATCCCCATCAGTATAAATATAAGCATCTTTCTGGGGGAAGCAATAGCAGGGGGGCTCAATAGCCACAGGGGTTCTTTCGCAAAGTGTTTTTTTTCGATAAGTGGACGCACTTCTGACTCTGCACTTATCTGAAGATATATTCTTTGTCTCTTTGCAGGTATGTTTCAGCTGTGAGCAATCCATCCTGAATTGAAACTGGAAAGTGTTTTGCCTAGTTTAAATTTGATATGGTATGTAGTGTTTGCTTAGCCCTCTATAGACCTGTCCACATTTCAATGCTTTATCTGGCTTGTCTTGCCCAAAAATTATGGCCCAGTGACTTTTAGTGCCCTCTTTCCAATCTGTCTCTGTAGTAAGAATTTTGGCCTGTTGACCAGCAAACCTTTATTACCTCCTGATTAGATAATTGAAAAGCACCCACCCCCTATCCCCATCAGTATAAATATAAGCATCTTTCTGGGGGAAGCAATAGCAGGGGGGCTCAATAGCCACAGGGGTTCTTTCGCAAAGTGGGTTTTTTCGATAAGTGGACGCACTTCTGACTCTGCACTTATCTGAAGATATATTCTTTGTCTCTTTGCAGGTATGTTTCAGCTGTGAGCAATCCACCCTGAATTGAAACTGGAAAGTGTTTTGCCTAGTTTAAATTTGATATGGTATGTTGTGTTTGCTTAGCCCTCTATGGACCTGTCCACATTTCAATGCTTTATCTGGCTTGTCTTGCCCAAAAATTATGGCCCAGTGACTTTTAGTGCCCTCTTTCCAATCTGTCTCTGTAGTAAGAATTTTGGCCTGTTGACCAGCAAACCTTTATTACCTCCTGATTAGATAATTGAAAAGCACCCACCCCCTATCCCCATCAGTATAAATATAAGCATCTTTCTGGGGGAAGCAATAGCAGGGGGGCTCAATAGCCACAGGGGTTCTTTCGCAAAGTGGTTTTTTTTTGATAAGTGGACGCACTTCTGACTCTGCACTTATCTGAAGATATATTCTTTGTCTCTTTGCAGGTATGTTTCAGCTGTGAGCAATCCACCCTGAATTGAAACTGGAAAGTGTTTTGCCTAGTTTAAATTTGATATGGTATGTTGTGTTTGCTTAGCCCTCTATAGACCTGTCCACATTTCAATGCTTTATCTGGCTTGTCTTGCCCAAAAATTATGGCCCAGTGACTTTTAGTGCCCTCTTTCCAATCTGTCTCTGTAGTAAGAATTTTGGCCTGTTGACCAGCAAACCTTTATTACCTCCTGATTAGATAATTGAAAAGCACCCACCCCCTATCCCCATCAGTATAAATATAAGCATCTTTCTGGGGGAAGCAATAGCAGGGGGGCTCAATAGCCACAGGGGTTCTTTCGCAAAGTGTTTTTTTTCGATAAGTGGACGCACTTCTGACTCTGCACTTATCTGAAGATATATTCTTTGTCTCTTTGCAGGTATGTTTCAGCTGTGAGCAATCCATCCTGAATTGAAACTGGAAAGTGTTTTGCCTAGTTTAAATTTGATATGGTATGTAGTGTTTGCTTAGCCCTCTATAGACCTGTCCACATTTCAATGCTTTATCTGGCTTGTCTTGCCCAAAAATTATGGCCCAGTGACTTTTAGTGCCCTCTTTCCAATCTGTCTCTGTAGTAAGAATTTTGGCCTGTTGACCAGCAAACCTTTATTACCTCCTGATTAGATAATTGAAAAGCACCCACCCCCTATCCCCATCAGTATACATATAAGCATCTATCTGGGGGAAGCAATAGCAGGGGGGCTCAATAGCCACAGGGGTTCTTTCGCAAAGTGGGTTTTTTCGATAAGTGGACGCACTTCTGACTCTGCACTTATCTGAAGATATATTCTTTGTCTCTTTGCAGGTATGTTTCAGCTGTGAGCAATCCACCCTGAATTGAAACTGGAAAGTGTTTTGCCTAGTTTAAATTTGATATGGTATGTTGTGTTTGCTTAGCCCTCTATAGACCTGTCCACATTTCAATGCTTTATCTGGCTTGTCTTGCCCAAAAATTATGGCCCAGTGACTTTTAGTGCCCTCTTTCCAATCTGTCTCTGTAGTAAGAATTTTGGCCTGTTGACCAGCAAACCTTTATTACCTCCTGATTAGATAATTGAAAAGCACCCACCCCCTATCCCCATCAGTATAACTATAAGCATCTTTCTGGGGGAAGCAATAGCAGGGGGGCTCAATAGCCACAGGGGTTCTTTCGCAAAGTGGGTTTTTTCGATAAGTGGACGCACTTCTGACTCTGCACTTATCTGAAGATATATTCTTTGTCTCTTTGCAGGTATGTTTCAGCTGTGAGCAATCCACCCTGAATTGAAACTGGAAAGTGTTTTGCCTAGTTTAAATTTGATATGGTATGTTGTGTTTGCTTAGCCCTCTATGGACCTGTCCACATTTCAATGCTTTATCTGGCTTGTCTTGCCCAAAAATTATGGCCCAGTGACTTTTAGTGCCCTCTTTCCAATCTGTCTCTGTAGTAAGAATTTTGGCCTGTTGACCAGCAAACCTTTATTACCTCCTGATTAGATAATTGAAAAGCACCCACCCCCTATCCCCATCAGTATAAATATAAGCATCTTTCTGGGGGAAGCAATAGCAGGGGGGCTCAATAGCCACAGGGGTTCTTTCGCAAAGTGGGTTTTTTCGATAAGTGGACACACTTCTGACTCTGCACTTATCAGAAGATATATTATTTGTCTCTTTGCAGGTATGTTTCAGCTGTGAGCAATCCACCCTGAATTGAAACTGGAAAGTGTTTTGCCTAGTTTAAATTTGATATGGTATGTTGTGTTTGCTTAGCCCTCTATAGACCTGTCCACATTTCAATGCTTTATCTGGCTTGTCTTGCCCAAAAATTATGGCCCAGTGACTTTTAGTGCCCTCTTTCCAATCTGTCTCTGTAGTAAGAATTTTGGCCTGTTGACCAGCAAACCTTTATTACCTCCTGATTAGATAATTGAAAAGCACCCACCCCCTATCCCCATCAGTATAAATATAAGCATCTTTCTGGGGGAAGCAATAGCAGGGGGGCTCAATAGCCACAGGGGTTCTTTCGCAAAGTGGGTTTTTTCGATAAGTGGATGCACTTCTGACTCTGCACTTATCTGAAGATATATTCTTTGTCTCTTTGCAGGTATGTTTCAGCTGTGAGCAATCCACCCTGAATTGAAACTGGAAAGTGTTTTGCCTAGTTTAAATTTGATATGGTATGCTGTGTTTGCTTAGCCCTCTATAGACCTGTCCACATTTCAATGCTTTATCTGGCTTGTCTTGCCCAAAAATTATGGCCCAGTGACTTTTAGTGCCCTCTTTCCAATCTGTCTCTGTAGTAAGAATTTTGGCCTGTTGACCAGCAAACCTTTATTACCTCCTGATTAGATAATTGAAAAGCACCCACCCCCTATCCCCATCAGTATAAATATAAGCATCTTTCTGGGGGAAGCAATAGCAGGGGGGCTCAATAGCCACAGGGGTTCTTTTGCAAAGTGGGTTTTTTCGATAAGTGGACGCACTTCTGACTCTGCACTTATCTGAAGATATATTCTTTGTCTCTTTGCAGGTATGTTTCAGCTGTGAGCAATCCACCCTGAATTGAAACTGGAAAGTGTTTTGCCTAGTTTAAATTTGATATGGTATGTTGTGTTTGCTTAGCCCTCTATAGACCTGTCCACATTTCAATGCTTTATCTGGCTTGTCTTGCCCAAAAATTATGGCCCAGTGACTTTTAGTGCCCTCTTTCCAATCTGTCTCTGTAGTAAGAATTTTGGCCTGTTGACCAGCAAACCTTTATTACCTCCTGATTAGATAATTGAAAAGCACCCACCCCCTATCCCCATCAGTATAAATATAAGCATCTTTCTGGAGGAAGCAATAGCAGGGGGGCTCAATAGCCACAGGGGTTCTTTCGCAAAGAGGGTTTTTTCGATAAGTGGACGCACTTCTGACTCTGCACTTATCTGAAGATATATTCTTTGTCTCTTTGCAGGTTTGTTTCAGCTGTGAGCAATCCACCCTGAATTGAAACTGGAAAGTGTTTTGCCTAGTTTAAATTTGATATGGTATATTGTGTTTGCTTAGCCCTCTATAGACCTGTCCACATTTCAATGCTTTATCTGGCTTGTCTTGCCCAATAATTATGGCCCAGTGACTTTTAGTGCCCTCTTTCCAATCTGTCTCTGTAGTAAGAATTTTGGCCTGTTGACCAGCAAACCTTTATTACCTCCTGATTAGATAATTGAAAAGCACCCACCCCCTATCCCCATCAGTATAAATATAAGCATCTTTCTGGGGGAAGCAATAGCAGGGGGGCTCAATAGCCACAGGGGTTCTTTCGCAAAGTGGGTTTTTTCGATAAGTGGACGCACTTCTGACTCTGCACTTATCTGAAGATATATTCTTTGTCTTTTTGCAGGTATGTTTCAGCTGTGAGCAATCCACCCTGAATTGAAACTGGAAAGTGTTTTGCCTAGTTTAAATTTGATATGGTATGTTGTGTTTGCTTAGCCCTCTATAGACCTGTCCACATTTCAATGCTTTATCTGGCTTGTCTTGCCCAATAATTATGGCCCAGTGGCTTTTAGTGCCCTCTTTCCAATCTGTCTCTGTAGTAAGAATTTTGGCCTGTTGACCAGCAAACCTTTATTACCTCCTGATTAGATAATTGAAAAGCACCCACCCCCTATCCCCATCAGTATAAATATAAGCATCTTTCTGGGGGAAGCAATAGCAGGGGGGCTCAATAGCCACAGGGGTTCTTTCGCAAAGTGGGTTTTTTCGATAAGTGGACGCACTTCTGACTCTGCACTTATCTGAAGATATATTCTTTGTCTCTTTGCAGGTATGTTTCAGCTGTGAGCAATCCACCCTGAATTGAAACTGGAAAGTGTTTTGCCTAGTTTAAATTTGATATGGTATGTTGTGTTTGCTTAGCCCTCTATAGACCTGTCCACATTTCAATGCTTTATCTGGCTTGTCTTGCCCAAAAATTATGGCCCAGTGACTTTTAGTGCCCTCTTTCCAATCTGTCTCTGTAGTAAGAATTTTGGCCTGTTGACCAGCAAACCTTTATTACCTCCTGATTAGATAATTGAAAAGCACCCACCCCCTATCCCCATCAGTATAAATATAAGCATCTTTCTGGGGGAAGCAATAGCAGGGGGGCTCAATAGCCACAGGGGTTCTTTCACAAAGTGTTTTTTTTCGATAAGTGGACGCACTTCTGACTCTGCACTTATCTGAAGATATATTCTTTGTCTCTTTGCAGGTATGTTTCAGCTGTGAGCAATCCACCCTGAATTGAAACTGGAAAGTGTTTTGCCTAGTTTAAATTTGATATGGTATGTTGTGTTTGCTTAGCCCTCTATAGACCTGTCCACATTTCAATGCTTTATCTGGCTTGTCTTGCCCAAAAATTATGGCCCAGTGACTTTTAGTGCCCTCTTTCCAATCTGTCTCTGTAGTAAGAATTTTGGCCTGTTGACCAGCAAACCTTTATTACCTCCTGATTAGATAATTGAAAAGCACCCACCCCCTATCCCCATCAGTATAAATATAAGCATCTTTCTGGGGGAAGCAATAGCAGGGGGGCTCAATAGCCACAGGGGTTCTTTCACAAAGTGTTTTTTTTCGATAAGTGGACGCACTTCTGACTCTGCACTTATCTGAAGATATATTCTTTGTCTCTTTGCAGGTATGTTTCAGCTGTGAGCAATCCACCCTGAATTGAAACTGGAAAGTGTTTTGCCTAGTTTAAATTTGATATGGTATGTTGTGTTTGCTTAGCCCTCTATAGACCTGTCCACATTTCAATGCTTTATCTGGCTTGTCTTGCCCAAAAATTATGGCCCAGTGACTTTTAGTGCCCTCTTTCCAATCTGTCTCTGTAGTAAGAATTTTGGCCTGTTGACCAGCAAACCTTTATTACCTCCTGATTAGATAATTGAAAAGCACCCACCCCCTATCCCCATCAGTATAAATATAAGCATCTTTCTGGGGGAAGCAATAGCAGGGGGGCTCAATAGCCACAGGGGTTCTTTCGCAAAGTGGGTTTTTTCGATAAGTGGACGCACTTCTGACTCTGCACTTATCTGAAGATATATTCTTTGTCTCTTTGCAGGTATGTTTCAGCTGTGAGCAATCCACCCTGAATTGAAACTGGAAAGTGTTTTGCCTAGTTTAAATTTGATATGGTATGTTGTGTTTGCTTAGCCCTCTATAGACCTGTCCACATTTCAATGCTTTATCTGGCTTGTCTTGCCCAAAAATTATGGCCCAGTGACTTTTAGTGCCCTCTTTCCAATCTGTCTCTGTAGTAAGAATTTTGGCCTGTTGACCAGCAAACCTTTATTACCTCCTGATTAGATAATTGAAAAGCACCCACCCCCTATCCCCATTAGTATAAATATAAGCATCTTTCTGGGGGAAGCAATAGCAGGGGGGCTCAATAGCCACAGGGGTTCTTTCGCAAAGTGGTTTTTTTCGATAAGTGGACGCACTTCTGACTCTGCACTTATCTGAAGATATATTCTTTGTCTCTTTGCAGGTATGTTTCAGCTGTGAGCAATCCACCCTGAATTGAAACTGGAAAGTGTTTTGCCTAGTTTAAATTTGATATGGTATGTTGTGTTTGCTTAGCCCTCTATAGACCTGTCCACATTTCAATGCTTTATCTGGCTTGTCTTGCCCAAAAATTATGGCCCATTGACTTTTAGTGCCCTCTTTCCAATCTGTCTCTGTAGTAAGAATTTTGGCCTGTTGACCAGCAAACCTTTATTACCTCCTGATTAGATAATTGAAAAGCACCCACCCCCTATCCCCATCAGTATAAATATAAGCATCTTTCTGGGGGAAGCAATAGCAGGGGGGCTCAATAGCCACAGGGGTTCTTTCGCAAAGTGGGTTTTTTCGATAAGTGGACGCACTTCTGACTCTGCACTTATCTGAAGATATATTCTTTGTCTCTTTGCAGGTATGTTTCAGCTGTGAGCAATCCACCCTGAATTGAAACTGGAAAGTGTTTTGCCTAGTTTAAATTTGATATGGTATGTTGTGTTTGCTTAGCCCTCTATAGACCTGTCCACATTTCAATGCTTTATCTGGCTTGTCTTGCCCAAAAATTATGGCCCAGTGACTTTTAGTGCCCTCTTTCCAATCTGTCTCTGTAGTAAGAATTTTGGCCTGTTGACCAGCAAACCTTTATTACCTCCTGATTAGTTAATTGAAAAGCACCCACCCCCTATCCCCATCAGTATAAATATAAGCATCTTTTTGGGGGAAGCAATAGCAGGGGGGCTCAATAGCCACAGGGGTTCTTTCGCAAAGTGGGTTTTTTCGATAAGTGGACGCACTTCTGACTCTGCACTTATCTGAAGATATATTCTTTGTCTCTTTGCAGGTATGTTTCAGCTGTGAGCAATCCACCCTGAATTGAAACTGGAAAGTGTTTTGCCTAGTTTAAATTTGATATGGTATGTTGTGTTTGCTTAGCCCTCTATAGACCTGTCCACATTTCAATGCTTTATCTGGCTTGTCTTGCCCAAAAATTATGGCCCAGTGACTTTTAGTGCCCTCTTTCCAATCTGTCTCTGTAGTAAGAATTTTGGCCTGTTGACCAGCAAACCTTTATTACCTCCTGATTAGATAATTGAAAAGCACCCACCCCCTATCCCCATCAGTATAAATATAAGCATCTTTCTGGGGGAAGCAATAGCAGGGGGGCTCAATAGCCACAGGGGTTCTTTCGCAAAGTGGGTTTTTTCGATAAGTGGATGCACTTCTGACTCTGCACTTATCTGAAGATATATTCTTTGTCTCTTTGCAGGTATGTTTCAGCTGTGAGCAATCCACCCTGAATTGAAACTGGAAAGTGTTTTGCCAAGTTTAAATTTGATATGGTATGTTGTGTTTGCTTAGCCCTCTATAGACCTGTCCACATTTCAATGCTTTATCTGGCTTGTCTTGCCCAAAAATTATGGCCCAGTGACTTTTAGTGCCCTCTTTCCAATCTGTCTCTGTAGTAAGAATTTTGGCCTGTTGACCAGCAAACCTTTATTACCTCCTGATTAGATAATTGAAAAGCACCCACTCCTATCCCCATCAGTATAAATATAAGCATCTTTCTGGGGGAAGCAATAGCAGGGGGGCTCAATAGCCACAGGGGTTCTTTCGCAAAGTGTTTTTTTTCGATAAGTGGACGCACTTCTGACTCTGCACTTATCTGAAGATATATTCTTTGTCTCTTTGCAGGTATGTTTCAGCTGTGAGCAATCCACCCTGAATTGAAACTGGAAAGTGTTTTGCCTAGTTTAAATTTGATATGGTATGTTGTGTTTGCTTAGCCCTCTATAGACCTGTCCACATTTCAATGCTTTATCTGGCTTGTCTTGCCCAAAAATTATGGCCCAGTGACTTTTAGTGCCCTCTTTCCAATCTGTCTCTGTAGTAAGAATTTTGGCCTGTTGACCAGCAAACCTTTATTACCTCCTGATTAGATAATTGAAAAGCACCCACCCCCTATCCCCATCAGTATAAATATAAGCATCTTTCTGGGGGAAGCAATAGCAGGGGGGCTCAATAGCCACAGGGGTTCTTTCGCAAAGTGGGTTTTTTCGATAAGTGGACGCACTTCTGACTCTGCACTTATCTGAAGATATATTCTTTGTCTCTTTGCAGGTATGTTTCAGCTGTGAGCAATCCACCCTGAATTGAAACTGGAAAGTGTTTTGCCTAGTTTAAATTTGATATGGTATGTTGTGTTTGCTTAGCCCTCTATAGACCTGTCCACATTTCAATGCTTTATCTGGCTTGTCTTGCCCAAAAATTATGGCCCAGTGACTTTTAGTGCCCTCTTTCCAATCTGTCTCTGTAGTAAGAATTTTGGCCTGTTGACCAGCAAACCTTTATTACCTCCTGATTAGATAATTGAAAAGCACCCACCCCCTATCCCCATCAGTATAAATATAAGCATCTTTCTGGGGGAAGCAATAGCAGGGGGGCTCAATAGCCACAGGGGTTCTTTCGCAAAGTGGGGTTTTTCGATAAGTGGACGCACTTCTGACTCTGCACTTATCTGAAGATATATTCTTTGTCTCTTTGCAGGTATGTTTCAGCTGTGAGCAATCCACCCTGAATTGAAACTGGAAAGTGTTTTGCCTAGTTTAAATTTGATATGGTATGTTGTGTTTGCTTAGTCCTCTATAGACCTGTCCACATTTCAATGCTTTATCTGGCTTGTCTTGCCCAAAAATTATGGCCCAGTGACTTTTAGTGCCCTCTTTCCAATCTGTCTCTGTAGTAAGAATTTTGGCCTGTTGACCAGCAAACCTTTATTACCTCCTGATTAGATAATTGAAAAGCACCCACCCCCTATCCCCATCAGTATAAATATAAGCATCTTTTTGGGGGAAGCAATAGCAGGGGGGCTCAATAGCCACAGGGGTTCTTTCGCAAAGTGGGTTTTTTCGATAAGTGGACGCACTTCTGACTCTGCACTTATCTGAAGATATATTCTTTGTCTCTTTGCAGGTATGTTTCAGCTGTGAGCAATCCACCCTGAATTGAAACTGGAAAATGTTTTGCCTATTTTAAATTTGATATGGTATGTTGTGTTTGCTTAGCCCTCTATAGACCTGTCCACATTTCAATGCTTTATCTGGCTTGTCTTGCCCAAAAATTATGGCCCAGTGACTTTTAGTGCCCTCTTTCCAATCTGTCTCTGTAGTAAGAATTTTGGCCTGTTGACCAGCAAACCTTTATTACCTCCTGATTAGATAATTGAAAAGCACCCACCCCTATCCCCATCAGTATAAATATAAGCATCTTTCTGGGGGAAGCAATAGCAGGGGGGCTCAATAGCCACAGGGGTTCTTTCGCAAAGTGGGTTTTTTCGATAAGTGGACGCACTTCTGACTCTGCACTTATCTGAAGATATATTCTTTGTCTCTTTGCAGGTATGTTTCAGCTGTGAGCAATCCACCCTGAATTGAAACTGGAAAGTGTTTTGCCTAGTTTAAATTTGATATGGTATGTTGTGTTTGCTTAGCCCTCTATAGACCTGTCCACATTTCAATGCTTTATCTGGCTTGTCTTGCCCAAAAATTATGGCCCAGTGACTTTTAGTGCCCTCTTTCCAATCTGTCTCTGTAGTAAGAATTTTGGCCTGTTGACCAGCAAACCTTTATTACCTCCTGATTAGATAATTGAAAAGCACCCACCCCCTATCCCCATCAGTATAAATATAAGCATCTTTCTGGGGGAAGCAATAGCAGGGGGCTCAATAGCCACAGGGGTTCTTTCGCAAAGTGGGTTTTTTCGATAAGTGGACGCACTTCTGACTCTGCACTTATCTGAAGATATATTCTTTGTCTCTTTGCAGGGATGTTTCAGCTGTGAGCAATCCACCCTGAATTGAAACTGGAAAGTGTTTTGCCTAGTTTAAATTTGATATGGTATGTTGTGTTTGCTTAGCCCTCTATAGACCTGTCCACATTTCAATGCTTTATCTGGCTTGTCTTGCCCAAAAATTATGGCCCAGTGACTTTTAGTGCCCTCTTTCCAATCTGTCTCTGTAGTAAGAATTTTGGCCTGTTGACCAGCAAACCTTTATTACCTCCTGATTAGATAATTGAAAAGCACCCACCCCCTATCCCCATCAGTATAAATATAAGCATCTTTCTGGGGGAAGCAATAGCAGGGGGGCTCAATAGCCACAGGGGTTCTTTCGCAAAGTGGTTTTTTTCGATAAGTGGATGCACTTCTGACTCTGCACTTATCTGAAGATATATTCTTTGTCTCTTTGCAGGTATGTTTCAGCTGTGAGCAATCCACCCTGAATTCAAACTGGAAAGTGTTTTGCCAAGTTTAAATTTGATATGGTATGTTGTGTTTGCTTAGCCCTCTATAGACCTGTCCACATTTCAATGCTTTATCTGGCTTGTCTTGCCCAAAAATTATGGCCCAGTGACTTTTAGTGCCCTCTTTCCAATCTGTCTCTGTAGTAAGAATTTTGGCCTGTTGACCAGCAAACCTTTATTACCTCCTGATTAGATAATTGAAAAGCACCCACCCCCTATCCCCATCAGTATAAATATAAGCATCTTTCTGGGGGAAGCAATAGCAGGGGGGCTCAATAGCCACAGGGGTTCTTTCGCAAAGTGGGTTTTTTCGATAAGTGGACGCACTTCTGACTCTGCACTTATCTGAAGATATATTCTTTGTCTCTTTGCAGGTATGTTTCAGCTGGGAGCAATCCACCCTGAATTGAAACTGGAAAGTGTTTTGCCTAGTTTAAATTTGATATGGTATGTTGTGTTTGCTTAGCCCTCTATAGACCTGTCCACATTTCAATGCTTTATCTGGCTTGTCTTGCCCAAAAATTATGGCCCAGTGACATTTAGTGCCCTCTTTCCAATCTGTCTCTGTAGTAAGAATTTTGGCCTGTTGACCAGCAAACCTTTATTACCTCCTGATTAGATAATTGAAAAGCACCCACCCCCTATCCCCATCAGTATAAATATAAGCATCTTTCTGGGGGAAGCAATAGCAGGGGGGCTCAATAGCCACAGGGGTTCTTTCGCAAAGTGGGTTTTTTCGATAAGTGGACGCACTTCTGACTCTGCACTTATCTGAAGATATATTCTTTGTCTCTTTATAGGTATGTTTCAGCTGTGAGCAATCCACCCTGAATTGAAACTGGAAAGTGTTTTGCCTAGTTTAAATTTGCTATGGCATGTTGTGTTTGCTTAGCCCTCTATAGACCTGTCCACATTTCAATGCTTTATCTGGCTTGTCTTGCCCAAAAATTATGGCCCAGTGACTTTTAGTGTCCTCTTTCCAATCTGTCTCTGTAGTAAGAATTTTGGCCTGTTGACCAGCAAACCTTTATTACCTCCTGATTAGATAATTGAAAAGCACCCACCCCCTATCCCCATCAGTATAAATATAAGCATCTTTCTGGGGGAAGCAATAGCAGGGGGGCTCAATAGCCACAGGGGTTCTTTCGCAAAGTGGGTTTTTTCGATAAGTGGACGCACTTCTGACTCTGCACTTATCTGAAGATATATTCTTTGTCTCTTTGCAGGTATGTTTCAGCTGTGAGCAATCCACCCTGAATTGAAACTGGAAAGTGTTTTGCCTAGTTTAAATTTGATATGGTATGTTGTGTTTGCTTAGCCCTCTATAGACCTGTCCACATTTCAATGCTTTATCTGGCTTGTCTTGCCCAAAAATTATGGCCCAGTGACTTTTAGTGCCCTCTTTCCAATCTGTCTCTGTAGTAAGAATTTTGGCCTGTTGACCAGCAAACCTTTATTACCTCCTGATTAGGGATGGGCCCGGTGCTCGATTCGAACCCATGTTCGAATCGAGCATCGGGCGTTCGCTCGCTCGTCGAGCCCAGAACTATTTGGGCCGTTCGCATCACATTCGTGTGATGCGAGCGGCCCCGCAATGCATTGCGGCCGGCGCGGCCGGCGCAGTGCATTGCTGGCTGATGATTGGCCAAGCATGCACTGTGACCCCGCATGCTTGGCCAATCACAGCGCCCGAAACTCGGAGAGCAATAATTGGCTACAGGCAGGACGCCTGTAGCCAATTACAGCTCAGGGGCTTTAGTACACGCCCCACCATTTAAAAGGCCGCCACGCCATCGGCCCCGGTCACATGAGTTCCGGCTTTAGGAGAGATTAGTCTGCTGATTCTGTCTTTGCTTGATACTGAAAGATTTGCTCTTCTTTGCTAAACCATTGGCTATTTCTTTGCTAAACCATTGCTACCTAAGTCATTGATCGTTCATTGCTGCTGATTGCACAGTTAGTGTGTTATTAGCTGCTGCTGGGGATTAGTCTGGTGCGTGCTTACTGTTAGTACAGTATTGCAGTAGTACCAACCGCAGTGCTGTTAGCACAGCATTGCACCCCAACAGCACCCATAGGACTTCTAGTGTGTTAGTGGCAGCAAACAGAGCTCCTATATTTTCTTCTCAGCAGCACCCATAGGACTTCTAGTGTGTTAGTGGCAGCAAACAGAGCTCCTATATTTTCTTCTCAGCACCACCCATAGGACTTCTAGTGTGTTAGTGGCAGCAAACAGAGCTCCTATATTTTCTTCTCAGCAGCACCCATAGGACTTCTAGTGTGTTAGTGGCAGCAAACAGAGCTCCTATATTTTCTTCTCAGCAGCACCCATAGGACTTCTAGTGTGTTAGTGGCAGCAAACAGAGCTCCTATATTTTCTTCTCAGCAGCACCCATAGGACTTCTAGTGTGTTAGTGGCATCACACAGAGCTCCTATATTTTCTTCTCAGCAGCACCCATAGGACTTCTAGTGTGTTAGTGGCAGCAAACAGAGCTCCTATATTTTCTTCTCAGCAGCACCCATAGGACTTCTAGTGTGTTAGTGGCAGCAAACAGAGCTCCTATATTTTCTTCTCAGCAGCACCCATAGGACTTCTAGTGTGTTAGTGGCAGCAAACAGAGCTCCTATATTTTCTTCTCAGCAGCACCCATAGGACTTCTAGTGTGTTAGTGGCAGCAAACAGAGCTCCTATATTTTCTTCTCAGCAGCACCCATAGGACTTCTAGTGTGTTAGTGGCATCACACAGAGCTCCTATATTTTCTTCTCAGCAGCACCCATAGGACTTCTAGTGTGTTAGTGGCAGCAAACAGCTCCTATATTTTCTGCTCAGCAGCACCCATAGGACTTCTAGTGTGTTAGTGGCAGCAAACAGAGCTCCTATATTTTCTTGTCAGCAGCACACATAGTACCTATAGTGTGTTAGTGTCAGCACCCATAGGACCTACAGTGTGTTGTGAGCACACATAGGAGTTCTATTTTTTATACTATATACACTACCGACTACAATGGCTGGAAGACCGCCAAGGAGAGGCAGAGCGTGCCGAGGCAAGAACACAGGGCAGGCAGGCTCTGTTTCTAGAGACAACAGTGCTGGCCGTGGACGTGGTCGTGCATCGTCATCAGCACGTGGCCATGGGACACGCTTGTCTTTGTTTTCGGCAGCTGGACATGTGGAGCCGCATCATGCCGAAGGCTTGGTAGAATGGATGACCAAGCCCTCCTCATCCTCCTCATCCTCTCTCACCCAGGCTCAGGGTACTGGCAGAGCAGCTGCCAACGCGTACTCAACGGCATCATCAGCCACCCCTTCCCTAGACCCACCATGTCCTCCTGAGGAGTCCCCCGAACTGTTTGAGCACAGTGTTGGGTACATGCTCCAGGAGGATGCCCAACGATTCGAAGGCTCGGATGATGATACCCAGCTTGAGGAAGTCAGTAGTGTGCGCGCAGAGAAAGGGGATGCTGAAGGACAGCAATCTGGCAGTAGTGTTCCACCAGCTGCAGCTTACTGCCAGGTTTGCTCTAGTGGTGAAGAGGGAGGGGATGATGAGGTCACTGACTCCACGTGGGTGCCTGAAGGGAGAGAGGAGGAGGAGGAGGATGCAGCGTCACATGTCCAACGAGGCAGGATGCCCCCTGGAGGCCAGCTAGAGGCCAGCACAGCAACTGTACCACACCGCAGAGCTCCGCCTGTGCAGGGCGCTGCCTCTGCACGTTATCACAAAAGTTCTTTGGTGTGGGCCTTTTTTGAGACGAGTGCATCAGATCGCACCACTGCTATTTGCAATATTTGTCTCAAGCGTACCTCGCGTGGCCAAAACATCAGCCGCTTGGGCACCACAAGCATGAGCAGACATATGTCGACCTGCCATGCAGCTCGTTGGCAAGCACACATAAAAGACCCACACCAAAGAACAAAGCGGACCTCTCCTTGCTCCTCATCAGCTGGGATCTCCATCCCCACTATATCTTCAGTCCTCTCTGAAAGCTGCTCTGAGAGGACTGAAGGTGTAGAATTAGGTGTGTCACAACCAAGTACTTGCAGTACACCGACGTCCGATTGTAGCAGGCAAATTTCCCTGCCCCAGCTGCTGGACCGTCGAAAGAAGTATACTCCCAGCCATCCACATGCCCAGCGGTTGAATGCTAGCTTGGCTAAATTGCTAGCACTTCAACTGCTGCCTTTTCAGTTGATAGACTCGGCCCCCTTCCGTGAGTTTGTTCAATGTGCGGTTCCTCAGTGGCAGGTTCCCAAACGCCACTTTTTCTCACGGAAGGCAATTCCGTCTCTCTACTGGCATGTGGAAGGCAATGTCCATGCCTCGCTGGACAGGGCGGTCAGCGGTAAGGTGCATATTACCGCTGACTCATGGTCCAGCAGGCATGGACAGGGACGTTATCTTTCTTTCACGGCCCATTGGGTCACTCTATTGGTAGCTGGGAGGGATGCAGGACAAGGTGCAGTAGTGTTGGAGGTTGTTCCGCCACCACGCCTCCAAAATGCTACTACTGGTTGTGACACACCTCTCTCCTCCACCCCCTCCTCTTCTTCTTCCTCCATGTCCTCTTCGAGTGCTCTGTCCTCGGAACCAGCGGTGCTCCGTAGGCGTACAAGGGGCTACGCGAGTACGCAGGCAAAAAGATGCCATGCCGTGCTTGCGCTGGTGTGTTTGGGGGACAGGAGCCACACTGGGCCAGAGGTTCTGGCAGCTCTGCAGGGGCAGGCCGAGAGGTGGTTGACGCCACGCCAGCTTAAGCCAGGAATGGTCGTTTCTGATAATGGCACCAACCTCCTCTCCGCCCTGCGACAGGGGCAGCTCACCCATGTGCCCTGTATGGCTCACGTCCTCAACCTGGTGGTGCAGCGGTTCTTGGGCAGGTTCCCAGGCTTACAGGATGTCCTGAGGCAGGCCAGGAAAGTCTGTGTGCATTTCCGCCGATCTTATAATGCCAGTGCTCGGCTGACTGAGCTGCAAAAGGAGCTGAACCTGCCCAAGAACCGCCTAATATGTGACATGCCCACCAGGTGGAACTCAACGTTGGCCATGCTGCAGCGACTGCACACGCAGCAGAGGGCCATCAATGAGTACCTTTGCGACTACGGCACCAGGACAGGGTCAGGGGAGCTTGGCTTTTTTTCCCCACGCCAGTGGAGCATGATCAGGGATGCATGCACTGTCCTCTCACCATTTGAGGAGGCCACGAGGATGGTGAGCAGTGACAGTGCATGCATCAGTGACACTGTACCTCTTGTCCACCTGTTGGAGCATACGCTGCGTGGGATAATGGACAGGGCACTTGAGGCAGAACAGAGGCAGGAAGAGGAGGACTTCCTTGTCTCTCAAGGCCCCCTTTATCCAGACAATGTTCCTTCTGTCCCACCCATCACACAGGAAGAGGAGGAGGAGGAGGAGGAGGATTGTGTGAGCATGGAGGTGGAGCCTGGCACTCAGCATCAGCAGCAGCAGTCTTTTAGGGATGATGTACAGTCCCAACAAACCAGTGGACTTGTACGTGGCTGGGAGGAGGTGGCTGGCGATCATGTCATCCTCAGTGACCCAGAAGACTCCGGACCGAATGCCTCAGCTAACCTACGCTGCATGGCCTCCCTGATCCTGCAAAGCCTGCGGAAGGATCCTCGTGTTCTTCGGATCAAGGAGAGTGACCATTACTGGCTGGCCACTCTCCTTGATCCACGGTACAAGGGTAAGGTTGCGGACCTTATCTTGCCGTCGCAGAGGGAGCAGAGGATGAGACATCTCAGGGAGGCCTTGCAGAAAGGTCTGTGCAACGCGTTCCCAGAAACTGGGAGGTTACAAACTCCTGGTCCTGGACGACGAGTTGCTGAGGCTTCGGTCAGTAGCAGAAGGAGCGGTGGGGAAGGTGGACGTCTGACCGATGCGTTCAGACAATTTTTTAGTCCGCAGCCCCAAGGTATGATCGGTTCCAGCAACCATCGCCAGCGTCTGATATACATGGTGCAGGAATACCTAGGGGCAAGGTCAGACTTGGACACCTTTCCCACCGAAAATCCTCTGGCTTACTGGGTCCTGAGGATGGATCACTGGCCAGAGCTTGCACAGTATGCAATTGAGCTACTGGCCTGTCCTGCATCCAGCGTTCTTTCCGAACGCACATTCAGTGCTGCTGGAGGATTTGTCACCGATCATAGGGTGCGCCTGTCCACCGACTCGGTTGATCGACTGAACTTCATAAAAATGAATCAGTCTTGGATCACCACCAGCTACCAGACACCTGAAGCGGATATAACGGAATAATTTATAATGTCACATCCCTTCAAGACTGCCTATGCTGATGCTGAGTGACTGTCCTGTTATGTTCACTGACTATCCTCTTCCTCCTCCTCAATGATCCATGCCACCACACCAGTGCCTAAGGCACAATTTTTCAGCCCCTGTATAACAGGGGCGTGTAATTACAATTTTTTAAAAAGATGCTTCGCAACAGGTGTGACTGCTGTGCTCAGAGTACAGTATCTGTGAGGGGTTGCAGTGTTGTGGCACCAGCACCAGTGCCTAAGGCACAATTTTTCAGCCCCTGTTGGGGCGTGTAATTACAATTTTTAGGCAATGCTTTGCAACAGGTCTCATTGCTGTGCTCAGAGTACAGTATCTGTGAGGGGTTGCAGTGTTGTGGCACCAGCACCAGTGCCTAAGGCACAATTTTTCAGCCCCTGTATAACAGGGGCGTGTAATTACAATTTTTTAAAAAGATGCTTCACAACAGGTGTGACTGCTGTGCTCCAAGTACAGTATCTGTGAGGGGTTGCAGTGTTGTGGCACCAGCACCAATGCCTAAGGCACAATTTTTCAGCCCCTGTTTAACAGGGGCGTGTAATTACAAATCTTGATCTAATAGTTCACAGCAGGGCCCATTCCTGCGCCCACCAAGAGTAACTATGAGGGCCTACAGTCTTGTGGCAACACCGTCCACCACCACCACCAAAGGCCCAATTTTTCTGCCCTGTTCAACAGGTGCATGCAATTACAAATCTTGATCTAATAACTCACAGCAGGGCCCATTCCTGCACCCACCAAGAGTAACTGTGAGGGCTTACAGTCTTGTGGCAACACCGTCCACCACCACCACCACCACCACCAAAGGCCCAATTTTTCTGCCCGGTTCAACAGGTGCATGCAAGTACAAATCTTGATCTATTAACTCACAGCAGGGCCCATTCCTGTGCCCACCAATCTTGTGGCTACACCAACATCTAATAGGGCAAATTTCTGCAGAGTATATACGGCAGGCCCCTACTTTCAAACATCCAACTTACAAACGACTCCTACTTGCAAACGGCAAGAGAAAACAGGAAGTGAGAGGAAATCTACCCCTAGGAAGGAAAATTCTATCCTGTTAGATTTAATTTGGGAAAAAGGTATCTCCTCTCTACTGATGCTTTATCACCAATCCTTGTTTCAATTAAAACCCCACTTTTCCAAAAACATTTGTCATTGGGACGGAAAGTGAGGTGACATGTTCTGAACAGATGTGCAAAGACAGCAAATGTTACAGGGGTGATAACCCCTCCCTATGTTCTCCAAAAAGCTTAAAAATTGATTTTTTTGGGATGTAGCTACACTTCATAATGTACCTGTTCAGATTCTACTTAAGAACAAACCTACAGTCCATGTCTTGTTTGCACCACCTATATACTGCTGTTCAGAGTATATAGGGTTGTAGGTATAGGGTTTTATTTTGGGTGCGGGGTCCCCCTTAGTATCCATACAAGACCCAAAGGGGCTGGGGTGGGGGGGGGGGTGATGGGGTAGCCATGCTATTTTTCTCAAGGATTTTCAGCCATATGGCGGCCAGGACAAGACATGACATTAAAGCCGCAAGTGGTTTTAAATGGCTTCTTTTTTTCCTTTACAAATGTCATTTTGTGCAAGGACAGTTCTAAACACGGGAAACACATGCCACTTCACAGGCATACTTTAGACACCCCCCAGGTACCGTATTTAAAGGAAAATTTCACTTCTTTTCACTTTATGCATCATTAAAATGACTGCTCCCGAAAAAACTTTAGTTTTTAAAATTTCTTTTTGCATTGATATATGTCCCCTGGGGCAGGACCCGGGTCCCCAAACCTGTTTTATAACATTAACATGCATATTGGCCGTTGTAATTAGCAATTTTGATTTCGAACGTTCGCGTCCATTATAACGAATAGGGTTCGAAAATTCGCGCGAACTTTCGGCCCGTTCGAAGGTTCTGGTGCGAACCGAACCCGGGGGTGTTCGGCTCATCCCTACTCCTGATTAGATAATTGAAAAGCACCCACCCCCTATCCCCATCAGTATAAATATAAGCATCTTTCTGGGGGAAGCAATAGCAGGGGGGCTCAATAGCCACAGGGGTTCTTTCGCAAAGTGGGTTTTTTCGATAAGTGGACGCACTTCTGACTCTGCACTTATCTGAAGATATATTCTTTGTCTCTTTGCAGGGATGTTTCAGCTGTGAGCAATCCACCCTGAATTGAAACTGGAAAGTGTTTTGCCTAGTTTAAATTTGATATGGCATGTTGTGTTTGCTTAGCCCTCTATAGACCTGTCCACATTTCAATGCTTTATCTGGCTTGTCTTGCCCAAAAATTATGGCCCAGTGACTTTTAGTGCCCTCTTTCCAATCTGTCTCTGTAGTAAGAATTTTGGCCTGTTGACCAGCAAACCTTTATTACCTCCTGATTAGATAATTGAAAAGCACCCACCCCCTATCCCCATCAGTATAAATATAAGCATCTTTCTGGGGGAAGCAATAGCAGGGGGGCTCAATAGCCACAGGGGTTCTTTCGCAAAGTGGGTTTTTTCGATAAGTGGATGCACTTCTGACTCTGCACTTATCTGAAGATATGTTCTTTGTCTCTTTGCAGGTATGTTTCAGCTGTGAGCAATCCACCCTGAATTCAAACTGGAAAGTGTTTTGCCAAGTTTAAATTTGATATGGTATGTTGTGTTTGCTTAGCCCTCTATAGACCTGTCCACATTTCAATGCTTTATCTGGCTTGTCTTGCCCAAAAATTATGGCCCAGTGACTTTTAATGCCCTCTTTCCAATCTGTCTCTGTAGTAAGAATTTTGGCCTGTTGACCAGCAAACCTTTATTACCTCCTGATTAGATAATTGAAAAGCACCCACCCCCTATCCCCATCAGTATAAATATAAGCATCTTTCTGGGGGAAGCAATAGCAGGGGGGCTCAATAGCCACAGGGGTTCTTTCGCAAAGTGGGTTTTTTCGATAAGTGGACGCACTTCTGACTCTGCACTTATCTGAAGATATATTCTTTGTCTCTTTGCAGGTATGTTTCAGCTGTGAGCAATCCACCCTGAATTGAAACTGGAAAGTGTTTTGCCTAGTTTAAATTTGATATGGTATGTTGTGTTTGCTTAGCCCTCTATAGACCTGTCCACATTTCAATGCTTTATCTGGCTTGTCTTGCCCAAAAATTATGGCCCAGTGACTTTTAGTGCCCTCTTTCCAATCTGTCTCTGTAGTAAGAATTTTGGCCTGTTGACCAGCAAACCTTTATTACCTCCTGATTAGATAATTGAAAAGCACCCACCCCCTATCCCCATCAGTATAAATATAAGCATCTTTCTGGGGGAAGCAATAGCAGGGGGGCTCAATAGCCACAGGAGTTCTTTCGCAAAGTGGGTTTTTTCGATAAGTGGACGCACTTCTGACTCTGCACTTATCTGAAGATATATTCTTTGTCTCTTTGCAGGTATGTTTCAGCTGTGAGCAATCCACCCTGAATTGAAACTGGAAAGTGTTTTGCCTAGTTTAAATTTGATATGGTATGTTGTGTTTGCTTAGCCCTCTATAGACCTGTCCACATTTCAATGCTTTATCTGGCTTGTCTTGCCCAAAAATTATGGCCCAGTGACTTTTAGTGCCCTCTTTCCAATCTGTCTCTGTAGTAAGAATTTTGGCCTGTTGACCAGCAAACCTTTATTACCTCCTGATTAGATAATTGAAAAGCACCCACCCCCTATCCCCATCAGTATAAATATAAGCATCTTTCTGGGGGAAGCAATAGCAGGGGGGCTCAATAGCCACAGGGGTTCTTTCGCAAAGTGGGTTTTTTCGATAAGTGGACGCACTTCTGACTCTGCACTTATCTGAAGATATATTCTTTGTCTCTTTATAGGTATGTTTCAGCTGTGAGCAATCCACCCTGAATTGAAACTGGAAAGTGTTTTGCCTAGTTTAAATTTGCTATGGTATGTTGTGTTTGCTTAGCCCTCTATAGACCTGTCCACATTTCAATGCTTTATCTGGCTTGTCTTGCCCAAAAATTATGGCCCAGTGACTTTTAGTGCCCTCTTTCCAATCTGTCTCTGTAGTAAGAATTTTGGCCTGTTGACCAGCAAACCTTTATTACCTCCTGATTAGATAATTGAAAAGCACCCACCCCCTATCCCCATCAGTATAAATATAAGCATCTTTCTGGGGGAAGCAATAGCAGGGGGGCTCAATAGCCACAGGGGTTCTTTCGCAAAGTGGGTTTTTTCGATAAGTGGACGCACTTCTGACTCTGCACTTATCTGAAGATATATTCTTTGTCTCTTTATAGCTATGTTTCAGCTGTGAGCAATCCACCCTGAATTGAAACTGGAAAGTGTTTTGCCTAGTTTAAATTTGCTATGGTATGTTGTGTTTGCTTAGCCCTCTATAGACCTGTCCACATTTCAATGCTTTATCTGGCTTGTCTTGCCCAAAAATTATGGCCCAGTGACTTTTAGTGCCCTCTTTCCAATCTGTCTCTGTAGTAAGAATTTTGGCCTGTTGACCAGCAAACCTTTATTACCTCCTGATTAGATAATTGAAAAGCACCCACCCCCTATCCCCATCAGTATAAATATAAGCATCTTTCTGGGGGAAGCAATAGCAGGGGGGCTCAATAGCCACAGGGGTTCTTTCGCAAAGTGGGTTTTTTCGATAAGTGGACTCACTTCTGACTCTGCACTTTTCTGAAGATATATTCTTTGTCTCTTTGCAGGTATGTTTCAGCTGTGAGCAATCCACCCTGAATTGAAACTGGAAAGTGTTTTGCCTAGTTTAAATTTGATATGGTATGTTGTGTTTGCTTAGCCCTCTATAGACCTGTCCACATTTCAATGCTTTATCTGTCTTGTCTTGCCCTGCCCAAAAATTATGGCCCAGTGACTTTTAGTGCCCTCTTTCCAATCTGTCTCTGTAGTAAGAATTTTGGCCTGTTGACCAGCAAACCTTTATTACCTCCTGATTAGATAATTGAAAAGCACCCACCCCCTATCCCCATCAGTATAAATATAAGCATCTTTCTGGGGGAAGCAATAGCAGGGGGGCTCAATAGCCACAGGGGTTCTTTCGCAAAGTGGGTTTTTTCGATAAGTGGACGCACTTCTGACTCTGCACTTATCTGAAGATATATTCTTTGTCTCTTTGCAGGTATGTTTCAGCTGTGAGCAATCCACCCTGAATTGAAACTGGAAAGTGTTTTGCCTAGTTTAAATTTGATATGGTATGTTGTGTTTGCTTAGCCCTCTATAGACCTGTCCACATTTCAATGCTTTATCTGGCTTGTCTTGCCCAAAAATTATGGCCCAGTGACTTTTAGTGCCCTCTTTCCAATCTGTCTCTGTAGTAAGAATTTTGGCCTGTTGACCAGCAAACCTTTATTACCTCCTGATTAGATAATTGAAAAGCACCCACCCCCTATCCCCATCAGTATAAATATAAGCATCTTTCTGGGGGAAGCAATAGCAGGGGGGCTCAATAGCCACAGGGGTTCTTTCGCAAAGTGGTTTTTTTCGATAAGTGGACGCACTTCTGACTCTGCACTTATCTGAAGATATATTCTTTGTCTCTTTGCAGGTATGTTTCAGCTGTGAGCAATCCACCCTGAATTGAAACTGGAAAGTGTTTTGCCTAGTTTAAATTTGCTATGGTATGTTGTGTTTGCTTAGCCCTCTATAGACCTGTCCACATTTCAATGCTTTATCTGGCTTGTCTTGCCCAAAAATTATGGCCCAGTGACTTTTAGTGCCCTCTTTCCAATCTGTCTCTGTAGTAAGAATTTTGGCCTGTTGACCAGCAAACCTTTATTACCTCCTGATTAGATAATTGAAAAGCACCCACCCCCTATCCCCATCAGTATAAATATAAGCATCTTTCTGGGGGAAGCAATAGCAGGGGGGCTCAATAGCCACAGGGGTTCTTTCGCAAAGTGGGTTTTTTCGATAAGTGGACGCACTTCTGACTCTGCACTTATCTGAAGATATATTCTTTGTCTCTTTGCAGGTATGTTTCAGCTGTGAGCAATCCACCCTGAATTGAAACTGGAAAGTGTTTTGCCTAGTTTAAATTTGATATGGTATGTTGTGTTTGCTTAGCCCTCTATAGACCTGTCCACATTTCAATGCTTTATCTGGCTTGTCTTGCCCAAAAATTATGGCCCAGTGACTTTTAGTGCCCTCTTTCCAATCTGTCTCTGTAGTAAGAATTTTGGCCTGTTGACCAGCAAACCTTTATTACCTCCTGATTAGATAATTGAAAAGCACCCACCCCCTATCCCCATCAGTATAAATATAAGCATCTTTCTGGGGGAAGCAATAGCAGGGGGGCTCAATAGCCACAGGGGTTCTTTCGCAAAGTGGGTTTTTTCGATAAGTGGACGCACTTCTGACTCTGCACTTATCTGAAGATATATTCTTTGTCTCTTTGCAGGTATGTTTCAGCTGTGAGCAATCCACCCTGAATTGAAACTGGAAAGTGTTTTGCCTAGTTTAAATTTGCTATGGTATGTTGTGTTTGCTTAGCCCTCTATAGACCTGTCCACATTTCAATGCTTTATCTGGCTTGTCTTGCCCAAAAATTATGGCCCAGTGACTTTTAGTGCCCTCTTTCCAATCTGTCTCTGTAGTAAGAATTTTGGCCTGTTGACCAGCAAACCTTTATTACCTCCTGATTAGGGATGGGCCCGGTGCTCGATTCGAACCCATGTTCGAATCGAGCATCGGGCGTTCGCTCGCTCGTCGAGCCCAGAACTATTTGGGCCGTTCGCATCACATTCGTGTGATGCGAGCGGCCCCGCAATGCATTGCGGCCGGCGCGGCCGGCGCAGTGCATTGCTGGCTGATGATTGGCCAAGCATGCACTGTGACCCCGCATGCTTGGCCAATCACAGCGCCCGAAACTCGGAGAGCAATAATTGGCTACAGGCAGGACGCCTGTAGCCAATTACAGCTCAGGGGCTTTAGTACACGCCCCACCATTTAAAAGGCCGCCACGCCATCGGCCCCGGTCACATGAGTTCCGGCTTTAGGAGAGATTAGTCTGCTGATTCTGTCTTTGCTTGATACTGAAAGATTTGCTCTTCTTTGCTAAACCATTGGCTATTTCTTTGCTAAACCATTGCTACCTAAGTCATTGATCGTTCATTGCTGCTGATTGCACAGTTAGTGTGTTATTAGCTGCTGCTGGGGATTAGTCTGGTGCGTGCTTACTGTTAGTACAGTATTGCAGTAGTACCAACCGCAGTGCTGTTAGCACAGCATTGCACCCCAACAGCACCCATAGGACTTCTAGTGTGTTAGTGGCAGCAAACAGAGCTCCTATATTTTCTTCTCAGCAGCACCCATAGGACTTCTAGTGTGTTAGTGGCAGCAAACAGAGCTCCTATATTTTCTTCTCAGCACCACCCATAGGACTTCTAGTGTGTTAGTGGCAGCAAACAGAGCTCCTATATTTTCTTCTCAGCAGCACCCATAGGACTTCTAGTGTGTTAGTGGCAGCAAACAGAGCTCCTATATTTTCTTCTCAGCAGCACCCATAGGACTTCTAGTGTGTTAGTGGCAGCAAACAGAGCTCCTATATTTTCTTCTCAGCAGCACCCATAGGACTTCTAGTGTGTTAGTGGCATCACACAGAGCTCCTATATTTTCTTCTCAGCAGCACCCATAGGACTTCTAGTGTGTTAGTGGCAGCAAACAGAGCTCCTATATTTTCTTCTCAGCAGCACCCATAGGACTTCTAGTGTGTTAGTGGCAGCAAACAGAGCTCCTATATTTTCTTCTCAGCAGCACCCATAGGACTTCTAGTGTGTTAGTGGCAGCAAACAGAGCTCCTATATTTTCTTCTCAGCAGCACCCATAGGACTTCTAGTGTGTTAGTGGCAGCAAACAGAGCTCCTATATTTTCTTCTCAGCAGCACCCATAGGACTTCTAGTGTGTTAGTGGCAGCAAACAGAGCTCCTATATTTTCTTCTCAGCAGCACCCATAGGACTTCTAGTGTGTTAGTGGCATCACACAGAGCTCCTATATTTTCTTCTCAGCAGCACCCATAGGACTTCTAGTGTGTTAGTGGCAGCAAACAGAGCTCCTATATTTTCTGCTCAGCAGCACCCATAGGACTTCTAGTGTGTTAGTGGCATCACACAGAGCTCCTATATTTTCTTCTCAGCAGCACCCATAGGACTTCTAGTGTGTTAGTGGCATCACACAGAGCTCCTATATTTTCTTCTCAGCAGCACCCATAGGACTTCTAGTGTGTTAGTGGCATCACACAGAGCTCCTATATTTTCTTCTCAGCAGCACCCATAGGACTTCTAGTGTGTTAGTGGCAGCAAACAGAGCTCCTATATTTTCTTCTCAGCAGCACCCATAGGACTTCTAGTGTGTTAGTGGCAGCAAACAGAGCTCCTATATTTTCTTCTCAGCAGCACCCATAGGACTTCTAGTGTGTTAGTGGCATCACACAGAGCTCCTATATTTTCTTCTCAGCAGCACCCATAGGACTTCTAGTGTGTTAGTGGCAGCAAACAGAGCTCCTATATTTTCTTCTCAGCAGCACCCATAGGACTTCTAGTGTGTTAGTGGCAGCAAACAGAGCTCCTATATTTTCTTCTCAGCAGCACCCATAGGACTTCTAGTGTGTTAGTGGCATCACACAGAGCTCCTATATTTTCTTCTCAGCAGCACCCATAGGACTTCTAGTGTGTTAGTGGCATCACACAGAGCTCCTATATTTTCTTCTCAGCAGCACCCATAGGACTTCTAGTGTGTTAGTGGCAGCAAACAGAGCTCCTATATTTTCTTCTCAGCAGCACCCATAGGACTTCTAGTGTGTTAGTGGCATCACACAGAGCTCCTATATTTTCTTCTCAGCAGCACCCATAGGACTTCTAGTGTGTTAGTGGCAGCAAACAGAGCTCCTATATTTTCTTCTCAGCAGCACCCATAGGACTTCTAGTGTGTTAGTGGCAGCAAACAGAGCTCCTATATTTTCTTCTCAGCAGCACCCATAGGACTTCTAGTGTGTTAGTGGCATCACACAGAGCTCCTATATTTTCTTCTCAGAAGCACCCATAGGACTTCTAGTGTGTTAGTGGCATCACACAGAGCTCCTATATTTTCTTCTCAGCAGCACCCATAGGACTTCTAGTGTGTTAGTGGCAGCAAACAGAGCTCCTATATTTTCTTCTCAGCAGCACCCATAGGACTTCTAGTGTGTTAGTGGCATCACACAGAGCTCCTATATTTTCTTCTCAGCAGCACCCATAGGACTTCTAGTGTGTTAGTGGCAGCAAACAGAGCTCCTATATTTTCTTCTCAGCAGCACCCATAGGACTTCTAGTGTGTTAGTGGCATCACACAGAGCTCCTATATTTTCTTCTCAGCAGCACCCATAGGACTTCTAGTGTGTTAGTGGCAGCAAACAGAGCTCCTATATTTTCTTCTCAGCAGCACCCATAGGACTTCTAGTGTGTTAGTGGCAGCAAACAGAGCTCCTATATTTTCTTCTCAGCAGCACCCATAGGACTTCTAGTGTGTTAGTGGCAGCAAACAGAGCTCCTATATTTTCTTCTCAGCAGCACCCATAGGACTTCTAGTGTGTTAGTGGCATCACACAGAGCTCCTATATTTTCTTCTCAGCAGCACCCATAGGACTTCTAGTGTGTTAGTGGCAGCAAACAGCTCCTATATTTTCTGCTCAGCAGCACCCATAGGACTTCTAGTGTGTTAGTGGCAGCAAACAGAGCTCCTATATTTTCTTGTCAGCAGCACACATAGTACCTATAGTGTGTTAGTGTCAGCACCCATAGGACCTACAGTGTGTTGTGAGCACACATAGGAGTTCTATTTTTTATACTATATACACTACCGACTACAATGGCTGGAAGACCGCCAAGGAGAGGCAGAGCGTGCCGAGGCAAGAACACAGGGCAGGCAGGCTCTGTTTCTAGAGACAACAGTGCTGGCCGTGGACGTGGTCGTGCATCGTCATCAGCACGTGGCCATGGGACACGCTTGTCTTTGTTTTCGGCAGCTGGACATGTGGAGCCGCATCATGCCGAAGGCTTGGTAGAATGGATGACCAAGCCCTCCTCATCCTCCTCATCCTCTCTCACCCAGGCTCAGGGTACTGGCAGAGCAGCTGCCAACGCGTACTCAACGGCATCATCAGCCACCCCTTCCCTAGACCCACCATGTCCTCCTGAGGAGTCCCCCGAACTGTTTGAGCACAGTGTTGGGTACATGCTCCAGGAGGATGCCCAACGATTCGAAGGCTCGGATGATGATACCCAGCTTGAGGAAGTCAGTAGTGTGCGCGCAGAGAAAGGGGATGCTGAAGGACAGCAATCTGGCAGTAGTGTTCCACCAGCTGCAGCTTACTGCCAGGTTTGCTCTAGTGGTGAAGAGGGAGGGGATGATGAGGTCACTGACTCCACGTGGGTGCCTGAAGGGAGAGAGGAGGAGGAGGAGGAGGAGGATGCAGCGTCACATGTCCAACGAGGCAGGATGCCCCCTGGAGGCCAGCTAGAGGCCAGCACAGCAACTGTACCACACCGCAGAGCTCCGCCTGTGCAGGGCGCTGCCTCTGCACGTTATCACAAAAGTTCTTTGGTGTGGGCCTTTTTTGAGACGAGTGCATCAGATCGCACCACTGCTATTTGCAATATTTGTCTCAAGCGTACCTCGCGTGGCCAAAACATCAGCCGCTTGGGCACCACAAGCATGAGCAGACATATGTCGACCTGCCATGCAGCTCGTTGGCAAGCACACATAAAAGACCCACACCAAAGAACAAAGCGGACCTCTCCTTGCTCCTCATCAGCTGGGATCTCCATCCCCACTATATCTTCAGTCCTCTCTGAAAGCTGCTCTGAGAGGACTGAAGGTGTAGAATTAGGTGTGTCACAACCAAGTACTTGCAGTACACCGACGTCCGATTGTAGCAGGCAAATTTCCCTGCCCCAGCTGCTGGACCGTCGAAAGAAGTATACTCCCAGCCATCCACATGCCCAGCGGTTGAATGCTAGCTTGGCTAAATTGCTAGCACTTCAACTGCTGCCTTTTCAGTTGATAGACTCGGCCCCCTTCCGTGAGTTTGTTCAATGTGCGGTTCCTCAGTGGCAGGTTCCCAAACGCCACTTTTTCTCACGGAAGGCAATTCCGTCTCTCTACTGGCATGTGGAAGGCAATGTCCATGCCTCGCTGGACAGGGCGGTCAGCGGTAAGGTGCATATTACCGCTGACTCATGGTCCAGCAGGCATGGACAGGGACGTTATCTTTCTTTCACGGCCCATTGGGTCACTCTATTGGTAGCTGGGAGGGATGCAGGACAAGGTGCAGTAGTGTTGGAGGTTGTTCCGCCACCACGCCTCCAAAATGCTACTACTGGTTGTGACACACCTCTCTCCTCCACCCCCTCCTCTTCTTCTTCCTCCATGTCCTCTTCGAGTGCTCTGTCCTCGGAACCAGCGGTGCTCCGTAGGCGTACAAGGGGCTACGCGAGTACGCAGGCAAAAAGATGCCATGCCGTGCTTGCGCTGGTGTGTTTGGGGGACAGGAGCCACACTGGGCCAGAGGTTCTGGCAGCTCTGCAGGGGCAGGCCGAGAGGTGGTTGACGCCACGCCAGCTTAAGCCAGGAATGGTCGTTTCTGATAATGGCACCAACCTCCTCTCCGCCCTGCGACAGGGGCAGCTCACCCATGTGCCCTGTATGGCTCACGTCCTCAACCTGGTGGTGCAGCGGTTCTTGGGCAGGTTCCCAGGCTTACAGGATGTCCTGAGGCAGGCCAGGAAAGTCTGTGTGCATTTCCGCCGATCTTATAATGCCAGTGCTCGGCTGACTGAGCTGCAAAAGGAGCTGAACCTGCCCAAGAACCGCCTAATATGTGACATGCCCACCAGGTGGAACTCAACGTTGGCCATGCTGCAGCGACTGCACACGCAGCAGAGGGCCATCAATGAGTACCTTTGCGACTACGGCACCAGGACAGGGTCAGGGGAGCTTGGCTTTTTTTCCCCACGCCAGTGGAGCATGATCAGGGATGCATGCACTGTCCTCTCACCATTTGAGGAGGCCACGAGGATGGTGAGCAGTGACAGTGCATGCATCAGTGACACTGTACCTCTTGTCCACCTGTTGGAGCATACGCTGCGTGGGATAATGGACAGGGCACTTGAGGCAGAACAGAGGCAGGAAGAGGAGGACTTCCTTGTCTCTCAAGGCCCCCTTTATCCAGACAATGTTCCTTCTGTCCCACCCATCACACAGGAAGAGGAGGAGGAGGAGGAGGAGGATTGTGTGAGCATGGAGGTGGAGCCTGGCACTCAGCATCAGCAGCAGCAGTCTTTTAGGGATGATGTACAGTCCCAACAAACCAGTGGACTTGTACGTGGCTGGGAGGAGGTGGCTGGCGATCATGTCATCCTCAGTGACCCAGAAGACTCCGGACCGAATGCCTCAGCTAACCTACGCTGCATGGCCTCCCTGATCCTGCAAAGCCTGCGGAAGGATCCTCGTGTTCTTCGGATCAAGGAGAGTGACCATTACTGGCTGGCCACTCTCCTTGATCCACGGTACAAGGGTAAGGTTGCGGACCTTATCTTGCCGTCGCAGAGGGAGCAGAGGATGAGACATCTCAGGGAGGCCTTGCAGAAAGGTCTGTGCAACGCGTTCCCAGAAACTGGGAGGTTACAAACTCCTGGTCCTGGACGACGAGTTGCTGAGGCTTCGGTCAGTAGCAGAAGGAGCGGTGGGGAAGGTGGACGTCTGACCGATGCGTTCAGACAATTTTTTAGTCCGCAGCCCCAAGGTATGATCGGTTCCAGCAACCATCGCCAGCGTCTGATATACATGGTGCAGGAATACCTAGGGGCAAGGTCAGACTTGGACACCTTTCCCACCGAAAATCCTCTGGCTTACTGGGTCCTGAGGATGGATCACTGGCCAGAGCTTGCACAGTATGCAATTGAGCTACTGGCCTGTCCTGCATCCAGCGTTCTTTCCGAACGCACATTCAGTGCTGCTGGAGGATTTGTCACCGATCATAGGGTGCGCCTGTCCACCGACTCGGTTGATCGACTGACCTTCATAAAAATGAATCAGTCTTGGATCACCACCAGCTACCAGACACCTGAAGCGGATATAACGGAATAATTTATAATGTCACATCCCTTCAAGACTGCCTATGCTGATGCTGAGTGACTGTCCTGTTATGTTCACTGACTATCCTCTTCCTCCTCCTCAATGATCCATGCCACCACACCAGTGCCTAAGGCACAATTTTTCAGCCCCTGTATAACAGGGGCGTGTAATTACAATTTTTTAAAAAGATGCTTCGCAACAGGTGTGACTGCTGTGCTCAGAGTACAGTATCTGTGAGGGGTTGCAGTGTTGTGGCACCAGCACCAGTGCCTAAGGCACAATTTTTCAGCCCCTGTATAACAGGGGCGTGTAATTACAATTTTTTAAAAAGATGCTTCACAACAGGTGTGACTGCTGTGCTCCAAGTACAGTATCTGTGAGGGGTTGCAGTGTTGTGGCACCAGCACCAATGCCTAAGGCACAATTTTTCAGCCCCTGTTTAACAGGGGCGTGTAATTACAAATCTTGATCTAATAGTTCACAGCAGGGCCCATTCCTGCGCCCACCAAGAGTAACTATGAGGGCCTACAGTCTTGTGGCAACACCGTCCACCACCACCACCAAAGGCCCAATTTTTCTGCCCTGTTCAACAGGTGCATGCAATTACAAATCTTGATCTAATAACTCACAGCAGGGCCCATTCCTGCACCCACCAAGAGTAACTGTGAGGGCTTACAGTCTTGTGGCAACACCGTCCACCACCACCACCACCACCACCAAAGGCCCAATTTTTCTGCCCGGTTCAACAGGTGCATGCAAGTACAAATCTTGATCTATTAACTCACAGCAGGGCCCATTCCTGTGCCCACCAATCTTGTGGCTACACCAACATCTAATAGGGCAAATTTCTGCAGAGTATATACGGCAGGCCCCTACTTTCAAACATCCAACTTACAAACGACTCCTACTTGCAAACGGCAAGAGAAAACAGGAAGTGAGAGGAAATCTACCCCTAGGAAGGAAAATTCTATCCTGTTAGATTTAATTTGGGAAAAAGGTATCTCCTCTCTACTGATGCTTTATCACCAATCCTTGTTTCAATTAAAACCCCACTTTTCCAAAAACATTTGTCATTGGGACGGAAAGTGAGGTGACATGTTCTGAACAGATGTGCAAAGACAGCAAATGTTACAGGGGTGATAACCCCTCCCTATGTTCTCCAAAAAGCTTAAAAATTGATTTTTTTGGGATGTAGCTACACTTCATAATGTACCTGTTCAGATTCTACTTAAGAACAAACCTACAGTCCATGTCTTGTTTGCACCACCTATATACTGCTGTTCAGAGTATATAGGGTTGTAGGTATAGGGTTTTATTTTGGGTGCGGGGTCCCCCTTAGTATCCATACAAGACCCAAAGGGGCTGGGGTGGGGGGGGGGGTGATGGGGTAGCCATGCTATTTTTCTCAAGGATTTTCAGCCATATGGCGGCCAGGACAAGACATGACATTAAAGCCGCAAGTGGTTTTAAATGGCTTCTTTTTTTCCTTTACAAATGTCATTTTGTGCAAGGACAGTTCTAAACACGGGAAACACATGCCACTTCACAGGCATACTTTAGACACCCCCCAGGTACCGTATTTAAAGGAAAATTTCACTTCTTTTCACTTTATGCATCATTAAAATGACTGCTCCCGAAAAAACTTTAGTTTTTAAAATTTCTTTTTGCATTGATATATGTCCCCTGGGGCAGGACCCGGGTCCCCAAACCTGTTTTATAACATTAACATGCATATTGGCCGTTGTAATTAGCAATTTTGATTTTGAACGTTCGCGTCCATTATAACGAATAGGGTTCGAAAATTCGCGCGAACTTTCGGTCCGTTCGAAGGTTCTGGTGCGAACCGAACCCGGGGGTGTTCGGCTCATCCCTACTCCTGATTAGATAATTGAAAAGCACCCACCCCCTATCCCCATCAGTATAAATATAAGCATCTTTCTGGGGGAAGCAATAGCAGGGGGGCTCAATAGCCACAGGGGTTCTTTCGCAAAGTGGGTTTTTTCGATAAGTGGACGCACTTCTGACTCTGCACTTATCTGAAGATATATTCTTTGTCTCTTTGCAGGTATGTTTCAGCTGGGAGCAATCCACCCTGAATTGAAACTGGAAAGTGTTTTGCCTAGTTTAAATTTGATATGGTATGTTGTGTTTGCTTAGCCCTCTATAGACCTGTCCACATTTCAATGCTTTATCTGGCTTGTCTTGCCCAAAAATTATGGCCCAGTGACTTTTAGTGCCCTCTTTCCAATCTGTCTCTGTAGTAAGAATTTTGGCCTGTTGACCAGCAAACCTTTATTACCTCCTGATTAGATAATTGAAAAGCACCCACCCCCTATCCCCATCAGTATAAATATAAGCATCTTTCTGGGGGAAGCAATAGCAGGGGGGCTCAATAGCCACAGGGGTTCTTTCGCAAAGTGGGTTTTTTCGATAAGTGGACGCACTTCTGACTCTGCACTTATCTGAAGATATATTCTTTGTCTCTTTGCAGGGATGTTTCAGCTGTGAGCAATCCACCCTGAATTGAAACTGGAAAGTGTTTTGCCTAGTTTAAATTTGATATGGCATGTTGTGTTTGCTTAGCCCTCTATAGACCTGTCCACATTTCAATGCTTTATCTGGCTTGTCTTGCCCAAAAATTATGGCCCAGTGACTTTTAGTGCCCTCTTTCCAATCTGTCTCTGTAGTAAGAATTTTGGCCTGTTGACCAGCAAACCTTTATTACCTCCTGATTAGATAATTGAAAAGCACCCACCCCCTATCCCCATCAGTATAAATATAAGCATCTTTCTGGGGGAAGCAATAGCAGGGGGGCTCAATAGCCACAGGGGTTCTTTCGCAAAGTGGGTTTTTTCGATAAGTGGATGCACTTCTGACTCTGCACTTATCTGAAGATATGTTCTTTGTCTCTTTGCAGGTATGTTTCAGCTGTGAGCAATCCACCCTGAATTCAAACTGGAAAGTGTTTTGCCAAGTTTAAATTTGATATGGTATGTTGTGTTTGCTTAGCCCTCTATAGACCTGTCCACATTTCAATGCTTTATCTGGCTTGTCTTGCCCAAAAATTATGGCCCAGTGACTTTTAATGCCCTCTTTCCAATCTGTCTCTGTAGTAAGAATTTTGGCCTGTTGACCAGCAAACCTTTATTACCTCCTGATTAGATAATTGAAAAGCACCCACCCCCTATCCCCATCAGTATAAATATAAGCATCTTTCTGGGGGAAGCAATAGCAGGGGGGCTCAATAGCCACAGGGGTTCTTTCGCAAAGTGGGTTTTTTCGATAAGTGGACGCACTTCTGACTCTGCACTTATCTGAAGATATATTCTTTGTCTCTTTGCAGGTATGTTTCAGCTGTGAGCAATCCACCCTGAATTGAAACTGGAAAGTGTTTTGCCTAGTTTAAATTTGATATGGTATGTTGTGTTTGCTTAGCCCTCTATAGACCTGTCCACATTTCAATGCTTTATCTGGCTTGTCTTGCCCAATAATTATGGTCCAGTGACTTTTAGTGCCCTCTTTCCAGTCTGTCTCTGCAGTAAGAATTTTGGCCTGTTGACCAGCAAACCTTTATTACCTCCTGATTAGATAATTGAAAAACACCCACCCCCTATCCCCATCAGTATAAATATAAGCATCTTTCTGGGGGAAGCAATAGCAGGGGGGCTCAATAGCCACAGGGGTTCTTTCGCAAAGTGGTTTTTTTCGATAAGTGGACGCACTTCTGACTCTGCACTTATCTGAAGATATATTCTTTGTCTCTTTGCAGGTATGTTTCAGCTGTGAGCAATCCACCCTGAATTGAAACTGGAAAGTGTTTTGCCTAGTTTAAATTTGATATGGTATGTTGTGTTTGCTTAGCCCTCTATAGACCTGTCCACATTTCAATGCTTTATCTGGCTTGTCTTGCCCAAAAATTATGGCCCAGTGACTTTTAGTGCCCTCTTTCCAATCTGTCTCTGTAGTAAGAATTTTGGCCTGTTGACCAGCAAACCTTTATTACCTCCTGATTAGATAATTGAAAAGCACCCACCCCCTATCCCCATCAGTATAAATATAAGCATCTTTCTGGGGGAAGCAATAGCAGGGGGGCTCAATAGCCACAGGAGTTCTTTCGCAAAGTGGGTTTTTTTGATAAGTGGACGCACTTCTGACTCTGCACTTATCTGAAGATATATTCTTTGTCTCTTTGCAGGTATGTTTCAGCTGTGAGCAATCCACCCTGAATTGAAACTGGAAAGTGTTTTGCCTAGTTTAAATTTGCTATGGTATGTTGTGTTTGCTTAGCCCTCTATAGACCTGTCCACATTTCAATGCTTTATCTGGCTTGTCTTGCCCAAAAATTATGGCCCAGTGACTTTTAGTGCCCTCTTTCCAATCTGTCTCTGTAGTAAGAATTTTGGCCTGTTGACCAGCAAACCTTTATTACCTCCTGATTAGATAATTGAAAAGCACCCACCCCCTATCCCCATCAGTATAAATATAAGCATCTTTCTGGGGGAAGCAATAGCAGGGGGGCTCAATAGCCACAGGGGTTCTTTCGCAAAGTGGGTTTTTTCGATAAGTGGACGCACTTCTGACTCTGCACTTTTCTGAAGATATATTCTTTGTCTCTTTGCAGGTATGTTTCAGCTGTGAGCAATCCACCCTGAATTGAAACTGGAAAGTGTTTTGCCTAGTTTAAATTTGATATGGTATGTTGTGTTTGCTTAGCCCTCTATAGACCTGTCCACATTTCAATGCTTTATCTGTCTTGTCTTGCCCAAAAATTATGGCCCAGTGACTTTTAGTGCCCTCTTTCCAATCTCTCTGTAGTAAGAATTTTGGCCTGTTGACCAGCAAACCTTTATTACCTCCTGATTAGATAATTGAAAAGCACCCACCCCCTATCCCCATCAGTATAAATATAAGCATCTTTCTGGGGGAAGCAATAGCAGGGGGGCTCAATAGCCACAGGGGTTCTTTCGCAAAGTGGGTTTTTTCGATAAGTGGACGCACTTCTGACTCTGCACTTATCTGAAGATATATTCTTTGTCTCTTTGCAGGTATGTTTCAGCTGTGAGCAATCCACCCTGAATTGAAACTGGAAAGTGTTTTGCCTAGTTTAAATTTGATATGGTATGTTGTGTTTGCTTAGCCCTCTATAGACCTGTCCACATTTCAATGCTTTATCTGGCTTGTCTTGCCCAAAAATTATGGCCCAGTGACTTTTAGTGCCCTCTTTCCAATCTGTCTCTGTAGTAAGAATTTTGGCCTGTTGACCAGCAAACCTTTATTACCTCCTGATTAGATAATTGAAAAGCACCCACCCCCTATCCCCATCAGTATAAATATAAGCATCTTTCTGGGGGAAGCAATAGCAGGGGGGCTCAATAGCCACAGGGGTTCTTTCGCAAAGTGGGTTTTTTCGATAAGTGGACGCACTTCTGACTCTGCACTTATCTGAAGATATATTCTATGTCTCTTTGCAGGTATGTTTCAGCTGTGAGCAATCCACCCTGAATTGAAACTGGAAAGTGTTTTGCCTAGTTTAAATTTGATATGGTATGTTGTGTTTGCTTAGCCCTCTATAGACCTGTCCACATTTCAATGCTTTATCTGGCTTGTCTTGCCCAAAAATTATGGCCCAGTGACTTTTATTGCCCTCTTTCCAATCTGTCTCTGTAGTAAGAATTTTGGCCTGTTGACCAGCAAACCTTTATTACCTCCTGATTAGATAATTGAAAAGCACCCACCCCCTATCCCCATCAGTATAAATATAAGCATCTTTCTGGGGGAAGCAATAGCAGGGGGGCTCAATAGCCACAGGGGTTCTTTCGCAAAGTGGTTTTTTTCGATAAGTGGACGCACTTCTGACTCTGCACTTATCTGAAGATATATTCTTTGTCTCTTTATAGGTATGTTTCAGCTGTGAGCAATCCACCCTGAATTGAAACTGGAAAGTGTTTTGCCTAGTTTAAATTTGCTATGGTATGTTGTGTTTGCTTAGCCCTCTATAGACCTGTCCACATTTCAATGCTTTATCTGGCTTGTCTTGCCCAAAAATTATGGCCCAGTGACTTTTAGTGCCCTCTTTCCAATCTGTCTCTGTAGTAAGAATTTTGGCCTGTTGACCAGCAAACCTTTATTACCTCCTGATTAGATAATTGAAAAGCACCCACCCCCTATCCCCATCAGTATAAATATAAGCATCTTTCTGGGGGAAGCAATAGCAGGGGGGCTCAATAGCCACAGGGGTTCTTTCGCAAAGTGGGTTTTTTCGATAAGTGGACGCACTTCTGACTCTGCACTTATCTGAAGATATATTCTTTGTCTCTTTGCAGGTATGTTTCAGCTGTGAGCAATCCACCCTGAATTGAAACTGGAAAGTGTTTTGCCTAGTTTAAATTTGCTATGGTATGTTGTGTTTGCTTAGCCCTCTATAGACCTGTCCACATTTCAATGCTTTATCTGGCTTGTCTTGCCCAAAAATTATGGCCCAGTGACTTTTAGTGCCCTCTTTCCAATCTGTCTCTGTAGTAAGAATTTTGGCCTGTTGACCAGCAAACCTTTATTACCTCCTGATTAGATAATTGAAAAGCACCCACCCCCTATCCCCATCAGTATAAATATAAGCATCTTTCTGGGGGAAGCAATAGCAGGGGGGCTCAATAGCCACAGGGGTTCTTTCGCAAAGTGGGTTTTTTCGATAAGTGGACGCACTTCTGACTCTGCACTTATCTGAAGATATATTCTTTGTCTCTTTGCAGGTATGTTTCAGCTGTGAGCAATCCACCCTGAATTGAAACTGGAAAGTGTTTTGCCTAGTTTAAATTTGATATGGTATGTTGTGTTTGCTTAGCCCTCTATAGACCTGTCCACATTTCAATGCTTTATCTGGCTTGTCTTGCCCAAAAATTATGGCCCAGTGACTTTTAGTGCCCTCTTTCCAATCTGTCTCTGTAGTAAGAATTTTGGCCTGTTGACCAGCAAACCTTTATTACCTCCTGATTAGATAATTGAAAAGCACCCACCCCCTATCCCCATCAGTATAAATATAAGCATCTTTCTGGGGGAAGCAATAGCAGGGGGGCTCAATAGCCACAGGGGTTCTTTCGCAAAGTGGGTTTTTTCGATAAGTGGACGCACTTCTGACTCTGCACTTATCTGAAGATATATTCTTTGTCTCTTTGCAGGTATGTTTCAGCTGTGAGCAATCCACCCTGAATTGAAACTGGAAAGTGTTTTGCCTAGTTTAAATTTGATATGGTATGTTGTGTTTGCTTAGCCCTCTATAGACCTGTCCACATTTCAATGCTTTATCTGGCTTGTCTTGCCCAAAAATTATGGCCCAGTGACTTTTAGTGCCCTCTTTCCAATCTGTCTCTGTAGTAAGAATTTTGGCCTGTTGACCAGCAAACCTTTATTACCTCCTGATTAGATAATTGAAAAGCACCCACCCCCTATCCCCATCAGTATAAATATAAGCATCTTTCTGGGGGAAGCAATAGCAGGGGGGCTCAATAGCCACAGGGGTTCTTTCGCAAAGTGGTTTTTTTAGATAAGTGGACGCACTTCTGACTCTGCACTTATCTGAAGATATATTCTTTGTCTCTTTATAGGTATGTTTCAGCTGTGAGCAATCCACCCTGAATTGAAACTGGAAAGTGTTTTGCCTAGTTTAAATTTGCTATGGTATGTTGTGTTTGCTTAGCCCTCTATAGACCTGTCCACATTTCAATGCTTTATCTGGCTTGTCTTGCCCAAAAATTATGGCCCAGTGACTTTTAGTGCCCTCTTTCCAATCTGTCTCTGTAGTAAGAATTTTGGCCTGTTGACCAGCAAACCTTTATTACCTCCTGATTAGATAATTGAAAAGCACCCACCCCCTATCCCCATCAGTATAAATATAAGCATCTTTCTGGGGGAAGCAATAGCAGGGGGGCTCAATAGCCACAGGGGTTCTTTCGCAAAGTGGGTTTTTTCGATAAGTGGACGCACTTCTGACTCTGCACTTATCTGAAGATATATTCTTTGTCTCTTTATAGGTATGTTTCAGCTGTGAGCAATCCACCCTGAATTGAAACTGGAAAGTGTTTTGCCTAGTTTAAATTTGCTATGGTATGTTGTGTTTGCTTAGCCCTCTATAGACCTGTCCACATTTCAATGCTTTATCTGGCTTGTCTTGCCCAAAAATTATGGCCCAGTGACTTTTAGTGCCCTCTTTCCAATCTGTCTCTGTAGTAAGAATTTTGGCCTGTTGACCAGCAAACCTTTATTACCTCCTGATTAGATAATTGAAAAGCACCCACCCCCTATCCCCATCAGTATAAATATAAGCATCTTTCTGGGGGAAGCAATAGCAGGGGGGCTCAATAGCCACAGGGGTTCTTTCGCAAAGTGGGTTTTTTCGATAAGTGGACGCACTTCTGACTCTGCACTTTTCTGAAGATATATTCTTTGTCTCTTTGCAGGTATGTTTCAGCTGTGAGCAATCCACCCTGAATTGAAACTGGAAAGTGTTTTGCCTAGTTTAAATTTGCTATGGTATGTTGTGTTTGCTTAGCCCTCTATAGACCTGTCCACATTTCAATGCTTTATCTGTCTTGTCTTGCCCAAAAATTATGGCCCAGTGACTTTTAGTGCCCTCTTTCCAATCTGTCTCTGTAGTAAGAATTTTGGCCTGTTGACCAGCAAACCTTTATTACCTCCTGATTAGATAATTGAAAAGCACCCACCCCCTATCCCCATCAGTATAAATATAAGCATCTTTCTGGGGGAAGCAATAGCAGGGGGGCTCAATAGCCACAGGGGTTCTTTCGCAAAGTGGGTTTTTTCGATAAGTGGACGCACTTCTGACTCTGCACTTATCTGAAGATATATTCTTTGTCTCTTTGCAGGTATGTTTCAGCTGTGAGCAATCCACCCTGAATTGAAACTGGAAAGTGTTTTGCCTAGTTTAAATTTGATATGGTATGTTGTGTTTGCTTAGCCCTCTATAGACCTGTCCACATTTCAATGCTTTATCTGGCTTGTCTTGCCCAAAAATTATGGCCCAGTGACTTTTAGTGCCCTCTTTCCAATCTGTCTCTGTAGTAAGAATTTTGGCCTGTTGACCAGCAAACCTTTATTACCTCCTGATTAGATAATTGAAAAGCACCCACCCCCTATCCCCATCAGTATAAATATAAGCATCTTTCTGGGGGAAGCAATAGCAGGGGGGCTCAATAGCCACAGGGGTTCTTTCGCAAAGTGGGTTTTTTCGATAAGCGGACGCACTTCTGACTCTGCACTTATCTGAAGATATATTCTTTGTCTCTTTGCAGGTATGTTTCAGCTGTGAGCAATCCACCCTGAATTGAAACTGGAAAGTGTTTTGCCTAGTTTAAATTTGATATGGTATGTTGTGTTTGCTTAGCCCTCTATAGACCTGTCCACATTTCAATGCTTTATCTGGCTTGTCTTGCCCAAAAATTATGGCCCAGTGACTTTTAGTGCCCTCTTTCCAATCTGTCTCTGTAGTAAGAATTTTGGCCTGTTGACCAGCAAACCTTTATTACCTCCTGATTAGATAATTGAAAAGCACCCACCCCCTATCCCCATCAGTATAAATATAAGCATCTTTCTGGGGGAAGCAATAGCAGGGGGGCTCAATAGCCACAGGGGTTCTTTCGCAAAGTGGGTTTTTTCGATAAGTGGACGCACTTCTGACTCTGCACTTATCTGAAGATATATTCTTTGTCTCTTTGCAGGTATGTTTCAGCTGTGAGCAATCCACCCTGAATTGAAACTGGAAAGTGTTTTGCCTAGTTTAAATTTGATATGGTATGTTGTGTTTGCTTAGCCCTCTATAGACCTGTCCACATTTCAATGCTTTATCTGGCTTGTCTTGCCCAAAAATTATGGCCCAGTGACTTTTAGTGCCCTCTTTCCAATCTGTCTCTGTAGTAAGAATTTTGGCCTGTTGACCAGCAAACCTTTATTACCTCCTGATTAGATAATTGAAAAGCACCCACCCCCTATCCCCATCAGTATAAATATAAGCATCTTTCTGGGGGAAGCAATAGCAGGGGGGCTCAATAGCCACAGGGGTTCTTTCGCAAAGTGGTTTTTTTCGATAAGTGGACGCACTTCTGACTCTGCACTTATCTGAAGATATATTCTTTGTCTCTTTGCAGGTATGTTTCAGCTGTGAGCAATCCACCCTGAATTGAAACTGGAAAGTGTTTTGCCTAGTTTAAATTTGATATGGTATGTTGTGTTTGCTTAGCCCTCTATAGACTTGTCCACATTTCAATGCTTTATCTGGCTTGTCTTGCCCAAAAATTATGGCCCAGTGACTTTTAGTGCCCTCTTTCCAATCTGTCTCTGTAGTAAGAATTTTGGCCTGTTGACCAGCAAATCTTTATTACCTCCTGATTAGATAATTGAAAAGCACCCACCCCCTATCCCCATCAGTATAAATATAAGCATCTTTCTGGGGGAAGCAATAGCAGGGGGGCTCAATAGCCACAGGGGTTCTTTCGCAAAGTGTTTTTTTTAGATAAGTGGACGCACTTCTGACTCTGCACTTATCTGAAGATATATTCTTTGTCTCTTTATAGGTATGTTTCAGCTGTGAGCAATCCACCCTGAATTGAAACTGGAAAGTGTTTTGCCTAGTTTAAATTTGATATGGTATGTTGTGTTTGCTTAGCCCTCTATAGACTTGTCCACATTTCAATGCTTTATCTGGCTTGTCTTGCCCAAAAATTATGGCCCAGTGACTTTTAGTGCCCTCTTTCCAATCTGTCTCTGTAGTAAGAATTTTGGCCTGTTGACCAGCAAACCTTTATTACCTCCTGATTAGATAATTGAAAAGCACCCACCCCCTATCCCCATCAGTATAAATATAAGCATCTTTCTGGGGGAAGCAATAGCAGGGGGGCTCAATAGCCACAGGGGTTCTTTCGCAAAGTGGGTTTTTTCGATAAGTGGACGCACTTCTGACTCTGCACTTATCTGAAGATATATTCTTTGTCTCTTTGCAGGTATGTTTCAGCTGTGAGCAATCCACCCTGAATTGAAACTGGAAAGTGTTTTGCCTAGTTTAAATTTGATATGGTATGTTGTGTTTGCTTAGCCCTCTATAGACCTGTCCACATTTCAATGCTTTATCTGGCTTGTCTTGCCCAAAAATTATGGCCCAGTGACTTTTAGTGCCCTCTTTCCAATCTGTCTCTGTAGTAAGAATTTTGGCCTGTTGACCAGCAAACCTTTATTACCTCCTGATTAGATAATTGAAAAGCACCCACCCCCTATCCCCATCAGTATAAATATAAGCATCTTTCTGGGGGAAGCAATAGCAGGGGGGCTCAATAGCCACAGGGGTTCTTTCGCAAAGTGGGTTTTTTCGATAAGTGGACGCACTTCTGACTCTGCACTTATCTGAAGATATATTCTTTGTCTCTTTGCAGGTATGTTTCAGCTGTGAGCAATCCACCCTGAATTGAAACTGGAAAGTGTTTTGCCTAGTTTAAATTTGATATGGTATGTTGTGTTTGCTTAGCCCTCTATAGACCTGTCCACATTTCAATGCTTTATCTGGCTTGTCTTGCCCAAAAATTATGGCCCAGTGACTTTTAGTGCCCTCTTTCCAATCTGTCTCTGTAGTAAGAATTTTGGCCTGTTGACCAGCAAACCTTTATTACCTCCTGATTAGATAATTGAAAAGCACCCACCCCCTATCCCCATCAGTATAAATATAAGCATCTTTCTGGGGGAAGCAATAGCAGGGGGGCTCAATAGCCACAGGGGTTCTTTCGCAAAGTGGGTTTTTTCGATAAGTGGACGCACTTCTGACTCTGCACTTATCTGAAGATATATTCTTTGTCTCTTTGCAGGTATGTTTCAGCTGTGAGCAATCCACCCTGAATTGAAACTGGAAAGTGTTTTGCCTAGTTTAAATTTGATATGGTATGTTGTGTTTGCTTAGCCCTCTATAGACCTGTCCACATTTCAATGCTTTATCTGGCTTGTCTTGCCCAAAAATTATGGCCCAGTGACTTTTATTGCCCTCTTTCCAATCTGTCTCTGTAGTAAGAATTTTGGCCTGTTGACCAGCAAACCTTTATTACCTCCTGATTAGATAATTGAAAAGCACCCACCCCCTATCCCCATCAGTATAAATATAAGCATCTTTCTGGGGGAAGCAATAGCAGGGGGGCTCAATAGCCACAGGGGTTCTTTCGCAAAGTGGTTTTTTTTTGATAAGTGGACGCACTTCTGACTCTGCACTTATCTGAAGATATATTCTTTGTCTCTTTGCAGGTATGTTTCAGCTGTGAGCAATCCACCCTGAATTGAAACTGGAAAGTGTTTTGCCTAGTTTAAATTTGATATGGTATGTTGTGTTTGCTTAGCCCTCTATAGACCTGTCCACATTTCAATGCTTTATCTGGCTTGTCTTGCCCAAAAATTATGGCCCAGTGACTTTTAGTGCCCTCTTTCCAATCTGTCTCTGTAGTAAGAATTTTGGCCTGTTGACCAGCAAACCTTTATTACCTCCTGATTAGATAATTGAAAAGCACCCACCCCCTATCCCCATCAGTATAAATATAAGCATCTTTCTGGGGGAAGCAATAGCAGGGGGGCTCAATAGCCACAGGGGTTCTTTCGCAAAGTGTTTTTTTTTCGATAAGTGGACGCACTTCTGACTCTGCACTTATCTGAAGATATATTCTTTGTCTCTTTGCAGGTATGTTTCAGCTGTGAGCAATCCATCCTGAATTGAAACTGGAAAGTGTTTTGCCTAGTTTAAATTTGATATGGTATGTAGTGTTTGCTTAGCCCTCTATAGACCTGTCCACATTTCAATGCTTTATCTGGCTTGTCTTGCCCAAAAATTATGGCCCAGTGACTTTTAGTGCCCTCTTTCCAATCTGTCTCTGTAGTAAGAATTTTGGTCTGTTGACCAGCAAACCTTTATTACCTCCTGATTAGATAATTGAAAAGCACCCACCCCCTATCCCCATCAGTATACATATAAGCATCTTTCTGGGGGAAGCAATAGCAGGGGGGCTCAATAGCCACAGGGGTTCTTTCGCAAAGTGGGTTTTTTCGATAAGTGGACGCACTTCTGACTCTGCACTTATCTGAAGATATATTCTTTGTCTCTTTGCAGGTATGTTTCAGCTGTGAGCAATCCACCCTGAATTGAAACTGGAAAGTGTTTTGCCTAGTTTAAATTTGATATGGTATGTTGTGTTTGCTTAGCCCTCTATAGACCTGTCCACATTTCAATGCTTTATCTGGCTTGTCTTGCCCAAAAATTATGGCCCAGTGACTTTTAGTGCCCTCTTTCCAATCTGTCTCTGTAGTAAGAATTTTGGCCTGTTGACCAGCAAACCTTTATTACCTCCTGATTAGATAATTGAAAAGCACCCACCCCCTATCCCCATCAGTATAAATATAAGCATCTTTCTGGGGGAAGCAATAGCAGGGGGGCTCAATAGCCACAGGGGTTCTTTCGCAAAGTGGGTTTTTTCGATAAGTGGACGCACTTCTGACTCTGCACTTATCTGAAGATATATTCTTTGTCTCTTTGCAGGTATGTTTCAGCTGTGAGCAATCCACCCTGAATTGAAACTGGAAAGTGTTTTGCCTAGTTTAAATTTGATATGGTATGTTGTGTTTGCTTAGCCCTCTATAGACCTGTCCACATTTCAATGCTTTATCTGGCTTGTCTTGCCCAAAAATTATGGCCCAGTGACTTTTATTGCCCTCTTTCCAATCTGTCTCTGTAGTAAGAATTTTGGCCTGTTGACCAGCAAACCTTTATTACCTCCTGATTAGATAATTGAAAAGCACCCACCCCCTATCCCCATCAGTATAAATATAAGCATCTTTCTGGGGGAAGCAATAGCAGGGGGGCTCAATAGCCACAGGGGTTCTTTCGCAAAGTGTTTTTTTTCGATAAGTGGACGCACTTCTGACTCTGCACTTATCTGAAGATATATTCTTTGTCTCTTTGCAGGTATGTTTCAGCTGTGAGCAATCCATCCTGAATTGAAACTGGAAAGTGTTTTGCCTAGTTTAAATTTGATATGGTATGTAGTGTTTGCTTAGCCCTCTATAGACCTGTCCACATTTCAATGCTTTATCTGGCTTGTCTTGCCCAAAAATTATGGCCCAGTGACTTTTAGTGCCCTCTTTCCAATCTGTCTCTGTAGTAAGAATTTTGGTCTGTTGACCAGCAAACCTTTATTACCTCCTGATTAGATAATTGAAAAGCACCCACCCCCTATCCCCATCAGTATACATATAAGCATCTTTCTGGGGGAAGCAATAGCAGGGGGGCTCAATAGCCACAGGGGTTCTTTCGCAAAGTGGGTTTTTTCGATAAGTGGACGCACTTCTGACTCTGCACTTATCTGAAGATATATTCTTTGTCTCTTTGCAGGTATGTTTCAGCTGTGAGCAATCCACCCTGAATTGAAACTGGAAAGTGTTTTGCCTAGTTTAAATTTGATATGGTATGTTGTGTTTGCTTAGCCCTCTATAGACCTGTCCACATTTCAATGCTTTATCTGGCTTGTCTTGCCCAAAAATTATGGCCCAGTGACTTTTAGTGCCCTCTTTCCAATCTGTCTCTGTAGTAAGAATTTTGGCCTGTTGACCAGCAAACCTTTATTACCTCCTGATTAGATAATTGAAAAGCACCCACCCCCTATCCCCATCAGTATAAATATAAGCATCTTTCTGGGGGAAGCAATAGCAGGGGGGCTCAATAGCCACAGGGGTTCTTTCGCAAAGTGGGTTTTTTCGATAAGTGGACGCACTTCTGACTCTGCACTTATCTGAAGATATATTCTTTGTCTCTTTGCAGGTATGTTTCAGCTGTGAGCAATCCACCCTGAATTGAAACTGGAAAGTGTTTTGCCTAGTTTAAATTTGATATGGTATGTTGTGTTTGCTTAGCCCTCTATGGACCTGTCCACATTTCAATGCTTTATCTGGCTTGTCTTGCCCAAAAATTATGGCCCAGTGACTTTTAGTGCCCTCTTTCCAATCTGTCTCTGTAGTAAGAATTTTGGCCTGTTGACCAGCAAACCTTTATTACCTCCTGATTAGATAATTGAAAAGCACCCACCCCCTATCCCCATCAGTATAAATATAAGCATCTTTCTGGGGGAAGCAATAGCAGGGGGGCTCAATAGCCACAGGGGTTCTTTCGCAAAGTGGGTTTTTTCGATAAGTGGACACACTTCTGACTCTGCACTTATCAGAAGATATATTATTTGTCTCTTTGCAGGTATGTTTCAGCTGTGAGCAATCCACCCTGAATTGAAACTGGAAAGTGTTTTGCCTAGTTTAAATTTGATATGGTATGTTGTGTTTGCTTAGCCCTCTATAGACCTGTCCACATTTCAATGCTTTATCTGGCTTGTCTTGCCCAAAAATTATGGCCCAGTGACTTTTAGTGCCCTCTTTCCAATCTGTCTCTGTAGTAAGAATTTTGGCCTGTTGACCAGCAAACCTTTATTACCTCCTGATTAGATAATTGAAAAGCACCCACCCCCTATCCCCATCAGTATAAATATAAGCATCTTTCTGGGGGAAGCAATAGCAGGGGGGCTCAATAGCCACAGGGGTTCTTTCGCAAAGTGGGTTTTTTCGATAAGTGGATGCACTTCTGACTCTGCACTTATCTGAAGATATATTCTTTGTCTCTTTGCAGGTATGTTTCAGCTGTGAGCAATCCACCCTGAATTGAAACTGGAAAGTGTTTTGCCTAGTTTAAATTTGATATGGTATGTTGTGTTTGCTTAGCCCTCTATAGACCTGTCCACATTTCAATGCTTTATCTGGCTTGTCTTGCCCAAAAATTATGGCCCAGTGACTTTTAGTGCCCTCTTTCCAATCTGTCTCTGTAGTAAGAATTTTGGCCTGTTGACCAGCAAACCTTTATTACCTCCTGATTAGATAATTGAAAAGCACCCACCCCCTATCCCCATCAGTATAAATATAAGCATCTTTCTGGGGGAAGCAATAGCAGGGGGGCTCAATAGCCACAGGGGTTCTTTCGCAAAGTGGGTTTTTTCGATAAGTGGACGCACTTCTGACTCTGCACTTATCTGAAGATATATTCTTTGTCTCTTTGCAGGTATGTTTCAGCTGTGAGCAATCCATCCTGAATTGAAACTGGAAAGTGTTTTGCCTAGTTTAAATTTGATATGGTATGTAGTGTTTGCTTAGCCCTCTATAGACCTGTCCACATTTCAATGCTTTATCTGGCTTGTCTTGCCCAAAAATTATGGCCCAGTGACTTTTAGTGCCCTCTTTCCAATCTGTCTCTGTAGTAAGAATTTTGGCCTGTTGACCAGCAAACCTTTATTACCTCCTGATTAGATAATTGAAAAGCACCCACCCCCTATCCCCATCAGTATAAATATAAGCATCTTTCTGGGGGAAGCAATAGCAGGGGGGCTCAATAGCCACAGGGGTTCTTTCGCAAAGTGGTTTTTTTTTGATAAGTGGACGCACTTCTGACTCTGCACTTATCTGAAGATATATTCTTTGTCTCTTTGCAGGTATGTTTCAGCTGTGAGCAATCCACCCTGAATTGAAACTGGAAAGTGTTTTGCCTAGTTTAAATTTGATATGGTATGTTGTGTTTGCTTAGCCCTCTATAGACTTGTCCACATTTCAATGCTTTATCTGGCTTGTCTTGCCCAAAAATTATGGCCCAGTGACTTTTAGTGCCCTCTTTCCAATCTGTCTCTGTAGTAAGAATTTTGGCCTGTTGACCAGCAAATCTTTATTACCTCCTGATTAGATAATTGAAAAGCACCCACCCCCTATCCCCATCAGTATAAATATAAGCATCTTTCTGGGGGAAGCAATAGCAGGGGGGCTCAATAGCCACAGGGGTTCTTTCGCAAAGTGGTTTTTTTAGATAAGTGGACGCACTTCTGACTCTGCACTTATCTGAAGATATATTCTTTGTCTCTTTATAGGTATGTTTCAGCTGTGAGCAATCCACCCTGAATTGAAACTGGAAAGTGTTTTGCCTAGTTTAAATTTGCTATGGTATGTTGTGTTTGCTTAGCCCTCTATAGACCTGTCCACATTTCAATGCTTTATCTGGCTTGTCTTGCCCAAAAATTATGGCCCAGTGACTTTTAGTGCCCTCTTTCCAATCTGTCTCTGTAGTAAGAATTTTGGCCTGTTGACCAGCAAACCTTTATTACCTCCTGATTAGATAATTGAAAAGCACCCACCCCCTATCCCCATCAGTATAAATATAAGCATCTTTCTGGGGGAAGCAATAGCAGGGGGGCTCAATAGCCACAGGGGTTCTTTCGCAAAGTGGGTTTTTTCGATAAGTGGACGCACTTCTGACTCTGCACTTATCTGAAGATATATTCTTTGTCTCTTTGCAGGTATGTTTCAGCTGTGAGCAATCCACCCTGAATTGAAACTGGAAAGTGTTTTGCCTAGTTTAAATTTGATATGGTATGTTGTGTTTGCTTAGCCCTCTATAGACCTGTCCACATTTCAATGCTTTATCTGGCTTGTCTTGCCCAAAAATTATGGCCCAGTGACTTTTAGTGCCCTCTTTCCAATCTGTCTCTGTAGTAAGAATTTTGGCCTGTTGACCAGCAAACCTTTATTACCTCCTGATTAGATAATTGAAAAGCACCCACCCCCTATCCCCATCAGTATAAATATAAGCATCTTTCTGGGGGAAGCAATAGCAGGGGGGCTCAATAGCCACAGGGGTTCTTTCGCAAAGTGGTTTTTTTTTGATAAGTGGACGCACTTCTGACTCTGCACTTATCTGAAGATATATTCTTTGTCTCTTTGCAGGTATGTTTCAGCTGTGAGCAATCCACCCTGAATTGAAACTGGAAAGTGTTTTGCCTAGTTTAAATTTGATATGGTATGTTGTGTTTGCTTAGCCCTCTATAGACCTGTCCACATTTCAATGCTTTATCTGGCTTGTCTTGCCCAAAAATTATGGCCCAGTGACTTTTAGTGCCCTCTTTCCAATCTGTCTCTGTAGTAAGAATTTTGGCCTGTTGACCAGCAAACCTTTATTACCTCCTGATTAGATAATTGAAAAGCACCCACCCCCTATCCCCATCAGTATAAATATAAGCATCTTTCTGGGGGAAGCAATAGCAGGGGGGCTCAATAGCCACAGGGGTTCTTTCGCAAAGTGGTTTTTTTCGATAAGTGGACGCACTTCTGACTCTGCACTTATCTGAAGATATATTCTTTGTCTCTTTGCAGGTATGTTTCAGCTGTGAGCAATCCATCCTGAATTGAAACTGGAAAGTGTTTTGCCTAGTTTAAATTTGATATGGTATGTAGTGTTTGCTTTGCCCTCTATAGACCTGTCCACATTTCAATGCTTTATCTGGCTTGTCTTGCCCAAAAATTATGGCCCAGTGACTTTTAGTGCCCTCTTTCCAATCTGTCTCTGTAGTAAGAATTTTGGCCTGTTGACCAGCAAACCTTTATTACCTCCTGATTAGATAATTGAAAAGCACCCACCCCCTATCCCCATCAGTATAAATATAAGCATCTTTCTGGGGGAAGCAATAGCAGGGGGGCTCAATAGCCACAGGGGTTCTTTCGCAAAGTGGGTTTTTTCGATAAGTGGACGCACTTCTGACTCTGCACTTATCTGAAGATATATTCTTTGTCTCTTTGCAGGTATGTTTCAGCTGTGAGCAATCCACCCTGAATTGAAACTGGAAAGTGTTTTGCCTAGTTTAAATTTGATATGGTATGTTGTGTTTGCTTAGCCCTCTATAGACCTGTCCACATTTCAATGCTTTATCTGGCTTGTCTTGCCCAAAAATTATGGCCCAGTGACTTTTAGTGCCCTCTTTCCAATCTGTCTCTGTAGTAAGAATTTTGGCCTGTTGACCAGCAAACCTTTATTACCTCCTGATTAGATAATTGAAAAGCACCCACCCCCTATCCCCATCAGTATAAATATAAGCATCTTTCTGGAGGAAGCAATAGCAGGGGGGCTCAATAGACACAGGGGTTCTTTCGCAAAGTGGGTTTTTTCGATAAGTGGACGCACTTCTGACTCTGCACTTATCTGAAGATATATTCTTTGTCTCTTTGCAGGTTTGTTTCAGCTGTGAGCAATCCACCCTGAATTGAAACTGGAAAGTGTTTTGCCTAGTTTAAATTTGATATGGTATATTGTGTTTGCTTAGCCCTCTATAGACCTGTCCACATTTCAATGCTTTATCTGGCTTGTCTTGCCCAAAAATTATGGCCCAGTGACTTTTAGTGCCCTCTTTCCAATCTGTCTCTGTAGTAAGAATTTTGGCCTGTTGACCAGCAAACCTTTATTACCTCCTGATTAGATAATTGAAAAGCACCCACCCCCTATCCCCATCAGTATAAATATAAGCATCTTTCTGGGGGAAGCAATAGCAGGGGGGCTCAATAGCCACAGGGGTTCTTTCGCAAAGTGGGTTTTTTCGATAAGTGGACGCACTTCTGACTCTGCACTTATCTGAAGATATATTCTTTGTCTTTTTGCAGGTATGTTTCAGCTGTGAGCAATCCACCCTGAATTGAAACTGGAAAGTGTTTTGCCTAGTTTAAATTTGATATGGTATGTTGTGTTTGCTTAGCCCTCTATAGACCTGTCCACATTTCAATGCTTTATCTGGCTTGTCTTGCCCAATAATTATGGCCCAGTGACTTTTAGTGCCCTCTTTCCAATCTGTCTCTGTAGTAAGAATTTTGGCCTGTTGACCAGCAAACCTTTATTACCTCCTGATTAGATAATTGAAAAGCACCCACCCCCTATCCCCATCAGTATAAATATAAGCATCTTTCTGGGGGAAGCAATAGCAGGGGGGCTCAATAGCCACAGGGGTTCTTTCGCAAAGTGGTTTTTTTTTGATAAGTGGACGCACTTCTGACTCTGCACTTATCTGAAGATATATTCTTTGTCTCTTTGCAGGTATGTTTCAGCTGTGAGCAATCCACCCTGAATTGAAACTGGAAAGTGTTTTGCCTAGTTTAAATTTGATATGGTATGTTGTGTTTGCTTAGCCCTCTATAGACCTGTCCACATTTCAATGCTTTATCTGGCTTGTCTTGCCCAAAAATTATGGCCCAGTGACTTTTAGTGCCCTCTTTCCAATCTGTCTCTGTAGTAAGAATTTTGGCCTGTTGACCAGCAAACCTTTATTACCTCCTGATTAGATAATTGAAAAGCACCCACCCCCTATCCCCATCAGTATAAATATAAGCATCTTTCTGGGGGAAGCAATAGCAGGGGGGCTCAATAGCCACAGGGGTTCTTTCGCAAAGTGGGTTTTTTCGATAAGTGGATGCACTTCTGACTCTGCACTTATCTGAAGATATATTCTTTGTCTCTTTGCAGGTATGTTTCAGCTGTGAGCAATCCACCCTGAATTGAAACTGGAAAGTGTTTTGCCTAGTTTAAATTTGATATGGTATGTTGTGTTTGCTTAGCCCTCTATAGACCTGTCCACATTTCAATGCTTTATCTGGCTTGTCTTGCCCAAAAATTATGGCCCAGTGACTTTTAGTGCCCTCTTTCCAATCTGTCTCTGTAGTAAGAATTTTGGCCTGTTGACCAGCAAACCTTTATTACCTCCTGATTAGATAATTGAAAAGCACCCACCCCCTATCCCCATCAGTATAAATATAAGCATCTTTCTGGGGGAAGCAATAGCAGGGGGGCTCAATAGCCACAGGGGTTCTTTCGCAAAGTGGGTTTTTTCGATAAGTGGACGCACTTCTGACTCTGCACTTATCTGAAGATATATTCTTTGTCTCTTTGCAGGTATGTTTCAGCTGTGAGCAATCCATCCTGAATTGAAACTGGAAAGTGTTTTGCCTAGTTTAAATTTGATATGGTATGTAGTGTTTGCTTAGCCCTCTATAGACCTGTCCACATTTCAATGCTTTATCTGGCTTGTCTTGCCCAAAAATTATGGCCCAGTGACTTTTAGTGCCCTCTTTCCAATCTGTCTCTGTAGTAAGAATTTTGGCCTGTTGACCAGCAAACCTTTATTACCTCCTGATTAGATAATTGAAAAGCACCCACCCCCTATCCCCATCAGTATAAATATAAGCATCTTTCTGGGGGAAGCAATAGCAGGGGGGCTCAATAGCCACAGGGGTTCTTTCGCAAAGTGGTTTTTTTTTGATAAGTGGACGCACTTCTGACTCTGCACTTATCTGAAGATATATTCTTTGTCTCTTTGCAGGTATGTTTCAGCTGTGAGCAATCCACCCTGAATTGAAACTGGAAAGTGTTTTGCCTAGTTTAAATTTGATATGGTATGTTGTGTTTGCTTAGCCCTCTATAGACTTGTCCACATTTCAATGCTTTATCTGGCTTGTCTTGCCCAAAAATTATGGCCCAGTGACTTTTAGTGCCCTCTTTCCAATCTGTCTCTGTAGTAAGAATTTTGGCCTGTTGACCAGCAAATCTTTATTACCTCCTGATTAGATAATTGAAAAGCACCCACCCCCTATCCCCATCAGTATAAATATAAGCATCTTTCTGGGGGAAGCAATAGCAGGGGGGCTCAATAGCCACAGGGGTTCTTTCGCAAAGTGGTTTTTTTAGATAAGTGGACGCACTTCTGACTCTGCACTTATCTGAAGATATATTCTTTGTCTCTTTATAGGTATGTTTCAGCTGTGAGCAATCCACCCTGAATTGAAACTGGAAAGTGTTTTGCCTAGTTTAAATTTGCTATGGTATGTTGTGTTTGCTTAGCCCTCTATAGACCTGTCCACATTTCAATGCTTTATCTGGCTTGTCTTGCCCAAAAATTATGGCCCAGTGACTTTTAGTGCCCTCTTTCCAATCTGTCTCTGTAGTAAGAATTTTGGCCTGTTGACCAGCAAACCTTTATTACCTCCTGATTAGATAATTGAAAAGCACCCACCCCCTATCCCCATCAGTATAAATATAAGCATCTTTCTGGGGGAAGCAATAGCAGGGGGGCTCAATAGCCACAGGGGTTCTTTCGCAAAGTGGGTTTTTTCGATAAGTGGACGCACTTCTGACTCTGCACTTATCTGAAGATATATTCTTTGTCTCTTTGCAGGTATGTTTCAGCTGTGAGCAATCCACCCTGAATTGAAACTGGAAAGTGTTTTGCCTAGTTTAAATTTGATATGGTATGTTGTGTTTGCTTAGCCCTCTATAGACCTGTCCACATTTCAATGCTTTATCTGGCTTGTCTTGCCCAAAAATTATGGCCCAGTGACTTTTAGTGCCCTCTTTCCAATCTGTCTCTGTAGTAAGAATTTTGGCCTGTTGACCAGCAAACCTTTATTACCTCCTGATTAGATAATTGAAAAGCACCCACCCCCTATCCCCATCAGTATAAATATAAGCATCTTTCTGGGGGAAGCAATAGCAGGGGGGCTCAATAGCCACAGGGGTTCTTTCGCAAAGTGGTTTTTTTTTGATAAGTGGACGCACTTCTGACTCTGCACTTATCTGAAGATATATTCTTTGTCTCTTTGCAGGTATGTTTCAGCTGTGAGCAATCCACCCTGAATTGAAACTGGAAAGTGTTTTGCCTAGTTTAAATTTGATATGGTATGTTGTGTTTGCTTAGCCCTCTATAGACCTGTCCACATTTCAATGCTTTATCTGGCTTGTCTTGCCCAAAAATTATGGCCCAGTGACTTTTAGTGCCCTCTTTCCAATCTGTCTCTGTAGTAAGAATTTTGGCCTGTTGACCAGCAAACCTTTATTACCTCCTGATTAGATAATTGAAAAGCACCCACCCCCTATCCCCATCAGTATAAATATAAGCATCTTTCTGGGGGAAGCAATAGCAGGGGGGCTCAATAGCCACAGGGGTTCTTTCGCAAAGTGGTTTTTTTCGATAAGTGGACGCACTTCTGACTCTGCACTTATCTGAAGATATATTCTTTGTCTCTTTGCAGGTATGTTTCAGCTGTGAGCAATCCATCCTGAATTGAAACTGGAAAGTGTTTTGCCTAGTTTAAATTTGATATGGTATGTAGTGTTTGCTTAGCCCTCTATAGACCTGTCCACATTTCAATGCTTTATCTGGCTTGTCTTGCCCAAAAATTATGGCCCAGTGACTTTTAGTGCCCTCTTTCCAATCTGTCTCTGTAGTAAGAATTTTGGCCTGTTGACCAGCAAACCTTTATTACCTCCTGATTAGATAATTGAAAAGCACCCACCCCCTATCCCCATCAGTATAAATATAAGCATCTTTCTGGGGGAAGCAATAGCAGGGGGGCTCAATAGCCACAGGGGTTCTTTCGCAAAGTGGGTTTTTTCGATAAGTGGACGCACTTCTGACTCTGCACTTATCTGAAGATATATTCTTTGTCTCTTTGCAGGTATGTTTCAGCTGTGAGCAATCCACCCTGAATTGAAACTGGAAAGTGTTTTGCCTAGTTTAAATTTGATATGGTATGTTGTGTTTGCTTAGCCCTCTATAGACCTGTCCACATTTCAATGCTTTATCTGGCTTGTCTTGCCCAAAAATTATGGCCCAGTGACTTTTAGTGCCCTCTTTCCAATCTGTCTCTGTAGTAAGAATTTTGGCCTGTTGACCAGCAAACCTTTATTACCTCCTGATTAGATAATTGAAAAGCACCCACCCCCTATCCCCATCAGTATAAATATAAGCATCTTTCTGGAGGAAGCAATAGCAGGGGGGCTCAATAGACACAGGGGTTCTTTCGCAAAGTGGGTTTTTTCGATAAGTGGACGCACTTCTGACTCTGCACTTATCTGAAGATATATTCTTTGTCTCTTTGCAGGTTTGTTTCAGCTGTGAGCAATCCACCCTGAATTGAAACTGGAAAGTGTTTTGCCTAGTTTAAATTTGATATGGTATATTGTGTTTGCTTAGCCCTCTATAGACCTGTCCACATTTCAATGCTTTATCTGGCTTGTCTTGCCCAAAAATTATGGCCCAGTGACTTTTAGTGCCCTCTTTCCAATCTGTCTCTGTAGTAAGAATTTTGGCCTGTTGACCAGCAAACCTTTATTACCTCCTGATTAGATAATTGAAAAGCACCCACCCCCTATCCCCATCAGTATAAATATAAGCATCTTTCTGGGGGAAGCAATAGCAGGGGGGCTCAATAGCCACAGGGGTTCTTTCGCAAAGTGGGTTTTTTCGATAAGTGGACGCACTTCTGACTCTGCACTTATCTGAAGATATATTCTTTGTCTTTTTGCAGGTATGTTTCAGCTGTGAGCAATCCACCCTGAATTGAAACTGGAAAGTGTTTTGCCTAGTTTAAATTTGATATGGTATGTTGTGTTTGCTTAGCCCTCTATAGACCTGTCCACATTTCAATGCTTTATCTGGCTTGTCTTGCCCAATAATTATGGCCCAGTGACTTTTAGTGCCCTCTTTCCAATCTGTCTCTGTAGTAAGAATTTTGGCCTGTTGACCAGCAAACCTTTATTACCTCCTGATTAGATAATTGAAAAGCACCCACCCCCTATCCCCATCAGTATAAATATAAGCATCTTTCTGGGGGAAGCAATAGCAGGGGGGCTCAATAGCCACAGGGGTTCTTTCGCAAAGTGGTTTTTTTTTGATAAGTGGACGCACTTCTGACTCTGCACTTATCTGAAGATATATTCTTTGTCTCTTTGCAGGTATGTTTCAGCTGTGAGCAATCCACCCTGAATTGAAACTGGAAAGTGTTTTGCCTAGTTTAAATTTGATATGGTATGTTGTGTTTGCTTAGCCCTCTATAGACCTGTCCACATTTCAATGCTTTATCTGGCTTGTCTTGCCCAAAAATTATGGCCCAGTGACTTTTAGTGCCCTCTTTCCAATCTGTCTCTGTAGTAAGAATTTTGGCCTGTTGACCAGCAAACCTTTATTACCTCCTGATTAGATAATTGAAAAGCACCCACCCCCTATCCCCATCAGTATAAATATAAGCATCTTTCTGGGGGAAGCAATAGCAGGGGGGCTCAATAGCCACAGGGGTTCTTTCGCAAAGTGGTTTTTTTCGATAAGTGGACGCACTTCTGACTCTGCACTTATCTGAAGATATATTCTTTGTCTCTTTGCAGGTATGTTTCAGCTGTGAGCAATCCATCCTGAATTGAAACTGGAAAGTGTTTTGCCTAGTTTAAATTTGATATGGTATGTAGTGTTTGCTTAGCCCTCTATAGACCTGTCCACATTTCAATGCTTTATCTGGCTTGTCTTGCCCAAAAATTATGGCCCAGTGACTTTTAGTGCCCTCTTTCCAATCTGTCTCTGTAGTAAGAATTTTGGCCTGTTGACCAGCAAACCTTTATTACCTCCTGATTAGATAATTGAAAAGCACCCACCCCCTATCCCCATCAGTATACATATAAGCATCTTTCTGGGGGAAGCAATAGCAGGGGGGCTCAATAGCCACAGGGGTTCTTTCGCAAAGTGGGTTTTTTCGATAAGTGGACGCACTTCTGACTCTGCACTTATCTGAAGATATATTCTTTGTCTCTTTGCAGGTATGTTTCAGCTGTGAGCAATCCACCCTGAATTGAAACTGGAAAGTGTTTTGCCTAGTTTAAATTTGATATGGTATGTTGTGTTTGCTTAGCCCTCTATAGACCTGTCCACATTTCAATGCTTTATCTGGCTTGTCTTGCCCAAAAATTATGGCCCAGTGACTTTTAGTGCCCTCTTTCCAATCTGTCTCTGTAGTAAGAATTTTGGCCTGTTGACCAGCAAACCTTTATTACCTCCTGATTAGATAATTGAAAAGCACCCACCCCCTATCCCCATCAGTATAAATATAAGCATCTTTCTGGGGGAAGCAATAGCAGGGGGGCTCAATAGCCACAGGGGTTCTTTCGCAAAGTGGGTTTTTTCGATAAGTGGACGCACTTCTGACTCTGCACTTATCTGAAGATATATTCTTTGTCTCTTTGCAGGTATGTTTCAGCTGTGAGCAATCCACCCTGAATTGAAACTGGAAAGTGTTTTGCCTAGTTTAAATTTGATATGGTATGTTGTGTTTGCTTAGCCCTCTATAGACCTGTCCACATTTCAATGCTTTATCTGGCTTGTCTTGCCCAAAAATTATGGCCCAGTGACTTTTAGTGCCCTCTTTCCAATCTGTCTCTGTAGTAAGAATTTTGGCCTGTTGACCAGCAAACCTTTATTACCTCCTGATTAGATAATTGAAAAGCACCCACCCCCTATCCCCATCAGTATAAATATAAGCATCTTTCTGGAGGAAGCAATAGCAGGGGGGCTCAATAGACACAGGGGTTCTTTCGCAAAGTGGGTTTTTTCGATAAGTGGACGCACTTCTGACTCTGCACTTATCTGAAGATATATTCTTTGTCTCTTTATAGGTATGTTTCAGCTGTGAGCAATCCACCCTGAATTGAAACTGGAAAGTGTTTTGCCTAGTTTAAATTTGCTATGGTATGTTGTGTTTGCTTAGCCCTCTATAGACCTGTCCACATTTCAATGCTTTATCTGGCTTGTCTTGCCCAAAAATTATGGCCCAGTGACTTTTAGTGCCCTCTTTCCAATCTGTCTCTGTAGTAAGAATTTTGGCCTGTTGACCAGCAAACCTTTATTACCTCCTGATTAGATAATTGAAAAGCACCCACCCCCTATCCCCATCAGTATAAATATAAGCATCTTTCTGGGGGAAGCAATAGCAGGGGGGCTCAATAGCCACAGGGGTTCTTTCGCAAAGTGGGTTTTTTCGATAAGTGGACGCACTTCTGACTCTGCACTTATCTGAAGATATATTCTTTGTCTCTTTGCAGGTATGTTTCAGCTGTGAGCAATCCACCCTGAATTGAAACTGGAAAGTGTTTTGCCTAGTTTAAATTTGATATGGTATGTTGTGTTTGCTTAGCCCTCTATAGACCTGTCCACATTTCAATGCTTTATCTGGCTTGTCTTGCCCAAAAATTATGGCCCAGTGACTTTTAGTGCCCTCTTTCCAATCTGTCTCTGTAGTAAGAATTTTGGCCTGTTGACCAGCAAACCTTTATTACCTCCTGATTAGATAATTGAAAAGCACCCACCCCCTATCCCCATCAGTATAAATATAAGCATCTTTCTGGGGGAAGCAATAGCAGGGGGGCTCAATAGCCACAGGGGTTCTTTCGCAAAGTGGTTTTTTTTTGATAAGTGGACGCACTTCTGACTCTGCACTTATCTGAAGATATATTCTTTGTCTCTTTGCAGGTATGTTTCAGCTGTGAGCAATCCACCCTGAATTGAAACTGGAAAGTGTTTTGCCTAGTTTAAATTTGATATGGTATGTTGTGTTTGCTTAGCCCTCTATAGACCTGTCCACATTTCAATGCTTTATCTGGCTTGTCTTGCCCAAAAATTATGGCCCAGTGACTTTTATTGCCCTCTTTCCAATCTGTCTCTGTAGTAAGAATTTTGGCCTGTTGACCAGCAAACCTTTATTACCTCCTGATTAGATAATTGAAAAGCACCCACCCCCTATCCCCATCAGTATAAATATAAGCATCTTTCTGGGGGAAGCAATAGCAGGGGGGCTCAATAGCCACAGGGGTTCTTTCGCAAAGTGTTTTTTTTTCGATAAGTGGACGCACTTCTGACTCTGCACTTATCTGAAGATATATTCTTTGTCTCTTTGCAGGTATGTTTCAGCTGTGAGCAATCCATCCTGAATTGAAACTGGAAAGTGTTTTGCCTAGTTTAAATTTGATATGGTATGTAGTGTTTGCTTAGCCCTCTATAGACCTGTCCACATTTCAATGCTTTATCTGGCTTGTCTTGCCCAAAAATTATGGCCCAGTGACTTTTAGTGCCCTCTTTCCAATCTGTCTCTGTAGTAAGAATTTTGGTCTGTTGACCAGCAAACCTTTATTACCTCCTGATTAGATAATTGAAAAGCACCCACCCCCTATCCCCATCAGTATACATATAAGCATCTTTCTGGGGGAAGCAATAGCAGGGGGGCTCAATAGCCACAGGGGTTATTTCGCAAAGTGGGTTTTTTCGATAAGTGGACGCACTTCTGACTCTGCACTTATCTGAAGATATATTCTTTGTCTCTTTGCAGGTATGTTTCAGCTGTGAGCAATCCACCCTGAATTGAAACTGGAAAGTGTTTTGCCTAGTTTAAATTTGATATGGTATGTTGTGTTTGCTTAGCCCTCTATAGACCTGTCCACATTTCAATGCTTTATCTGGCTTGTCTTGCCCAAAAATTATGGCCCAGTGACTTTTAGTGCCCTCTTTCCAATCTGTCTCTGTAGTAAGAATTTTGGCCTGTTGACCAGCAAACCTTTATTACCTCCTGATTAGATAATTGAAAAGCACCCACCCCCTATCCCCATCAGTATAAATATAAGCATCTTTCTGGGGGAAGCAATAGCAGGGGGGCTCAATAGCCACAGGGGTTCTTTCGCAAAGTGGGTTTTTTCGATAAGTGGACGCACTTCTGACTCTGCACTTATCTGAAGATATATTCTTTGTCTCTTTGCAGGTATGTTTCAGCTGTGAGCAATCCACCCTGAATTGAAACTGGAAAGTGTTTTGCCTAGTTTAAATTTGATATGGTATGTTGTGTTTGCTTAGCCCTCTATGGACCTGTCCACATTTCAATGCTTTATCTGGCTTGTCTTGCCCAAAAATTATGGCCCAGTGACTTTTAGTGCCCTCTTTCCAATCTGTCTCTGTAGTAAGAATTTTGGCCTGTTGACCAGCAAACCTTTATTACCTCCTGATTAGATAATTGAAAAGCACCCACCCCCTATCCCCATCAGTATAAATATAAGCATCTTTCTGGGGGAAGCAATAGCAGGGGGGCTCAATAGCCACAGGGGTTCTTTCGCAAAGTGGGTTTTTTCGATAAGTGGACACACTTCTGACTCTGCACTTATCAGAAGATATATTATTTGTCTCTTTGCAGGTATGTTTCAGCTGTGAGCAATCCACCCTGAATTGAAACTGGAAAGTGTTTTGCCTAGTTTAAATTTGATATGGTATGTTGTGTTTGCTTAGCCCTCTATAGACCTGTCCACATTTCAATGCTTTATCTGGCTTGTCTTGCCCAAAAATTATGGCCCAGTGACTTTTAGTGCCCTCTTTCCAATCTGTCTCTGTAGTAAGAATTTTGGCCTGTTGACCAGCAAACCTTTATTACCTCCTGATTAGATAATTGAAAAGCACCCACCCCCTATCCCCATCAGTATAAATATAAGCATCTTTCTGGGGGAAGCAATAGCAGGGGGGCTCAATAGCCACAGGGGTTCTTTCGCAAAGTGGGTTTTTTCGATAAGTGGATGCACTTCTGACTCTGCACTTATCTGAAGATATATTCTTTGTCTCTTTGCAGGTATGTTTCAGCTGTGAGCAATCCACCCTGAATTGAAACTGGAAAGTGTTTTGCCTAGTTTAAATTTGATATGGTATGTTGTGTTTGCTTAGCCCTCTATAGACCTGTCCACATTTCAATGCTTTATCTGGCTTGTCTTGCCCAAAAATTATGGCCCAGTGACTTTTAGTGCCCTCTTTCCAATCTGTCTCTGTAGTAAGAATTTTGGCCTGTTGACCAGCAAACCTTTATTACCTCCTGATTAGATAATTGAAAAGCACCCACCCCCTATCCCCATCAGTATAAATATAAGCATCTTTCTGGGGGAAGCAATAGCAGGGGGGCTCAATAGCCACAGGGGTTCTTTCGCAAAGTGGGTTTTTTCGATAAGTGGACGCACTTCTGACTCTGCACTTATCTGAAGATATATTCTTTATCTCTTTGCAGGTATGTTTCAGCTGTGAGCAATCCATCCTGAATTGAAACTGGAAAGTGTTTTGCCTAGTTTAAATTTGATATGGTATGTAGTGTTTGCTTAGCCCTCTATAGACCTGTCCACATTTCAATGCTTTATCTGGCTTGTCTTGCCCAAAAATTATGGCCCAGTGACTTTTAGTGCCCTCTTTCCAATCTGTCTCTGTAGTAAGAATTTTGGCCTGTTGACCAGCAAACCTTTATTACCTCCTGATTAGATAATTGAAAAGCACCCACCCCCTATCCCCATCAGTATAAATATAAGCATCTTTCTGGGGGAAGCAATAGCAGGGGGGCTCAATAGCCACAGGGGTTCTTTCGCAAAGTGGTTTTTTTTTGATAAGTGGACGCACTTCTGACTCTGCACTTATCTGAAGATATATTCTTTGTCTCTTTGCAGGTATGTTTCAGCTGTGAGCAATCCACCCTGAATTGAAACTGGAAAGTGTTTTGCCTAGTTTAAATTTGATATGGTATGTTGTGTTTGCTTAGCCCTCTATAGACTTGTCCACATTTCAATGCTTTATCTGGCTTGTCTTGCCCAAAAATTATGGCCCAGTGACTTTTAGTGCCCTCTTTCCAATCTGTCTCTGTAGTAAGAATTTTGGCCTGTTGACCAGCAAATCTTTATTACCTCCTGATTAGATAATTGAAAAGCACCCACCCCCTATCCCCATCAGTATAAATATAAGCATCTTTCTGGGGGAAGCAATAGCAGGGGGGCTCAATAGCCACAGGGGTTCTTTCGCAAAGTGGTTTTTTTAGATAAGTGGACGCACTTCTGACTCTGCACTTATCTGAAGATATATTCTTTGTCTCTTTGCAGGTATGTTTCAGCTGTGAGCAATCCACCCTGAATTGAAACTGGAAAGTGTTTTGCCTAGTTTAAATTTGATATGGTATGTTGTGTTTGCTTAGCCCTCTATAGACCTGTCCACATTTCAATGCTTTATCTGGCTTGTCTTGCCCAAAAATTATGGCCCAGTGACTTTTAGTGCCCTCTTTCCAATCTGTCTCTGTAGTAAGAATTTTGGCCTGTTGACCAGCAAACCTTTATTACCTCCTGATTAGATAATTGAAAAGCCCCCACCCCCTATCCCCATCAGTATAAATATAAGCATATTTCTGGGGGAAGCAATAGCAGGGGGGCTCAATAGCCACAGGGGTTCTTTCGCAAAGTGGGTTTTTTCGATAAGTGGACGCACTTCTGACTCTGCACTTATCTGAAGATATATTCTTTGTCTCTTTGCAGGTATGTTTCAGCTGTGAGGAATCCACCCTGAATTGAAACTGGAAAGTGTTTTGCCTAGTTTAAATTTGATATGGTATGTTGTGTTTGCTTTGCCCTCTATAGACCTGTCCACATTTCAATGCTTTATCTGGCTTGTCTTGCCCAAAAATTATGGCCCAGTGGCTTTTAGTGCCCTCTTTCCAATCTGTCTCTGTAGTAAGAATTTTGGCCTGTTGACCAGCAAACCTTTATTACCTCCTGATTAGATAATTGAAAAGCACCCACCCCCTATCCCCATCAGTATAAATATAAGCATCTTTCTGGGGGAAGCAATAGCAGGGGGGCTCAATAGCCACAGGGGTTCTTTCGCAAAGTGGTTTTTTTTTGATAAGTGGACGCACTTCTGACTCTGCACTTATCTGAAGATATATTCTTTGTCTCTTTGCAGGTATGTTTCAGCTGTGAGCAATCCACCCTGAATTGAAACTGGAAAGTGTTTTGCCTAGTTTAAATTTGATATGGTATGTTGTGTTTGCTTAGCCCTCTATAGACTTGTCCACATTTCAATGCTTTATCTGGCTTGTCTTGCCCAAAAATTATGGCCCAGTGACTTTTAGTGCCCTCTTTCCAATCTGTCTCTGTAGTAAGAATTTTGGCCTGTTGACCAGCAAATCTTTATTACCTCCTGATTAGATAATTGAAAAGCACCCACCCCCTATCCCCATCAGTATAAATATAAGCATCTTTCTGGGGGAAGCAATAGCAGGGGGGCTCAATAGCCACAGGGGTTCTTTCGCAAAGTGGTTTTTTTAGATAAGTGGACGCACTTCTGACTCTGCACTTATCTGAAGATATATTCTTTGTCTCTTTGCAGGTATGTTTCAGCTGTGAGCAATCCACCCTGAATTGAAACTGGAAAGTGTTTTGCCTAGTTTAAATTTGATATGGTATGTTGTGTTTGCTTAGCCCTCTATAGACCTGTCCACATTTCAATGCTTTATCTGGCTTGTCTTGCCCAAAAATTATGGCCCAGTGACTTTTAGTGCCCTCTTTCCAATCTGTCTCTGTAGTAAGAATTTTGGCCTGTTGACCAGCAAACCTTTATTACCTCCTGATTAGATAATTGAAAAGCCCCCACCCCCTATCCCCATCAGTATAAATATAAGCATATTTCTGGGGGAAGCAATAGCAGGGGGGCTCAATAGCCACAGGGGTTCTTTCGCAAAGTGGGTTTTTTCGATAAGTGGACGCACTTCTGACTCTGCACTTATCTGAAGATATATTCTTTGTCTCTTTGCAGGTATGTTTCAGCTGTGAGGAATCCACCCTGAATTGAAACTGGAAAGTGTTTTGCCTAGTTTAAATTTGATATGGTATGTTGTGTTTGCTTTGCCCTCTATAGACCTGTCCACATTTCAATGCTTTATCTGGCTTGTCTTGCCCAAAAATTATGGCCCAGTGGCTTTTAGTGCCCTCTTTCCAATCTGTCTCTGTAGTAAGAATTTTGGCCTGTTGACCAGCAAACCTTTATTACCTCCTGATTAGATAATTGAAAAGCACCCACCCCCTATCCCCATCAGTATAAATATAAGCATCTTTCTGGGGGAAGCAATAGCAGGGGGGCTCAATAGCCACAGGGGTTCTTTCGCAAAGTGGGTTTTTTCGATAAGTGGACGCACTTCTGACTCTGCACTTATCTGAAGATATATTCTTTGTCTCTTTGCAGGTATGTTTCAGCTGTGAGCAATCCACCCTGAATTGAAACTGGAAAGTGTTTTGCCTAGTTTAAATTTGATATGGTATGTTGTGTTTGCTTAGCCCTCTATAGACCTGTCCACATTTCAATGCTTTATCTGGCTTGTCTTGCCCAAAAATTATGGCCCAGTGACTTTTAGTGCCCTCTTTCCAATCTGTCTCTGTAGTAAGAATTTTGGCCTGTTGACCAGCAAACCTTTATTACCTCCTGATTAGATAATTGAAAAGCACCCACCCCCTATCCCCATCAGTATAAATATAAGCATCTTTCTGGGGGAAGCAATAGCAGGGGGGCTCAATAGCCACAGGGGTTCTTTCGCAAAGTGTTTTTTTTCGATAAGTGGACGCACTTCTGACTCTGCACTTATCTGAAGATATATTCTTTGTCTCTTTGCAGGTATGTTTCAGCTGTGAGCAATCCACCCTGAATTGAAACTGGAAAGTGTTTTGCCTAGTTTAAATTTGATATGGTATGTTGTGTTTGCTTAGCCCTCTATAGACCTGTCCACATTTCAATGCTTTATCTGGCTTGTCTTGCCCAAAAATTATGGCCCAGTGACTTTTAGTGCCCTCTTTCCAATCTGTCTCTGTAGTAAGAATTTTGGCCTGTTGACCAGAAAACCTTTATTACCTCCTGATTAGATAATTGAAAAGCACCCACCCCCTATCCCCATCAGTATAAATATAAGCATCTTTCTGGGGGAAGCAATAGCAGGGGGGCTCAATAGCCACAGGGGTTCTTTCGCAAAGTGGGTTTTTTCGATAAGTGGACGCACTTCTGACTCTGCACTTATCTGAAGATATATTCTTTGTCTTTTTGCAGGTATGTTTCAGCTGTGAGCAATCCACCCTGAATTGAAACTGGAAAGTGTTTTGCCTAGTTTAAATTTGATATGGTATGTTGTGTTTGCTTAGCCCTCTATAGACCTGTCCACATTTCAATGCTTTATCTGGCTTGTCTTGCCCAATAATTATGGCCCAGTGACTTTTAGTGCCCTCTTTCCAATCTGTCTCTGTAGTAAGAATTTTGGCCTGTTGACCAGCAAACCTTTATTACCTCCTGATTAGATAATTAAAAAGTACCCACCCCCTATCCCCATCAGTATAAATATAAGCATCTTTCTGGGGGAAGCAATAGCAGGGGGGCTCAATAGCCACAGGGGTTCTTTCGCAAAGTGGGTTTTTTCGATAAGTGGACGCACTTCTGACTCTGCACTTATCTGAAGATATATTCTTTGTCTCTTTGCAGGTATGTTTCAGCTGTGAGCAATCCACCCTGAATTGAAACTGGAAAGTGTTTTGCCTAGTTTAAATTTGTTATGGTATGTTGTGTTTGCTTAGCCCTCTATAGACCTGTCCACATTTCAATGCTTTATCTGGCTTGTCTTGCCCAAAAATTATGGCCCAGTGACTTTTAGTGCCCTCTTTCCAATCTGTCTCTGTAGTAAGAATTTTGGCCTGTTGACCAGCAAACCTTTATTACCTCCTGATTAGATAATTGAAAAGCACCCACCCCTATCCCCATCAGTATAAATATAAGCATCTTTCTGGGGGAAGCAATAGCAGGGGGGCTCAATAGCCACAGGGGTTCTTTCGCAAAGTGGGTTTTTTCGATAAGTGGACGCACTTCTGACTCTGCACTTATCTGAAGATATATTCTTTGTCTCTTTGCAGGTATGTTTCAGCTGTGAGCAAGCCACCCTGAATTGAAACTGGAAAGTGTTTTGCCTAGTTTAAATTTGATATGGTATGTTGTGTTTGCTTAGCCCTCTATAGACCTGTCCACATTTCAATGCTTTATCTGGCTTGTCTTGCCCAAAAATTATGGCCCAGTGACTTTTAGTGCCCTCTTTCCAATCTGTCTCTGTAGTAAGAATTTTGGCCTGTTGACCAGCAAACCTTTATTACCTCCTGATTAGATAATTGAAAAGCACCCACCCCCTTTCCCCATCAGTATAAATATAAGCATCTTTCTGGGGGAAGCAATAGCAGGGGGGCTCAATAGCCACAGGGGTTCTTTCGCAAAGTGGGTTTTTTCGATAAGTGGACACACTTCTGACTCTGCACTTATCTGAAGATATATTCTTTGTCTCTTTGCAGGTATGTTTCAGCTGTGAGCAATCCATCCTGAATTGAAACTGGAAAGTGTTTTGCCTAGTTTAAATTTGATATGGTATGTAGTGTTTGCTTAGCCCTCTATAGACCTGTCCACATTTCAATGCTTTATCTGGCTTGTCTTGCCCAAAAATTATGGCCCAGTGACTTTTAGTGCCCTCTTTCCAATCTGTCTCTGTAGTAAGAATTTTGGCCTGTTGACCAGCAAACCTTTATTACCTCCTGATTAGATAATTGAAAAGCACCCACCCCCTATCCCCATCAGTATAAATATAAGCATCTTTCTGGGGGAAGCAATAGCAGGGGGGCTCAATAGCCACAGGGGTTCTTTCGCAAAGTGGGATTTTTCGATAAGTGGACGCACTTCTGACTCTGCACTTATCTGAAGATATATTCTTTGTCTCTTTGCAGGTATGTTTCAGCTGTGAGCAATCCACCCTGAATTGAAACTGGAAAGTGTTTTGCCTAGTTTAAATTTGATATGGTATGTTGTGTTTGCTTAGCCCTCTATAGACCTGTCCACATTTCAATGCTTTATCTGGCTTGTCTTGCCCAAAAATTATGGCCCAGTGACTTTTAGTGCCCTCTTTCCAATCTGTCTCTGTAGTAAGAATTTTGGCCTGTTGACCAGCAAACCTTTATTACCTCCTGATTAGATAATTGAAAAGCACCCACCCCCTATCCCCATCAGTATAAATATAAGCATCTTTCTGGAGGAAGCAATAGCAGGGGGGCTCAATAGACACAGGGGTTCTTTCGCAAAGTGGGTTTTTTCGATAAGTGGACGCACTTCTGACTCTGCACTTATCTGAAGATATATTCTTTGTCTCTTTGCAGGTTTGTTTCAGCTGTGAGCAATCCACCCTGAATTGAAACTGGAAAGTGTTTTGCCTAGTTTAAATTTGATATGGTATATTGTGTTTGCTTAGCCCTCTATAGACCTGTCCACATTTCAATGCTTTATCTGGCTTGTCTTGCCCAAAAATTAGGGCCCAGTGACTTTTAGTGCCCTCTTTCCAATCTGTCTCTGTAGTAAGAATTTTGGCCTGTTGACCAGCAAACCTTTATTACCTCCTGATTAGATAATTGAAAAGCACCCACCCCCTATCCCCATCAGTATAAATATAAGCATCTTTCTGGGGGAAGCAATAGCAGGGGGGCTCAATAGCCACAGGGGTTCTTTCGCAAAGTGGGTTTTTTCGATAAGTGGACGCACTTCTGACTCTGCACTTATCTGAAGATATATTCTTTGTCTTTTTGCAGGTATGTTTCAGCTGTGAGCAATCCACCCTGAATTGAAACTGGAAAGTGTTTTGCCTAGTTTAAATTTGATATGGTATGTTGTGTTTGCTTAGCCCTCTATAGACCTGTCCACATTTCAATGCTTTATCTGGCTTGTCTTGCCCAAAAATTATGGCCCAGTGACTTTTAGTGCCCTCTTTCCAATCTGTCTCTGTAGTAAGAATTTTGGCCTGTTGACCAGCAAACCTTTATTACCTCCTGATTAGATAATTGAAAAGCACCCACCCCCTATCCCCATCAGTATAAATATAAGCATCTTTCTGGGGGAAGCAATAGCAGGGGGGCTCAATAGCCACAGGGGTTCTTTCGCAAAGTGTTTTTTTTCGATAAGTGGACGCACTTCTGACTCTGCACTTATCTGAAGATATATTCTTTGTCTCTTTGCAGGTATGTTTCAGCTGTGAGCAATCCATCCTGAATTGAAACTGGAAAGTGTTTTGCCTAGTTTAAATTTGATATGGTATGTAGTGTTTGCTTAGCCCTCTATAGACCTGTCCACATTTCAATGCTTTATCTGGCTTGTCTTGCCCAAAAATTATGGCCCAGTGACTTTTAGTGCCCTCTTTCCAATCTGTCTCTGTAGTAAGAATTTTGGCCTGTTGACCAGCAAACCTTTATTACCTCCTGATTAGATAATTGAAAAGCACCCACCCCCTATCCCCATCAGTATACATATAAGCATCTTTCTGGGGGAAGCAATAGCAGGGGGGCTCAATAGCCACAGGGGTTCTTTCGCAAAGTGGGTTTTTTCGATAAGTGGACGCACTTCTGACTCTGCACTTATCTGAAGATATATTCTTTGTCTCTTTGCAGGTATGTTTCAGCTGTGAGCAATCCACCCTGAATTGAAACTGGAAAGTGTTTTGCCTAGTTTAAATTTGATATGGTATGTTGTGTTTGCTTAGCCCTCTATAGACCTGTCCACATTTCAATGCTTTATCTGGCTTGTCTTGCCCAAAAATTATGGCCCAGTGACTTTTAGTGCCCTCTTTCCAATCTGTCTCTGTAGTAAGAATTTTGGCCTGTTGACCAGCAAACCTTTATTACCTCCTGATTAGATAATTGAAAAGCACCCACCCCCTATCCCCATCAGTATAAATATAAGCATCTTTCTGGGGGAAGCAATAGCAGGGGGGCTCAATAGCCACAGGGGTTCTTTCGCAAAGTGGGTTTTTTCGATAAGTGGATGCACTTCTGACTCTGCACTTATCTGAAGATATATTCTTTGTCTCTTTGCAGGTATGTTTCAGCTGTGAGCAATCCACCCTGAATTGAAACTGGAAAGTGTTTTGCCTAGTTTAAATTTGATATGGTATGTTGTGTTTGCTTAGCCCTCTATAGACCTGTCCACATTTCAATGCTTTATCTGGCTTGTCTTGCCCAAAAATTATGGCCCAGTGACTTTTAGTGCCCTCTTTCCAATCTGTCTCTGTAGTAAGAATTTTGGCCTGTTGACCAGCAAACCTTTATTACCTCCTGATTAGATAATTGAAAAGCACCCACCCCCTATCCCCATCAGTATAAATATAAGCATCTTTCTGGGGGAAGCAATAGCAGGGGGGCTCAATAGACACAGGGGTTCTTTCGCAAAGTGGGTTTTTTCGATAAGTGGACGCACTTCTGACTCTGCACTTATCTGAAGATATATTCTTTGTCTCTTTGCAGGTATGTTTCAGCTGTGAGCAATCCACCCTGAATTGAAACTGGAAAGTGTTTTGCCTAGTTTAAATTTGATATGGTATGTTGTGTTTGCTTAGCCCTCTATAGACCTGTCCACATTTCAATGCTTTATCTGGCTTGTCTTGCCCAAAAATTATGGCCCAGTGACTTTTAGTGCCCTCTTTCCAATCTGTCTCTGTAGTAAGAATTTTGGCCTGTTGACCAGCAAACCTTTATTACCTCCTGATTAGATAATTGAAAAGCCCCCACCCCCTATCCCCATCAGTATAAATATAAGCATATTTCTGGGGGAAGCAATAGCAGGGGGGCTCAATAGCCACAGGGGTTCTTTCGCAAAGTGGGTTTTTTCGATAAGTGGACGCACTTCTGACTCTGCACTTATCTGAAGATATATTCTTTGTCTCTTTGCAGGTATGTTTCAGCTGTGAGGAATCCACCCTGAATTGAAACTGGAAAGTGTTTTGCCTAGTTTAAATTTGATATGGTATGTTGTGTTTGCTTTGCCCTCTATAGACCTGTCCACATTTCAATGCTTTATCTGGCTTGTCTTGCCCAAAAATTATGGCCCAGTGGCTTTTAGTGCCCTCTTTCCAATCTGTCTCTGTAGTAAGAATTTTGGCCTGTTGACCAGCAAACCTTTATTACCTCCTGATTAGATAATTGAAAAGCACCCACCCCCTATCCCCATCAGTATAAATATAAGCATCTTTCTGGGGGAAGCAATAGCAGGGGGGCTCAATAGCCACAGGGGTTCTTTCGCAAAGTGGGTTTTTTCGATAAGTGGACGCACTTCTGACTCTGCACTTATCTGAAGATATATTCTTTGTCTCTTTGCAGGTATGTTTCAGCTGTGAGCAATCCACCCTGAATTGAAACTGGAAAGTGTTTTGCCTAGTTTAAATTTGATATGGTATGTTGTGTTTGCTTAGCCCTCTATAGACCTGTCCACATTTCAATGCTTTATCTGGCTTGTCTTGCCCAAAAATTATGGCCCAGTGACTTTTAGTGCCCTCTTTCCAATCTGTCTCTGTAGTAAGAATTTTGGCCTGTTGACCAGCAAACCTTTATTACCTCCTGATTAGATAATTGAAAAGCACCCACCCCCTATCCCCATCAGTATAAATATAAGCATCTTTCTGGGGGAAGCAATAGCAGGGGGGCTCAATAGCCACAGGGGTTCTTTCGCAAAGTGTTTTTTTTCGATAAGTGGACGCACTTCTGACTCTGCACTTATCTGAAGATATATTCTTTGTCTCTTTGCAGGTATGTTTCAGCTGTGAGCAATCCACCCTGAATTGAAACTGGAAAGTGTTTTGCCTAGTTTAAATTTGATATGGTATGTTGTGTTTGCTTAGCCCTCTATAGACCTGTCCACATTTCAATGCTTTATCTGGCTTGTCTTGCCCAAAAATTATGGCCCAGTGACTTTTAGTGCCCTCTTTCCAATCTGTCTCTGTAGTAAGAATTTTGGCCTGTTGACCAGAAAACCTTTATTACCTCCTGATTAGATAATTGAAAAGCACCCACCCCCTATCCCCATCAGTATAAATATAAGCATCTTTCTGGGGGAAGCAATAGCAGGGGGGCTCAATAGCCACAGGGGTTCTTTCGCAAAGTGGGTTTTTTCGATAAGTGGACGCACTTCTGACTCTGCACTTATCTGAAGATATATTCTTTGTCTTTTTGCAGGTATGTTTCAGCTGTGAGCAATCCACCCTGAATTGAAACTGGAAAGTGTTTTGCCTAGTTTAAATTTGATATGGTATGTTGTGTTTGCTTAGCCCTCTATAGACCTGTCCACATTTCAATGCTTTATCTGGCTTGTCTTGCCCAATAATTATGGCCCAGTGACTTTTAGTGCCCTCTTTCCAATCTGTCTCTGTAGTAAGAATTTTGGCCTGTTGACCAGCAAACCTTTATTACCTCCTGATTAGATAATTAAAAAGCACCCACCCCCTATCCCCATCAGTATAAATATAAGCATCTTTCTGGGGGAAGCAATAGCAGGGGGGCTCAATAGCCACAGGGGTTCTTTCGCAAAGTGGGTTTTTTCGATAAGTGGACGCACTTCTGACTCTGCACTTATCTGAAGATATATTCTTTGTCTCTTTGCAGGTATGTTTCAGCTGTGAGCAATCCACCCTGAATTGAAACTGGAAAGTGTTTTGCCTAGTTTAAATTTGTTATGGTATGTTGTGTTTGCTTAGCCCTCTATAGACCTGTCCACATTTCAATGCTTTATCTGGCTTGTCTTGCCCAAAAATTATGGCCCAGTGACTTTTAGTGCCCTCTTTCCAATCTGTCTCTGTAGTAAGAATTTTGGCCTGTTGACCAGCAAACCTTTATTACCTCCTGATTAGATAATTGAAAAGCACCCACCCCTATCCCCATCAGTATAAATATAAGCATCTTTCTGGGGGAAGCAATAGCAGGGGGGCTCAATAGCCACAGGGGTTCTTTCGCAAAGTGGGTTTTTTCGATAAGTGGACGCACTTCTGACTCTGCACTTATCTGAAGATATATTCTTTGTCTCTTTGCAGGTATGTTTCAGCTGTGAGCAAGCCACCCTGAATTGAAACTGGAAAGTGTTTTGCCTAGTTTAAATTTGATATGGTATGTTGTGTTTGCTTAGCCCTCTATAGACCTGTCCACATTTCAATGCTTTATCTGGCTTGTCTTGCCCAAAAATTATGGCCCAGTGACTTTTAGTGCCCTCTTTCCAATCTGTCTCTGTAGTAAGAATTTTGGCCTGTTGACCAGCAAACCTTTATTACCTCCTGATTAGATAATTGAAAAGCACCCACCCCCTTTCCCCATCAGTATAAATATAAGCATCTTTCTGGGGGAAGCAATAGCAGGGGGGCTCAATAGCCACAGGGGTTCTTTCGCAAAGTGGGTTTTTTCGATAAGTGGACACACTTCTGACTCTGCACTTATCTGAAGATATATTCTTTGTCTCTTTGCAGGTATGTTTCAGCTGTGAGCAATCCACCCTGAATTGAAACTGGAAAGTGTTTTGCCTAGTTTAAATTTGATATGGTATGTTGTGTTTGCTTAGCCCTCTATAGACCTGTCCACATTTCAATGCTTTATCTGGCTTGTCTTGCCCAAAAATTATGGCCCAGTGACTTTTAGTGCCCTCTTTCCAATCTGTCTCTGTAGTAAGAATTTTGGCCTGTTGACCAGCAAACCTTTATTACCTCCTGATTAGATAATTGAAAAGCCCCCACCCCCTATCCCCATCAGTATAATTATAAGCATATTTCTGGGGGAAGCAATAGCAGGGGGGCTCAATAGCCACAGGGGTTCTTTCGCAAAGTGGGATTTTTCGATAAGTGGACGCACTTCTGACTCTGCACTTATCTGAAGATATATTCTTTGTCTCTTTGCAGGTATGTTTCAGCTGTGAGCAATCCACCCTGAATTGAAACTGGAAAGTGTTTTGCCTAGTTTAAATTTGATATGGTATGTTGTGTTTGCTTAGCCCTCTATAGACCTGTCCACATTTCAATGCTTTATCTGGCTTGTCTTGCCCAAAAATTATGGCCCAGTGACTTTTAGTGCCCTCTTTCCAATCTGTCTCTGTAGTAAGAATTTTGGCCTGTTGACCAGCAAACCTTTATTACCTCCTGATTAGATAATTGAAAAGCACCCACCCCCTATCCCCATCAGTATAAATATAAGCATCTTTCTGGGGGAAGCAATAGCAGGGGGGCTCAATAGCCACAGGGGTTCTTTTGCAAAGTGGGTTTTTTCGATAAGTGGACGCACTTCTGACTCTGCACTTATCAGAAGATATATTATTTGTCTCTTTGCAGGTATGTTTCAGCTGTGAGCAATCCACCCTGAATTGAAACTGGAAAGTGTTTTGCCTAGTTTAAATTTGATATGGTATGTTGTGTTTGCTTAGCCCTCTATAGACCTGTCCACATTTCAATGCTTTATCTGGCTTGTCTTGCCCAAAAATTATGGCCCAGTGACTTTTAGTGCCCTCTTTCCAATCTGTCTCTGTAGTAAGAATTTTGGCCTGTTGACCAGCAAACCTTTATTACCTCCTGATTAGATAATTGAAAAGCACCCACCCCCTATCCCCATCAGTATAAATATAAGCATCTTTCTGGGGGAAGCAATAGCAGGGGGGCTCAATAGCCACAGGGGTTCTTTCGCAAAGTGGGTTTTTTCGATAAGTGGATGCACTTCTGACTCTGCACTTATCTGAAGATATATTCTTTGTCTCTTTGCAGGTATGTTTCAGCTGTGAGCAATCCACCCTGAATTGAAACTGGAAAGTGTTTTGCCTAGTTTAAATTTGATATGGTATGTTGTGTTTGCTTAGCCCTCTATAGACCTGTCCACATTTCAATGCTTTATCTGGCTTGTCTTGCCCAAAAATTATGGCCCAGTGACTTTTAGTGCCCTCTTTCCAATCTGTCTCTGTAGTAAGAATTTTGGCCTGTTGACCAGCAAACCTTTATTACCTCCTGATTAGATAATTGAAAAGCACCCACCCCCTATCCCCATCAGTATAAATATAAGCATCTTTCTGGGGGAAGCAATAGCAGGGGGGCTCAATAGCCACAGGGGTTCTTTCGCAAAGTGGGTTTTTTCGATAAGTGGACGCACTTCTGACTCTGCACTTATCTGAAGATATATTCTTTGTCTCTTTGCAGGTATGTTTCAGCTGTGAGCAATCCACCCTGAATTGAAACTGGAAAGTGTTTTGCCTAGTTTAAATTTGATATGGTATGTTGTGTTTGCTTAGCCCTCTATAGACCTGTCCACATTTCAATGCTTTATCTGGCTTGTCTTGCCCAAAAATTATGGCCCAGTGACTTTTAGTGCCCTCTTTCCAATCTGTCTCTGTAGTAAGAATTTTGGCCTGTTGACCAGCAAACCTTTATTACCTCCTGATTAGATAATTGAAAAGCACCCACCACCTATCCCCATCAGTATAAATATAAGCATCTTTCTGGGGGAAGCAATAGCAGGGGGGCTCAATAGACACAGGGGTTCTTTTGCAAAGTGGGTTTTTTCGATAAGTGGACGCACTTCTGACTCTGCACTTATCTGAAGATATATTCTTTGTCTCTTTGCAGGTATGTTTCAGCTGTGAGCAATCCACCCTGAATTGAAACTGGAAAGTGTTTTGCCTAGTTTAAATTTGATATGGTATGTTGTGTTTGCTTAGCCCTCTATAGACCTGTCCACATTTCAATGCTTTATCTGGCTTGTCTTGCCCAAAAATTATGGCCCAGTGACTTTTAGTGCCCTCTTTCCAATCTGTCTCTGTAGTAAGAATTTTGGCCTGTTGACCAGCAAACCTTTATTACCTCCTGATTAGATAATTGAAAAGCACCCACCCCCTATCCCCATCAGTATAAATATAAGCATCTTTCTGGAGGAAGCAATAGCAGGGGGGCTCAATAGCCACAGGGGTTCTTTCGCAAAGTGGGTTTTTTCGATAAGTGGACGCACTTCTGACTCTGCACTTATCTGAAGATATATTCTTTGTCTCTTTGCAGGTTTGTTTCAGCTGTGAGCAATCCACCCTGAATTGAAACTGGAAAGTGTTTTGCCTAGTTTAAATTTGATATGGTATATTGTGTTTGCTTAGCCCTCTATAGACCTGTCCACATTTCAATGCTTTATCTGGCTTGTCTTGCCCAAAAATTATGGCCCAGTGACTTTTAGTGCCCTCTTTCCAATCTGTCTCTGTAGTAAGAATTTTGGCCTGTTGACCAGCAAACCTTTATTACCTCCTGATTAGATAATTGAAAAGCACCCACCCCCTATCCACATCAGTATAAATATAAGCATCTTTCTGGGGGAAGCAATAGCAGGGGGGCTCAATAGCCACAGGGGTTCTTTCGCAAAGTGGGTTTTTTCGATAAGTGGACGCACTTCTGACTCTGCACTTATCTGAAGATATATTCTTTGTCTTTTTGCAGGTATGTTTCAGCTGTGAGCAATCCACCCTGAATTGAAACTGGAAAGTGTTTTGCCTAGTTTAAATTTGATATGGTATGTTGTGTTTGCTTAGCCCTCTATAGACCTGTCCACATTTCAATGCTTTATCTGGCTTGTCTTGCCCAATAATTATGGCCCAGTGACTTTTAGTGCCCTCTTTCCAATCTGTCTCTGTAGTAAGAATTTTGGCCTGTTGACCAGCAAACCTTTATTACCTCCTGATTAGATAATTGAAAAGCACCCACCCCCTATCCCCATCAGTATAAATATAAGCATCTTTCTGGGGGAAGCAATAGCAGGGGGGCTCAATAGCCACAGGGGTTCTTTCGCAAAGTGGGTTTTTTCGATAAGTGGATGCACTTCTGACTCTGCACTTATCTGAAGATATATTCTTTGTCTCTTTGCAGGTATGTTTCAGCTGTGAGCAATCCACCCTGAATTGAAACTGGAAAGTGTTTTGCCTAGTTTAAATTTGATATGGTATGTTGTGTTTGCTTAGCCCTCTATAGACCTGTCCACATTTCAATGCTTTATCTGGCTTGTCTTGCCCAAAAATTATGGCCCAGTGACTTTTAGTGCCCTCTTTCCAATCTGTCTCTGTAGTAAGAATTTTGGCCTGTTGACCAGCAAACCTTTATTACCTCCTGATTAGATAATTGAAAAGCACCCACCCCCTATCCCCATCAGTATAAATATAAGCATCTTTCTGGGGGAAGCAATAGCAGGGGGGCTCAATAGACACAGGGGTTCTTTCGCAAAGTGGGTTTTTTCGATAAGTGGACGCACTTCTGACTCTGCACTTATCTGAAGATATATTCTTTGTCTCTTTGCAGGTATGTTTCAGCTGTGAGCAATCCACCCTGAATTGAAACTGGAAAGTGTTTTGCCTAGTTTAAATTTGATATGGTATGTTGTGTTTGCTTAGCCCTCTATAGACCTGTCTACATTTCAATATTTTATCTGGCTTGTCTTGCCCAAAAATTATGGCCCAGTGACTTTTAGTGCCCTCTTTCCAATCTGTCTCTGTAGTAAGAATTTTGGCCTGTTGACCAGCAAACCTTTATTACCTCCTGATTAGATAATTGAAAAGCACCCACCCCCTATCCCCATCAGTATAAATATAAGCATCTTTCTGGAGGAAGCAATAGCAGGGGGGCTCAATAGCCACAGGGGTTCTTTCGCAAAGTGGGTTTTTTCGATAAGTGGACGCACTTCTGACTCTGCACTTATCTGAAGATATATTCTTTGTCTCTTTGCAGGTATGTTTCAGCTGTGAGCAATCCACCCTGAATTGAAACTGGAAAGTGTTTTGCCTAGTTTAAATTTGATATGGTATGTTGTGTTTGCTTAGCCCTCTATAGACCTGTCCACATTTCAATGCTTTATCTGGCTTGTCTTGCCCAAAAATTATGGCCCAGTGACTTTTAGTGCCCTCTTTCCAATCTGTCTCTGTAGTAAGAATTTTGGCCTGTTGACCAGCAAACCTTTATTACCTCCTGATTAGATAATTGAAAAGCACCCACCCCCTATCCCCATCAGTATAAATATAAGCATCTTTCTGGGGGAAGCAATAGCAGGGGGTTCAATAGCCACAGGGGTTCTTTCGCAAAGTGGGTTTTTTCGATAAGTGGACACACTTCTGACTCTGCACTTATCTGAAGATATATTCTTTGTCTCTTTGCAGGTATGTTTCAGCTGTGAGCAATCCACCCTGAATTGAAACTGGAAAGTGTTTTGCCTAGTTTAAATTTGATATGGTATGTTGTGTTTGCTTAGCCCTCTATAGACCTGTCCACATTTCAATGCTTTATCTGGCTTGTCTTGCCCAAAAATTATGGCCCAGTGACTTTTAGTGCCCTCTTTCCAATCTGTCTCTGTAGTAAGAATTTTGGCCTGTTGACCAGCAAACCTTTATTACCTCCTGATTAGATAATTGAAAAGCACCCACCCCCTATCCCCATCAGTATAAATATAAGCATCTTTCTGGGGGAAGCAATAGCAGGGGGGCTCAATAGCCACAGGGGTTCTTTCGCAAAGTGGGTTTTTTCGATAAGTGGACACACTTCTGACTCTGCACTTATCTGAAGATATATTCTTTGTCTCTTTGCAGGTATGTTTCAGCTGTGAGCAATCCACCCTGAATTGAAACTGGAAAGTGTTTTGCCTAGTTTAAATTTGATATGGTATGTTGTGTTTGCTTAGCCCTCTATAGACCTGTCCACATTTCAATGCTTTATCTGGCTTGTCTTGCCCAAAAATTATGGCCCAGTGGCTTTTAGTGCCCTCTTTCCAATCTGTCTCTGTAGTAAGAATTTTGGCCTGTTGACCAGCAAACCTTTATTACCTCCTGATTAGATAATTGAAAAGCACCCACCCCCTATCCCCATCAGTATAAATATAAGCATCTTTCTGGGGGAAGCAATAGCAGTGGGGCTCAATAGCCACAGGGGTTCTTTCGCAAAGTGGGTTTTTTCGATAAGTGGACGCACTTCTGACTCTGCACTTATCTGAAGATATATTCTTTGTCTCTTTGCAGGTATGTTTCAGCTGTGAGCAATCCACCCTGAATTGAAACTGGAAAGTGTTTTGCCTAGTTTAAATTTGATATGGTATGTTGTGTTTGCTTAGCCCTCTATAGACCTGTCCACATTTCAATGCTTTATCTGGCTCGTCTTGCCCAAAAATTATGGCCCAGTGACTTTTAGTGCCCTCTTTCCAATCTGTCTCTGTAGTAAGAATTTTGGCCTGTTGACCAGCAAACCTTTATTACCTCCTGATTAGATAATTGAAAAGCACCCACCCCCTATCCCCATCAGTATAAATATAAGCATCTTTCTGGGGGAAGCAATAGCAGGGGGGCTCAATAGCCACAGGGGTTCTTTCGCAAAGTGGGTTTTTTCAATAAGTGGACACACTTCTGACTCTGCACTTATTAGAAGATATATTATTTGTCTCTTTGCAGGTATGTTTCAGCTGTGAGCAATCCACCCTGAATTGAAACTGGAAAGTGTTTTGCCTAGTTTAAATTTGATATGGTATGTTGTGTTTGCTTAGCCCTCTATAGACCTGTCCACATTTCAATGCTTTATCTGGCTTGTCTTGCCCAAAAATTATGGCCCAGTGACTTTTAGTGCCCTCTTTCCAATCTGTCTCTGTAGTAAGAATTTTGGCCTGTTGACCAGCAAACCTTTATTACCTCCTGATTAGATAATTGAAAAGCACCCACCCCCTATCCCCATCAGTATAAATATAAGCATCTTTCTGGGGGAAGCAATAGCAGGGGGGCTCAATAGCCACAGGGGTTCTTTCGCAAAGTGGGTTTTTTCGATAAGTGGACGCACTTCTGACTCTGCACTTATCTGAAGATATATTCTTTGTCTCTTTGCAGGTATGTTTCAGCTGTGAGCAATCCACCCTGAATTGAAACTGGAAAGTGTTTTGCCTAGTTTAAATTTGATATGGTATGTTGTGTTTGCTTAGCCCTCTATAGACCTGTCCACATTTCAATGCTTTATCTGGCTTGTCTTGCCCAAAAATTATGGCCCAGTGACTTTTAGTGCCCTCTTTCCAATCTGTCTCTGTAGTAAGAATTTTGGCCTGTTGACCAGCAAACCTTTATTACCTCCTGATTAGATAATTGAAAAGCACCCACCCCCTATCCCAATCAGTATAAATATAAGCATCTTTCTGGGGGAAGCAATAGCAGGGGGGCTCAATAGCCACAGGGGTTCTTTCGCAAAGTGGGTTTTTTCGATAAGTGGACGCACTTCTGACTCTGCACTTATCTGAAGATATATTCTTTGTCTCTTTGCAGGTATGTTTCAGCTGTGAGCAATCCACCCTGAATTGAAACTGGAAAGTGTTTTGCCTAGTTTAAATTTGATATGGTATGTTGTGTTTGCTTAGCCCTCTATAGACCTGTCCACATTTCAATGCTTTATCTGGCTTGTCTTGCCCAAAAATTATGGCCCAGTGACTTTTAGTGCCCTCTTTCCAATCTGTCTCTGTAGTAAGAATTTTGGCCTGTTGACCAGCAAACCTTTATTACCTCCTGATTAGATAATTGAAAAGCACCCACCCCCTATCCCCATCAGTATAAATATAAGCATCTTTCTGGGGGAAGCAATAGCAGGGGGGCTCAATAGCCACAGGGGTTCTTTCGCAAAGTGGGTTTTTTCGATAAGTGGACGCACTTCTGACTCTGCACTCATCTGAAGATATATTCTTTGTCTCTTTGCAGGTATGTTTCAGCTGTGAGCAATCCACCCTGAATTGAAACTGTAAATAGAGAAATAAACCGCACCTTTTTGATCTTGAAAACCACAACCTCCGTCTGCTGGCCTTTTTTTGTG